>JAOQGH010000012.1:125893449-125962782 GCA_025769975.1 Gallinago jamesoni
CTCTTGAACTGGGGAGCCCAGAACTGGACACAGTTCATCTCATGACTTACATATTAAAGCCTTATTTCCATTATTCTAATGCAAAAAGTCTGTCATTTAAAGGTGTGAGCTTTAATGTTTTTCCCTTAAAAAGAGCAGTAACAGTTTACAACCTCCACTGTGAAAGAGGCTGTCAGTCTAAAGGTAATAATATAATCAAAGAACCATAGAATGGTTTAGGTTGGAAGGGACTTTTAAAGGTCATCTAGTCCAACGCCGCTGCAATAATCCTTTCAGCGTAGCTTTTTCCTCCTGTGTTTTTTTAGATCAGTCCTTGCGATTGGATCATGAAAAATAAGTTATAGTTTGTAGTTTATGTTAATCTCTCAAGACTTTATCCTTCCTGAAGCACAAGCCAAGTTTTGCATTAAAACAAACCCTTGCCAGAAGTATTAACTCACCGATCAAAATGCTGGCTTTTCCAATCAGACCTACTCTTTCTAATCAGATGTGCACTACATGCTATTTTATCTAAGGATCTCTCAGCAAATCAAAAGTTTAATTGCACAAGTCTTCAAGAGGGGTGGGCCAGTCCTTGAACAAACATTCCATCCAGCTGTCCAGTCTTGTCCTTGAAGTGGGCAGCTCCACACTTCTTGGAACTAATTCCAAAAAACAAACTAAGTTACTGAAGCGGATTGCAACCATTCATTCAAAAATGTGGAGTACTGTGAACTCTACAGCCCTGAACAGGATTTGAGACCTAGCAGGAAAACAGGACAGCAAACAGGCTATCTAGAACAAGAAGATTCTTTCTTATATTTAGGATGCAAGCTCCTGTGTTCCATGTGCACTGGAAAAAAAACAATGGATGGCATATGCATTTTTAGGAGTGGAATATTTAAACTCTAGGGTTATAAAACCAGTGCAAATACTAGAATCCAACAGAAAGCAAACTGAAGGTGGGAGGAGTGGTTTACTACTGGGCATTATTGACTGGAATTACACTAAGTAGTCCCTATGCTGCCCTTGATCTCAAGAATGAAAAAAAACAAAGTCTGCTACCTTCTTAAGGAACTACATTCAGGATTAATCTCAGACGCCTCTTAATTGACAGCCAGGACTTCCAACTCCAAAAGAAAATCACTGCTATGGGAAGATCCATATTGCTCTTAAATATGGTTATCAGACATTATTTCCACCTACAGGAGAGCTAAAGACTACTGATCACTACGCAAACTAAGCTTCACCTGATGTTTCTGTGGTTTCTCAGCAGCAGGACAAGCAGTGAATTGGCATTTGGTGAGAAACAACAGCCCATTAAATTTCGTAAATGACAGCTCAGAACAATACAGAGACTCTCATTTTTCCATGTGAAATACACAGATAGGGTTTAATATCTCAAGAGTATTTTTAAGCAAAACCCCTAACGCTGAAGAGTTTACTGTGGGTATACACACCAGGAAGGGTGGGAACAGGAGTTTGAAGTAGCAACAACAGGATCCACACACGTACAGCCATAATCAGCACTACCTTAATCATGGTTTGGTTCAGGTTCAGCCAGCTGCTGCTTTTATTTAAACGTTGAGATTGGTAATATGGGGAATGTACCATCTGAGGAGAATGATAAAAGGACAAAGTTGAACCAGCTCTCTGCCTTCTAACAGGTTTAAACTACTGCAACATTTTTTTCTTCTACTTAGGCTTTGTGCTCTTAGGGAATAAAAGTGATACTATGGTTGCTGCAGACAAAACATATTTACCAAACAAAACTCACTTGTATCCTAATGAAGTGATAGCAATTAAAATGTAGCAGCTTTCAAATATGTTCTACTCTTTGATTTCACTGACAAAATAGGTGAGGTACCTCGGTATGTAGGTATGTTTTAGTTTGTATCACAATGCCTATAGCTTTTAAGATAATGACTCCCTTCACCCACCGTCAGGGTAGGCAGTCTCGGAGGTAAAAACTGAAAGCCTGCCAAGTACGCGGCCACTTCACAGGGTGCCCTAACAGTCAGATTTATTTCCTTCCATGTACTGTCTGGACAGCTTAAGCAACACAAAATTGATCCTGCACGCTGGGTAGAGAGACATATACAAATGCTAAGCACAGGGCACAGCTATACTTTTCAGGAGCGTTAAGTGGTCTACCCAATGCTGGAAAAGAAGGCTGCTCCTAGGTATAGATGCCAATGACTGCATTAACTTATCAATTAAATGTCTCAGCAGGCAGATCTTGGGGTTGGTTTCTGCTGCCAGAACCACTTCTTTATCTATAGCAAACAGTGAACGAGCTGAAACAGTTTTGGCTAGCTGCCGAAAAACCCGGACTCAATTAAGCGTCCTAACCAGCATAATTTTAAGGCATGAATTTGCAAGTCTGAGACACTGGAAGCCAGATTAAAGTAGTCCCTGAAACCAAGGGATTTTAGATCTCTAGACTTGCAGATGTACACAGTGACTCTGCATGACAGGAAATAACTTGGAGTTGCACCAGTTCCTGCTCCTCAGTGAGTTTAAGCAAGACTTAGTCACTAACTTGTTGAGACTGAGACAGTGCAGGGCAAAGAACAGAGAAAGGCAGAAATGCAACAAACCAACTGGAAAACTCTAAAATAAAATGACAGGTGAATTTAGACATTTTGAAGAGTCAGAGGCTGAACAGGGTTTGCTTGGAGCAATTTTAGAATCAAAAGCTTCAAGCCTGCCAGGGTTCTCTGTTCGGTGCCAAAGTCCTAATTGGTTTAAGCCCTATAAACAACACAGAGTGGAAAAATATTAACACGTTAGTGCTGGCGGATCAAAGAACAGTGATTTCCCAAGGCCACTTTGGGAAAAGAGACAAGAACTGAGCATACATTTCTCAAGCTCAGAATTTGTAGCAGAAGATTCTTTTAAAAAGATTTCTTTCCCAATAATGCTTTTCTTTTACCAATAATGCATAGTTTACCCTCCTAAGTCAACTAATCATCAAAGAATAACTAGCCTGAAAAGACTTTCTGTTTTCTCTTTGGTTGTGCTAAACAGCCTAAACAAACTTAGTCTTTCCTTGTAGATCACATTTTCTACATGCCTGATAAAATCTGTTGGTTTGCTCTGGACACTTTCCAATTAGTACACATCTTCTGAAGTGCACCAATTAAGATTAGTTTTGGGCACAGCACCAGGCACATTAATGAGCGTGATGATTATTAAAAACTCTCTCAAAACATTTCAGTTTGTGCACTTATGAAGTACACAATATAAGCGGAAAGAAAACGAAATAAAACCTTTTTGGGCATTTTAAGTCTCCCAAAAGAATTTTATCACCTACTCTAGTAAACTAAGTCAGATTATTATTCAGACAGTATTTAAAATCACAGAAAGAGCAAATTACGGACATATTCCAGCAAAGTCACACACAGCATCCAGAATTGGGGACAATGATCTAATTCCACAGAGAGAAAAACAGACAGTCTGTCTCTAGGAAATCAGAAATTCAGAAATATACAAACCAATACCAAAGCCTGTCATAAACCTGAAAAAGTGAAATGACGTAATCTAATAGCACTCTGATACCAGCTCAGAACTGTCCAACTTTATATATATTTTGCTTGAAAACAGTATTGTATTTATCTCAAGTAATGTGTCTCAATCTGAGGGAAAAAAAACCCACCTCCTGTTTCTCAGGAGGTCTCTGCTAACACAGACAAAGTTAATACTAGCTGCTACAGGATGATTTTCACAAGAAAAGCAGTAATGCAGACCAAGTCATATTTTGTCCAAATGTATTTAGGTGCAGTTTCTCCTTTGCTAAGAAAAATGATGCTCACACTCAGCTCAATGACTGCTCTACCTGCAACACAGGAATTTATGAATCCTAACAGAACCAGTACCAAAATTTCAGAAAATAGTCTACCCTTGTTGCAAATGGGAATTTTGACAGTTGGAAATGGTCACGTATATGTGTATGCATTCATGGTGCATGATATAGCTGCACTCCTGCCCTCCACAGTCAGGCACGGTCTTATATTCTTAATAAGAATATTCTTAATATGAAAAATAGTCAAAAGCGAAGGGATCTCACCTCAGAAAGAAGACGAGACAATAGTAAAGTTCAACAGTAAAGTTATTGCTAAGCTGAACAAAAACTTGTTCTGTGGCAAAAAAACCCCTTTTTTTCCAAGATGAAACTTAATTTGCGAAGCAAAATCCAAAACACTTTTTTTTGTCTTCTTAAACCAATAGCAAAGAATTTTTTGCCTCCTCCCTATATAAAATATTCAGGTATTTATGGCCTGTACAAAGACATGAGTGGTCATTATCAATAAGAACAAACACAATTAGTGTTGCTTTTTGTCACATTGATACAATATCTTGTTCCCACTTTCTTCCAGGCTGTAAGCCACATGAACTTACTTAATGACTTGTTTCCAAGCTGTAAGTGTCTTGATCCCATCCAAAAAAGAAGAAGAATTAACTTTATCATATTTCATGCCCTCAGTCTCTCAAAGAGAGCACTGGGTAGAAGTGAACTTAGAAATGTATGTGAACAAATGAAGGTATAAGACTTGATGAATTTAAACTAAACTAACCTCTTTGGCTTTTGGAAAGCTAGATGTTTGGGAATGACAGTACCTTGTCAGAAGGAACTACATTAGTTAAAAAATGAGTGATCTAGCAAAAAACACAGAAGGAAAGTGGATTACATACATCAGAGAAATTACAACCAGTCAATTTACTGGCCAGGTCTAAGTCAGTTCTTCTCCTCAGCCTGTGAGTGACTGAACTCAATAGAAAAACTCCCCTTACAGTGACTTCACCTGATCCACTTTACACTTGCTCTATAATCTGATAACAGTGATTTCAGAAGGATTTTTTTTTTAACTGTAAGAGAAAAACAACAACAATAAAAACATTTTGGAATGTTGGATGGCAGATTTTGCATTAAACCATGCAGAAAAATAATGTATTAAACTCACACAGACCTTTCAGGTCAGCAGGACAAGAAAACAGCCCTTTCATAACTGAAATACTGGCAATGTTGAAGACCAGAAGAGATTTTAATAACTGACCATCATGGGACAAAGACTCAACTCCACTAACTAATGATTACAAAATTAAACTTCTTCCCAAAGATTTGACTTGAACCTTCTAATTGGAACCGATCCAGCTTTGTTAGTTATGTTACTTGCAATAAGAAAAAAACATAATAAAACTACAATAAAAAAGCGCTGTTTTCTCAATTATTTATTTGCATGTATTTCAGTATATTAAAAAATACAGTGAAACTTTAGAAACCTTTTAAATAGAAAAAAACCTGAACTTTTATGCTAAATCTATACGTCCAAGCTTTGTTTATTAAAAGAAAATGCCTTCTCATTCCCATTACAATGTTATCCAGACTGACTAAAAACAGAATTATAACATTTTAGCTGTTGCCCAAGTCTTGTGTTTGCTGTTTGGCCACTGGTAGTGCAGCAAGCACAGCTGCTTAAAAAATAAAAGTAATACCTTGGAAATGGCAAAGGCTAAGTATGTGGATCATGCTTATGCTTAACATCTTAGGAAAGCAATCTGATTCAATTACTCCTAAGAGTCTAAATGTAACTGAACAAGAACAGATTGCCATACTTTGCAGAAAGCCCAAACAGTTGTTTGCTGTGAACGAGCAATTTCAGAACTCTGGATTATCTCTGCCTTAGAAGGGATATTACTTGCACATAAATATCTACAATTCCTTCTGTTTTTCTTACCAGTTCCCTTTCAAATAGTGACTGACCTTGAACCTTCAGTGAGTTACCACTAAAGAAAAAGATTATGTATCCAAAATCATATGAGTCCTCACTCCATTGCTACATGAATCTTTTACCTCTCTTGTTTCACTGAGTCCTACTTTCTTTAATTTCTCTCTCATTTTCTTTGCATTTCACTTTCATAAAATAAATATGAAAACAAACTTGTGTCCCAAGACGAATCAATAAAATTGGTCTGTGACTTCCCTGAATATGGCAAGGCTAGAATGCTCCTTAACAAAGTTAATGTGATACATCTAGGGAAAGAGAAAATAAAAGACTTGTATTTGAGAAATGCAAGTTAACCCTCTCCTCCTAAATATAGTTTTTCATTTAGTTCACAATAAAATCTTTATCATTAGGGAACATGGTCTTGCTAATTGACATTTTTATGTTATTATATGTACTCAACGCAAGTCAGAATGTTTCAGCATTTTCAAATAAACTGGTATTTTACTGGAAGCAAGTATCAAGAAACATCACTGCATACTGCTGGAAAACCATTTTTGAACAGAATGCAGACTTAAATACAGTAATCAGCTGTCTCAAAAGCGTTACATCACTCAATATACTTTTTTTCCTAGCAATTGTTTTGGAAAAGAGCTGAAAACAGGCCACATCATTTGTGTTACAAAATTATTATTATTTTTTTGAACGCAACACTTGTAAAATTTAACAAATTTCATGTAAGTAATACTCCCTCTAGTTGATCATTCCTTCATGTATACCAAAGCAGTATTTCTCTTTAATTCCAAAGAGGAAAAACAACGGGCCTTAAAAAGAAGGATTCTGGTCCATGTTTCATTGCCATATGCTATGTATTGTTTCTCCTTCGGGAATAGTTAGAATTCTTAGCAGGAGTAATAGTAATAGTAATAGTAAAAGTAATAGTAATAGTAATAATAGTAATAGCAATAGTAATAGTAGTCGTAGTCATAGTAGTAGTGATGATGATGTAGTATATGGACATTAATCTTGCTGATTCCTATTACTCCAAACAATCCATCTTCCATTACCTTTCTCCATTCAACCCTGCTTTCATTTTTCTCCTACCAACCACTCAGTGAACGCAAGGAGGCTGATGGGGAGTACTATTTTCTGAAAATAGGAACCATCCCTGAGGCCGTACTCATCAAGCAGACTTTTTGGTGCACAGTGTCTCACATCAGCTCTGTAATTCACTCAGCGCTTGGTAGAGAGCCAAAGGAGACGCCTACAGTTCATACACCGAGATGTGCAAGATAGGACTCACCCTTTAAAGACCCAACAAAACAAATCTATCTGAGCTTATCTTCCTCATATATCTCCCACATACCTTTGCATACAGGAATATGTGCACTTGAAAATTCTGACCTAAGCCTCTTCTTCAAAGTCTTATATTAGAGAAAGAACTATGGAAAAAACTGCATTTTCTGAACTAAAAGTAATGGGTTTTCACTCAGAGCAGAAGCTCAGTTTCCCCCACTACACCACAAACAGCTGAAAGTACAGCAGGAAACACTGAGACTTCATCAAATTACTCGTGACATTGCCAATATTTTAGTGGCCATGTCACAAACTGGCTCACCAAAGCAACCGTTGTCATCTAGGTGAATGCAGAAGACAAAAGAAAGTGGCAGAGCAGCTCTATTTCAAATGTCTCTTTTGTCCTTCCATCAGATTTGTGCGAAAAATTCTACGTTATATTGAATGTGCAGAATGTGGAAGAAAAACTGCAATGCATTTTTAAATGCTTTTAAAGAGCAACAGCACACTGATTTCTACAGTAAACATGCAAGTGTTGTTCCACATTAATATTTAATCAGTTAAAACGCTCCTGTATAAGTCATAAGAAAAGAAAAAAAAAGCTTAAAAAGTAACAATTTAAAAATATTATTACTCTCTTTTGTGCCTAAGAAAATTTAAATAGCAAATTAAGTATACATAAGTATAAATTTTATATCTCATCTTAAAATATACAACATGCTCAAATTGCTAGTGAAACTTTAATCCCAATCTGGGGACAACGTCTCGTAAATGCAGTAAAACAGAGAATAATAAGAAAGTTTAAAGTGGCAAATTTAAACATTCTCTAGTCTATTCCTATTAACAGTTTAAATAGTCATGGAAGGAATCGTTCACCAAGATTACTATGTTCTACCAAGGATGTGTGTTGCCTTAAAACTGAAATGTGTTTAATTTACATTAAACGTTAGAATTATACATAAAGAAACAAAACAGTACCATACTGAAAATACTTGACAAAAAAAGACTTTCACAAGAAGCTGTTGAAACACATGCATGCATTTCTAAGTCTATTTTATTTACTGATAAACATACAGTTCCTTATTCTAATTCTTAATTCCAATTTAGGAAAATAAAAGAGGATTTTCAGAGACAAAAGGAGTACTACAGCTTTAGAAAAAAAGGCCTGCAGGTAAGAATCCAAGAAACGTGACAGAGGCAGCTCAGGAGAGAGCTGAGGTTCAAGAACTTTGGTTTTCCTTAGAATAAAATAAAGTCATGGCAATTTTGTGCAATATACACAAAATGCTGCCTCACAGGAGAAGAGAGCAGAGAGCTCTTAAATAACCACAAACATTATAATAACTACTCTTACATTAAGAGAAAAAAAAAGATGGTTAAATCTTAGAAAATACCAAGTTGAAGATTGGGATTTCTTAGTTTTTCTGATGAATGCCCAGAGAAGGATCAAGCAAAGGCAAGAGTAACTTGCAGCTCAAACTGATGGCTGACCCTGGTTCACTTGAGCCCTGCTCTCACAAAGGACAAGCACAAATTCCATCTACTTGAGCATTTTCCGTTATGCTACCTTAAAAAGGGCAATAAAGGATAAAGGACACGTGGTCTCTTACAACAATCAGAACCTGGATTCTCTGATTATGCTCTCTAGACCACTATATTTCTCAACCTTTTTAAGGAAGGAACACTTAACCTCTGGAAGAAAAACAAACTCGGAGACCATCTTGTACTTCCTGTGCTGAAGTAGTCACAATGGCCTCCTTTTAGACATAAACAAAAATAAAGACCAATTATTTATCCTAATCTTTTTTCTCCTCTTCCAATTTACTCATATGTATGGCAGAATATGGCTGTGCAGGATTGTCTGTTTTTTATTTGCTTTTGAGCTCGCTTTTGATATTTTGTCGACTGCCCATTATCCACAGACTATGGGCTGCATAACATTGCTTTAGGTGGTGCTGCAATTAAATCACATCACCCAGTGAGGACTGGAACTAATGAAGCTTGGGCTCTTAAAGATTTGTTTTTCATGGTTGATTGACTTTGGTGCCTAAGAATGCAAACTCCAACCGAAGCCTTCCCTCATGGCAGGCATTTAGAAGGGCTGGCTGGCTTATTGTTTACTCTTTCTTTCCCCACTCCCCATTCTCCAGTGGTTAACAGCGTGCAATTTAATGATGTAGCTTTTTCTTTATCCGCAGCCCTTCCAAGGGACATTTACAGAAGTAATTTACTATACTCTGCCATCTATTTTCTCAAAGCTTGCAGGAATTTATCAGTCTTTCTAAGACGTTTGAAGCTGGACACTGAATTAAAAAAAAGTTATTATGCAGATACAGTGGTAATTGGTCACTGCACACACACTCAGTGAACAGGTATCTTGTTTCCACAGGAGGTGAGGCTAAAATAATTTGCCATACTCCGATTTTCTTTTCCAAAAGTCATTGTCCATTTGTTGGGGTGAAAAAAAATACAAATTCTTGCTACCAAAATACAAACAGAACAAACCAAACCATTCCCCTCCCCATACTTAAACGCCCTCCCCACACCTCATGCCTTCTAGACAACCCTATTCTCTTTCTTCATCCAGCCCTAAGGTGAGCTGCTACGCTCCTGCACTCTTCTGTTCTTACCACTTCTTCTCCTATACTGGGACCAGAGTCCCTTGTTCTCCATGAGCTCTGTCCCCCCAGACTTCTAAGCCATACCCAGCCTACTCATTATCTATCTGCTCCCAACCTCACCCTATCTCAGTCCCACTTCCAAGCCAGAAGCGCAGAGACACTTTAAAACAGCAGCCCTGTATGAAGCAAGAAACTTCAGTCTTTATCTGCTACAATTTCAAGAAAGAAGTGAATTTACATCAATAAATTTCATGCTATTGTAAGTGTGAAAACAGGACACAAAAAAAAGCTAACTGCACTCTTTGCCTGCCTTACAAACACATTCCACTATGTCCACATAAAATCTGAGTTTTCTGAGTTTAGAGAAGAACTTGCAATTCCAGGCTTAAAGCAAGTGTTTGTGCTCTTTACAACAGGAGATGAGATGTACTGGTTTGTAAACTTTTTCCATGCCCCCTCAAAGTAAGTCTTGCATCCCATGCTACTAAGAGATAGCCCACCACTTTGACAAGTTGTTTTCATAGATTTTTAGGATTCGGCACAAAACCCCCTGGCTTACATGAAAAAACAATAAATTCATTGCTGATTCAGCAGTGCCTCAAAATACAGCCATTTCAGAAAGGTGTTTGTACACAGGAAAATCCATTTTATTGGCTGTAGATAAAAATCAATGTTTTTCACTCCTCTCAATCATTCATTCAACTTTTAAAGTTACAACTTTTGAATTAACATTTTTGGTCTAGAAAAAAGACGTAGAAATAAGATTCTCATCATTCCAAACTTCTTGATAAAAAAACTACCATTATCTAAAACCAGGGGCAAGCAATTTTATTGATATCTACAAACTGGAGTCAATAGTTTGCATAGTTGTAATAATTTCTCCACAATGCTGCTTAAAAACCTTAATAATTTTAATGCAATCAGACACCAAATTCTTTCTAAGCATCAAGTTAAATTAAGTGTACCCAAGGTGATGACTGTTATGTATTATTTATACCACTACACATGCAAAATCCCCTCGTATTACACACTAGAACCTTATTGTGTCAAATATTGAATAGATAATAGTAGAAATCATATCATATACCTTAAATGAGAAGCAACATATGCCTATCTGTGAGAAATGGGAGGAAATATGAGACAGTAAATAACTGGAAGGTGCAGTACCCAAGTTCCCTAGCCGTTGTAAAACCACAGACATTAAATTATGCATAGTAAAAAAATGACTGAAGTAAGATTCTAATTTAAATATAATGTCAAAAAACCATATACCACCATAACGACAAACCCTTGCCTCTTACTTACCATATAAATATTTTGTAATGACAATATATATTTAAGGTATAGTTTTACAGACACAAACATATATATATGTATATAAATGAGACATATACATAACTATATTCAGTCAGATTTCGGAACATAATAATCATGGAATCAGAAAGGGAAATATGAGGAGAGCCTGACTGAATGCCAACAGTGCAGACATTCAGTTGTTATAGGGAGTGTTTATTGTCCCAGAACAGGAGCCAATATTGTGCATTGAAAAGCCATTGGTTACGAAGTCTGAGCACTGTCGGGAAGAAGGACCAGAAATGAAAACTTTCCAGCTGTTCTAGCTATGTTCCCTAATTGACGAGTTGTCCGGCTAGGCTCTCTTCCACTACTTCAGAGTGCCTTTGTGAAGCTGCACAGAGCTGGCACAGGAGAGATAATCCTGATCCCACATCAGAGAGCCCTTGTCGGTTACAGAATCACAGAATCAGAATGGTTGGAAAGGACCTCTGAGATCATCAAGTCCAACCATATGCACAACCCCCCCCCCCTACGATCTCGGCTACTAGAGCATGCCACTAGAGCACACACCCTGAAGTGTTACATGTTTCTTAAAGACCTCCAAGGATGGGCACTCAACCACCTCCCTGGAACTGAACCATCTCCCTGGGACTCAACTACCTCGCTGGGGCTCAACCACCTCCCTGGGGTCATAGTCTGCATTGAAAAGAGAGACTGGTGTGAGTTTAGGAGGGCACAGAATACAGCTTTTCTAGGTCCCGAGTTCTCTAATCATTATCATACTGTAGGCCTGGTGATCCCTGCTACCATGTTTCCCCCTCTGCTTCTGTCTTTACTGCAACTTTTCTATTTTGTGTTGATTTCAGATCTTTTGTGTACTGGAGATACCCTTAATGATGCCTCTCTGATCCACCCCTCTATGGATTCCAGATGATCAACTACCCATTGTCTGGACTTCAAACAAAACGGGCATAAACCAAGTAGAATCACAGAATGGTTTGGGTTGGAAGGGACCTTAAAGATCATGAAGTTCCAACCCCCCTGCCCTGGGCAGGGACACCTCCCACCAGACCAGGTTGCTCAAAGACTGGCCTTGAACCCCTCCAAGGACGGGGCAGCCAGTGGTCATTTCAAATAACAGAAACCACACATATGCACAGACTAGTTCTGCATGCCTTTGCTCAGGTGAAATCAGCTTGTATTTGAGTTTATTGAAGGCAGAAAGATTTCAGCCCTATCTTTTACCCTTGCATTATTGTTAAGGAAACTGAATTATTACACTTCACTTTTACTTTTGTATAGAATTTTGTAAACTATTCTGTAGTGTGAGGGGATTACAGTTTTGTAAGATGTCTGAGAAACTACAAAAGAGCAGAAATGCTATTTATGGTATTGTGTAGTAATTTTATGTGCTACTAGAGACAGTGATTTACAACTTTACTGGTTCATTTCCTACTAAGTTCTAGAAGAGTCCTCCAGAAGTATAGTTTGAGCAAAACTACTGCTGTTCACCTAGACCTTCCAGCTAAAGGCTAGTAGTGCTCACTGCCAATCCTCTGCGTGCAGTAGCAACAGCAAAATCATTCACTGAAAAGGAGACACAATTCCCACCAGTGGAGGCTCTAGTCTTCTATAACCCAGATTTTGCAAAAGCCCATGCTTATTCAATACACATTGTTCAACCACGCCAGAAAAGATTTATTACTATTTAAAGATAAACCCAGTGTATTCTGCAGTCTATTTTATAGACATTTATTCTGCATCTGAGTTCTCCAAAACTGTCCTCACTTTCCAGGGAAAAAAGTGTCAGAAATACACCCATGGAGACGCGGTTAAAAACTTTCAATAGGCTCATAAATTACTATCCTGGGAATATTGTGTACAGGAGCTACTTTTACATTTTATTTCAAATAAAAAACTTCATGCGGTCTCTTTTTCAAAGTTCCAACTTTGGTTGATTCATGTTTTGGTAAATTTATTGGCTTATGAGACCTTACCTGAGGTTAACGATGTATTTGCCTCTGAAGCAATGAGGCAAGCAGATGTGCATGAATTCCTCCTTGTCTTCAGCACTGTATGATAGAATCTGTAATCTTTACTGGCCACAGCTCAGCAGAAAAAATAAAGGTGCTTATCTGCAAAATGAAGAAAACTGTGTTTGCACTTCTTCAGATAACAAATATAGCTCTTAAGTATAACTTAAATGTTTTCAGCAAATTTTCAATGTATGGCTTCTAACTGTTATATATTTATTACCTACTGCCCTAAAAGTATTTGGAAAAAAATGCAAGAATCTTGAGCTTTCATAAGACATTTAAAACCAAACTTGTGACATTAACAAACTTGTGACATTTTGCATTCATAAGTGTATCAAATGTCTTTTAAGTGGGAATAATACTTGGAATGTCACTGTTCCCCAGGGTGAGGCAAATGTATGACAAAGCTCGCTTTGAAACAGGGAGGAGGCAAGCCAGAGAAGCCCGTAACTTGTGTATAGAGTATTGTTTTGAGCCACTACATGCTTTTCATAAGGCAAGAAAGAAGCACTTAGCAATTTTACACATATAATCTATTACAAAATAATGCTCAGACTTTTCATGAAGTATTAGATTACTGATATTAATAACAAGAAAAGCCTAGGAGTGGAGAAATTAATAGCTTATGCAAACAGCAAAGATAGAAATATTGCCATTTATACCTTCACCCGCCATTTTCTGCTGGGAATATAATGCTGCATCTAGTGGAAAGTTCCTACATATAATTTTTTTCCTCCATTAAAAAGTGTTCCTACCTAAAGATGCAAGTGTTTTTTTTCTCTAGATTACAATTAGATTTTTTTTTTACAATTGCTTTGCATCAGAAAAACAAACAAGCAGGAAAGAGAGATGGAGGTTACTGGCAGGCTCTGGAAGTGCTTCCAAAGGATTGCAAAAGTAGTCCCTTGCAGTAACTGATTTTGGATAATCATCTCAGAAGAAAAGCAAGACTAGTTTTCTTTACAAGTGAGCTTTAGTTATGTACAGAAAACAGTATTTCTTGAATTCTGTAAATCAGATGGATCAGGTGGGTTGTTGACTGTGAACAGCTACTCTTGCAGCCTACAATGGATTTTGCATGTTACACGGCTGCATGTATGTATGTTCACATGTTCTGTTAACAACTGCTGCATGTAAATACTCAAACTACCAGTTTTCAGGCTCTAGTATCACCAGTTAGAGAAGACTAGTACTGGTTTCTTTTAGAAAAGACTAGTCTAAGATACCTTTTAAAGCTGAACTGTACATAATGCATCTTTTCCAAACTCTGTGCTTTTCCTTGAATAACAAATAGGTTGGAACGTGGTACTTTTAAAAGCTTCTCTTTTGTTTCTTGAAGGGTTTTACATGCCCAAGTCAGATCGCAGGCCCTTGTGTTGTTGCTTTGAAAACAACCAAATACCAGACTTTGCTGGAAGTTGCTTCAGGGTCTCATACTGTAAGCTTTTGTTCTTTTTTTTCAATTAAGAGCAGTGCTGGGCTTTCTGAGAGAACCACTCAAAGGCCCTGTTCGTGCCCAAAAAAAGCTTGACACAACCACTGCCTCCATCGCTTCACCTTGTGCGGTGCGGAGCTAAAGCTTCCTCAAGTCTTCAGCGTATGGGGGGACAGCTTAAGCCTCACAGGCGCACCAAAATGAGTACTTTTAGGTTTGTAAACGTGTGGGGAACGCCTCTGCCTCCTTTCAGGGTGGCTCAGGACAGCCGGCCCCTCGGCGGTGCCGCGGCGGCCCAGGGTAACTCTGAGGCAGCGGGGGCGGCCCGGCCGCAGCCACCGCCGGCCCCGGCGTCCCTGTCAGCAGCTCCCCCGCCGCCCTGGGCTGTGAGGAGCTGCCTGCCCCCACACCTTCGGCCGCCCTCCTCAGAACGGGAGAGTATCAGCGATTCGGAGAGGGGAGGACAGGCCGGGCGGCAGAAGAAAGGGACCGAGATCCCGCCGGCTGCGGCTGACAGGGCCGCGGCGGAGGCTCCTGGCGGGCCGCCCCCGCCCGCTCAGCCCGGTGGGGAGGCGGCTGGAGGAGACACCCCCGGTCTTTATCGCGGGTGTGCCGGCTCTGGGCGGAGGAGCTTCCTCGGGGGGGGGGGGCAGCGACTCGCAAAAGCCTCCCTTCCCCTGCCCGAGCGCGCTCTCCCCGGGCGGCCGGGGCCTGGCCGCCCCCTCTTCCCCTCCCGTCGGAGAGGTTGATTCCGTCCGCTCGGCCCCTTTCTCCCCGCCGCAGCGCCCGACTTGGTTCAGCCCGGGGCAGGCGCTTAGGAATAAGCCCTGTCCCCCTTTTCGAAGAGCCTGGGTTGAGGCTCCCCTTTCCCCCTCCCCTCCACCTCCCGCCGCCGCTGCTGCTGCGCACTACTCGGTTCCGACTGGGCCCTCCCGCCCGGGCGGCGGCGGCGGCGGCGGCGCGGCGAGTTCTTGCTCCCTGCGCTGGCTGGGCCGTTGGCGGCGGGAGCAGGAGGAGCAGCAGCAGCAGCAGGAGGCGCAGGGGCGGCCGCGGCGGGAGGGACGGGGGCTGTTGTGCGGCAGCCGCCGCCGATGCCGCTGTGAGATGGCATCATTCTGCGCGGCGGCGGCGGCGGCGGAGGAGCGCGGCGCGGAGGGGTGAGGAGCCGCCGCGGCGGCGGCGAGGAGGAGGAGAGGAGGAGGAGAAGAAAAAGAAGAAAAAAACCAAAAAAGGTGGGAGGAAGGAGAAGGAGGAGGCGGCGGCGGCTGTGAGGCTGCGAGCCACGGTAAGGGAACAAAACAGGCTGTGCCGCAGCCGTTTCGCTTTGCGGTCCGGCCCCGGCCTGAGGAGAAGAAGGGCTGCCGTTTTTGACTCCCTCCTCGCCGTTGGGGGCGAGCAGGGCAAGGGGGGGGTGTGGGGTGGGCTCCGGGCGGGTGCGAGCTGCCCCTGTCACTTGAGGGGCGGAGGAGGAGGGGGAATGGGCGGGAGGGGGGGGTAAAATGGCGAAGGGAGCTGTGGTAAGGTCTCAGTCTCTGCTTTCCGGCACTTCAACCCGGCGGGCACGGGGAGGGGTGGGGGGGTGGGCGGCTGTTGCTTCTCCCTTTTTCGGGTACACCCCCCCCCCCCCAAATTTGGCGAGTAGAGGGTTGCTGTGCTTCCCTGCCCGCCCCCCTCATGTGCTGAGGGGGCTGAGGGCCTCCTGGCCCGCACCTGGCCGGGGCAGGGAGGGTGGGTGAGATGTGGAGGTGCGGGGGCAGGAGTGGCGTTGGTGTCCGGTGACAGCCGAATAACCTTGTTTATTCCCGTCCGCGGCCTTTCGAGTCTCTGTGTGTGTGTGTGTGGAGGGGGGGGGTGAGTGGGGGCCGAGTCCTGACCTGTGTCAGAGAGACAGGCATTACCCGCTGGGAGCCGGCGGGGCAGGTCCGGCCCTGGGCTCCTTCCTCGGCGGGATGAAAGCGGAGGAGAGGGATATCGTTACCTTTGGGTTCACCTTCCTTCGGTGAGACTGGGGAGGGAGGGAGGTGAAGAGCCGTCTCCCCCTCTCTTAACGAGCTGCTGTCACCCCTCGCGGTGCTTGTCGTGTCAAGAGGCGGCTGCTCAAGTGAGACATGTCTGCCAGTCTCCCTGGGTCCTCCTCACGGATGTATTGCCCAGCAGACTGTGTGGATTCGAGACCTCCAAAGACCTTTTAATGTCGTTCATCTTTGTTTATGTTGTGCCAGAATGTTACAACTCCGGTGTGTTTATTTACTTGGTTTTTATTTGTAGCTGTCTTAGTTCTGGAACAATACCAGTTCTCATCCCAGTTTAACTGGGATGATCTAGCTCTGCTTTCAGACCTGTAAATGTTTAAACTGTGAGAAGGACTTAACACTATCTAATCATTGTAACGGGAGCCCTTCGATGTTTGGATGAAAGTGTAGAATTCATAGTTTCATTCATATTTTCACATATGTCATGTAGAAAACCATCGGGATATTTTGCATTAACTCCCCCCCCCCCCCAGGTTATGCAAGTTTAATAACACTGGCTTACTGGGTGATGCTGTCACTGACTGCAGGTGGCTGGGTTATACATGCTCAGAAACGTGAAAGACAATATGGCCTTCGTAGTAGTAAGAGTCTCCCTTTAAAATTCATATTCTGGTTTAATCTCTTTGTGATGTAGAAACAACCTGGTTATTGTTGGGCTGTGATAATGCTTCACTAGCTTGGACTGGCGTTTAAAATTTATTTTTAATTTCGTATGCTGCCTTGTCTGAGTCCATCTTGGTCAAGGTATAAACTGAATTATTATTTGTCATTGATTACTACTTATAAAGTTTAAAGAAATCTTGCATAGAAGAAAATCGGAATGATTTTTCATTCTTCTGGGAAAAATTTCACATTTGTAAAAGCGCAGTTTATCTGGACTCTTGACAAAGATGCTTTCAAATGGGGCAACTAGAAATACTTTCAGCTGATGTTGCTTGTGAAACTGTGGGTTTAGAATCCTTTTGTCACCTCTTTGGTGTGTATTTTGAACTATATTTTAAAGGTCTGATCCTATAAATGCTTCTACCTTGAGTAACTTACCAGTATCAGTCGTCTTTTTCCAGTGATACTGTAGAATAATTCCCTTAAATACATAATTATACTTGAAAACATGAAAGTATTTTTACATACCTGGGACTGATTTAATCTCTTGGCATGGGACACCCTGTTACCAAAAAGATATGGATTATTTTTGTTGGAAAAATAATTTGTGTTTGTTGCTAAACATCAGTGAACAAAACATTGTAAGTGAGCCAGTGTGTTTTTGTTCAAGGGTTGGCGATACGGTTTAAATAATCACCTGTCTACAAGTGCTTCTTCAATTATGGGAATACTGACAGAGCCAACCCCTTTTCCTGAGTCTGTGGAACCCTTGGAAGAAGAAGGAATGTCTGCTAGTTCTGTTCCTTTTATCTTTCTGTATGAAGTTGGAAATTCTGATAAATGGGAATGTCTACTCGCTTTCCTGTTTTTTCTTTTGAAAGAATGTGGGTAAGAGATTTCTCTTGGTCTTTGGATACAAATAAGAGCTGGGGGTAAGGATCTATGGCAGGAAGTTGGTATTGCATTCAGTTTCGTCATGCTTCAGTGTTTCTAGGCCATAAAACCACTAGATTTGAAAACTAAGGTACCATAATAATAAAAAAAATCATGACCTAAGCCATGTTTATTAATTGGAAGTGGTAATTATTTATGCACTTAGAACAAATCGTTATTATTAGATTTAAAAACCCAAACCCCCAGGTTCATCCAAGAATGTAGTTGGGTGAAATGCAGATAACGATGTGAGAAGACTTGGAGGGGGAATGGATAGACAAAAAACAATGAAAAAAGGGCTCCTGCAAACTGTGCCTAAGCGATAAGTGCCTTGGAAGTTACTTTGAACTTGGTAAAAAAGGTTCTCTTTCTTCAGAAAGATTGAAGAGAAGGAGTGACAGGATTGTTAAAAATGTCCTATCTTTTAAGCTAGGTTAGTAGTGCTTTTACCTGCTTCTCCACAGCGTGACATTCACCTCAATTGAAGGGAAAAAAAAAAGGCTCTGTATTAACTGCATACGACTCGCTCAGTAGAAAAGCTGCTCCATTGTACCTTCCTGTAAACTTGGGCAGGGTTCCCCAGTTTGTATAGTAGTGGTGGATTAGCCACAATCCTGTCATTTTTGCTGTCCTTGTGAAATTTGTAAGCCGCAACTGCCGAACTCTTCCTTTGAATTTTGAGTTATGCAACATATAGCGATATTCTTCAGAATTGCTTTATTATATGTTCAAATGCAGACAATAGGAGTTGGTTACATCCAGGTCCTTCTTGAAAGATTTGTTTTCATTGCATCAGTAGCCCACTTTCTCTAGGTGTTAGTTCAGATTCATCAGAATCTTCTGACGTTCTCCCGTAGTGACATAAAATAGTCATAGGGAAGAACCCTTGGAAGTATGGGAGACCTCACTTCAGTTTTCTTGAAGGAAAATGGTATGGCTGGTGAGAGAAATCTCCTCTTCCTCACCAGCAGGAGTTGAAGTGTCCAGAAGAGACATTCCAAAGACTTATTGAAAAGATGTTAAGAGTGGTACATCTCTTTTTTTTTTCTTTTTTTTTTTTTGCTCATAGAACAATGGAGTGGCATGGATTTAGCTATAATTTGCTACAGTACCTTTTAAGACTGAGTTTTTGTTCTTAATTGCTTTCTGTAAGTGAAAAGTTACAATTGCTGCTTTATTGGGCTTGGGGTACGTTTTTGCTGTGTTTGAGGACCTCATAGTTTAACCATCAGCATACTTAAGTATAGCTCTGTTTTGCAAGCGTAGTGTTGCCTTCCAGAGGAACACGAGAGATTCCAGGGAAGCTCTCAGCTGTCAGAGTTACAGTATGTCAGAATTATTTACCTGGGAGAGTGTTGTGGGGGGTATATGGGTGTTTTTTGTGGTTTTGGTAGGGTTTTTTTAATAATTTCTTAGCATTTCAGGGGAAATATGTCAAGGAAACCTTGATCCTCGTGTTACATGTAGGTCTTAATAGCTACTACATACCACATATGTAGTATGAAGCAATTAATCATTGCAGGTTTGCATGACTGTACACTGCTGTGGCTCTGTAACAGCAGATATGTAGCAAACAAATGATTTATTTTTTTTATTCCATCTCCCCGTAGTCAATGTTGAGGGTTGTGTAAGCTTGTAATCTAGTGTACAGTATGATAATTCCGTATTGTCAAAAAAGCACTTTCAAAATTCTATTTAAAGAGAATATGTATTTGGATTTAACTTACAAATTCTACTGACTTTGAAGAGTAAGGGGAAATTCACTTAGCTGGTTCTGTTATTTTACAATGCCCTTTAACTAAAATAAAGTCTTTAATAAAAAATAGAGTGAAGCATGAGTTTAACAAAGCAGATTACGTTCTTGGGCTTTTGAAACTTTTTTTCTTATTAATCACCGGTTTTCTTATCGCTGGAGTACGTTAGAGATGCTTATGTTCTGCTTTGACTAGGGTTTGAGTGTACTTAAACATAACCAGTCCAAAACCTGAGGACTTCTTTATATTCTCACTCCTAAGGATGTTAACTTCGAGTGATGTAACTAGTACGACTGATAGTCTTTTCTTTTGTAGTGAAATTCAGCCTCTGTCTCATCTTCCATTGGTTCCAGACACTTCAGAATTTTTTTCACATATAAGTATCTGTTACTAAAAACACAGTAGGGCATTCTCTTGATTTGTTTTACGTGTAAACAGCATTGAGAACACAAATACCTGTTTGTAACTGACCTTCTCAAGTAGTTCTAGTGCCATAGAATTACTCCATCTACTTTTTCTTTGGTTTTTTTTCTGTTAGGATTTGAGAGTTACCTTGCTGAAAATCATTGTGGAGGTGGAGGAAGACAATTTAAAAAGTGACAAGAAGAGGATGTCACATTTTAAAAGTAAACAGCAAAATAATTTTGACACATTCTAGTGTCTTCACTTTGCAGCCTGAAGTGGGCAGAAGAGAGCTCTTGTCTGTGCTTCTGTCACTACAGACAAAAAAATACAGTCTACACACATTTCTAGTCACTGGGGTTTCTAACCAAGATTTTTTTTTGCTAGAAGCATTTAAATGGGTCAAGAGATTAACAGGAAAGGCCTTTAAAAAAAGAAAAAAATTAAACCTTTTATGTGTGCCTCGTATAGGTGGGTGAAAACTGAGAGGGCTTTGGATTGTATGTGCATTTAAGGCAGCCAGTGATTTCTCAGTATAAACCAACTCAAAGGAGTTGTAGTTTTAGAATAGAGCAAAGTAAACAGGAAAGATAAAGTTCATAATCTGTAAAATTGCACAATATACTTGGGCGTCAGAAGTGAAAAAGAACACGTGCCCAATTTTGAACACAGTGCTCTGCTAGTACTTGAGGAATTCAGTAAGCTGTTAGATTGGGGTGGGGTTTTGGTTTGTGGTTTGGTTTTTTTTTTGGTTGTTTGTAAGCATGAACTTAAACTGCTGAACAGATCAGGATACATTTGTCTTAAAAACTGACCTTTATTGGATTTAGCTCTCTTGCATTTTCTAGTATACACAGTGACATTACAGTATCTCTGTGTAAATGTAACAGTCAAAAAGAAAAATAAAACAGAAGAGGAAGGCTATATAGAAGATGAAGAGCAACAGGATTGCCAGACTTCCATTTTTTCTTCTCCTTAGGCTGGAAGTGTGGAATCTGCTTTTTCTTAAATTCCAGTTCCCTTTATTCCTTCGTTCCTGGCACTTTTATTTTCCACTTCCAGCAACCTTCTTATACTGATATATTTTTAAAAAATGATCACTGTCTTGCTATATTATCTGGAAAGATTTATTTTTTTTATATATAAAAGAAAGTGTATTTTTGGCTTCTGGATGCAAGTTACAAGGACAGGAAAAACAGTATTGAAAAATATGGTAGAAGACTGATATTTGTGTGTCATTAAAAAATATATTAAATCTCTGAATGTTTTGTGAGAAATTGCTGACAAAGCTCTGTTATCATGGGATGGTGACTAAAACTGCATTGTTAAGGGAATAGCTACGGGGAAGAAAACTAGTTGGAGTCTTAGTTCGTAACATCAGAAAGACTGCTACTAATGAACTGGCGAAATCTGTATGTGGTGATATTATTTATAGATTAATGGAAGTGGAAAATTCAGAGAGATGTAACAGGGGCTAGTTTAATATTTGATGACAGATACATTTTTGTGTTAACATCCCAGACCTAACGTGCATTGGGAGGAGCAGCTAGAACTATTCATCAACATGGTGTGTAAATTAAGTATTTGGTGATAAGACCCCACCATAATTATGAATTGCTTTATGAAAATGTCCCATTGGGAATGGAATAAAAAGTAAATGTTGAAATGTATTAAGACTATAACATATAATAGCTTGCGTGCTATTTTTATTTTGATTAATATTTAGCAGTTTTCAAATACACTTATATATTATTGTACAGCAAATGGTTCTGGTAGTATGTGAAGAGCTCCTAGCTGTAGCTCTTTTACAGATGGCCTGTTGTTTGTAGTCTGTCTTTGATCAGGAAAAAATAACTGGTTTGGGAGAAAACTGTTGGAATAGTACTGCGCCCGTGGAAATAAAATAGAAAATAGTGTTTATTTTTAGTATAAGAAGAAATAAAGGGGGAGGAGGCCTCCAGCAGAGACCTACAGAACCTTGAATAGAATATAAGTAAATCTCAGCCTGTGCTTTTAACCCTCTGTCATACAACTGAACGGGGAGGTGTTTGAACACGCTTAGAGAAGTTGAATAGGGTAGTCTATCAAGAAGTAATTCTTCCAAGATTCGGTTGTGATTAGTTGGTGTATGATTCAATATAAAGAATAGATTGTTATACAGACAAGGAGAAAATCTGTTGCTAAGTAATAGTAGGAGTTTTAATAAAAAAGATTATACAGATTGCGCTTGAGTGCATAAACTAAGCACGTTTTTAAATGCCTCCTATGATCAAGTTAGTCTAGACTGCCCACTACAGCCTTTCTTGGATTTTTTTTTTTTTAAATAAACTACCACGGAGAGCTTATTTTCAGATTTGGTTGATATTGTCTATTTTGAGTAAATCTATTGTGCTGGTTGCTTCAGTTTCAAAGCTTGGAAGACCATAAGAGATTAAAATTAGATTAAATAAACCTGTATTAGTGGAGACCCACGCTTTGGGCTTATTTTCCTGCATACTCGAAAGTTTTGTGTTTCAATCCCTCCCTTTTAACGGAAGGGAAGTAAGAACCGATGTTTATTGACACTTCCCCCCAGCTTAAATGCTGATGGTTTCAAATGTTGGTGTAGAAGATGTAGGAATAGAGTAAAGAATAAAACAGACAACATCAGGATGCCACTGTTTATATCCCCAGAGAGTTCCTGTCTTGAATGAATGCTTTGTACATTTTTTCATCTTTTCCACTTTCAACCCTGTCTCAAAAGGTACAAAGTAGACCTGGAGAAGGTACGAAGGAGGACAGCAAGAATGGCTGGTTTATATGGAGGAAGACTTATGACTAAGGATTCTTAATACTCTTCAGGCTGGAAGACTGTTGTGTTGACCATATCATGGAAGTGGAGGTTATGTGGATAAAGGATGCTGAAGATGCTTTTCCCTTTCTTGTCATTCCTCTGTCTCTCATATCTGCCCTCAAAAGTTCCTTTAAAATCAACATGAATAAAGGAAATAATTTTGAAAATTGACTTCTTTCAGTGGGGAATTGGATGACGTTTTCTGTGCAGTTTTTGTAGTCACTTGGCTTCAAGGCAGTGTTGTTCTCAAGAATTAACTCTCAGTGATTTTCGGTGATATAATTTAGCCGTTAGCTTTTCACCAGAAAGGATGCTGACCCTCATGAGAGTATCTGCATTTCCCATCTCTATCTGTTCACCTAAAATGAAAATAACTAATATTTCAAACACTGTTCTACTACAATATTTAAGTAGTTTTCTTATAGCCTAGTGATTCCTTTGTAACACTGAGTTAAACTTCATATGAAATGTATATATATGGTCCAGTATTGACCCTTGAGAAGTCAAGCTTTGGGCTCTTCTGGTAAGATTTACATATATTTTCATGTTCTCAACTTGTGGGTTTTTTTTTTTTTTCAGTTAAATTCTGGAATCAGATTAACTCAGATTAGAATCATATTGGAAAATAATTAGTAGAAGCAGGCAACTTTTTAAGGAGCGAGAATTATTTATCACCTGAGAGCCTTACTAAGGATCGGGTTGAATTCTCTAGCACTCTAGATGCTGAAGGACTATTTTTGAAAAGATAAGTGACAGTGCCTGGGTGAGTGCTCTCGGGTAGTAATAGGTGAGATTAGTGCAGTCTGTGATTGAAATTAGGACAGGCATGTTTTAGTGCTTTAACATGAGATTGCTATGCAGGCCTCTTCCCAGCTGCCACATCTCAAAAAGCAAATATTCAGAGAAAAGAGAGTGAGAACATGCAGTGAATTCTCCTTACACCTCTTTGAGCTGTTTTTTTGAGATAGAGTTAGTAGGTGGATCGCATCAAACCTCACTGCTGAAAAATGTTCAAAGACCCTTTCTGCCATTTTAGCCCATAATGCTGAACAGGTTTCTCTTTCTCCTCTTCTTTGAATTACTGTTTTCTACTGACTTCGCAGAACAATGGGGAGACTGGGAGACTATTTTATGAAGCAGTGTTAACGTGTTTCCCGTTACTGGTATTCCTTAGTCATGGTTTCTTCATACCGCCACAAAAGCAAGGGGTGGGGTGTAACAGAACCAGCAGCCCTCTTGGTTGACATCTTTAATGTTTTTCAATTTGTCGGTTTGTTAATTTTGCTGTGACTACAGCAGAGATGTACTTACGATGGTCACGGCTATTGTGACTAATAAGGTGGTGGTGACAGGCACGAATTCTTACGAGTGGAATTTATAAGCTATCTGAGCACTCTTGGTATGTGCTCAGGCTGCCTGCCTGTTCTGAAGCCCTTCTCAACCTTCCACGTTGTTAATATGGAAATAGTGTTTAATAAGGAAGTGCCTACATGTAACTATGGTAAGGTTTTCATTTTGCAGTGTAGGTATAATAAAATTTGCCCATATTTTAGAGCTATACCTTAGTATATTACTTTACGTTATTCTTTCTGCAAGTCTGACAAACAATAATTTATATCAACTGTTAGGCTTATTTATAGTAGCAGGCAACCCAGAGGGGTTAAAGACTAATGTGTAGCTAGTGTAATTATTTATTCTGGCAGCTATGAAAGCTGTTCAGCTGAATATTAAAATAAGGGAGAAAATACTGTTCCCTAATTTCTTGAGATATGTGTTGGAGTGATGGCCTTTAACTGCTGTTGTTCTGTTCAATGAACAGAGCCTAGAATTTGTTTATTATTTCACTGTGCTTGTGGTCCTATGTGTAATACACAGAGGAGGGCTTGTGATATTTTTTATTCTCTGATATTGTGGTAGAACCTAGAAGCACCATCATGATTAAGATTCACAAGCGAGATGTACCCTAAATATTTTTGCCCATAAGTTGCTCTGTGAGCAGTGGAACTAAGCTGCCTTTTTTTTTTTTACAATTTTTTTCTCGTATCACAAATCTCTTCTCCTTTGCTGTCCTTGACCCTTCTTGCTTGTAAAAGCCACTATACACAGCTCTGGCTCGGTGTTGATTCAGGGCTGTGTCTGTGCTGATCGTGTAGCCTTTGAGCCAGGCAGCACAGGTAGCCCGAGTTCAATGCAGGAAACTGTGGATTTTTTTTCCTTTACCTGGCTGTTGATTTTCATGAAGCTCGTGGGAGCTTAGTATATCAGAGGATGTTACTTCTCAGTTTATTTTAACTGAATCTGGCGGTGAACAGATTCTTTTAGAGGGATGGAGATGAAAGGAAGAGTGGGAAGAGGCAGGTGGACAGTATGAATCATACATGTGATGCTTGCTTGAAAAAATCAGGCTAAAAAGGTCTTTGCTAGGCTGAGTATAAGGCAAAGCAGAACAGGCAGATCTGTGCAGTGGAGTCATAGTCTGTCATTTCTTTGGACCCCCTCCATAACACTGAAAAACAGTTGTTTTTTTAAATATCTATAAGTGTACTATATTTTTTCTTAGATCCTAATAGGAGGCTGGCGATACCTTGTAGATAATGCATGGATCAATATTGCAGCATCTGAAACAATTGTCAGTGAATGTGCTTGAAAAAAACCACAGAATATGGGATATTTTTTTACGTAGCTTGCTCACCCTGCCAGTATTAGCGCACAAAGATTTGTTTTCTGGGGTGGAGGGTGGGAACTTTGTACAGGTCAGCTTAAGAAAGGTAAATGTAGCAATGTTTACGTCAAACCTGGTGTGTGAAAAATATTAGAACATGTCCAAAGGAGGGCAAAAAAGATGGTTGGACTTAAAGGACATTACTTAGGAGGAGCAGCTGAGGATATTTAGCTGCTTATAGATGTTCAGCTTAGAGGAGACTGAGGGGTGACCACTTCCTAATGAGGGTGAGCGGAGAAGGAGGTACTGATCTCCCAGTGTCCAGTGAAAGGGTGTGTGGGAATGGCTTGAAACTGTGTTAGGGGAAGTCTAGATTGGATATTTGGGAAAAGTTCTTCACTGACAGGGTGGTCGTGCCCTGGAACAAGCTACCAAGGGAAGTAGTCGTGGCCCTGAGCCTCTCGGTGTGCAAGAATAGAATAGAACAGAACATTTCAGTTGGAAGGGACCTACAACAATCATCTGGTCCAACTGCCTGGCCAGTTCATGGCTGACCAAGTTAAAGCATGTTAAGGGCATTGTCCAGATGCCTCTTAAACACTGATGGGGTTGGGGCGTTGACCACCTCTCTAGGAAGCCTGTTCCAGTGTTTGACCAACCTCTCAGTAAAGAAATGCTTCCTGATGTCCAGGCTAAACCTCCCCTGGCACAGCTTTGAGCCATTCCCACACACCCTGTCACTGGATCCCAGGGAGAAGAGCTCAGCACCTCCCTCTCCACTTCCCTCAGGAAGCTCTAGGGAGCAATGAGGTCACCCCTCAGCCTCCTTTTCTCCAAACCAGGCAAACCCAAAGTCCTTGGCCGCTCCTCATATGAAATGCCTTTCAGCCCTTTCATAAGCCTTATTCCCCTTCTCTGTCCACTTTTAAGGACCTTGATAGCCTTCTTAAATTGTGAGGCCCAGAACTGCAGACAATACTTGAGGTGAGGTTGCACCAATGCCAGATACAATGGGATAATCACCTCATTTGACTGGCTGGTTCTACCGTGTTTGATGCACCCCAGGGTGGGGTTTGCCCTCTTGGCTGCCAGGGCACACCACTGACTCATGGTGAACCTGCTGTCAACCAGCACCTCCAGATCCCTTTCTGCAGGGCTGCTCTCTCCCAGTTTATACTTGTGCCTGGTGTTACTCCATCCTAGGCAGAGATTCCGGCACTTGGACTTTTTAAATTTTATCCCATTAACCATTGCCCAATGCTCAGATCTATCTAGGGCCTTCTGCAAGGCTGCCTGTCCCTCAAGAGAGTCAACAGCACCTCCCACGGAACTGAACTGGCCCTAGAATTGAGCCTTGAGGGACACCACTGGTGACTGGTTGCCAGCCAGATGTAGCTTCATTCACTATAACTCTTTGAGATCTGCCCTTCACCCAGTTCTTCGCTACTTTGAACTTGCTTGTCCCACAGTTGGAATAACATTGGCTAGCTTCCAGTCACCAGAAACCTCCGCAAACCACCATGACTTTTGGTGGGTGATCGAGAGGGACCCTACCATAACATCTGCTAGCTTCTTCGGTACTCTGGGATGAATTTCATCAGGCCCCAGGGACTTGTGAAAGTTCAGCTGGTCCCTTACAATTTCAGTGTCCACAAGTGGAAAGTCATTGATCTGCACTCATAGCCCTTCAGCTCAGGGGACTGGGTAGTCCAAGGTCTCTTAGTATTAGTAAAGACTGAGGGAAAAAAACCAACAACCTTGAATGCCACTGCTTTTTCTTCATCCCTATTAGTCAGGTGACCATCTTCAACAAGGATCTGTCAAATGTTTTCTTTAGACCTCATCATGCTATTAATGTAGTTAAAAAAGCCCTTGCTATCTGACACAGTGCTTGAGTTTTGACCTTTTGTGTCTTCTCCCTGCGTATACAACCCACAGCTCTATAATCTTACTGCAAAGCCTGACCTTGCTTCCAGAGATCATACGGTTTCTTTTTGTCCTCTGCAGCTCCCAAGGAGTTCCCTGTTGAGCCAAGCTGGTCTTCTGCCCCGCTTGCTTGACTTGACTTAACTGGACTTCCCTGCTCCTGTGCTTTTAAAAGGTGGTTCTTAAGAACTGAACATCAGTTGTGGACTCCTGAGCCCTCAAAAGCAGGTTCCCGGAGCCCTTTGCTAAATAACTCCCTGAACAGCATGAAGTTTGCTCTTTTGAAATCCAGGGTAGCAACTCTGCTGACCTTTTTTCTTATTACACTGACAATTTTAAACTCAGGCATTTTGTGATCACTGTGGCCAAGACAGGCACCTACCATCACATCTCCCGTGAGTCCTTCTCTAGGCACAAATAACAAGTCTAGGAGGGTATCTTTTCTAGTTGGCTCATTGAGTACTTGTGACAAGAAGTCCACAAACTTCAAGAATTTCCAGCAGTATGGGATTCCCAGTTGATGTCTGGGAAGTTGCAATCTACTGTAAGGCTAAGGGCTACTGATCCAGAGATTTCTCCAAATTGTCTATAGACTAACTCAGCAGTGCTAACATCCTGCCTGGGTGGTTGGTGGTAGACACCCACTGCATCTTGGTTTCCCATCCCCTTAATCCTCACCCAGGGGCTCTCAACCACAACTGTAAGGGCTGTGCAGTCAAATCTCTCCCTTTCATACAGTGCAACTCCTCCACCTTGCCTGCCCAGAACAGCCTGTAACCTTCCATCCCAGCACTCCAATCATGGAACCATGGAACTCGTTACTAATTCGTTGTTAATAGCAGTGATATCCCAGCTCTGGGAACTGACCAACACTTCCAGTTCAAGAAGTGTTCAGCCAGTGTTCTTACATACATTGTTTAACTTTTAGGTTGCTCTTTGTGGAGGTGAACTTGATGATCCTCATGAGTTTCTTCCATCTCTGGATGTTCTGTGATTTAAGAAGAATAGCAGTTTGCTTTCCAATTCAGATCTGCGTCGGTCTGCTTCATGACTTGAAACTAAATATTTGCAATGCGTCATGGATGTTGAAGTATCTCTGGGGGAGCTGTTAGTTGTCTGGAAGTACTAATGGCTTGCCTTGCTGACAAGGTCTTATAGACCCTGGGGAGAAGGCTGCTGAAGCTGAAACTTTACAAATGTCAAAGCAGATCCTAAAGAAGCCACTGGTTTAAGCTGTACACGTCTGTGTGTGCTGTGGGCTCAGGGAAAACAGGAGAAATGAAATGCTACTCTGTCCCTTACTGTGTTGGCTGGCCTGAAGTTTCACTCCAGAAAGTGTGGTGACGATAACAGAAAGCATGAGGACTTACTTTTAGGTTTATTCTTCTCTGTTTTGTTGAAGTTGGATTTACTACTTTACATTTTTTGGTCTTCTTTCAGTCCTCTCAGCCTTAAGTAATTTCTTCTAGTATTTTTTGAGAATGCTTGTAAGCTGCTCCTAGGTAAGGATCCCTAAGTGAGGGGTGTTGTCAGTTGAAGATGGTTTTGGAAGTAGTTTTTCATGGGAAGGAGCAAGATATTCTGCTGGCAGTAAAGGAACATGGGGATCCTGGTAGACACCAAGTTGAACAATGCTCCCTTGGGGCAAATATGCTGGATGCTGTCCCAGTTTGCATTAGACAACGAATTTCTAGCAGGTTGAGGGAGGTGATCCTTTCCCTTTATTTAGCTCTGGTGAGGCCACACCTGGAGCCCTGTGCCCAGCACTGGGTTCCTCAGTAAAGGAGAGACATGAACATACTGGAGAGAACTCAATGAAGGGCCGTGAAGGTGACTGAGGCACTGGAGCTCCTCTCTTCTGAGGAAAGACTGAGAGAGCTGGGACTGTTCAGCCTGGAGAAGGCTTTGGGGGGGACACACATAAATACCTGAAGGGCAGATGCAAAAAGGATGGAGCCAGGCTGTTTCCAGTGGTGTCCAGTGATAGGACCGGAGGCAGTGGGCACCCAGGCACTCTTTGAGGGTGACTGAGCACTGGCAAAGGTGGCCCAGGGAGGTGGTGGAGTCTGCATTCTTGGAGATAATCAAAAGCCATCTGGACACAGTCCTGGGCAACTGGCTGTAGGTTGCTTGAGCAGGGGCCTTGGAGCAAATGACCTCCAGCAGCCCCTTCCAGCCTCACCCATTCTGTGATTTTGTGATATAGGATTATAAATAGTGAATATATGTTTTATGGGATGAATGTTTGGTGCTAAGAGCACTCTTCCTGGACCACTGACTTTCAAATAGTTTCCTATGTTTGTTATTAGTGTAGGATATGTCCTACTGTTCTAACAGCACTTACTACTGTTCCTTCAAGTCTTCTAGATTTATTTGTTTGCATAGGTAATATTTATAAGTCTGAGTTGGAGAACTGCATTTCAGTCCCTCGATATTTGTTTGACTGAAGTTTAAAACCACCAGTAGGTGCCACAGAAAATAATTTGTTGCTCAGCACATGGTAGTCTTACTGCAATTCTGTCCTAAAGGTACTGCGATGGTGTCTTTCCCTTGTGTGATGACAAGGAAAATCAGTGCCCTTAGAAGGATGATCTTAAATGATCAGTGAAAACCCAACCTGAATTCCTCGTATTTTCTGAGCTATTAAATGATGACTTATGCTGCTATTTATAATACTTCTACAAATTCTACTTCATCAGTAAGGACACCGTTCAATACTCCTCACTGCGTTTTACAAATTTCCGAGTTAATTATTAAAGTTCTTTGATGTTTTATGGTTCTGAATATGTCTTGTGCCATCAGTTTCAGGAGAGGACTATACCTTAAATTGTTTTCACAAGGATTCTTACAGTTAATAACCTTTCCTTCCTTGAGCATACTGTCACAGAAGTCAGGGGTAACGTTGCTGGTTTTTCATCTTCATGATGCATAATTTTAAGACACAGTTAGAAAATCTGCTGGAGAACATGCGTGTTGAATAGTTCCAATCTTAAATACTTTGTATTTCGTAACATATGGCTTTCGTGTGTACTTATGTGGTGGATTAATTATTAATGATCAGAAAAATTCTAAATTATTTAGGTGTGAAACTCAAAGGCAAATGTATACATAGGGCTAAAAGTTAAAGTTAGTAAAGGTGAAAACAACAAAAAATAAGGGGTTTAAAAAACAGGAAAGGAATGCACTCCTGCAGGTTGGAAAAGAAGTGTGATTGGGAATTGGTAGCTTGTGTTTGGGCAATGGCGGAATACCAAAGGGCAAGGAACTTGACAGGCTGTGAAAAAAGGGTAACGTTTCAGTGTCGTATAAACACATGTATTGAGTTAAATTGAATCCAAGACCTTCAGTGTCAAGCATTCAGATTAGAAAACAGAGGGTAGAGCTGTTTTTGGAACTCGGGACTGTAGTTCTTGTTACGTTAACTTAATTTCGATAAACTGAAAAATGTCATGGCTGTCTATTTGACGTTAAAAAAATCTCTTAATGTTTTTGCGACTTTTAATAATTTTAAGGGGGACTTACTGGCTGCAGGGCTGTTACAATAAGTTCATTTGCAACTAAATCTAATGCCTCTTAAACTCCTCACTAGCTAGAAGGGTGCGTAATGTGAGATAATTAAAACAATAGTATGACTAAACATTATTTACCTTTTCTTAAAGTTTGTCCTTGTGTTCAAACAATTTGGTTCCTTAAGAGTGGGTGTATCATAGCGCGTACGTAAAAGAAACCTTCTAAATGGCTGGAGCGTGCCAAGATACCATTTTGCCACCTTTTGTCATCCTTTTGAAAGGAATCAAACCAGCAAGTATTTTGATCAAATGTGTAAGATGTCCATGAATATAGCTTTTTGCTGGAAGCTTCTGTTCCCAGGAGAGGGGTTCCCCCTCCTCCCCCACCCCCCCCCATATGGCAATAAATTACTGGTTGATAAAAGCTAGTGGCTTGGCCTACATCGTGTCTCCTGTCTGTATCCATAGTCCATCGCATCTAAAACAAAGTATCTACTGGGCTTTGCAGTGTTTTGTTGGTTACCATACCTTTGGTCAGAAAGGAGAATGGGATTGCGTTCTGCAAAATGCATAATTTTGAATTAGCCTGTAATCGTAGGTCTTGCAAAAGGAAGAGGACAGATAGATGTTTTTGAAGAACAACGAATCAATTACCAAAGAATCAACGAATCAAGCAGAAAGTTCAGTGGTTCTTGGATGGCACATCGGTGTTTGTGGAGGATACCCTTTGCTGATAAGCATAGTTTTTCCATTAGTTACTGAAGTAGCAAGCTGGCCTGTGGAGTTCAGGGAAATAAAATTTTGACTTTCAAGTTCTTGTTTTCCCTAGATGTAAATCACAGAACCTTTGTGGTTGGAAGGGACTATTTATTCTGTTAAATAGCCATAGCTTTTAGAGTTTCAGTTCACTTATTTCTTCCCCACCATATCCTTCTTCCTTCACCCTTTCCTACATTTTTGCTTGGTGGGTGTGTAGGAAAAATCTTGAATAGATGGGCGCCCTTGTTGTTTAAAAAAAGAATCTATTGAGAAAAGATTTTTCTGCGTTTCCATTCTTATTTGGAAGATATACTCTGATGTAGGGAAAATAATGTTTATGGCATTATGATGATTTTTACCTAGCCAATTCAATTCTTACTTATACTTACAGCAAATTGGATTCAAGATGTTAGTGGGAAGGTTAGTAATATGTAGGCATTTTGCTCATCTACTTACTTTGTCCTTGCTTAGTGCATTTATACAACTAGATCTCAAGTTTTCTTATTCTGGATTTGGGCATTCAGGAAGACTTTTGATTCGACAGTGCTCATTCACAGTATGATCTCTTTGTAGTTTATTTTTTCTCATCCCTTATCCAATCTATTCTATATTATTTCTGGAACAGAACTGTCACATTAGCAAGAGAATAAATGAGTGGTTGTGAAAGCACCATCAGTAAACCCAAATACATTGCGATCGAATATAACTCATTTTAAAGTACAATTATATTTATTTTCTGGTCAAGCTTCTGTCTTGTATCAGATGAAGCTACAGTTTCAGCTGAGAGACGCAGTGAGAAGACAAGAGGAGATGGGCACAAACTTGAACAGAAGAAGTTCTACCTAAACACGAGGAGGAACTTCTTTACTTTGAGGGTGGCAGAGCCTTGGAAGAGGCTGCTCAGGGAGGTGGTGTAGTCTCCTTCCATGGAGACATTCCAAACCCACCTGGACACATTCCTGTGGAACCTGATCTAGGTGGACTTGCTTTGGCACCTTGGACTAGATGATCTGCAGAGGTCCCTTCCAACCCCATGTGATTCTGTGATTCTGACTTGTGAAATTCTTTATCGCAGCTTTATGGGTGGTTGAGTTCCTGGCTATGTTGTACCGTTTGGGTTTGGTTTTGTTATTGTGGTGGTTGGTTTTTTTGTTTTGTTTTGTTTGTTTTTTGGGTTTCTTTTTGTGGGTTGACATTTTGTAGGTAATTGGGGAGGTGAGGGAGACCACACTTCTTGCATAAATATTCCCTTGATACTTTCTTGATTTGCAGATATTCTGGTTTAAATTGACAAGCCATGCTGTGTTAATTCTTTTCTTTCTATGGATTTATCATTCTTCCTGCATTTTAACTGTTTTGTGTGGTGAGACTTTCCATCCATTGTGAAATGATGTCACGGATAATTAGACCGTAATATCTTACACTTCATACAGTTCTTTTTGGTTTACTCCTAGCTTGACTCCTGTGGTATCATGAGTAAGGAAAGGACTTTCTGCATTGGTTGTTGTATTCTTCCGCATCTGATTTTCGTGGTTCTTCATGAAAAATCTCCTCAATTACTCATTCAGAATATCAATCAAGGTTTTTCCACTTCACAAGAAAAAAACCTTTGTATTTCAGGATAGCACAGTTTTAAGTCTCAACCAGGTGCATTTATTACCAAATGGGTAATGTCATTCAATATGTACCTGCTTAAACTCCATGAATAAGTGAATCATCTATTTATAAAGACTGGAAAAGAAATTAATGAAATATCCAGTAGCTTAGTTGTCTTTTATTTCTGATGTTTTAATAGCAATTAGAGATTTAGAGAAAATTCTACATGGAAGGGTAAATTTATAAATGCTGTTATTGTTAACTAGATTGTCTTTCATGAAACTATTGATTCTCAGGAATTAGGAAATTATCCTTTAATTTGTTTAATAGACTACTATGCCATTCGTGGTTTTGCTAGGGTCTTATTTTGTCCTAATTGATCTCTAGCTACCCAAAATAATTTATACAACTGAGATACTATTAATTTTTAACATGTCTGTTATAGGGATTAATAGGTAGATTAATCTTCCAGGTAGATGTGCTCTTCCAGTTGATCAAACAGCTCTGTGTGATGAGGATGGTTTAGATGGAAGCATTATGATAAGTATGGTGTTTATGTGGCTCTCAAGACTCTCAATTAATTTTTAGTGTCCAGGAATTTTGAGAAGGGGAGTTGTACGTGTCAGTGAGACAGTTCTGAAAGTAAAGCTTCACATCTTTTAGACCAGTGAATTTTAACCCTAAACTTGAATAAAGAGGTGTAGGAAGTTCATATTTGGGAATGTGTGCTGATTGTAGCCCTGTTAGAGTTAATCCCCTGATTTTCAGGAAGATTATAACTACAGGGATAGTGACTTTTACATTGCTGTATGTAATCCTCTTTTTAAGATTATGTAGAGATAACCTCAAAGATTTTAACCCTTAATCAATATGTTCAGTAGCCAAACTGGTCGTTTATTTTGAGTAGCAAGAAAAAAGGATTTAGGGCTGAGGGGAAAAAAGTGTGCGCATGATGCAAGAAAGTGGTAAATAGTGACCACAGAACATAGTGTTCCCTTGCCCATCAGTGGGCATTGCATTATCTGAAATAAAACCTTTAAAAATTGTTTATTGAAAAAAAAAAAAAATCCTTCAGTGCTGAAGCCTGACTTTTATTTCGTCTCCATCCTCCTTTGGGATCTCCCTGGCCTTGTAATAATTTCTCCCGGTCATCGCGGTCGTTTTTTCCTTCACGGGCAAAGGTGTAAAGGTAAATGAAGGAAGCAGGAGGTTGGCAAAAATGTGTTTGCTGAACGCAGTTAGCAGATAAGTAGCAAGCAGAGCCAGAAACTCAGGTTTGGGCAGGTGGTGTGCCCTGGGGATAAATCAGCACCCAAAATCTGAAGTCAGAGTAGATGAAGCAATGAGCTGTCTACCCGAGGACTTTGACACGGTTTAATTCTTTATTTCTGTATTTGTTTTGCTTTTTGCATGCTATGAGTAGAGTTAAAAAAACCCACAAACCCCAACCATCTGTCCAGCCAACGAACCAAATAAAAACTAAGGAAAGCCCTAGCATTTTAGATCCATGCAAGTTGAACAGTAGGAGAAAAAAAAAAACAGTAAAAATAATCATAATTTGTCAGTTAGGAAAGGATGCCTAACCTGATTTTGTAATGTATTATTAGAGCTAGATTGTAGATCTTTTTTTTTATTATTTTTTTTTGTGAAGAATTTGAGTTTGCTTGGCACAGAACTGATTGCATGTGTTACTCCTTTGATGTCTTCCATATCAGCGGCGTCCGAAGTGGAGTGGGCAAGACCATCCATTGGAATGTGGGAAGAAAATATTAGGACTTAACATTTCATCTGAAAAACAAGAAAGAAATGAAGCTCTATTTAATATACATATTGACACTGGCACCCACCCTTGGTCTGTATGTTGGATGGTCTTGTGTCATGTATGGTTTGGGAGATGGGTGTCCTGAGGGCAGATTTGGTGTTCCTCAATGTGGGGGTGTCACAGTATCAGTTTATGTGTGGATTTATGGATTATATTATCTAGTTTTAACTTAACTACCCCTCCCAAAATGGGTAAGTGGCTTAAAAAAAAACTCCTGCAAAGAGATTGAAGACAACGCTAATAGCGTGAGCACAAGCGAACAACCAGAACGTGGCCGACACTTCTACTCCTCATACGAGCTTCTGCTCAGCCACGTAGTGAGGTAGAAACAATGGCAATTAGATCTGACAATATAGGCCAGAAAAATTTGGGTTTATTAAGAAGTTGGTTTGAAATATGGATATACATTCAATGTCGTTAATGATGAACCTCACCCTGCGGTAGTATTTTAGTTGGAGCTATCAGGTAATGATAGTATGAAGCTATCACAATTAACAAGGCATTTAAAAACTAAGCATTCAGAACATGAAGTCAACCTTCTGATTTTTTCAACAGTGTTTAAAGTTGTGTGAGACTTAGTCTGGTTCTTTACAAGATTTCACTAAGCTTAATGGTAGATCTTTAGAAGTCTCTTTTGAGGTTTCTCGATAGCAAAAGACATAGAACCCACATACCGTTGGGGAAACACTTGATCTTCCTGCTGCACTAAAAATGTCTGAAATAAGACATGGAAAACAATATGGTGACAAGCTCAAATGCATTCCTTTGTCAGCTGACATTGTTGGAAGGTGACTGGAAAACATTGCCAAAGATTTGAAGAAGCAAATATTAGAACAAAGTGCAGAGTGTGGGAGCCTTGTACAGCTAGATGAAAGTATAGAAATTTGTTAGAGTCTATAGAAGTGTTCGAATCGCCATCCCTGGAGGTATTTAAAAGACATGTAGATGTGGTGCTGAGGGATGGATGGTTTAGGGATGGACTTGGCAGTGCTAGGTTAACGGTTGAACTCAATGATCTTGAAGGTCTCTTCCATCCAAATGGTTCTGTGATTCTATAGGCAAGCAACAAGGAAGCCAGAAGTGGTTAATTGTATGAAAACAAGACTTTTAAAGAGTAGAATCTTTACAACAACAACAACATGGGGAGTGACCATGAAAATCATTTGTATCATGCAGAGGTTCATGGTGGAGCGCTTAGAGGGGTTGTAAAACTTAAAGATTACTTACACGTTTTTCTTTTACAAAAAGACATGAGTGTTCTGAATTTGCTAATCTGTTGTGTGATGAGAATTGGCCGTCAGTCAGATGCTGCCTAACAGCTATGTTCAAAAAAGAGAGACACTTAACATGTCCCATCAAGGTGAAGGTGACATCTTAACAACGGGCAAGAAGGTGCCTGCTTTTTGAAAGAAACTTTAGCTATGGAGAGAGCATTTTGAAAAAGGATGTTTGGAAATGTTTCTGTCATTGTGTAATTCTGTTGCCAGAAAAGCTGTGTCTCATCTATAAAAACTCACATTTGTACACTTAAAACTTGGAAGCAGAATTTCCTTACCTGTTTAAAAGTCTTCCAAATGGAGAGCTGCAGGGGATTTTCAACCCATTTGTTAAAATATAACAATGCAACACCTTCCATTAGTTCACAATAACAACTGATTGACATCAGGAAAGATGGAAATTTACTGGCCAAATTTCAAGAAAAATCTATGTATAATTAGTGGATGGGAATGAAAAATGAGTATCATGATTTAATAAGTGGAGCCAGTGATGCATTTTCATTTGGATGTACTTAACTTTGTAAATTGCCTTTTCCAGCTATGACCACCAGTAAAACCAAGTGTCGAAATAAACTGAAACTGAATTAAATCACTGTATTACAAAGTGTTAAGCCAACATTTAAAAAGATGACGAAGCATATGCAATCACGTGGCTGTCACAAAAAAAAAAAAAAAAAATAGCAAGAGCAAAAAGGATTTTTGTGGCATTAATAATAAAAAATATTTAAAAATACTGTTTATTTCATCTTTATCTTATACTTTTTAATTTCTATTTTTCTGTTTTATAATGTACATAATACATTAGTACAGTAGTACCTATACATTATTTATAAATAAATATACACATACTGGGGGTGTGTGCTCAAAATCTTTTTATTGATAGAGGTACATGATCAAAAAGGTTCAGTGACAACTGTTCCCATATTATTATTGATTCCAATTAAAGTTTGCAGAAAAAAATATAAGGAAGTTCATCCGGGTCATGGAAAGCGTATATTAAATGTTTGCATCCTTTTCTCATGAAAAATAGTTGAAAAATATTTTCCGATAGAAAATATTTTACTTCTGGCTTTGTTTTGGGGGTAGTAGTTGAGGAGGACAGGCGGGATGTCCGCATGTGCTTTGGGTGCTGGGATGCCCGAGCTGAGATCAGAGCTGCAGCATTTTGGTCACCAACTGATAATCCATGGTGGCCCTTGTAAAGTGTTTACTGTCTCAGCAGATGAGGGAGGTGATCGGGTGGGCAAGAGTGATACAGAAAGTTGGTTGCAAATCTAGGGATAGAATTCACACGCTCTTTGTCTGGATCACTTGTGTTGGTGCTTGAGTGTATTGTTCTGGGGACAGCTTGGTTTTCAAGCACGTAAACGTTTCCGATGTTTTGTTTGTTTGAAGTTGAAATCAAGACCATACACATACTTTCTGGAGAGAGAAGTATTGATATATCGCAACTGAGTTTTTTTTCTTGCCTTACACAATTTTTTAAAAAATGGTATTATGGAATAATGCGTTCTAAGTAACATACATACCTAAGTAGCATTTGCTAACTTGCTGATTAGTTGAACGTTTTATTTAATATTTTTAACTAACGTGCAGAGATAAGTACTTTTTAATAAGCTACCTCAATGCTTTTTTTTTTTTTTTTTTTTCCCTAGGCTAAAGCCTAAACCTCTGACATGGCCACAGCCTCCCCAAGATCTGATACACGTAACGACCATAATGGAAGATTACAGATGCAAGTAACAGGCAAGTAGTGATTTGTATCATGGGGATTTTTACAGAAAAACATACATATCCTAAAAAAGCAATCTTTGAAATGAATCTAAACAATGGATCAATGTAGTTATTGTTTTAATTAATAAATTGGATGTTAAGAGTATGACTATAATATATGTAGATAAATTGAAGCTAGGAAGTGGTCATACAGTGAATGCATGACAGACTTCAAAGTAGGGGAAAAAAATTCAATACAGCAGTAGGGACAAATATAAGGAATTTTGCTTGGAAACAAATAATGGCACAAATTCTGTGTAGGTATCATATATTATTGAAATTCTAGAAAAAAGATGGATGATGGTAGTGAACACTAAACTGAAAATGGGTGTAGTGTAGTGTAGGTAGAGGTCACAAAATCTGCTAGCCCTTCAAAAGGTTAAAGTCTTTAATTACCTATCAGGTAAACATCTTTTGAGAATACCATAGGTATTCTGTATTATCCTCAGGGCAGCGGGTTTGATTACACAGCGGTATGGAATAACTGATGTTGGAAGGGACCTTTGAGGATTTCCTGGTCTACTCTTCTGCTGAAGGCAGGGCTACCTTTGATCAGGTTGCTCAGGGCATTGTGCAGTTGAATTTTCAGGATCTCAAAGGCAGTAGATTACACAACTTTCCTGGGCAGTTTGTTGTGGGGGTAAACCACATCATTGCGAAAATGTTTTTCATTTTATCCGATTGGAATTTACTGTGTTGCATCTTGTGACTGTTTACTTTTTTCCTTTTGCTGTGCTGGTTCTCATAGTTTGAGGCAGGTTTCAGCCATCTCAGCGTCTGGTGGAAGGGAAACATGGCAGGCTACAAGCAATTCTGGAAATTTCTGATTATGTTGGGGACACTTTTTTCAATAGATATTCAACAGGCCAAGGAGATGATGCATTTTGCTGCTCCTGGATAAGGACTGGTCGGGGATGTGACAGTCGGTGTCAAGCCTTTGCTGCTCTTTCTGTGGGATGGCAAAGCAGGACAAAGACTTGTAGTCTGAAGATAAACAAAATGCATCTAAGTAAACAAATTTGATAGCTAATTATAACAGTGTTACAGTAGTTTAAATGTTACCAGCAAGTAGGTAGATATTGTGCATAAGTATATATACACATAAATGTATGTGTGTGTATGTATCTATGTAAGTATTATTTTACCATTGATAAATAACTTGAACTTTCTGGGGATCCTGAGAAATCTGGGAACACTGAAGTAAGAATAAATTCATAACCAAGAATATATTAAGATTACCTTGGACAAAATTTGGAAAAAAATTAGCAAGTTAGGTACCATGTGTGGGGAAAAAAAGCTGCATCTCAGGAAAGATACATCATGCTGGATGGTCCAAAGATGGCCAGGTTATCTGAGAAAAAAAATACATTGTTGGAGAGCCTCCAAAATGGGTATTTTATCAAATTAGATGACAGGAACCTTAAAACTGATTAAGCTTGTGTAAGGATCACATAACTTGATAAAGTGATGAATCATCAAAACTGGCAATATCTAATAGCATAGATGGAGCCACCTGTAGATTGAAGATATATGACTGTAACAGAATTACAGAAATGACCCATGACTTCAGATCTGTGTATGCAGAAATTATAATTTTGATATCCTCTACTGAACCGCTCCTTATACAAGTGGTCTTGCATTTTTCTGGCACTGGAGCTTCTCTTGACTTCAGGAGATCTGGTTCAAGGATTGAAATGGGAAAGAAATCCATACAATATTTAGGATTTTTTTTTCTGAAGGTTTAGTTCTCTAACCAGTCTTAATTGCAAGAATGTCAGTGGCAGTACAGGGAAAGAAAGGGGAGATAGAGGAGTGACCTACACTGGTTTCTGCTCGGATTAGTTTATGCTGCTGTAGATCTAGACTTACATTACAAGAACTATACTTAAAAAGCACTTTTATAAAGGCAACAAGTAGCATATATTTGTTTTGTAGACAAGGAAATTCATATGGAGTGGTAAGTTAGTTGTTTGAGTTTGGACAGTTATGGCGTGTTGCCGAACAGCTTTGTCATCACTATTTTTTCAAATATACTTGGCGAGATATCTAGTCTTGTTAGTTGTTTTTGAAGTCTTTTGGCAGTATTTGTTACATACTCCTAATTTTTTTAAAAGAAGTCCTAACCAAACAAAGATAATGCTCTCCTTTCATGTTTGTGGACCAAAAACTTTAATGACTTAAGACACAATCAGATAAAAGGGGGGAAACTAGAAGGAAGCTTTTCAATATTATGTTTTCAATATTATGACTGAATATCGATGTTTTAACAAATGTAGCAGTTGCATTTAGAAAGCAAAATATGGAGGAAAAAATGTGGAAGAAATACAGGTTGTTAAAGCTTAAAAATTATATCATTATTTGAGAATAAAAGATATGACCCGTGTGTGGAACTGTGTTTTTAGTCTTCTACATTTAATCTTTCATCATTCCCAAGGCTGCAGTTCCCTTTTATGACATGACTCCCTTCTGAAATGCAAGGGAGTTAAGTGTGCACCTTTCTTCCTGAAATAAAGTAAAAGTCTGTGCCTTTAGTATCTTGGATGGTTGCATCCTACTAACTTTTTAACTAATATATACATTTCAGAATTCTGTAATCCAGAAATACATGACAGAATTAAAGCTTTGCTTTAGTTTGAAAGTGAAGGGAAAGAGAATCACAGTGAAGTCTGGGAGGAAGGAGAGAGAGAAGGCGTAGGCAGCAGGTAGGCACAGCTATGAGTCCATCGATGTGGTCTTCTGAAGATGCCACCTGCCTGAAATAGAATTTAGGATGTTGGCCGTTAGGCTGCCCTTGGTTTTTATAGTGACTTCCTCAGCTAGGCAGGGGACCAGGAGAACAGATTTATGTTCAGGAGCAGTGAGGACCTCACCAATAATTTGGAGGTAAAAAATAGCTTCTTTGGTCATTTGCTGTTTATTAATTGTTGAATATTTAGCTGAAGCTTCAGGTTCATCTGCAAAGCTGTTTAAATAGGGGAGATTTAAGAATTGATTTCTCACTTTAACAAACTGATGTGTTGAACCACAGGTTAACCACAACGGGTAATAAAGGCAAGGAAATGGGGCTCTGTGTACAGGATTTCCTATACAGGGACATTTTGAAATAGTCCTGAACTGTGTATGCTTTCATAAGTACATATAATAAAAAAAAAAATAAATAAATAATCTGCCTGATTATTTCTCGGATGTATCATACTCAGGTATTTTTCAGTTAAGGGAAGAGTAGAAAGAACACTGAGAAAATAAACAAAAGAACCCATGTGATTTTCAGTGTTTATCCCTAAAATAATTGTCATGCTGTCTCTCCAACCCATGCTGCCAGTATATGGTGAAGAGAATATGTCGCACTTGGTTTCAACTATCTGACAATGTAGCTTTGAAAATAAAAGTTACCATTTTAGAAACGACCTCTTTTTGTTCAGCAGAAGTAACAAAGGTGAGGAATAACATTGCCATACTGTGTTTCATACGTTGTGTAGGCAGTACATTTTCTGTTTTTCAGCAACAGAAAATAGCTGTTATAGATAAAGCAATGTATTTTCTTAGTCTCTAGTGCCAAACTGAAACGGAAAAAGAATTGGTTTGGAACAACTTTTTACACGGAATTAACTGCAGATGGAGAAATTAAGAAAACTGCAAAATCAAGTAGTTCTTCAAATCCAAAATGGGATGAGCAGCTGACAGTGTAAGTACATTTTTTGGTTGTTTAATACTATTTATTAGGCAGACGTTGCAGGCAAATATTTACTAAGCTTGGCCGCCTACGTAGTTTTCTCTAGCTGTTGATGACTAAATGCAGACACAAGATGACATTTATCTCAAATGATTTTTTTTTCTCAATTCTTACAACGCTTTGAGACTATTTCTTTGTACAGAGTGTTGCTTGCATACCGTTGCTGTACATGGTATACTCTTGATATTTGCTAGTACTGCGGACCATTCAAGTTTAAGATTCCTCTCTAGAAGGTGTTACTAATTATAACCATGTCATTCTCAACTTTAAAAGGAAAAAAAAATCTCAGCTAGATAAGTAGTTATGAGGAAGGTCACTTTTTCCCTTAAAATTTCCTAATGAAGGGATACACACGAGAACAGTTTACTGCAGAGGGACTTACCCTAATATTTGACCTTTTTGACCTTCTTGTGGTTTGATTGGGTTTAACGATGCTGCGGGTGTAGATACACCTGAGTGTGCCTCTGTGAAGAACTTGCAGGCTCACACTGTGCAGTTGGCTGGAGCACGTTACTGTACAAGCAAGATTGCACTCCTTCAGTTTTGGGTCTGGAGACAACATAGCTACTGTCCAGCGGCATTGAGGATGGGACAGTACATTTGACTGTCCTTGATTTGACAACATCTGACCTGTCTTTGGGCGATAGCTGGCTTTCTTAGTAGTAGGAACCACGCCAGGTTCCTATAAGTAGCGGTGCTGGAGAGTGGTAGAGCATACCTAGCTTTGGGGACTTGTTTGCTTGGCAACGCTTACTTATTGACTGAAGACCTGGGCTGAAGCAGGTGGGGTATTCCTGGGCCACGTTTCTCAATGCTTCAGGTTTACTAGGGCTTATTACCCCTTTGCAATATTGCAAAAGAGAATAATACAGTCTTGGACCTAATGGTGATCTTCAGGAGTTATTAGTAGCTATCGGTATATTGACAGAGACCAGAGGTGCTGTTGAGGAGGCAGGTTTGGTTTGGCAGGATTTGGTGAGCTAATAGAAAGGAGGTAATTTGGTATAGAATCATAGAACCACCTAGGTTGGAAGGGACCTTCAAGATGATCAAGTCCAACCATCAACCTAACTCTGACAAGAAAACAAACAAACAAAAAAACCCATCACTAAACCATGTGCCCCAGCACCATGTCTTTTGAACACCTCCAGGGACGGTGCCTCAACCACTTCCCTGGGCAGCCCATTCCAATGCTTGATAAACCCTTTCAGTGTAAAAATCTTTCCTAATATCCAATCTGAACCTCCCCTGGTGCAACTTGAGGCCATTTCCTCTTGTCCCATCACCTGTGACTTGGGAGAAGAGACCGACCCCCCCTGGCTACCCCCTCCTTTCAGGGAGTTATAGAGGCCATAAGGTCTCCCCTCAGCCTCCTTTTCTGCAGGCTGAACAACCCCAGCTCCCTCAGCCTCTCCTCGTAAAATTTGTGCTCTAGACCCCTCACCAGCTTCATTGCCCTTCTCTGGACCCACTCCAGCAGGGTCTACTCCCTTTTTCACAGCCAGGAGCACTCTTCCAGTACTTGTACTGGCCTATACTCCAAAATTTGCTCTCCAGCACCTAGCATAGCTTCCCGTTGTCCGTCTGGAGCAGGGGAGAGATCACTGCCAAAGGTTATCATAATATTACTCCAATTGGGTCCTTCCCCTTTCTGCTTCACTCCAATTTTTACTTCAGCTTCTTCATTTGATTTTTTTCCCTTCTGATTTCTGGGAGTATACATTATGGTTTTATATATATCTGTGGATTCACAAATAGTGTTTTATCAATACTTTCATGGCAAGCTCACACCTATTAAATGGGTTCTTCCTTCTTGCAAGTAGCTGATTGGTTGCTTTTTCCTTTTTGAGCTATTTCATATTTTTCTTTTTAGTGACAGGCAAATATACTTAATACCTTTTTCACCACATTTAATAATGTGACTTTTTAGTTAGAGTTCTGGAATAGTGAGAAATAACTAAAATATGTATTTCATAAGCAAAGTAAGATATGTTTTACATAACTGAGATTTGAGCTTAGTGTAGGGTATTTTGATACTCCTCAAATTCCTTATGCTGTTGTAGTAATGCACTGTAAGTTTGATCTTCGTACAAGTATAAATATAATAGTGTTTGCAGTCCTTAGTTAAAAACTTCCCCTTGCAGCACAAAAGCTTCTTTCAATTAGTTAGTATCAAGAAATATGAGGAAGTGAATTAAGTTCAAATACTCCTAGTAACAAGAACGAATACTTTAAAATCTGTATATATTTTTTACAAAAAATGTATTTTATATGCAGGAATGTGACTCCACAGACTACGCTGGAATTTAGAGTGTGGAGCCATCACACTTTAAAAGCAGATGCTTTATTAGGAAGAGCCACTGTAGACTTGAGACAAGCTTTGGAAATACACAATAGAAAATGTAAGTTATCATGAAGGATATTTTGAGTAAAATAGAATTATTATTACTAATCTATATATCAAGCTGGCAACCAGACTACTAACTATACATGTAATTACAACTGACTTTCAGTTGATGTCTTTACTTGTCTCTTCTGGAGATGTCTGTGCTATCGAGAGCAATTTAAATGTAACAATGGGATGTAATAATTTTGAAACAACCATTAGAGGTACTACAAATTAAGTAAAAGTGGAAGTGATTAAATATGTTTTTTGGCAAAGTAATAACTAATTTGCTAGAAGGTCTGTTTTAGACTTGGTAAAAAGAAAAAAAAAAAGTCTAAACTTTCAGAAAAGCCATCTATGTAGTTTTTCATGTTTTCCTCTTCTGGAATCACTAATAGAAAGGGTGGATATTTTTCTCTCATAATTTAGCTGCCCAGAGAGCAGTAGGAACCAGTGATTAATGAAACAATTGAGAAGTTCATTTTAGTACATTAGAGATTGTTGCGTTCTATGTAACTTCTAATTTTAATTGTCTTTAGTAGAATTAAATCAGGTCATCTTTATCTAATTTGCTCTTAAAATTTTTTTTCATTAGTACAAGAAGATGGTGAATCCACACTTTAAATTCCACTCCAGAGTGGCAGTAGAATTCCAGCTAAACCAATTTCTAATCTTTCTTACAAGTGAGATAAGCAAACCTGATAGGGCTATTTAGGGAGGTGGGAGGAAAGGAGAGATGGAAAAATACTTCATTTTTCTGATTCTTACAAAAAAATGAAACAGAAAACAGTATCAAGTGAAGTTTCTTCAATAGTAATATAAAGGTTCTGCCCAAGATTCCATAGTTAAGCAGAAAAAAATGCTTCTTTTTAAATTAAAGAAAAAGACTGTATTAGAAGAAGTGGGTTGTAATAATGAGAGCAAAAAATAGTTACTATTTTAACTACTTCTAATAAAACAGTTAATATTTTATTATTGTAGATCCAGGGGATGTAGAATCCAAAAACTTGGCAAATTCTTTGAGGGAATGGTTGACTGAGTTAGCTGCACGTTGCACCAAAAGTAATTTATGTGTGGCTGTTTGACATCCACAGAAGGATCCAGGAGTTCAGCTGTAGAGTTACCTGACTGGTGTCCTTCAGTCATGCAGTTATTGACACCTTATCTCAGCTGCAGCACTTGAAAGGCTCTTTACTGAAGAAAATGGAAAGGGGGAGTTGTGTAAATGCAGAAACTTAAGAATTGGTGCTGTTACCTTCTCCTGGTTACCCCTCCCAGCTCTCTTGCCAGCTCAGTTGAACTACAGGCAACCGTCGACCTGCTTTGGGGAAAGAACCCCTTAAAACAGCGGAAGCTAAATCAGTCATTGCAGAAATGATGATTTATAACTAGGTTAATTTAAGAACTCAGTGGCAGGCTGGTTTCTTCCGTCACTGCTTTCAGATAGTACCATTTTCCAAAATGCAGGTTGCTAAATCAGTCGTAGATTTGGGAGCTTTGTGCTTGCTCCCGCGATTTAAAGGACTTCGAAATCCATTGTAATAGAGCAGTGGGTGTCTGCGAGTAACTGCTGCCCAACTACACTAAAGTAACAGCTTGGGGGTGTCTGGCAGTAGCTTATGGTAGCCTTCCCCTTTTTGATGCTTATTGTTCATTCATGATATATATCAAGAATGAAAAAAAATAAGGAAACGCTAGTTTCATGCATAGAAGTGCTTTAACTTTATCTTGGAATAGCTCCAAATGCCATCATGTGGAGGGAAATATGGTGGTGTATCTTTTAATCTGAAACAGCAAATACTCAAAAGCCTTAACCATTTTAACCTGATTAATGTGAACTCGTAGCTGACTGGGTTTGGGTTTATGACCCGTAGCTTTAGCTGCTCTTCTAGCGATAGTTGATTTAGAGAGAATTCCGCAGCATCCACAGCATGTTTTGCCTCTGGGTTGTGTGTGTCTCTACAAACGTGTGCATTGGCTGTCAGTCGTACTGAATTCTTTTACTGCACCATGTACACAGTTTTTAATATATCTCGGTTATCTCAAAGTTTCTTTTGGTGAAAAGAGTTTCTGATTTAATTTTTGGTTACTTGAGGCGTCCTCTCTGTTACTGTTTAATCCTTGGAGTTGGGATCTATGAAAATGCTGGTAAGGATTTACTAAAAATAATTTAAAAAAATGAGGAAGGACTCTGTGCAGCCTTTGCATTTACTTCTCCCTCAAAGTGATGTTCTTTGTAGTGGTCTCTTAGAATTAGTTTTGGAAGGCCATATGAGAAAAGAACATAAGCTCTGGTTGTAGAATGAAGTTCCCTGTGACTTGTAATATTTGGATGAGTAGTTCTGAAGTTGTTTGACTTTAAGCCTTCTCATGTTGTGGAAGTTGTGCATAATTTCAGAAGGGCTTAGTGGAAACAGCAAAGCTGGGAAATCATTAACACCAAAGTACTGAAACCATGTGGGATCCTGTAGCATACCTGTAGAATATGCAAATGGCCAATTAATTTTTACGATAAACTGTGCTTTTACCCACAGCAGATGTAAATTTACACAGTTCCTTAGTGATTTCTTGTTGATTTCAATAATCTGAATCTCTCTCACGTTCAGTTTTGTACAACTAAATACGTGTCACATTTTTGTGTTGAAAGTCTCTCTTAATGTTGTTTAGAATTTAATCTTTCCTTTATCCCTTCTCTCCTTCTCTCCCCCTGCCCATCCCAACTCCATTTTTAGTGGAGAAGGTGAAAGAACAATTGAAACTCTCTTTGGAGAACAAGAGTGGCATGGTGCAAACAGGTGAACTGACAGTTGTGCTAGATGGTTTGGTTGTTGAACAAGAATCTCTTACAAATCTCAGTTCCTCAGCAACCAGTAAGTTAAAATAATTCAATCATACAGTAATACTTTGCTGAAGATTTCAAACAGATATAATAGAATTTTTCTGTTGGATTTGTTTCTTACTGTTCAGTAGAAGTTCAGCAAAATGGCGAGGCTGTGCATGAAAGCAGAGATGCTTCATCAAGAAGTACATCCAGGTTGGAATTTACTTTTGTGTTTTACACTATATGAAGTATATTAACAAATTTATCAGTTGAAATATTTGCATTGTTTGTGGCTTTTTTAAAAATTTATTATTTTGAAGGGAATGGATTTTAACCATCAAGCCCTAAATTATGTTACCACGGGTTTTAGAAACATTGCTTGTATGATAATTGCATATTGGTTCGAGAAGAATTAAATTTACAACTCTGTTCTTCCTCTGCTGCTAGAGTCTTCTTTTCCCTATTTTATCATTGCCTCTTGGATGTGTAGCCCTCTGAACATAAAAATCCAACTGATGGGAAGTCTACTAAAAAGCAGAGATTAGGGGAGCAGTGGTTCAGTGTGGCATTGTGTACTTACTCCATTCGTTGTCTTCTACTATTGAAGAACCATCTCTATTCACGTCTACCAACTTGCTGCAATATAACCATCTGAACAGAAGGAAGAGAGGGGGGGAAAAAAGCCCAAGTTACTTCCCTTTCACCCAGTTTCTTTTTAAGGTTGTGATCAGGAAGTTAAGAGACTTGTATTGCGGTTAGGAAGCAGCTTTCAGAATGCTGAAGCAAAGGGATTGCCTTCTTCAACCTGAAGTGGCAAGAAAAAGGCTTTGGCATCAATTTAGAGCTTCATACTGGTCCTCTCTATCTTTATACCGGCTTAAGGACTGCCTGGAGAGTAGATTGTTTGCCCCATCACCACTAGCGGGTCATATAAGTCAACATTCACATGGATTTAATGTTACTGGCCTGCTCAGTGAACCCCTTTCCATTTAAGTTTACACACGATGAAGTGAAAAAAAAACATAAAATTGCTGTGCATTTAAGTGACAGGGACACGTTTGTCCTTTTACACTCAACTTGATTATTTTTTTTTTTAATATGTGGAGGTTTTTCTCTGTTCCCCCATGGATGCCCAATATGAGTGAGTAAGGATAAAAAGTTGCCACCTCATAGTTTTCTTTAGAAACTGTTAAAAGCAATTTGAAACACGTCTTCGTACAGTTTTGAAAGAGTAATAACAATCACTTCTTTTCATTGAGCTGTTGCTGGAGGTGTGGCTTTTACTGGGACCCTGCTCTTGATGCTGGTACATTGGTTACAGCAGTTTTGATGTACAGTTTCAAAATTAAGAGATGAAGAAAAATTTTAAGCTAGCTTCTATGCATGTCTTTAGGAAGCAAATGGTGTCGGTAGTCTAGAGTTGAAAAGGGGTAATACTTTAATTCTTTTTTTACCGACTCCTTTGGAGTTGGATAAGGTAGCGTGGAAATGCTGCTTCTTACTTTCTTACTCTGCAAAGCGAGACATCTAACAATTCTCCAACATCTTTGGTCATATGTTTAACTTATTTTTAGCTTCTACTCCTGGATAAGATGGGCAGTCGGCATTGAATGTGGTTTTCCCAATATGTGTTTTTTGGGGATGGCTTTAAGTGGTGTCTTTGGTGGATGGCTTTAAGCATTCTGGGACAAATTTAAGTAAAAACAGTGCAATTGAGCAAGACTTTCCATTTGCAAGTCCTTGCACTACATTTTTTTCCATGTGGCCTTATAAACACAGAGCTGCCTGTGTGTAGCTGTCCTCCCAATGTTCCATCCTGCCTATGCCTAGAGAAACTCATCTTCTCTTCCTCTTACAGAGGGAGAGTTTTGTTACTTTCTTACGTTATGTCTAGAATAATTTTTGGAGATATGACAAACGAAACCAGTTGTTCCACTTGCCTAATGAGACAAGAAGTTTTCCTGCTCAAAGCTGCACTTTGGAAGAGTCCCCAAGGCAGTTTTGGAAGATGTGGCAGGCACATCAGTCTGCTCAACTCAATTCTAATTTGTCATTATGAGTAAAAGATGAGGTGGAAATGGAAAATCTTATCTAAGTGTTCTGAAGTCCTGAAAACCAAAATTTGCCTTTTGTTCCTGAATTGTTTTGGTCTTGCACGTGACTTATTTAGACTGCAAACATTGTGTTACAAACTGCTGTGAATTTACTTTGATTTCTTTAGTTATGTCTTTATCGTTATGTAGTGTAGGATTTGGTTTAGTAGCGTAACGGTTTACCATGTCGTTTGTAGTAACCTAAAATGATCTTTTATTTTTACCAAGATCTGCTTGTGACATTTCTAATGGGATAGACAATCAAGTACCTTCCAACTCAGTAGTACAGAATACATTCTGTATAGAAGCTGTTAATGGAGACAGCACACCATCTCCTACTCACCTTGCAGCCAGACCCAAAAACACACCAGTACCAAAACCACTTGCAGCTCAGCCTGTCAACAGCACTGGTAAGAATGGGAGAGTTACGAGAGCATGTTCCATAAGGCTTTTTTATCTGCTTGAAACGTATCTGAAGTTGACCCACTTTTTCTGTACGTTTTTTGTTAGATTTCAAAAATACTGGAGCCCAGACTTGGGCTTGACTTAATAATCTTGTGTGTCCACTTCTGGTGAATTTTTCTGCAGTAGATCCATTCTAAATGTACTAACTTTCCTACGTTCCCATCAGTTCTCTTCTCTGATGAAGAATGATGCAGAGGTTGCAAAATTTCCATTTCTCTGTCCCATATTACTGGTTGTCTGGAGGAGGAATCAGATTTCTTTCACAATTAATTTGAGTAACTACACTTAAGATTCATTTGCCATTAGTTAAATGGGGTTTTCAGTGCTGTCAGGGAACTGTGGTGCTCTGAGTTGAGATGTGTTGCAGACTTTCCTTGCCTTCTATTTTTATTTTTTTTTTTTCAAAGGGTATGCTGTTTCAAAACAGGTAATGGCAAAGACTAAATTTCATTTTTGTCTTGGACACGAAAACTTTTGATTATGACTACAGTAGAGTAAAACAAGTGAAAAGAAAGACTTTTAAAATTTTTGGTCCACTGGCAAGACTTTTGCATCTAATAATGACTATGCTTTCTGAGCACTTTCTGCCTTTTCTCGGCTGTTTGAGAGAGATGCCAGCGATAGCAGAGGAAGAAAGATAACCTTAATAGAAATATGCAGGCTGCTAAATGGTAGAACAGAGACTGTCAAACTTTCTGTAATAGAGTGGGAGATGTGGGTATGGTGGGAAGATAGCAGAAACAATTAGGAACGTTAAAAAGGTAATGATTAAATTAGGCGTCCTCTGAAGCTTGTCTCTATTTGGAGAACTTGAATTTGATTCCCGTCTCTTTTCAGTTGAAGGCCAGAGGGCATATATATTATTTAGGCATTGCTCCCTTTTTCTTCCATAGCGGAGAGATCCATTAGAAATCTGTATTAGGATAGGGTAATTGCAAAACTAATTGATTTGTTCAAATAGTAGTATTGATGGAATCACCACTGAGCTTGCACTGAGGCACTGATATAACAGTTTTCAGCTACTGTACCAGTTAGTGGGGACATTTTTAAGCAAGGCATAAAATAGATCTCCAGCATTTGTTGATGGGAGACATATTTTTTCCCCCACTGTTGTGCTTAGCAGGATTGTAATTTCATGTGATGTTGCCAGAATTGCTGGTTTAGACCTAATTATGAAGTAATTGTCTGATGTAATGTTTTATAGATCTGTTTTGGAGATCAGCTTACTGAAAGAGCTGATAATTTGTCAGTTATTTTGCTTCTAACTTCGTTATGTAATCCCATTCATTCTTTTCATGTGGATGAATTGACTTTTTTTTAATGAAAGCTGAAATTTCAATTGGCTTTCTTCCTATTGAAGTAAAATTGGTGCTAGTTAAAGCAGAAGTTTGAAGAACCTTGATCAGATTGGCTGTATTTATGATTTTTTTTTTTTTTTAAATGTCATGCTTTGCATTTACTTGGAATAATACAAAGTCTTGACGTATCTTAATGTTGTTAACCTGTTTTGTGTGAGCTGGAAGTAGTGATGTATCACCCTGGAATAGTTATGTTCAAAAAGCAATGCTTTTAGAGATCTTAAAAATCTGCTGCTGCCTGTAAAATCGTGCTTATCATTATGCAGATCAAGAAAATATTTATGACCCAGCGATAATTCCTTAAAGAAACAGATTTGCTAATTGAAATACGTTGCTGATGACAGGTTTATTGTTTCAAATTCTTTGACCTGCTTTTCTGACCATCTGGGAAAGCAAGAAATCGCTGATGTTATATACGTAGTGCAAGTAATAAGTGGAATCTGGCTATTTTTTTATACGTATGGGTGCTATACGGAATTAAAGTAAATGAACTCTTTAAAATGATGGAACAGCATTTTATAGGCACTAGTCTAGGGTTAAATTTTGCAAATCTGTATCAATAAGGTTATAAATATAGAGCAACTGCATTGGCCTCAGTCCTTGGAATTGTAAGCTGATAGTATGCTCTTAGATAGAAAATGACGTGACGTCTACGTTGCATATTACATTTATTCTTGTAGAAAACTAGTGCCAACTCTAGAAGAGGTACAAACTGCTGAGTTCAAACAGAATTGTCACTGTCTGGGGTTGATTAGTGATGTAGAAAATGAAAGCTGTGATTGATGTTGCACTGCTTTTAATATGGCCTTGACTTTTAGTGGGGCTCCTACCGACTGCCGTACCTGATTTTGCTTGTCTAAGACAAAATCATGTTTTGCTGTGATACTGTTCTGCTAAGTATTTATAGGTGTTGATCAGATCCCCCCTCAGTCTTCTCTTCTCCAGACTAAAAAGACCCAAGTCCCTCAGCCTCTCCTCGTAAGGGAGATGTTCCAGTCCCCTAATCGTCTTTGTGGTCCTCTGCTGTCCCCTCTCCAGCAGTTCCCTGTCCTTCTGGAACTGGGGAGCCCAGAACTGGACAGAGTGCTCCAAGAACTGGACACGGTGCTCCAATGTCATGTCATACTAATCAAGATTATTATTTTTTTTTTTAAGTTGATATAACTTTGAAGTTTCAAAGCAAATAAGGCAGTACTGTTTTCTGGGAAGCAGTTGGGTATCTTTTTTTCATCTAAAGAGTTAGGGTGTAATGTTGAGTTGACCAGATATGCAGAAACTAAGGAATTTCCTCAGCAGGGAAGTGTAGGGAATGAATGGCTTGCAGACTGTAAGTTTTAATTACAGCTTTAACCGAGGCAGATGTATTGTGACTTTTTGTCATCTTAAGCAAAAACACTGCTCATAGCATTTTGGTGTGACTTAAACAACATAGAAGGAATATGTTTACACCAGAAGTTTTTCGTTTGAAAAGATTGTGACACACAAATGTTCTTATTTCCCGTTTCTCAGTTAATGGCGAGTCATCCGCCTCGGCTCCAGAAGCTGGCAATTCTTCTGTCTCTGAGGATCCAGTAGGTTCAGTGGAAGCTCCCGGCTCTTCAGATTGCACTAACACTACAGAAGAACCTCAGTCAGCAGCGGAAGCAACTGGTTGTTCTGAAAGCCACGCTTCTGCATCACCTGCTGTGTCTGCTGGACTGGAACCTGCTGCTGGAACAGACTGTGCTCAGGCTAACGCTAGGAACAGCGTCGTGGTTGATGCAGCCAAACCAAGGGAATCCTCCTCCACCTCAAGTGCAGCTGCAGAACCTGTGAGACAGCAGCCCAGTAGTGCCAGTACAGAACCTTTGCCACCAGGGTACGTGGGCTTGGTTTTAATGCTATAGTTATGTTACGTCTGAACTCGCATATAAAGAAACAGAGATTTAATTCTGTACTGGGATTGCCAAACAGGTCAATTTGACCTAAAATGAGGTTATTAAAAGACCCAAGTCCCTCAGCCTTTCCTCATTAGAAAAATGTTCTAGTCCCCTAATCATCTTTGTAGCCCTCTGCTGTACCCCCTCCAGCAGATGCCTGTCCTTCTTGAACGGGGGAGCCCAGAACTGGACACAGTGCTCCAGATGGGGTCTCACCAGGGCAGAGCAGAGGGGGAGGATGACCTCTCTTGACCTGCTGGTCACACTCTTCCTGATGCCCCCCAGGATGCTGTTGGCCTTCTTGGCCACAAGGGCACGTTGCTGGCTCATGGTCATCCTGTTGTCCACCAGGACTCCCAGGTCTTTCTCCTCAGAGCTGCTCTCCAGCAGTTCAGCCCCCAACCTGTACTGGTGCAGGGGGTTATTTCTCCCCAGGTGCAGCTCCCTACACTTGCCTTTATTGAAGTACGTATTCAAACTTATTTGGATCATAATTGTTACTCCTTTGGTTCTCAAACTATGAGAATATAGTAGGGACCATCATATATAAAGAGGTGAAAATTAATAAAATAGTTTAGAAATACTTGAAGGGGCTTGCTGTGTACAATGAGGTCAATAATATTATAGGTAAAAATACAGATTTGAAGTATATGTATGTGCTCAGAATAGCTAGACACTTTTAGTTCTTCTAGGCTGTTAGAAACTACTTCTGTAGTCCTAAAACTTAAAAGCAGAATTAAAGATGTGCTTAGAAATTACATGAAAATATAGTACATGCTGTAATGTATATATAGTGATCTTATATCTGACATTTCTATAATAGTCTAAATATTAACTATTGTAACATTTTCTGAACACAGAAGTTGTTTCTTAACCCAAAGTGTATATACCTTGTGTCATTGTAGCTGATCTTTCAGAGAGCCTGTCTTGTACCAGCCCCCTCTGAAAGGGGGTTCAGTAAGTTATTAGTGACACTTCACTTGAGTTTCTGCAGTTGGAAAAACGTGAAGACAAGCATGTGAAAAAGATGGAAGTATTTTATATATATTGTTGGGTGAAGTTGCAAAGTTTTTAATTTTCAGATGCTTTGACAATGGAAGCTCTTATAGGTGGGAATTCCTGGGGTGATTCCTCCCTCCACACACATTCTTTTTTTTTTTTTTTTAAATTACATGCTTTCCCATCTCCCAAATGTAGTTGAGAACTCCATTATGTTTAGCCCTAGTAACTCTGTAACCTCTCTTATCTTCTTGTAATTTTAGCTTTTAGTCTCTTGAACTGCAGAAGACATTTTATAGTTTTTTATGATTTTAGGAGCTATTTAATTATGTATATAAAAAAAGTCAAACCAAGATTCAGCTTTTCGTCTAACATTTATCCTGGTTTCTTCTCCCATTTTATAAATACATTTATTGCACAATGGCAGTTCTCAGCAGCATGAAACTTCAATTGCTTATGATGTTTGGTTTTCTCTCCATTTTCAATGTAAGTTTGCTTATAACTAAAACTGAAAAAATAATCCCCAGAGGTATCAAATAGAGAATTTACCAGGGTAGGAGACAGAAACACAGGAAAACCACCTGATAAGACACATTTCAAGTTCACTCTGAAAGATCCTGTTGTTTGTTGGATATAGGGAACAGTGCTTCAAAATGCAAACTCCCTCTTTTTTTTGAGAGAGAGGAAGGGCAAAGTGCATCTCTAAGCATTTTTTGTGAGGTTATTTTAGCATCCAAGCCTTGAGCAGATAATTAATTGGCTTTGGTTTCAGATATCTTAAATAGAATTTGAAAATGCTTGTGAATATCATTTTATGTCCCTTAAAGAAGCCTTTATGGTGCTATCAGTTCAAGTAGAAAATAATTGATATATGTTCAATGTGACTTTTCTTTGGAGTTTCAGAATAAGTTTAGGATTGTAATATTTTAATTCAATACCAAGGTAATATTTTTGGCTTAGTGGAAAACAAGTCCTAAAAAAGCATTTTCACCTGGATTTACATGAAAGTCTTTTTGTTTTGAAGGTGGGAGCAAAGAAAGGATCCTCATGGTAGAACTTACTATGTTGATCACAACACACGAACTACAACATGGGAAAGACCACAGCCCTTACCTCCTGGGTAATGTAGACTTTTTGGATGTAAATATGCTAAAGGTACTCTTTGGTTGGTTGGTTGGTGTAGGAAAAATACGGGTTTTTATAAACAGATCATCAAAACTGTGTAATGCAACATATATTAAGAAATTCTAGCTTTCCTTTAATTTAGAATTACATTAATTGCAGTTACTGTTTTAGGAATATTGATACTGTATATGTTGCTTGTTCTGATCACTTGTTCAAATACAGCCACTAAATTATTTTGTTCTTCCTTTAAAACTTAAGCATTAAGTAATGCACATTGGACCACCTTTCTTTAGGTGGCACTGCCAGGTGTAGTGCGCTGGTTCCAAACCTCAGAGTTTTTTTCTGTGAAACCTGCCAACGTTGTTTATTGTCACAGGAATTTACAGAGTTAAAAGTGAGGAGACAGAGATTTCAGCGTGTTAGTGCTCGAAGTCCGTGTTTCTTCATTGTGGTTGTCCTATTGATAAAGTTGGGGAGTTACTTTTGGGTACTTTAGAAACCTAAAATCATGCCTGTGACTCCAGCACTTCATTCGAGTACTGTCTAGGAGATTAACATGAAGAGAAAATGAGTTAGTGTAATATTAGTGAAAAATTTAGTTGTTAACAATTGTTTTTCTTGAAAGCTGGGAAAGAAGAGTTGACGATCGTGGGAGAGTTTACTACGTGGACCACAACACCAGAACAACAACGTGGCAGCGACCAACAATGGAATCAGTCAGGAACTTTGAGCAATGGCAATCTCAACGGAATCAGCTGCAGGGAGCTATGCAACAATTCAACCAACGATACCTCTATTCGGTAACTTTTACATAAAATTTAGAAATGAGTGGAGAGGTGTAGGTATGCTTTTTGTTCTTTAACTTTTTCTAAAGTGAGTTGAAAGCTATTCAGTCGTACGTGTTACGAGATGTTTGGCATCAGTAATTCTGATTCTGTTAAGAAGTGATAACAAAAATCATCCTTAAAGGCCAAAAGTATTCCCCTGTGAGTCTGTTCCCTAACTTGAGCCTTGCCAACTGCACGATACCTAAGACTTTTAATGACAGTATTAAGAGCAGTCCCTTAACTGAAAAAGGAAAGCAAAAGCTGAATTACGGGCATTTTCAACATTAAATGGCCTTCAAAACTGTTGTAGCAATTAGGAGTCATTCATTAGTACAGGTGGCCATTCTTTTACTTTGAGCTCATTTTGAGGCTTTAAGCACCTGGTTCAGCCCTGGAGTTTTGCGTTTTTTAATGAATTCAGCTGCATTTGCAGAGAATGACAGTCTGAAAATAGTCAAACATCCAGGGAAGACGTGGTGTATTGAGGAAGCAAAAAACCCCTACGTTGGCATTAATCGCTGTGGTTGGAAATGTTTGTTATGGTAAAGCATGTTCTTTCAGCAAGAACATTGTGCTTATCTGCTTACGTGTGCTTCTGCAAAACTTCTCTGAGCTGGACATCTTTAAGACCACCAACTCTTTCTCAAGTAGGAAGGGAAGGAGGTTGGAAACAGCGGAGCCAAGTGCACAAATCAAATCTTATTATCTAAGAATCTGTGTTTCTTAACAAAACCAGGCTAAAAATGGCATGGTATTCTTTCAGAATGGATAGTCTTCAGAAGTAGCGCTATTTATTTAAAATTTCTTTATTTCTTTAAAACACATTAAAGAAAACCATATGAATAATATTTGGCCTAACTGAATGTCCTCTTGTTTTAAAATAGGCTTCTATGTTGTCAGCAGAAAATGACCCACTTGGGCCTTTACCACCAGGTTGGGGTAAGTTAATTAGCTGTTAATTTCAGGAAGTGACGGTTACAGAAATTTGGAATGCAATTGTTGTATAGTGGTTTTTTTTCTGTTTTCCCCCTAGAAAGGAGAGTGGATTCAAATGACAGGGTGTATTTTGTAAATCATAACACAAAGACAACACAGTGGGAGGACCCTCGAACTCAAGGGTAGGTGTGTATATTGACTGTGCAGATAGAAAGATCTTGCTTAATTCATATATGTCATGATATGGGGGAAAAAGTACAGTCTGCAATTTCTTTTGCAGTTTACAAAATGAGGACCCTCTTCCAGAGGGCTGGGAAATCAGATACACCAGAGAAGGTGTCAGATACTTTGTTGACCATAATACAAGAACCACCACCTTCAATGATCCTCGTACCGGGAAGTCTTCTGTGTAAGTGAGAAATTACATATATTCTGTAACATTTTAACTTGTTATAGTTTAATAATGAAGTCTTCTCACTCTAGAAGACAATCTATACTTTTAGCTGGAATTGAGCACTAAATTATGAACAAATTGTTGTCTTGTAAATCTAATCTGGTTTTAAGCTTTAATTGTTGGTTTGTCTGTGACGCACTTTGCTGTGCTGCTCTAAGGCTCAATAGTTTTTATACACTCTGCAAATATCAAGATTGTAATTGTGTTGTAAATAGAGAGGGGAAGCGAGGTAAACTTGAATATTGAACTAATATAACTAATAGTTACATTTTTAAAGAAACGTGAAATTATTGTAATGACTGTTGCTTAGAATTATACATCCTCTAGCAACATGAATGTCAAAACAAAGTAGTTCTAAATACTTTAAAATATTTATAAGTGTGAATCTTTTTAAAAACAGTTTAGTCAGAAGTATTGACCCAACCTGTAGTTACTGAAAAGGAAAATTGGTTTGGTTCCATCTCGAATCAGGACGCTGTCATAATGTCTTTTATGTAGGCTAGGGCTTACTTCTGATGACGTGTTGATGACCTTTCTTTCAAAGAGCCTATGGAGTGTTGTACTAGAAATTTCTTCATAGTTCCACAAGCAGCTGAATTTATGAAGCCTGATTTAACAGGCTTTCTCTCAGTGAAGAAAGTAAATTAGACTTCTCTCCTTTAGCTGGCTTGTAATTTTTACAATATTAATAAGGATTTGAAATCCTCTAGATCTCTACCTATGAAATCTAGTAAATTGGCTAGCATCTTAAACAAAAAAAAAAAAAGGGAGGGGAACAGAAAGAATGGCTGAGCAAACCGTCAACTGCATTTTGTTTCTGATCATACCTTACAATAACAATTTTGGTGTGTTTTTGAAATCTGCGTGCTGTTGTTTAGCATTGAAAGTACTGTTTGATATTTGTATGGTTAATGTATCTCAAATATATTTCCTTGCAGAAATAAAGGGCCACAGATTGCTTATGAGCGTAGCTTTAGGTGGAAACTTGCTCATTTCCGTTACTTGTGTCAGGTACTCATTAAGTAATTTCTTACTTTTTGGAACTATTTGAATTTATATTTGTACGTGCTGCCTTTTAACATCGCTGCCTTATGATTACAGTCGAATGCGCTGCCAAGTCACGTGAAAATCAATGTATCCAGACAGACTTTGTTTGAGGATTCCTTCCAGCAAGTAAGCCTGCAAAGATGTTGTGTTTGTTTGTCAAGACAAAGCCTAAGAACAAAAATGGCCAAAGCCAGTCCAGACTAATGGTCCTTCAGGCACAGTAATCTTCCCCTGGTATTAGCCAAAGGCCAATTCTTAGGGAAGGCTGTAAGAACAGAATGTTCTCAGACATACATCGGAATGTTCATATACATACAGAATGTGTGTAATGCTTTTATCAGATGATCTTTCAGCTCCCGACTGTTTACAAATGAAATGCTTCTTGAGCTTGATGTGGTTTTTGGGTATTTTAATAGTCCTCAAGGGACTTCTGTGAGCTTCTCTGTGCTCCTCTTGTGAACTTTCTGCATCTCCAGCATCCAGTGGTACAGAGTTCCACAGCTTAACCACTTTCCATGGCACATTAACTTAACCACAGTGGATTTGCCTTTCTGATTCTCGTGTGTGGTTATATACGTTACGAAATGTTGTTGTCTCCAGTTAAAACTAGGGTCCTGCCTTGTCCTTCAGACCTTAAATCTGTGTGATTGAAGCTTACAGGGTTTGGGCTCTTACAGTCTGCAGCCAACGTATGCTCCTTCCTTCTTCCTCTGCCGCTGTCACCACCTCAAAACCTCTCTACAAGTAAAAAGTATATCATTAATGAAAGTATATTACAGTTATGTTGGATTAAATTACTTAAGCGGTTCGCCTAAAACCAAAAATCTGTAATATATCAGCTGAAATGCCTTTTTGCCTATTTTCTTTTAATGATAATGAATGCCTTAGGAAGAGTGTAAGAACAGGGCAACCACACAGTGATAGGTTCCAGATATGCTCTCCCAAGCGCTAACAGTCTGCGGCTCAAAGATTTTAGATTTTAGATTTTCGGGTGCAGATCATTGATTGCATATTCTATGAGATGGTCTAATTGCTTGTCAGATCTCCGTAAGCTCTTGACCTATATGGCATTTCTGTACCAATTAAATAAAATCTGAATAAGAAGGGGCGATTGTATTGACAATGCATCATTTACAACTTACTGTGATTTTTGTTTGGTTTTGTTTTTTTTTTAATAGATTATGGCATTAAAACCCTATGATTTGAGGAGAAGATTATACGTTATATTCAGAGGAGAAGAAGGATTGGATTATGGTGGTTTGGCAAGGTAAAAGAAAATTTGTTGAAAATAGTTCTTATTTTTTTTAATAGCACTTTAACCTTGATTTCTAATGACATTCTGTTGGCAAAGAAACTGCTTGATCTTGCAGTCTGACCCTGGTTAGCTTTTTAGCTCCCCTTGATGTATTAAGGAGGTGGAACTGGCAGCACTGGCTGTTGTTATGGGTTATAACCTGGCATTAGTAAACCTATGGCCTCAGTTGTTCAGTTCTTTGACAAAAATTGATGTTTAAATTGGAATTTTTTTAATGCCCGTTAATGGCACTAGACTGAGTTAATTCAGAAACTTTCTATCAGAAAGTTCCACTATCTTGGAAGTGGGGATTGTAGGAAAAAAAATGAGGTGTTTTGCTTATTAGGAAAAAACCAAGCAGAGACCAGATTGGGTTTGATGTGAACAGAAAGGGTATAAACAAGAGGGGACTAGCGCAGGCATGAAATCACAGCAGACAAACAAACTATGCAAAACAGCTAAACTACAGGATTTTCCAGAATCTAAAGTGGAAATCAGAGGAAAAATCTGATAACAGGAAAATCCATAGACCAGGTGTTTAATCTGTTGACTGTATAGAAGACACCCCCTGGCTGCTGCTGCTGGTTACTTGACTCAAATGTTACTGTTAGAATGAAAATTTCAGTACTACTGCACATCCAGGAAATTAAAACTAATCATAGGTCATAACATTTTTTTTCTTGTTTGCTTGTTGGTTTGTTGGGTTTTTTTTTATGTAAAGATGTTCCATTTTGGTTTTGTTCTGGTTTTATGGAGCTTACTGTGTTAATATGAAGTTCAGTGAAAATGTGTAGTATTTGTAAGTAAGGAGTTGAGCTTCTTTGGTGATGCTTCTGAGTTACAGCATCCGATAGGCTTTTTGGGGGAGGGACTGCAGGGAGGACTCCAGTATTTGCTTTGCGTGGGTTTTGTGTGGTTGGTGTTCCCATCATGACAGCCCTAGGCATAGGATGGGAACCAGGAGAGTCCCAGTAATCTGTTCCAGAGAAACAAAGTCTTCCAAAGAAGTGAGATTAGAAGAATTTAGCTGAGGAGTATTAGTCCCAGAAAGTAGTAGAATAAAATGGGTCAGTAGCCTAATATCATAGTTTTAGGAAAAAGCCTCGCACAAGATTTTTTTTATGTGAAATAGAGAAGCAGCAAGGATCTCATTATAACTTGAGCTGACAATTCTGAAGTGACACTGGGTCGATGTTCATGTGCTGACTTGCTAATGCCATACCTGATGTATCTCCTGTCTCTCAGCAGCCTCAGCTCAGTGTTCCCTCCAGATTTTTACCTCCTGTTTTGCAGGACCAATCTGATGCTGTGTCCTTCGGCTAGTTCAAGCTGTTGACGTGAAAAAAAAAATTACTTCTGCAGATTTCTTGTTGAGGACTGATTTCTATGATTCCTCCTTTGTTACCTGGCTTTGGTCTAATTTAAATGCCTAATAAATTTGATGCTTCTGTGCAGAGCTAATGTAATTGTCCCAGTGTAAAACTTGCATAGAACACTGTACAACGTTCTCGTGCTTATTAAAACATACACAGAAGCCCATTAGGGTTATTGAATCCTGGCTGCTTTTCTCTCTTTACTCTTTTCTACTTGGCCTTTGGGTTGGAAGCATCTTGTAGGGAGAGAATCGTGAGCCACCACTTGAGTTTCAGAGGACTGTTAGGAGAAACATGCCAGCAAACTCCTCACTTCTCTTCCCTGATCTCAGGTAGATACAGGGATGGAAAGGATGCCTCTCGAAATGTGACAGCTGGAAGGCAGTCAAGATGGAATTCAGTCCCTGAAGTTATTACAAGATGGACTTTTAGGGTTTTTTTGCAGCCTTTCCCTAGGCCTGGTTGTTAAGTTCCAAGCGTTGAGGGCCTGATACAAGAAATCCTGAGTTTTCTTGACTGCTTCTATATGGACTCTAATTATATGCAAATACCATAAAGCAACAAATACTCTAAAAATCTGCTATTCTAACACTGAAATACCAGATTCTGTTACTATTGCAGCTCAGCCAAGTTTGGAAACTGTGAAAGGGGAGAATAACATATTAGTTAAACCTCACCAGAAATACATTTTTACAGTGTTGTGTCCTGTGGGTTTAACTGATGCATGGAAATTTGCTAAATCACAGGAAATTAGTGTGTGTTCCCAAACCTGCTGTCAGATTGGGAAAGCAAAGAAGGTCTACTGTGCTTGGGGTTTCTTTGGGTTTTTTTGCTGTGCCTCAGTGGTTTTATAATCAAGCACTGCCCGGGGGATAATCTGTAACTCTTTTGAATTGAGGAGGATTAAATACTGTGTCCTGGTTGAGGGAAGGACCCTCTCTGCAGAAATGTCTCAGCTGTGAGGGGGTGCTCAAGGTGATGACCTTAACAATGATGGCTAAACTTTGGGAACCACGACTTTCTAACGTTGTCATTTTGAATAATGAAATCTTTTATATTTAAGAAGTGTATAATGCCATATGTTATCCTGTGATTCTAATACAACACTGTTTATATTATTTTTCTAAGCTTGTGTATGTGTTGACCATTTTTGCTCGTTACCTAAGGGGAATGGTGATAAACATCTGTATTTGATGTTTTTTATGTGTATACATGTGTTTTTTTCCTTAGAGAATGGTTTTTCTTGCTTTCCCATGAAGTACTGAACCCTATGTACTGCCTATTTGAATATGCTGGCAAGAGCAACTATTGCCTGCAGATAAATCCAGCATCAACAATCAATCCTGACCATCTTTCATATTTCTGTTTCATTGGGCGCTTTATTGCCATGGTAGGTTAGATTTTTAAGGTTTTATTATTTGCTGTAGCTATACATTTATTCCTGAACAGTAATTGTTTTTACAGTTATTAAAGGTTATATTAATCTCTTAGAAATGGAAGATGAAGGCATATGAGGTTATTGAGCCGAAATGCTCCCTGAGAGTTAAGTCTCTTACACAATCAAGTTTCCTGGGCTAGTGATGAAAGCTAATATGATGTTGAATGTAATATTTTGTTTTTATCGATTGGATGTGTGTACTTCATGCAAACTGCTGTTAGATTGAGTGTCTGAATACTGATGCTCTGAAAAACGTGAGTAGTGTTTTCCAAAAAAAAAAAAAAAGGCTCCTCAGTTAGACTTGGTATATCTTATTGTATTCAAAAAAAAAAAAAAAAAGAGTTAGAAATGTTTTGTGGAGTACACTGAGCCTTCATTTAAACGTACCTTCTTGGCTACAAAAGTCAGACACGAAGGAGAGGAGAAGCTGGCAGGGAGCTGATCCTCTGCCACGGGGTTGCTGTTGAACTGAAGGCTGACGCGGCGTGTTGTGTTCCTTTGGCTGCTGTCACCCGGGCGATTTCCTGCGGTGGGCTCCGGCTCCGTCACGTTTCTGTTCTTCCATGTGGTGACAACAGTCATCTTTCCACTTAATCAGCGTGGTATTCTGCAGGCGGCCCTCGGGAAAATCCCGGAAGGTGGTGAATAGTGAAGCCAAAATAGAGTAGATCAAAGCGCATTTTCAGCCGGAAGAGACTGTCGTCTTCTCCTGTTGCTCAGGCTTTTTGTATGAAATTAGAGTGAATACAGGCAAAGTGTAACATAAATGAAAAATACTGTCAGACTTAAAATGAAGCCTCTTAGGTTTGGGGGAGGGTCTCTTGTTTTTTACTTGTTCTATAGATGCTTCTTGACCAAAAAAAAAAATCATTCTGTTCTGATGATAACTCCTTTGATTCGAGGGTTTTATGGCCAAGTTCCCCATTTCTGTGCTCTTATGAAAATTTACTTAATAGAGTTAATGCTTTCAATAGTCTGCCAACTTTTTTCTTTCTTTTAGAACCCTCACCAAGCTGTAATGCCATTTAGCAGGAAGACATGATAAAGCCAGTTAGGTCCTAGAGCCAAATTCTCTTTCTTTAAATCGGTGATTTTTGATCTTGCACACAAGATAAATCCACAATTGAAAGGTTACCTTTAGGAAAACTATTCCATAGAAGTACAGATCGCAGAAGAGAAATTAATTAAAGTATTTAATGTAGTTGAAAGACGAACTTTTATTTCCTGCAGTATTTTTGTGTTTTTATTTTAAATTCTCTAAGGGGAGGAGAGAGAGAGGCCGGTGTAGCGGTGCCAAACGGGGTCAGTGTCAAGGTTTGAGTCCATTCATGGTTCATAATGGATGGCACTTCCCACCACACATCCTGGGATACCCTCTAGTGGCTTAGGATAGCTCAGATAATAATGTAAGTTTAAGAAGTCTATTTTAAGACGTCTAGATAGGCTAAGTACAGTTGTAGTTTCTGTCCTTCTCGGTTCTAAAATAGTTGTGATTTTCCAATCAACCACAGACATTTTTGACTGAAACAGGGTTAAACACAAAGACTACACGTCTTATTCTGTACCAAAAAGCTGGTAAATAAGGTTGGCTGAGACAGCTTTTATATTTTGCTGTAAGATTATCGTCGACATTAAATGAGATGATTTAAGAACTTACTTGTGCAAAAAGCAGGGCATTGCGTGGCTGGATGCTGCACTTGATTTTTGTGTTCCTATCAGCTTGCTCTCCCATGAGAAGTACAGACTAGTTTAAAAACAAATCCACAAAGAAATAATAAATAATTACCTCTGAGAGAACATTTTAGACTCTCCTAAAGCTCTCTTCTCTCTTTCTCCATAAGAAAATGCATACTAGAGTAGTGCTAGGTGGAGAAAAAAGGTGGAGTTTTCCATTTTTTAGAGGAAATGGGCACTTCTGCTCATAGAATTTCACTGTAAGCAAAGGCAAGTAATCCACGTAGCCTATGTTTAGGATGTTTATTTTAAAGAGATACTTTATTGGAGAAATTGTGCTTAATAAGGATGGGGGGGGGAAGGAGTTTCCATAGCTGTAGCTGTACTTGGTTCTCTCTCGGCCGCACCGAGTCAGCGCAGAGATTAACGCCGGGGGGTGCGTGGAATGCTCTGCCTCAGCAAGCAGGGTCACACTTGGCATATAAACATATCCACATGATAAGGGGGAAACTCCCCAAATCCCTCTTTCCATAGGCTTCATCATTTTATGAGAGGTTTTTTTTGTTTTTTTTTTAAATCAGGGAATTTCTAAATTGTAATGATAAAACATACACTTGGATAAATTTTGTCAATTAATCTTTTTTCAATGTAATGTTTTGTTCTTTTTAAATATACCAAGGTGCTACTGCTACTCGGTGCTTTTTATTATTTGAAGGAGAAAGGAAAAAAAAGAATTCAAGTCCAGAAATACTTCAATAATTCAGCAGTTCCATAAAAGCTAAACAGACTTTTTTCTGTTCAACAGGCATTGTTTCATGGGAAATTTATTGACACTGGTTTTTCTCTGCCTTTCTACAAACGAATGCTGAGCAAAAAACTTACGATTAAGGACCTAGAATCTATTGATACTGAATTTTACAACTCCTTAATCTGGATAAGGTTTGTAGATTTTTATTTTTTTGTGTGTGTGTACAGTCTTTTTAAGGATTTTTTTGTTTATATAGAATTCATTGTGCTTTGTTTTTTTTTTCCTTTTCATTCAGGGATAATAACATTGAAGAGTGTAACTTGGAAATGTACTTTTGTGTGGATATGGAGCTCTTAGGAAAAGTAACCTCACACGAGCTGAAATCAGGAGGTTCAAATATCTTGGTAACTGAGGAGAACAAAGAAGAATATATTGGGTAGGAAGGTGTAGATGTTGAAAAAAAGTATAATGTGATGTGACTTGAACTCTATTTTTGTCTTTGTTCTCTTATGCTGCCCTTTCCTGCTTCTCTCCTGATTTTACCACTGCCTTTCTTTCTCTGAATCTGGATTTCTGATCCTTCCATTCAGAGTGATCTCAAAAGCAGATCCTTTTCTGGGGAACAGTGGATGTCCAGTGTTGCGCATAAAGTTTCTCCTTAAATTAGCAGTCTTTAGTTTCTCAGTGAAATGGTTTCTATAGTATGTATATATATTTATTGTCTTTTTTGTATTATTCATTTTTTTATTCATTTTTTATATTTATTTTTTAGTTGGACCATTTTAGTTGACACTTAAAACCCGTTACTTTTTCCTCCAAATCAGCGTAAATTTGGAGCTCAGAACAGAAAACAAGTAGTTTGTTGAAGCTGGAAATAGCCTTATGCTGGAAGTATTGGGCAAGCAGTTATAGTTATTATAAGCAACAGTAGTTTTTATTGTTCTCTGCCCACATGGTGTTTTTTGCTCAAGAACAGAGTATTTTGAAAGCAGTGGAAATTTTTCTACCAATGGAATACTAGGTTTATGCGCTTTTTAAACTAAAGCAGATTTTGCCATAACAAAATCATAATGCTTGAGTAGCATTATTTTCATGAAAAGGCTGCTGAATTTTGATTACTGAAAGCTTAATAGTAACAAACACTTTTTTTTTTTTTTAACTGGAATTCTAATCTAAGTTAATCCTGCAGTTTGTACTGTTGTCTGAGTTTGTGGATTTGTGGTAAGATTAGTATGGTAACTCCCTGATGGTCTGTGGAATCATACAGTGTAAGAAGGCAAAATTGGAGGGAGCATTATTTCATGGGCACACAGATGCAATCATACACGATTGAACTTCTTCATGTTGGGTGCTAATTGATGTTTAATTTATGTTTGCTTTTTTCCATCCCAGGCTAATGGCTGAGTGGCGATTTTCTCGGGGAGTCAGAGAACAAACCAAAGCTTTTCTTGATGGTTTTAATGAAGTTGTTCCTCTACAGTGGCTACACTATTTTGATGAAAAGGAGCTGGAGGTGAGGTTTTTCTGATTTTTCTCCTCAACATTTTTACCTTTTGCGAAGGTAATACATGCAGAATGATGAAGTGGATAGGTCAGCTTGAATCTCTCACCTGTGGCATGCTGCATTTGATAGCTTCTGGAACATGGAGCATTTAATAGGAGCAGTGGGGGTAAATCATGGTGAAAAGCCAGTATCTGTGGAATGGTTTTGTGGTGTTGGGAGTTCTAGATTCCATCCTCAGTGTTAAAATGTGGTTTGCAAGTTTGTATGAAAGGATCAGAATATGAGGTCACAGGTGGATCTGCTCCTCATAGATAAGTAGAATTACCTTGTAGCAGGTGGCACAGCAGTTAATTGTGGTGAATGGTAATTGCTTAGTTTCATAGTCCAGGATAGGTCCTAAGGTTGTTACCCTTAAGGACAGATAGTTGGAGGACCCAAGAAGGTTTGAAACTCAATTTTGTTGACCCTCAACACAGCCTGACCTGTGTTCACTGTTGGGGCTGTGATTTGGGAGAGGGACAACAGGCTCTGTAGTGTTGCGCTTATTTATTTCTGTGAGACCCGCCAAGGTTCCCTGTATGTAACGAGCAGTGTTCTGGAAGCTTCTTAAGCTGAATGGGATTTTTTCCTGAGAAAGGGCTTTGAGCTATCTTATTTAGTGTTCAGATTTCTAGGGGGCTTTGCCTTTAGCACTTGGAGCTTTCATTGCCTCTTGTAATGAATGCTTTGCAGAGATACAGGGTTCAGTGTGTTTTACCTTTACCAGTACTAGCAATGTAACCACCATCATCTTGGAGGACGAGGCAAGGTTTTAATGGGAAAGGTAGTATCTTCTTTAATAGAACATTCCCTTTGATGGGAAAGGTAGTCTCTTTTATTATAGTTGGAAGAAACTTAAGTTTCTGATATGCAGACTTTCAGACCGCTTAAATACATAAACAATTTTGAAGGAGTTCTGTAAATTTAGGATAAAGGAAAATCTAACTGTGGGGTAAAATGAAAAAATTGCCAGGCCTTTTTTACTGAGTGAGAACTTCCATTTTCGTTAGCGTGTCTTAAACAAGACATAAAATTGGCTCCTAATTTATGTGTGTGGACACGTACGTTGCCATTCTCTTTTCTAGGTCATGCTCTGTGGTATGCAAGAAGTTGATTTAGCAGACTGGCAGAGGAACACTGTTTATCGTCATTACACAAGGAATAGCAAGCAAATCATATGGTTCTGGCAGGTACGGCGAGCAGTAAAACTCCTGACTTCTTTAGATGGGTGGTTTGTAACACGAATGACGCGCAGCGGAGGGCTGCCATCTGAAAGAAGGTTCTTGCTGCTTCCTTTCTTTTTTTCTTTTCAGAGAAGGAAAGGAGGATTACTGGTCCTTAGGGAGCAGGCTTTAGGATGGGAAGTGGCAGACAGGTGCCCGCATATACTTTTGGATGGCTGCATCATGAAAACTTTTTCTATATCTTGGCTTTCTTATTGATTATACAACAATAAAGGTTTTTTGTATTCTCAGCAGTGATGCACCTTCCAAATGTTCTTACAAGTAATACATCTAAACATCCAAAATGCCACGTATTATTTATGATTATTGTGCTATTAACTGGGCCAGTCTAGCACTGACTGCTGATAACTCACATTTTACTGAAGTTGGCTAAGAATTATTTCCAGGAAAAAAAACCAACTCTGAAAATGCTATACGGGCCCCCAGTTTCTATGGATTTCCCTAAAGAGAAGTCACAGCTAGGCAGTTCCTGTCTTGTGATAAATCACCTTTTTAGAGATGCTTTTGACAAAGTTTCTATAAGAAAATGATGCAAATAGGTTATTTCCTAGCTTATTTATAGTGTCGGAATAACATAAAATGTGATGATTGGATGGCTTTATAAGAAGCTTGGTACTGAAAGAATCTTAATCAGATGTGACTTAGATACGGTTTCAACATTTCTAGAACAAAAGCCCTCATTTTGGTACCCAGGTTTTTCTGAGTGGAGATTCTAGGTCGGTCAATCCCGAGGTGGTCTCCATCTCCTTCCTCTTGAATTCCCTCACCAAGTGATGCAGCTGTTGGGGATGGTGTTTGCTCTCCCCGAGACTGCCACGTCCAGGGAACGCTTCAGTCTTGAAATACCCTGAGCCTGTGACTCAGCTATTGCTGTGTTTGATCAAAATGGCAATAGTCTTCATATAAACCATTGGGACACTGTATATTTTCGTGTAGAATAAAATAGATAAAGACTCTTCCTATTGGCTCTTCTCAGCCTTCACATTGTAACGATTGACAGGGCATATAATCTCAAATCACTGCCTTCACCCAATTTTGCTGAAATCGAGAAAGGTAAACTGTTCTCAAGGTGCCTTTTTAAATGGAATGATACTTTTTCAACAGTCTTGTGGGTTTTGTTTTGTTTGTTGTTTTTTTTTTTTACTCCAGCGATGTTAAAGGCTTTTATTAAGTAATTTGAATTTCTGTGCCTAGTTTGTAAAAGAAACAGACAACGAGGTTCGCATGCGACTTCTGCAGTTTGTCACTGGCACTTGCAGATTGCCATTGGGTGGGTTTGCTGAACTTATGGGTAAGTAAAAGGTGTCCAAAACTTGTGTACTTGTAACTGTTGGGGTTGTTCAGCCTGGAGAAGGGAAGGCTCCGGGGAGACCTTAGAGCCCCTTCCAGTACCTGATGGGGGCTACGGGAGAGCTGGGGAGGGACTGTCAGGGAGCGATAGGACACAGGGGAATGGTTTTACACTGAAAGAAGGGAGATTTAGATTAGATACCAGAAAGGAATTCTCCCCTGTGAGGGTGGTGAGATACTGGAACAGGTTGCCCAGAGAAGCTGTGGCTGCCCCATCCCTGGAGGGGTTCAAGGC
>JAOQGH010000012.1:125968890-126017574 GCA_025769975.1 Gallinago jamesoni
CAGACTAAACAGACCCAAGTCCCTCAGCCTCTCCTCATAAGAGAGATGCTCCAGGCCCCTCATCATCTTTGTAGCCCACTGCTGTCCCCTCTCGAACTGGGGAGCCCAAAACTGGACTCAGTGCTCCAGATGGGGCCTCACCAGGGCAGAGTCCATACCTGAGACCACTGCTCCTTTAGGCTACTAAATTCCTATACAATTCACAAAGCGGCGCAGGAAGGGAGTCCTTACTCCTATTTCCACTGAAGGAGCTCACTTCTGGGAGAAACAGAACTAGAGGATCTACAGAGGGAGACCTCAGGAGTGCTTTTTCCGAGGTGTAAAGAAGTCCTACCCAGTATTTGTTACAGTTAGGACACTGCAGAACGTCACACCACATCGGGACGGTTTCTGTAACGGTTAAAGCTAAATGAATTAGAGGTCAATTGACCGTAAGTAAAATCAATTGACAATCAGGCTTTGTTGTTCCTGATGCTAATGGGATCGTTTATGGAAGGTAACTGCACTTGCTGTGGTTTATACTGAATGAAGTATTAGGGCTGAACAAGGCTAATGGTTTGCCCCTCCTGGAAGCGTGTTTAGGCAGAAGCAGACACCATCCAAACCAGGATCCCTCTTGAAGGGTAATTAAGCACCTCATCTCACCTTCCAGATTGGCTGTCAAAGACAGATTACTCCCATTTGTCTCAATTCAGCTAGTCTGAATCTCTCCCTAGGGGCCTGCAAAGGACCGTAATGTTACGTTTTATGGATCTAGCAGGTTTTTTAATACATTCATGCTTTTTTTCTTTCTCCTGTTCACGTGGGTTTTAGCTTTTCCAAAATACATCTTCTACCTTTCTATTTTTCAGCATGTGAAGAATAAAGCCGTGCTCACACAGACATAGGTTAGCACTACAAAAACATCACAAGGAGAGCATAACAGTTCTTTATTATAAATACAGCATTTCCAACCATTGTGCTCATGTTTGGAAATGCTGCGTTACCAACATACTGAAATTTTTCAGTGTCTGGATGAGATTCATCCAGACTTTAGAGTTGATTTTATAAACATTCCACTGCCAGGATGTCACACACGTTGGTTACAATATATAACTGTACTCTTACAGTTCTTAACTTCCTACCTGTTTGTCCTCTTCGGTATGGGCAGGATACTCCTTCGCTTTGCTTAACCACAGAAGAGCCATTTTTTTATCGTTTAACTTCAAGTACGTCTTCCCCAAAAAGAGCAAGTTTTTGCTGTAGAAGTTTGGGTCAGCTGTAAAGACAGCAGAAAAGCTTTACGTGAGAAGCTGTGGTAGAGAAACACTCCTTTAAATGCTTTGGATCAGAAGGAAGCCAACATAAAACTAGATTTTGGTCTCAGTTACCTTAGCTAGCAGCTTGTTAGTTAATTTATTAAATTAAACTAGGAGGAAGTCCACTGTTCCAGTTCACAGCTGCATCACATGGCACCCAGGGGGAGATACACAATAAACTTTTTCCTTTAAACTTTGCTGGTAACAACTATATACAAATCTTGCATAGAACGCTGTCTTCCTTTATCTTTCAGCTACTCAGTTTTGCTTGTGGCTTCGCTCTCGGAGAAATAATAGGTCCGTATTTTCTTTTACATGTGGACAGTTTTACTGCCAGTTAGACTGGCACTCTGATCCAAATAGCTTCTGAAATAATAAAAAAGTGCTTTCTCTGTTGTATTTACAATACAGACACATTTAGAAAAACTAACATAAAATTCCCTTTTTTGCTTGCTGCTTCTTCCCGCGTTCCAGTTGGGGAAGACTACTTTTTAACTAATGAAGGTAGAGATTTCACTTTAATGGAGGGAAAAAACCCCTCACTTTACAGTCTAAGAGGTGATAGTAAGTGTGTGACATTGAGTATCTCTGATGAAACATTCCAGTGTAACAGCACAAGAAGCTGATCTGTTTATCAGCATATCATACGCTATTAAGATAATACCACAAGCTAGAGCTTTATTGCAAGTCATCATTCATAAAAGAGATTATTCCATTCAAAAAAACTAGAAGTTATTACCTTCCTCTGCCATGTTGAAGTAATGGAGAGCCTGCAAAAGAGAAGTTTTTCTTCTTTTAAAACGGAGAATGAACTGAACACAGTACTCAAAGCCTTATGCACGTGCTTAACAAAGCTGAAGGACCTCCTCTCCATGAGCTTATTTTTATTAATTCAGCATGCTACTGATGGTTCTCAGCCCATGTCCTGCAGATTTGACATCTTCTCAACAGACCTAGGACTCATCCAGCTATTCCCCTGCAGCTTTCTCCAGAAGTACAGTACCTCCTACTCGTCCCTGGCAAATTGGATCATGTTTTTCCTGTCTTCAACTCGTCAAGATCATTTTGAATTGTATTTCTACCATCCAGCATATCTCTGTATCCCCCAGCCTGTTCTCATGTATAAAAATAATAGATGAAACAAATCTTATTACTTAGACCATTCATGTTGAGAAATACTTCAGGGAGAACAAGTTCCTACAGAGCACCAGTTAGGATCCTCTTACAGGAGAACAGACCTTTATGAAATCCACACGCATTTTCCCATCTAGCTTCCCATCCTGCACATCAAAAAATAACCAGTCCATTCCTGCCTCTTCCTGACGTTACTAGCTGGAAGGAAAATACTGTCTGAGAACTCAAGGTGTGGATGTATCTACAAAACTGATTTTCTACTGAAACAGTAACTGCCAGGAGCCCACCCAGTGTGGCTCAGGTACAGGTTCTGGGACAAGTTTGCTTTCTCCAGCCGCTCTAAATGCTACAGAAGTCCAGGCTGGGACTCGCCTGGTTCCACAGGCACACAGAGATTGTAACACCTGCAGCAAACTCTCCTGATACCAATTTAATTTTCAACTTTCTATATAAATACAGGTGTTTAAATAGGATGCACGCTGTGCCAGACACCCTAGAAGATACACATCTAGGGTATGTTTTAGGGTGTAGGACAGCAGGAATTTTCGTAGCAAAGATGAACAAAATGCTTTCAACAGAAAAAAAACCCCACTGTATGTAGCCAGGGGATGAGAAGGTATTTGTTAGTGGTTAAGTAATAAAACAAGCTGTTACTTTTTGCATTTAATAGAAAGGAGAAGATTCTATTAGTCCTATCAAGTACAAGGTGTAACACCACCCTATAGATGACCAGCACTGGAGCTGGTACCGGGATCTGCAATAGTTCATACAAACCAAGTTACATGTAGTTTGTTATTTTCTGCCTCAAAAACTACATGAACTGATTTTCACTATTCTGTATGTGCCACAGCTGAAAAAAACCCAAAGATTTATCTTGTTTTAGATATCCCTCACTCTCCTGTTATATTCTCATTTTATTAATGACAGTTGTAAACTCACAAAGTCCCTGGTTGTTCCCTCAGCAGAGGTCAGCTTTGTCAGAAAATTAGTACAAGCGTATCAGCAGCTTTGCAGGGGGAATAATGATCCGTGAAACATTTTCCTATTGTACCTCTTGAAATGTGGAGGTTGGTGGTGTGGCAAATAGCGTTGCAGCTATTTTTCTTTGGTACCATGGCATTTCAGCAAAGGAGTAACACCTGGAGCAAAAGGAAACATTTGTGTATACCCTTCATGTTTTCAAACCCTTCTATTTTCCGCTAACTTTCTCATATTTTGGACTTGACTTTGAAGTCATGAAGGACTTCATTTTGTCTTTTCCTGGGAGCTGCTTAGACAAAACTGGAGACAGTTATGCACTGTGAGACAGCTTTTGAGCTTGAATGATTGTAAGAATTTATGTTCTTTGATATCGTTCTAATATATTTGCAAAACCAGGGCACAACTGAGTAAAGTCATTTCCGTGCCTCAACATTACCCTGTTTCTCTCAATTAATATAAAGCAGATCTGCGGTACGCTCCTGACAGACTCTGATCTGTAAGAATGAAAATAAACCCAAGAATCAAACTACGGTGTTCTAGGCCAAGCCGTTCCACGCTGTTTTCCCCTCTACTGATTAACGAAGGTAATCACTCAGCTATCTTGGGAGATGCTGAAAGGATTAAACACGTGTTAAGTATTTCAAATACGTTGAATATTCCAGGTTTAAACATGAAATAATGCTATTCACGTTATTCCTCTCCTACGACGAGTATAAAAATGTTCTTCACTGTGTAAAATAGAAGCACTCTAGAGGAGGTGAAAAATTAATAAATGCAAATTTTGCCATCAGATATGCCTTTTGAGAAATACCAATAAAAGAGTTCAATCCAGGACAGACTAGAAAAAGAAAAGAGAAAAATAGTCAAGAATTGGCTGATACCAAGTCCCAGCTTCAGATGAAGACTCCCCGGGATTCAACAGTGAGTATATTTAAATATAGAATATGGGGATATTTTACCACCAAAAGCAATAATAATCTCACATTTCTAATTCATCTTTTCTAATTTTCCTTAGGAACAATATGTTAAGTGCCTCCCAGAACAGGCTTCCCATCTCAAAACTGACCTTGAGGCTCATTCAGTTGGTAGCACTGAATCTTATCTTTAAAAATCTGGACTATCGCAATGGTTAGGAATGAGTTCTGGATGCTGAAAAGCTGAAGTTTGTAAACTAATAAAAAACTCTGGAGCAGTAGATTATAGCGTACTCCGATACTTAAGAGTCCAGAAAAAAAAAAGAAAGGTGGTGGCTGTCATTTTTAGTATTTTTTTTTTAAGCTACAAATACATTGGCTTTATTTATTTTCAATCTCTCAATCTTACATTGCAGATTTCCTGTAAAACAATGCAGCAGCTTTGGTCTCTTTCAGACAAATAACCAGAAATGCTGTCTGGAGTTTGTCTCTAACACGTAAAAGATACTGTTTTCCACTTCCACAGCATGTGCTGGTTTGGAAGTAAAGTTGTATTTCCAGTCCCTTTGCCTGCTGGGTAACAGTCATTCTTAGTTTCACTGAGCAGTAAATTCAGAGATTTTTGTTAATGCATTTGTAAGCTGCCCTCACTTAAATATAACTTTAAAAATACAGTACCATGACAGATACCAATAGAAGTATTTTAGGAACACGCCTCACTTTTGATAGCTTTTCACTCTACACAGATTGTATTAAGTCGCAGCCGTCACCAAAACCTAATGTAAAATAAATCCAGTGTTGAGTTTTGTGTCCATTCACAGCAGTGAAACAAAATGAGTAGTACTCACAATCTCCGATGTCTGCTATGGAAACATACGTATGTCTGCAAAATGAGTTTTTAATAGTTCCATACAGTAAAACAAATAAATTGAATGAGCAATTATTTTTCATCTTTTGGAACTGTGTAAGAATTAACAGCCAGACTTTTCCAGGGCATGACATCCGATACCCATTCAGTAGGTTTTCACGTTAATTGGAAGCCACTGAATTATTCCAAGTGTTTCTGCAATTCATACAAGACATTTTCTATTCTGGAAATTTTCTTTGCCACATGCTAGCTTTTATTTTGAAAAGAAAACTTACCAAATGCCTATGAGATGAATTGTTGTAGCATCTTTTGGATTCAGTTCAACGGCTCTCTAGTGAGGGGGGAAAAAATAAATCACAAGATGTAAAAAGTTGTTCTGCCACATTTGGATTAAAACACATTTATGAAATTAGTTTTACTATCCTACTGTTACTTAAGCCAGATTAACAGTGAGTATAATTTCAAGGAGATAGTGTTTATTCAGTGCACAACTACAGGGCTCATCTCCAAAAAACTAAAGACACTGGCAGATTTCTAAGCACTTCTGTTTAGTCATTAAGAGTTGCACATGAGACTTGGCACCTTCAGATTTTGATATGATTTTTGATGATACAAAAGCAGCCATCCTTTCTCTAGTATTTTTCTGTTTCTCAGTAACAGAGTTATATTTTATCTAGTTCTAAGAGGTGTCAAAACCACTTCAGCTATTTTAAGACTATTTTAAGACTTCTATAGGAACTTAGTTTACCGTAGGAGGTAAATTGTACTCCTTGTTGCCGGGGCATTCAGGACTGTCACAGTAACCTAAAACCCAGTGTCACCAGGAGATCTGAACAGAAGTGCACTTGCAAATTTTTGCCAAAAAATAGTTCTAAACTGTCACACAACCTACATACTGGCTGCATTAATGCCATCATATGCAAGAAAATATATATTTACTTTACCTGAAAGTGCTCTTTGATAACAACGGCGTTGCCAATTTTAGTCTTGATCCCTTCAAAATCTCCAACATCACTGAGACAAATTCCATACCACTATAATTCAAAGAACAAAAATAAAGTACTTAACACAGTGCTATAGCTATTAATAGTAAATTTAAAAAAAAAAACCACACCACCACAGAACAGGTGCCACCGCAACCACTGATGACAACAATCAAGAAGTACTTGTTACCAACATTAACTGCACAGGCAACATCAGAGCAACCTGCAGGTCTGCACACATAAGGAAATCCATCTTATCCAAGATGCCCACACAACTGACCATCCTTTGTTACCTCTCTACATGAGAGGGGAAAAAAACAAACAAACAAACAAAACAAAACAAAAGAGCAGAATGAAGCCAGAGCTTTAGGTGGTTCCAGTGAAACTCTACAGAGCTACTACTGTGCACAGAGCTGGATGTGGGGCAGTGCCTACAACAATTTTAAGGCTACACCAGAGAAGGATGAGCTGATTACATCAGCTGTCACCAATCAGTGACCAAGCTGTGACCAATCAGTCATCTCTTTCCAAGGTCCTGCACACATTTAACTAGTTCCTGCTTCCCACAGAGGAAATTTAGCTGCAATGGTCTCAACTCTGATCTTCCACAAAAGTTAGGCAGAATTAGAGACCTCGCTCTTTCTTAACCGAAAACTTAAATGAGCTGAACTTCACTGAAACAGCACGATGACACTTGTTCCAGTTCCTACTGACAGAAATCAAAGAACAAGATTTCAGTGAAGTTAATTTTGCTTGGCTCACCTTGTGCGCTGCAAAATTCGATTCATTTTTTTCAAGTGCCTTTTTTGCACACTCAAGGGCTTCATATGCCAGTTTTCTTTTCTCCTCTGCAGAAGTACTGCTCAGCTGAGCTAGATCTCGTGACGCCCGCGCCAGCCGCCACAACAGCTCTGCATCATCACTAGTTAACAGAACAGAAACACTAATGTTTTAAAGCAATAATGGAAACAAAGCAAGCAAAGGTCTTTTAATATATATCTCAAGTGGGTGGCAAGATAACAGCATATCGTCTGTCATTCGATGCTATATACAACCCCAAGGTAACAAACAACAAATGAAAGCCCTCCTTATAGACTGACAATACCTTCCTTCTGCCTTTCTGGTCTGTGAAGCAAACATATCTGTAGGAAAAGACTTCATTTTCTTCAAAAAAATTGCAGATTTAAAAACCTCAACGGTATCAATCAAAACACCACATGGAAAACAAGGTCTACTTTGCTTTTAGCTAGACGGTGTTTTTTCCAGCATTCCACTGATTCGAGATTAATGTTTAGTAGGAATGTTTAAGATATTATGCATCTTTTTTCCTATAATTGTACCTAAATAATGAAATTCTTAGCCACACCACATGAAGCTGTACATTTATGTATTTATTTATATCACTGTATCAAATGGTGTATGGTATGTTATAGCCAAAGATAAGGGATTTTAATTTTTTTTTTAATGTTGTTAACATAGTGTTTTGAAGCACTGCTTGCACTTTACTGTACTTTTAGCTAACTACCATTTTCATTTTGGCTTACTATTTTAATAGAAACTTCAATATTAAATTTAAGGTAAGAAAGGCTTTCAGATATTCTGGCTATAAAACTCACGCCCACTCCCTTCCCAACAGGAATACTGAAGTTAAAACTACAAGAAACCAAAAATAGTAAAAAGCATACACAACTTATTACTAAACCCAAAACATCAGTAAAAGCCAGTTTTCTTATCTGGAGTAAAACTGAGTCACTGCTCACAGCACAGCAGTCCTGCTGTAATTAACATAGTGAGACAGAACTAGCAGACTCATTTTTCAGGCAAGTCACAAAAATGTTAAGTTACTCCTCACAGAATAATTAGTATTGTTATAGTACCTTACAACTTGCTTATAATATGGTGTCCCTTATGGGCTAGGACCTCCATTTAACTTCCCAGGCTTTGTATTTGTCTCATTCCCTGGCCAGAATGAGAGAGAGAAGAAAAAAAAGAAACAAACAAAAAGAACTGAAAACACCTGAACACTTGATTTCCTCCAGAAATGTTCTAGGAGTGAGGTGCCTTGTGTCCTCCAAAGGAATGGACTCTTCAGTTTGCAACGCACTGTCGACTTTTTTCTTAAACAGCTTGTCCCCATTCACTTATCAATAATGTTTAGTGCAGTTAGGACATAACTACATGAGTAAGGAGCTTTTTGTTCAGAGTCAAACCCTAACATCAGACAAATGAAAACAGCTGGTCAGCAATGAGAAAGAAATGACATGGTGACTCTGAAAAATTTGGAATATTTGAATTTTAAGTACTTTGATCCTTTAGTAATGTTTAGACACATTATGGGTTTTTGCATTGTATTTTAAAGTATTAAAGGATTCTTTAGTAATGAAACAAACAAGCAAAAAATAGTCCTTTGCAGGACTGAAACTCAAGTGTTAACCCTCATCTTCTACAGCTACCAGTACTTCCTTGATTCATTTTTCCATCAGGAGAAAAAAGATCAAGAGACCTTCTTTCCTACTTACATAAGGAGGAAAGCAAGAGTTCTCCAGCGAAGCACAATGAGAACATTAGCTGAAAACCTGATACAGAAGAGCACAGAAAAGAAGTGACAGTACTGTCTCAATGCAGTCAAGTACCTATTTTTATGCTGAACCAGCAACCGATACAGCTTTTCAGTTTCTCCACTCCCATACAGGTAGTCTGCTTGCTCTATAACTTCTTCCACTTAAGAAGGAATTAAAATTGTGGAAACAGAAGAACAAATTACATGTAATTAGGACATTATAGCATAAAGAAAAGATTTTTAGAGCAAGACAACCTAGCTGTAACACAGACTGTGCAGTTCCTTTTCAGGCTATCGTTCCAAACGACTTACAGACGCATCAGGATCGGAGAAGCTACATTTACAGTGAGCACCTCGGAAGAGAAACAGTGCTGAGTACACACCTCTCTCATGAAACTACAGAACAGTAACAGAGCTTTGGATACTTAATGGATTTAACATTCAGAATTATCTCTTTCTCAATCAACAGACTATTAGAAGCAATTTGTTTTCTTCCTTGTAAAAATGGCAGGGGGGAGAAAAAAAAGCACATGAAAAACATGACCAGGAGGGGATGTGCAGTAGAGTTCTGAGAGTAACAAACACCCTTCATTAGTACATGTGCAGAATTTAAATCTAGTACTAAAAATGAAAAAAAATAAAAAAAAATTAAAATATTCTTCATCATCTACACAGTTCCATAGTTTTGCCAGGATGTGGCTGCAGATTGAGCGGGTCCCATTATAGAATCATAGAATGGTCAGAGTTGGAAGGGACCTCTAAAAATCACCCAGTTCCAACCCCTCTGCCCTGGGCAGGGACACCTCCCACCAGCCCAGGTTGCTCCAAGCCCCATCCAGCCTGGCCTTGAACCCCTCCAGGGATGGGGCAGCCACAGCTTCTCTGGGCAACTCAACAAGCGAAAATGAAACATGGCTCAAAGGTTTTCTGAAAGAAGTCCTTAAGATTTACACAATCACGACTCCAAAAACCACATTTTGTCTACGGAAACCTCTATGTGTTCAAGATACTAAAAGCAAAAATAATTTCGGAAATCAAAATTGGCTTTCTAGAGTATCAATTTTGCTCTTATGGTAGTTTAATTTTTTTCTAGAAAATACTTCACAACAGAGATGGGAGAGAATAATTTCTGCAACTGGCTGAATATAATAATATGCAAATAAATAGCTATATAGTAAATAAACAGAAAACATAAACATCAAACACCACACAATACAGGATTCTAGAATGAGAACAGATGGGATTAGGAGGAAAAAACACCAAAAAGGAAGCAAGTAGTTAATTCTACTGAAGTATATAACCTTACAGAAGAACAAACTCTTGAGTTTCCTCTTCTGCCAACATTAAAACATGAAAAAAACCCCAACATTTAAGTCAAAAGCATTGTCTAATTTCTTACAGAACTAACTTTCAGCTATGCTTATCATCTCTTTGGTATTACTCCTGGGTCCACAATCAAACTTTTAAGTCAAAACATAAACTCTACTCCTCCCTTCATAAAAATTAATCGGGTTTATGAGGTTTCCTTTTTCAAGTTATCTACTGAATATGGTAGTTGTGTTTAAGAGCATCATAGTTTTACTTACAGAAGAAAAAAAAAAACATTGAAGGCCACTAAACACAAAAGCCCCCTCTTCAGCTTAAAAAGGTCCTACAAGATAAATCGCTGATGATCAGGAGCGCGTTCTGGATAATTTTTAACCCTGCCATCTCTAAATGCCTTCTATCGACCATTTCAAAGATAAGATAATGGTCTACGTGGACTTTGGGTTTTAGTGTCCGAGATTAGCTTCATGGTACATCCTCAGTGTTTGCTTGTTGAGACTTCCCAAACACTACTAGTGACTAAAAGCTTGGAACTCAAACTTCTGAACACGTTTCCCACCAGGTGTTTTGCATAAATTATTAGACTTCTTTTTAAGAGTATCTTTCAGGTATCTCTTTTTTACTCTTGTTTTCACCATATCTATTACTTGTCTTGCATAGAAAGCCCACTAGCATTGCTTTTCTTGGCAACATAAAGCCTGGCCAGGTTCAAGCCAGAGCACTAAAACACTCCAGAAGCAATTAAGTAGAGTTATTTATGTTCCTCATGGGAAATCTTCATATTTGTGTACCAAGTAGCTATCTGAAATCTATTTACTGAAGCTCCTTCTATTACAGTAGATGAAACAGTTCCTTATCCTTTTAAAAGTCTATTGCCTGAATTTTTATTTCTATAAGTATAAACATCTAAAATATTCCTCTGAGACACAGAGAAACAGGTTATCTGAGCTGACTACTACCTAATCTACACAGGAAGCAAACATTTAAGCTCATTCTTCATTCAGTTAGACTTACTCTCAAAATCCCTTAATTTACAACTCAATAGACAAATTTAAAGGCTGCACCAATATCCCCCTTTAAGATAATGTTACTTTTCTTCCAATAGTAAGACTTATCTTTATTCAGATCTTGAAAAGGGCACTTCAACACTTGTTCTCTTCTTTTCTGGTAGGTAAAGCAAGGCTTTTCTTCCCCTTTCTCACCGTGACGAAAATACGAGGCATTTCTCAATAACGTTTGAAATGCAATCTCAGTGTTGCTCAACTAGATTAAATGGGAATCACACTGCGTCCATATAGAAAACCTGGACTAAGCAAGATTTCTAGAAATTGGTCAAGCTTTGGTCTGCATTTCCAACTGGACCACGTAAGAGTTGTTTAAAGGTTAGGCAACAAGTTAGGTATCATCCACCTTGTGCATGTGTTATGCACCAGACTGGGTGAGCTACTAGATCTGCCTTCAGTGACGCTTGAAAAAATCACTTGTTAAAGTGCTACAAGGCCACCATGAACCAATTCAAAAGCATCCTCTCATGGAAACACACCGCGTGCAGTCTTAATGGAGACAACCAAAAGCCCTCTTCCCATGTAATTCTGGCACTAAAAATGTTAAGTTTCATATCAGAAATAATCTACGTATTTCAAAATTCGAATATGTTACCTTTGAAGCTTGCATGAACCTCAGCAAAGCCAGAGATCAGCTTGTGAGCTTCATAAACCAAGAAGGACCCTGTTGAAAGGGCAACCCCCCTTTGAAGACTTTTTCTAAACACCTGCATGGGATCATAAGATTAATTAATGTTCAATTAACATTAGCAGACATTGTCAACCCGAGGTAAAAAACTTTGTCCCATCTCTACCACCAGTTATGGTTCAGATTTGAAACAGAGGCTTTTAAAAGTTAAAAAAAATCCTTTGAGATAAAGAAAGCCAAAAGCACCACATCATCAGGAGGGTGTTTTCTTTTTAAATATTTCCAACCGAGGCTCATAATTACACTTCAAAATACGAACAGACTGCGCTAGACTGAGAATAAACCGTAAATAAGGAACAAACACAAGGTAAGAAGGAAAAAAAAAAAAAAAAAGGCCAACCCGTGGGTTTTCAAACGAGAAGAGGGACCCCCGCTTTTATAAAAATAAACTGGTCCCGCTGTCTCCCCGGTTTCCCCCCTGTGCCCCCCCCCCCCCCCCCCGCCGGCTGACAGGCCCCCAGGTTTCAGGAAGAAGACCCTGGAACCGGCCCCCCCCCGCCCCCGCCCCCGCCTCCGACAGCGGCCAACCCCGGCTACCTCACTCCCTCCGGCCCCGCGGCGGGCACCGGGCACCCTCCGGCCCCACGGGCCTCCCGTCGCGCCTCCCGCCTCCCGCCGGAGCAGCCTCCCCAGGCAGGGGGCACCGCGGCGGAAAGGCCGCACCAGCGCCGCCATGACCGCCGCCATCCGCACCCACAGCAGCCGCAAACGGGGACACCCAGCGCCGCCGCAGCGCCGCCCCCCCTCAGCGGAGGAACCGGTCCCTCCTCCAGCCCTGCCCGGGGAAACGAGGGCAAGAACCGCCCGTTCCGAGCGCCAGCCATTGCGAGACGCCGGCACCCCGAGCCACGCCTTGGGCCCCGCTCCGGTCGCCAGGCCAGGCCGCGGGGGGGGGGGGTGTCTGAGGGGACGAAGCTGGCGGAGGGCAAGGGGGGGGGGGCGGCGGGGTCTGCGCATGCGCTCCCGGAGGGCGGTGGCCCCCGGGGCGGGGCGCGCCCGGTTAGTGTGGGCGTGTCCGCGGCGGGCGGTGAGGGGAGGGGTCTGCAGCCTTTGCGCCGCTCTCCGTTTCCCCGGCAGGTGAGGGGAGGGCCAGGCCCCGGTGGGCGAGGGGTTGTGGGGGGGGAGCGGCGCTGGGACTGGACTGGGGGTTGTTTGCGGGCGAGGCTTGAGTGCTCGGCAGCGGCGGCCTGTTGCCTGGCGACCCCTCGCCTCAGGGTCGACCCCTCGCCTCAGGGTCGACCCCTCCCCCGGCTGGCGCCTCAGGGGGTGAGCCCTCCCGGGCCTGCTTGCCGCCCGGTTTGTTCCCCCCTCCGGCCTGCGGAGCCCGGAGTCGATACCTTCCCCCCGTCGTTCCTTCGGGCTGAGCCGCTTCTCCCCTCAGGCAAGCCTGGGCTGCCGCCTCGTAGCGCGGAGGGACGTGTGGGGCTGCGGAGGTAGGGGCCGGGCCGCCCCTCCCGGCTGCAGGCGGCGGTTGGCAGCCGCCCTAACGGTCCTAACCGCCTCCTCTTGCGCAACGTCCCCTCAGGTGTCGGGCCGGCTTCCTGCTGCCGGAGAGGGCCCGCTCCCCGCGGGGGGACTGGACACGGACTCTTCTGCGGAGGTGGAGGAATCGCTCGCCCGGTTCGCCGTCCCTCAGGTAGCAAAACCGGGTGAGGCTAAAAGCTGTGCCTTAAAAAAGGTTTCAACGGCGGGGCGCCGGTCTGGGCGGCGGCGTAACGTTGCTCTGAGGAAGCGCCCTCGCCCTTCAGAGAAGAGACTGTGAGAAATCATTGGTTTTCGTGAAGAAAAAAAAAGAATACCCTCTTCTTCCTGACTTGTTTTTTCTTTCTGAACAACTTCCCTGGGTTGTTTTTTTCTTTCTTCCCGGCAGTTGTGTGGTATGTGTAAGGCAAACCTTAGCTGACGTGTGTGTTGTCCTAATTTACTCTTCCGCCAGGAAAAAGTTACGGGAGGAAAGCTCCTCGCTTTTGCTTCCACGCTCGTATCTTCAAAGTGCATCAAGGGTACTTCATCCCCCTGCCCCCAAAACTTACAGGTGTTTCCTTGGGAGCTCGATGTCCCTGAAAGTTCTGAGTTAAAGATATTTCTGTGGTAGTGCAAAAAAAGTTTATTTAGTAAAAGTAATTAAGAGTCACACTTCATTCCATGTTATTTTTGCTCAATAAGTTTTAAAAATTAACTTCTTATATATATAGTCACAGAGGTAAGGTGTTTCAAAGGGTATGCACAACACCAACAAGCATGAGAAGAAGAAAAAAAGCGAGCAAGAAAGATGTGTAGAGGAGCAAGGAGAACCACACAGAGGTTGTCTTGTTTTTCTGTTGCAGTGTTAGGAAGAAGTCATTGTTTTTCCAACAAGGATGTTTATCTTAAGTATCTCAGAATTAATCTGTACAAATCTACTGTGTGTGACTGTTAGACTAATTTTAGTTCAGCTGTTGAAAGCGAAAGTCCATTGGTGTTAGGTTCAGTAGCTAATGTCAGCTGCCAGAATTTCCAGGTAGCAGAACTGTACCACAGTGTTTTTACAGCCTCGTGTTTTGCCCAAGGCATTAATGTTTCTCCAGAATTTAAGGCTGATATAGAATCACCATGGTTTCCTTTAGGAAATACCTTTAGGGACAGAGTTAAGCAGTAAGACTTTTCCTTCCCTCTTAATTCTGTTTATTTTTAAGTGAAAGGGTGCTCTTCCAACATAAATAATATGTTATCGAGTTAGTATTTTTTGGTATTAGTTCCTGTTAAACCCAACAAAGTTACTTCTATTCTTGGATCAATTAGGCTAAGGTTAGTAACAGCCCCTTCTAGCGGCACATTTGAAGTTGTGGTGTAGCTGTGGAAACAAGTACACAGGAAGTAGAATTGTTGTGCTCTTTACTGTTTTATGTTTAATTTCCTTGGTCTGTCTTTAATACTGCTTTAGTTGAGATGCTGTTGCTGAGGGATTTAAAAATGGTATTACTAAAGGTTTGAAGTATTTGTGAATGAAGGAGTTTTGGGACTGGGTTGCTGGGTCTGAGCTTCTGTTTAAGAAATGGTCCTAACTATTTGGATCACTTGCTTCATACTATATTCTGTTGTTGAAAGAAAACTGGATCCTGTGGATCCTTCCTATCCTGTAGCTGGATGGAGCACACGTGTTCACTCAGTGCTTTTTCCAAGGCACAGTAAGGAGCCAGCTGAATTAGTTCTGGTGGTGGTAGCTTGCTTCTGGTGCTTCTTGCATCCAGGAGGGTTACTAGCAAGTCCTCATGGTAAGTGACCAGCACTTTTGCCATAATGTGGTGGTTCCAGGAAGCAGCATGATAGCTGTGTGCCTGCGTTCGGAGCCACTGCCTATATGTCTATGCAGAGCATGTTTGATGCCTCCCAGGCACAGTGAATGCAGAGTGCAAGTAGCTGCTGTGACACAGAATTGAAGCACCGCTGCTTGGAGAGTTCTTGGTGTGCCTGTAGGAAAGTCTGAAATGCATCTGGGCTATAGCAAAGTGTAATTTTGTGATTGTCAGTTAGAAGTTAGTGGTATTGCTTATACTGAGGTACAAAATGATTCGCCAGGCCGTTGTGGGATAGTGTTTTTATGGAGTTTCTTAGGCAACCTTTAGCAGTGTAGGAAAACATAGGTTTCTTGGAGTACAAGCCACATTGAGAGCTTGCAAGCCACTGATTTTGGTCTACTTACTTTAAAATACCTTCACCTTACTGGAAAAAAAGCATTAAATGAATAGGACAAAAAAGGTAATCTCATCTTTTTTTTTTTTTAAATCTTAAAGGGCTTTTCTTGCTGGACTTCTTAAATATAGAATTTATATTGTACTTTGTTCTCTAACAAAGGCTCTGGGTTTCCCATAAATAATCTCGGCAGTGCTGCTGTGATGGACATGTAAAACTGTTGGACAGTAAAAAACTATTTATTTTAAGGGAAGCTTTAGTTCCTCCAAGTATATGCATTTGAACCTGTTGCATATGGGAATAACAATTCTTGATTTTAATTTCCTCTTATTTCACATTTTAATGTTACTATTGATGCTTTCAGCCTTCTGCTGAGAAGCCCAGAGGGTTACCTTAAACTCATTTTTAAGAAATACTATTTGTAACAGTGAAGTGTTACAACATGCCAGACTTGAAATGGACCTCAAGAAGAATTAGTCTAAAACATGCAATCACTTGCATGTTGTCTCTGTAATAAGGCACAGGAGGTTTAGTGAGGTATGAGTTTTTCTTTCTTCTGTATAATATTAATTATGTAAAATCAGTGGCTCTACATAAAGAAATTGCAGTGAAGAGTACACAATTTAAGATACTATTCAAATTGCTTAGTTGATTGGTTGTTTTCCATAAAGGAATTGACATGAAAATATTCTGATAAAGTTTATGTGCAGGAAACACATCTTCCCTTCATTGAATACTGTCTGCTTAAAACAACTAAATTTTGAAGTCAGTAGATCTGTGTTTCTTAATATTCTTGTGCAGGGCACAAGAATAGCTTTTATAGTTTAGTTTACTTGGCTCAAAATATCACCCAAAATTCCTAAAAGTCTCTTGTATCAGGAGGATGCTGGGGAGGGCCGTCAGCATTAAAGATATGCCTAAACACCCATATTCAGGAATAAAAAAGTCAACAGAAAGATACTTAGAAATGGCTATTTCTAAATCATCATGTGAACAAATGTCCCAGAAGTCAGTTTAATAGTTTCCGGTCTGGGCAGTGGTATTTTTTAAAACAGAATTCTAAATATGGTTTATATATATATATATTTCTAAATACGTAATTTAATGTTAGATTTTTATATATAGGAACTATCCACAAAGAGTTGCCTGACTTGTTACACCAGTGTGCTACCAGTCCGGTAGATAAATATTTGAACTGCCTGAGTATGATGAATATTGTATAAATAGATGTTTCATTTCCCGTAGAGAAAAGAATGTCTCCTCTCTCACATGCTCATATGCCTCACATTTCTTAAATACTAGCTTTTGTTTGGTATGATCCCCAGTAAAATTAGTTCTGTGGTCATTAGGGTTTTATCAGCGTAATCTCACTTGTTCATTAATGAATGATACAATTCCTTTGTATTTAATAGTGAATATGAGAAGATACAGCTTGCACTCAAGGTTTTGTGTGATTCTGCAGAACGATGCAAGTTGAGATGTGTTACTTTGAGCTGCTTCTGTTGTACAACTTGTGAGCACATCACTTGAGAATTTTATTAGCTGTGTTGCCTGAAAAGAGAGAGAGAGGAGCCAGAATTCAAATTTAGAGGTATGATTTTTAGAGAAGCCGCTAATTTTCGAATGCAGTGATGAAATCAGGTTTTGAAACAATTTTGGCCTTTGTAACTTCCTATGAAACAAACCTATGAGGTGGTCTGTTTTCTTGAAAACTGAAGGGTTACCTTGAGGTTTTTTTTTAAATATACATTTATATACATGTGGGCCAAGATGACTAGAAATTGTGGCCCATCAGTGGAAAGAAGTGCCTGTTGTCATAATTGGCATTATGTCATTTTCTATGAATATGTTGTCATTCTCTGCTCTCTGCATATACAGTTTATACAGTTATAAAATGGTGCTAGAGGACTATGCTGAGATTATGGATTGAGCAGGTTATGTTGTCAGATGGATGTTTTCTCCCAGGTTATTTTCATTTAAATCTCCTGTATCCATCTTTGTGCCAGCTCTTCCCTGGAACCCTTCTTGTGAAAGGCTGTGACAAGAAGTGCTGTTACTGCTTTGTCTGAGATACAGTAAAAGAGGTTCTAAGGAATACAGGTTTAGAGATCTTTACCACAAAAATTTCTGTTTGCAAGAAAAGGTATCTTAGTTCTGTCTGAAAGAGCAGATACAGAACAATTGCATACACTAAATATTCAGGATAGTAAAGCTTCATATACATTATTTGAGTTTTAGGCTTGGTTCAAGGCTTTCATTTTTGTAGTCTGTCTGAATAATTAATTTATTTCCATGTTGTCATCTGCCCAGATTCATGGGAAATACTTAATATTGGCGCACTGCTTGTATATGGTACTGACTTTTTCAGTCTGGCACACAGTTTACATAAAATGCTTGAGTGTAACATTATAGCTAGAAGATCAGCTGCTCAGGAGTAGACTATTTTAGCAAGTTCTGAAATGTTTCCCCTGCTTTTTCTGTGTCTGTCTGGGCCCTGAGGTAACTACAAAATATGGATTCTTTTCTCTATTGCCATTAGTAGTTCACAGGAACTAGAAAACATTCTATGACAGCAATAGCTTAGATCAGAACAGGTTTGAGACTTGTGACTAAAGGAAATGATACCAAACCCATCTAGAGCGGTACTCACTTTGTTAGTCTTTTGCCTTGTAGTTATGTATTTCTGCTTGTCAGATTGGGAAGCATCTATAAATGTGAGCATATCATTGTACTACTCTGGAAGATTATGTGGGCAAGCCTGTACTCTCCTCTGGTATTGCAGCATTGACAGGGTTACTGCAGTGTGACAGTTCAAGTGCTCTGTTAGAAGATTATTCTGATAATAGACCTGTTCCTTTCGAGGCAGAATGCCATGTTGACATTTTCTGTTGAAAAGCAGACATTGACTGCGTTGTTTGATGGATGACATTTATCTTCAATAGGATCATTAGTGGAATTCAAAGAACACTGTGATCAGTGGAACTGCAAGACAAGACTAGTCCTTGACTTGCAGTTTTGCTTTGATAATGACAGCTCAGGCAGAAGGTTTTGTAGTATATACTTAGTTGACCTAATCGTGCTCTTGAGCAGCCTAGACATGGCACAGGATTAGGAACAAGAATTTCCCTTGTAACCATAAATTGCTGCAGTTCAGAGTCTGGATGTTGCAAGTTCTGCTGAACAGTTTAGATAGGAATTTTCAGTCTTCTCCTGTTCAGAATTATCAGTGGGTTTTTGTTGTTTGGTTTGTTGTGTTTTTTTTTTTTTTAAAGAGCCTGATACACTCCTGTGGTCATAAAAGCTATTCCAATAAAAAGGATTATTGAGCTGTCATCTGGCCCCATTCTGGTGTGTATTACCTCACTTTATGGTGTATCCTACATGTAGGACAAAGAGTTGATAGCTTGAGGAAAGCAGAAGTTTTAATTATATTTGGCCATTGGGAAGCATACTTACTTTTGGACAGCAACTAATTGAATTAATAAGCCTCTTGTTATGTGATGTAACTTACTGGCAGTCAGGGCTTAGCCTGCGAGAGCGCAAACAGTATCATCAGTCCATGTAAAGTATCCCAAATGTGCAAGTAATCCAGTCGTGTATCTAGAATATTTTGCATCTGATTTGCATGCTAGATCCAACAGTGCGTTGTAGAATGGTATTTCAGGAGGGGATGCACTGTGACTTCTTATTTCCACCATCCTGAAGAGACCGTGATTTGCCAGACTCTGTATTCCATCAACTCTTCAAAAAGAGCATGCATACTCACCTGACAGCGACTCTGATCCTTGAGAGTGTTTATCTTTAGGAATCCTACCACCCACCTCCCAAACCTGTTTCAGAAGTTTCCAGCTGACACAGGCATTCAGATATGAGGAGAATTGGGTGGAGACAGAGTCATGCTTCCTTGTATGCAGTATGGGATTTACGAGGATTCATGCCACATATTGGTTTAATGAGATTTGATTTATTCTCACTAGTAAGTATTTTAATAACTTTTAATGCTTATGGTGTTATTAAAAATCAGGTTGCATGTAACTATTTACTGTAGAATGTATCTTACGGTATTATGGATAATCATGTTGTTTGGTTTGTGGGTTGTTTTTTTTTTCAAGTAAAATAGTAACATTATTTCTTGAAATGCATTAGAAGCATTACAGACCTCTTCAACCCCTTATACAAATATTGATTCCAAATGCTATGTGTTATTTTTCATCTCGGATTTTGCAAAACTGGAAATGGAAGAGATTAAAGGAACATCTCGGGATTTGGGAAGCTTTGCTTTTGTGTCTGGGTTCCAAGTTGAATAACCTCCACTGGAAAAATGTATTTTCTTGTTATAAATTGTGTTTTATCTAATATGAATGCAATCATTAGGTCTCATAATGGAGCATTTGCATTTTGGGGAAGGAAAGCAGCTTTTTTTATTCTTCCTTTTCTGTGTGTTAAAAGACGCTTTTTGCACAGCACATCTTTTGCTAAATCTGCTCTTTTCCCACATAAGACGCATAGTGGGAGAGTTAGTGACAAGTGGAGGAGGAAAGGGAGCAACAGGATTGACATTTGTGAGGAAGTACTTGTGATGTAAGAGAAGTGGGACATGCACCCAGGCGAAGCAGAAAAACCTGACCAGAATTTGAGGTTGACCGGATGTTACCCGTTTGTGTATTTGGATTGCATGGCAGGGGGTTGGTAGCAGGAGAGGGAGAGTTACAGAGGTGATTTCTGCAAGAATCCACCAGAAGCTTCCCCTGTGTCCGATAGAGCCAACACCAGCCTCCTCCGAGATGGACCTGCTGCTGGTCAAGGCCAAGTCCATCAGTGATGGTGGTAGCACCTCCGTGCTGTTAAGAAGGGGAACAATGGCAGCAGCCTCAAGAGAGTACTGTAGAGACTTACCTCCCAAAGAGCGTTGGAAATGATCAGCTGTATTCCTGAAGAGGTTTTTTTATATATATAGAAAATATATACTGCTCAGACCTAATTAGGTTTGCAGATTGGGATTCATAACTGATAATGAAGTTCTTTCTGGAGGTTTGTAATACCTGCTGTTCTTCTCAGTTCCAGTGGAAAATGATTGAGGTACTTAACAACTGAAAGCTTTCTCACATTTCCTCTTATTTTTTTAAACAAACCTCCAGAAAGAACACTTCCACCTAATTCTCAGTTGTTACTTGACTTCAAAGTTGTTTATCCCTATTATTACAAAATTAGTTGGTTTTGAAGATTTACTAAAGAGCACCTATTCCTCTTACTCACTTAAACTTGTTTTCCAATTATCCATACTCATGGCTTCAGCGTTTTGTTACAAAGGTTTGGTGGTGGGGAGTATATAGTATGATTTTTCTCTCCTTATTCATTGAATTATTATTAATATCTATATTATAAGATATTGGTATTAATGTGAGCTTTGCAGGATGTAATTTGAAGCTTCCTAAACTTGGTTGTCAGCAGTTCAAACCACCATGCTTTCTTTGTGTTGTATCCTGTTTTCCATTTGGTTCCTCAAGCATTGTAAGAAACCTGTTATTGTTTCTTATGTGCAGATTTTGAGAAGAAGCTTTATACCTACGTGGCGTATATACCTACAGTAATTGTCTAATGTTGATACATCATGAACCTTAAAATTTGCGTTTAGAGAGTCAAATCACTCTCCCCACAAGCTAACAATTCTAGGGATCAGTCAGAGAATTAATGCATTGTGACATTCCCATTGTCTGCTTTTTAGTCTGTTTTTAAAAGTAATGATTTCTGTTGCTGCTTTCCAGCTTAAGAAATGGCGGCACAGTGTGTGACAAAGGTAGAGCTGACTGTTGCCTGCACTAATCTCTTGGATAAAGATGTTGGTTCCAAGTCAGACCCACTGTGTGTGCTTCTCCAGAACACGAGTGGTCAGCAGTGGTATGAGGTATGGTGTGATTCTTCTCTTGAATCTGCTAAAAACACAGTCTTAACTTGTTGAGCCTTTTAAAACACTGGAGTATATGATTTCATTAAAATATTTTAACTATATACCAGCACCTCTGAAAACTTTTAATTAGATTATGTCTATAATTGTTATATAGGTAGCACAGTAATAATCATTTTCTAATAAATACTTAATACCTGTCTGATTTGTAGCACTGCTCCCCCAGCCATGTCTGGCCCAACAGAAGCCTTCCAAGTGCTTACATGTGCTCGTATAAATACAGTACTCCAAAACTAGGATCTCATCCTGCATTTGACAGTTCTGCCATTTTAATGTTGGTCTTCCTGTTCAGGAGCAGATATTCCTTAATGGGGAGCAATGAAAAACCAGTCCGTGAATATCTCTAACTTAGACCAATGGGATTTGTAATATGATGTGGTTATTTATATTTGATGAAGGGTTTGCAGGAAGATCTGGGTTTATACTTTATACTAAGAACTTTTGAAAGTGTTTGATTATTTTTTTTTTGAGTGCTTGTTAGGCTGGCGAAATACTGGATAAAGTGATATCTTTCTAATTGCAGGTTGATCGCACAGAAAGAGTTAAGAATTCCTTGAACCCGAAGTTTGCTAAGAAATTCCTAATTGATTACTATTTTGAGCTTGTTCAGAAACTTAAATTTGGAATATATGACATTGATAACAAAACTTTTGATCTGAGTGATGATGACTTCTTAGGAGAATTAGAATGTACACTGGGACAAGTAAGTATGCAGATGATTTCCCTTAGAATTAAGAAAATATAAATTAATGCAAATAATTAAGCACATTTATCTTAAATTTGTCGCTATGTTCTTGTGTATTTAGGCTACTCTTAAGTTGAATAGGATTCCCTTCGTTTGTTTTTTCAAGCCTCAGTTCAGTGTATATATATTTTATTTGCAAAATGGTCTTGAGATGATGCTTGTAAACATACCCTAGAATGGTGACTTCCCAGTCCGCTTACTTTCAGACAGCAGTAAGCACAAAGTAGCAATTGCTGTTTATTTACTCTGATATTCAAATTCTTATTGTTACGCTCCATAAAAAGGAAAGTGGTGTATAGTGACATAAAAGTGTTCACAAGGGCCACGTTAACCTTGTAATTTGCTTTCCCCTCAAGGCAAGCAGGGGTTCTGCTTCTGCCTACTGTTGATTTCATTCCCATTTCCCAGTCAAATTCTTCAATTGGTGCTGTCACAATCGGGCAGCTTCTTTTGAACTTGTTCTTGCTAATAGATCCTTTGAAGGGGGAGAGTCTTGGGATTTTTCCTCCCCTGTGTCAAAAGTGATTTTATTTTAAGTGCATTATGAAGATAGAGGCATTGAGAAATGAAATGCAATGCCAATTTAAAATAAATTGTTCATTCTTAAAGTAAAGAAGGATCCGTAGAAGTAGTAGACACGATTCTGAGAAAGCATTGCCTGAAGAGGATAAAATAAAACCAACTGGAAACACTGCAGGGGGAGGCTGATGTTTGTTCGCATGACAAACATTGTGTTTATAAATCTGTTTGCTAAAGCTGTTTATGAAATATGGCTTGCGTATGTTTAAATGGTACAGAACAATTCAGGTTTGGAACTTCAGGTATTATCTTTGTCCATATATGTGTATTAAGTTACTACAAGACATTTTATTTCATACTGCTCTTGAAACTGTGTATGTTCATCTGCATATGTGTTTTTAAAATTTTGAAGTGCATCAAGTATTACCTATTTATTTATAGGAGATCATGGGAAGTAAATGTAATGCTGTTATTTTCACGATGAAGGAAAAATTCCTAAAATGAAAATACCTCACTATCTTATTTCATTCCTTTGAAAATGGAATAAATTGCGCTAATAATACTTCGTACTCAAATTTTGTCTTGGCAGATAGTTTCTAGCAGGACTCTAACGAAACCATTAGTACTTAAAAATGGCAGACCTGCTGGAAAAGGAAGTATTACGGTAAGACAATTAAGTCGATAAATTTCTTTAGCTTTTATCCTTATATGTTATTGTGGTTTTGGTATTTTTTTAGTTAGCAACTTGAATTAATGAGTCACTAGTGTGTCACACTAACTAGTGTGTCTAATCTATAGTGCTATAAAAGATATTTTTTTTTTTTCTCATTTAAAAGGAGATAAGCCCAACTTCTGCATCTATAAATCTCATTGCATCTGTCAAAATAATTACAGCATCCAATGTACTTGTCTTTGGGAAGTATCTTTAATTGTCAGTGTCATCATCTAATGAATCCCAATGTCAAATCAAATTGTTCCTCTTTCCCTTGACCCCATTTTTTGAATGCTTCATTTGTGAGCAAACATGATTATTATTTTTTTTAGTGGGCCTGTCATAGGAGTGTTGTAAATATGATAAAACTATGTAGTGCCTGAATACAAATCAAGTTTGGTTTTTTTGTTGTTGTTTGCCTATCTAGATTACAGCAGAAGAAGTGAAGGATAACAGGGTGGTTGTACTGGAAGTAGAAGCAAGGAAACTGGACAATAAGGTAATTAAGTGATTGCTGTTTCTTTGATAAAGTAGAAAAATCAGAATCTTGTCAAAAAGAAAACATTGAAATGTTATTTCTTAATTTTGCTGTAATTAAATTTATTAAGATTTTTTTACGATTAAAAAAAATTGAAGAAAGATTACTTCAGAGTAACTTCATTGACTGTTTTGAAATGAATTATAACTTATTTCTAAGTAAGACAAGTGCATTGCAGGGAAGTTCTGTGAATAATATGCTTCCATTTAAATGTAAATGTTTACATTTAATCATAAAGAAGTTCTTGGTATATCCGTTGATTTAAATAGTTGTATAAATAAACCTGTTAGCTCTCTGAAATGAATGGTAAAGAGTATATTTGGAATGAACAAATCTGTTACGTTAAATATTTTGGGGCTGGCTAAAAATACTGTATTTAGGAAGACTTTTAAAAGCAAAAATTAAAAAAAGGAAAAAAGGTCATTATTTTCCCCCAACATTTAATGATATTCTCTTTAACTAGATGAAATCCTTAATTTCCAAACTATCCATCGTAGTACTTATTAGTATAAGTATTATTTCACTTGAACTGCCAGGTATTTAGTATGTGGACACTGCAGAACTTTTATCCTAACTTGAGGGATGTGTTGCATTTTCTTCGTCTCTTTCACAGGTGGTAATAGACTTGCATTTCTTCACATAAAGCTTTTGTTCCCTGAATATGTAGTTTACTTTTTGTTAATCTAAGTGTGTTTTAACTAGCATTTAATGGAATTCATGCTACAGGCTGTTCTGGGATAATTACATGTTCTTTAAATGCAGGATTTTTTTGGAAAGTCAGATCCTTATCTGGAATTCCACAAGCAGACTGGAGATGGAAACTGGGTGATGGTTCACAGAACAGAGGTAGGATATTTTCAGTCAACACCCTAGAGATTAAGGTTATTTGATTTCCAGCATGTCACAGCACTAGAGGTACAGTGCCTCATGAAAAGAAGAGAATGGTCTGGTAGTTGACATACAGACCAGTTAGAAATCACCTTCCACTGATTTCCTGACAGGACAGGATTCTGATTCTGGTTTGTGCCATCAGAAAATACTTTTGTTTTGTTTCCCCCTGCACCCAGCTTTCTGCAATCTAGAAGAAAGCAAATGTTTTGAAAAGGTACTGCATGCTCATACAGGAGCATTTGTCTCAGTGCTACTCTGAGGTTAGAATGTGGGCATTCCTGTGACTGTGTTGGTCTTATGTCAGTGTCACCTAGCTGTACCCTTTACTGATTAAAGTAATTATACCAAATGCTTGCAGAGCAAGGGCAAGACAAGGGTAATGCTGAGTGATGGAAACGTGCTTGAGCAGCAGCAGCCTTCCATGCAGGAGGAGGTGCCAAGGTCCTGTGGCAGCAACGGCAGGGTTGGAGTAGGCTCAAAATGCCTCAGTGTAGTGGAAGCTCAGGTCCTGAAGCTCAAATATTGAAGAAATATAAATCCTTTTTGTGTCATATTTATAAAAAAAGTTTGTTAGGTGATTCATCTGCATAAAATGTGTATTTTCCATGTTTGTGTTTATGTATATATAGGCGTGCTTATTAAAAAACTAATCCATTTTTATGTAACATCAAAGAAATTTGGGGTTTTTTGCACTGTAGTAGCTGAATGATATAGAAGATTGTAGTGCAGTGTAGAAAAATACAGAGTTATAAGATCCCATTTCTTTTGGACAATGCTACTTGCATGTTAGGAATGTTTAGTTTGTGAAGATATGACCAGTTATGATGACTACTTTCCACTCTTGTGAACGATACTATTCTGTTTGTTTGTTTTAAACAGGTAATTAAAAACAACCTGAATCCTGTTTGGAGGCCCTTTAAAGTCTCTCTCAATTCTCTGTGTTACAGTGACATGGATAAGTCAATCAAGGTAATGTATATGAAATGTGTGTGCCCATTAAAAAAAATAGAATATATAATAAATGGAAGATGTGTTATTTTAGTTATCGCCTCTTTTTGTTTCCAATTGAATTGAAAGTATTAGGTTTCTTATTTGAAAGTTGGAGAGATACATGCATGTTTTAGGAAACAAAAAAATACATTTACATTTGTGATGCATTATCTCATAAAAGTTGGTCTTTGAAAGTCTGGGAAAAGAGTTGAACATAAGTAACTTTGAAATGTCCAATTCAGTTTCTTATTTAGATCAAACAGTTTTAGGGTTGCATCAGCCCAAATGGATGGTGTTAAGATACTGTACAGTGAAACACTCATGGTAAAGGCTACGTTATGCTTTGTTCTACGTTACAGATCTTTTAATACTTCGTTACTGATGCAACAGGTAACACTAATGAAATTCTTGATATACTACCTGATACAGTCAATTATGCTTAACGTGCTAGCTGAGATAACAGATGTATATTATGGATACCATATGTAGCAACTATTCTCCTCGGGTGAAACTGAGCTTTCTGTCAGAAAGTCAACCAAACCTGTGATGTTTTCACCACAGCTGATCCCAGCTCTTTGTATCATCAGATTTTACCACGAATATATTATGTTTAAGGCCTGAATATTTTTCTTCAGGAATTCCCTTTAGGAAAAGCAAACAAAATGTCATTTATAACCTATTACGAACATCTTAGGTACCTGATATTTTAGCATTTGAAAAAAAAACTCAAATAAAACAAACCACTATACTTGTCGTTCTTCCTCTGGGAAGGAAAAACGAGAGCATAATCTGCATGTGACCGGTATTAGTCATGTGGCTTGAGGCAGTCCTGGAAAATGCTTAACGGCCACAGAGATCTGGGTGTTACAAGCACCTGTATGGATTTAAATACATGATTATAGAGCAGACTAATGAACAACTTTACACGCCCAGAACTTGCTTCCCTTGCTGCTTGTGTGGTAGTTTTTGGTTTTTTTTCCTTCTCGTTTCTTTCTGCTTTTCCCCAAAAGCTCTTACATCTCCTTATACTGTAAATATATTTCTCTTTTTCAGTAAACAGCTAAACTAAACTAAAACTATGGACCATTGGTTAAAATATATCTATTAAGATGGAGTTATTCTCAGCTCTGTCATCATTTTAATAAAGTCTGTTCTTTGGACTCTTACCTCAGAAGTGTAGGTTTATTTCCAGATAAAATAGATTTTTACCTGAAGTTGTTATGGACTTGGAGACAGACGGTAGGATTATTTGTTAACTTAGAAATCTGGAAGCTATCACTTCGTACATTAAAATGCTAACAGAATTGTATTATAATGTTGTTGAAGGATTAAACAATACTTTTAATACTTTTATATGCTCACAGTTGCATACGTAATGGGCTATTTATCATAGTAAGTAAAACCACCAACTTTTCCAGAGTGAGTGGCTTTTCACCTATTTATTGGCTTAGTTTGTGTATCTCCAGCAATGCACAAACCAAGTTGATTCTTTATCTTCTGGGTTTATTGCTATGTTCCATGTGAGTGTGTTTGCAGTCAGTGAAGTTTTTCTGTGTTGAAGTTGTGAGCCTTTCATCTGGACCAGACGTGCCTAGTTCTGCTGGGGAATTTTATTACATGTTTCTCTAGCATTATTGTGTCTCCAGGAGAGCATATGTGGAACAAAAGAAATATTTCTGCCGTACCTGGAGTAAATACCAAAAATTGGCTTACGTGGGTCAAATACATGAAGCAAAACAGGTTTTGATCCCATTAAAAGGAAAAAGAAATAACTGTGCTTACTGGGGATAGGTATCATAACTGTTGGCTTAGGAAATGTCTTCGATTTAAAATTTCAGGTACTGAAGCACTTGGCTGAGTACGTGATTGGATTAATTTATGGCATTCAAAAGAATTTACATAGGATCTGCCATGAGCATCAGGCTGTTGATACTGTGGCTGCTTGTATGAGATTTAAGTTGCAATTCAGTGCATGTGCATGTGTTTTATTTGTTAGTGCACTCAAAATGTTGTACTAGTGCAAACCGAACCATAGAGGCATGTTTCGCACAATGTAGAACTTGCAAGCTGCGTGTCATATTTTGTACTTCAGCATTACTTTTCAGGAAGTTACTTCCTCTCAGAAGGTCAAGTATATGTTGAAGTTGTTTGTTTTACTTTGTTATTCCTAAATGAACTGGCCAAGTAATTTACTAAATTATTTCTTGAATATAACATACCATTTTTTAAGTCTGGAAAGATGGAGATGAAAATATCTGTTCAGTTTAAGGCATATCTATTCAGAAAAGTTTTCTGTAAAGTTTGTTTTGGTTCCAGATAATGGGGGTTTCTACTTTGACTCTTGATTTATTGTTGTTATTATTTATCATCATTATTGTTATTACTATTGTTGGTTTTTTTTTCCCCATGATTTGATTAATTTAATTTAGCTAGCATGTCTGTGTTGCTACACTGAAATAAAATGTCTGAAGTGGATGGCATTAGCATATGCTATTATAGATAAATACCCTAGATATAGATAAATACCTTTGTACTTAGGCAGTTGGGACACTGTGCTAAGTTGAGCTTTTAAAAAACAAAAATTGAGGATACTGTAAGGTTAAAGTAACAGTGGTAAAATTATCCTTGCTCAAACTGATAGGTTCTCAAACAGAAAATAAGTATTTTTCAATTGTTCTGCCGTTTTGGTGGGTTGGAGTGTTAAAAGATGAGTTGATTGAATAGTAAAACTTAGCATGAAACACTGAATACAAGAAAAGAGGGATTCTTAGTTGACATTCAGATCCATGAGGTGTGGATCATAGTGACTGTTAAAATTTGCTAATCTTAAAAAGAAATAAATTCAAGTATTGTTTCTAGATCTAGAGCCAAACCTTCATGTACTCATAAATTTTGACTTAGCTTGATGATTAATAAATTAATATAAAGTATTAATAAAACTCTTGATTGCTGAATAACTGATTTTTAGCTGGATGCTCAGAGATAGCTCAGATAAATTTCCTTAATACCTCCAAAAAACTAACCCAAGATGACAGTAAAAAATCCTGCAGATTGTTTTCCTACTATTCTCTGACACCCCTTCACCCCCAAAACGTAATTCAATAACTGATGTTACCCACTCCTGTGGGACCTGACACTGCTTAATATTCTTGTCTCCTCTCCACTTCAGTGGAAGATGTGATCTGAAACTGGGTATATTGCCTTTTACCTTACCTTAATCTGTAATTTTTAGATGCAGCTCTATGCAATTCTAAGACTCCAACGTGAGAAAAATTCTGTAATGTAAGAGATTGAGGAATGATTTGGATGTCCAAGTTTACCTGAACTAGAAATGAGATTGTAGCATTTATTGCTTTTGTAGGGCCGTTTTTGTTCCTAACACTGAATAATGCCTCATTTTAGGTTGAGTGCTATGACTATGATAGTGACGGGTCTCATGATCTCATAGGAAGTTTTCAAACAACGATGTCAAAACTGAAGGAAGCATCTCGGTCCTCACCTGTAAGTCTTATATAGTCTAAACTGCCTGTGTGTTGTTGATAAGCTGTTTCACTCTTTTGGAGCAAAACTGACATCACTGGTATCAAAGTTGTGTTAGTAGCATCGTTAAGGTGTATCCTGTAGTTGAGCAGACTCAGCATTCACATTAGGCATCCACTTTCACAGAATGATATAGGGTTGGAAGGGACCTCTGGAGATCACCTAGTCCAACCCCCCTGCCAAGGCCACCCAGAGCAGGTTGCAGAGGACCATGTCCAGGTGGGTTTGAACATCTCCAGAGAAGGAGGCTCCACCACCTCCCTGGGCAGCCTCTGCCGGGGCTCTGCCACCCTCACAGGAAAGCATTTCCTCCTCGTTTTTAGGTGGAACTTCTAACATTCAAGTTGGTACCCATTTCTTCTTGTCCTAGATTTCCTAGGATTAATATCTTGGTTACAATTTTTAATATTACATACCTAAAAGCCCAACTGTCAGCACAAATGAATTTCACTAATCATAAAAATGCAGAAATCAAAAAACTTTGTGTTAAAAAGTAGAATGCAGTTAAAAGGCCAAAGCTTGTAGTTTGTTTTTTCAGGTTTTACTCAGTCCTTTATGTCAAGTATGGCACTTAGCAACTGTCATGCATGCTTTAGTGAATATGAAAAAATTCAACATTTATTTCGCTGCAGAAAAATGCAACTGAATGTGTTAACGTAATTTTACTTCAAAGAAGAGACACCTAACCCTTCTTGTTCTTTTGAATTGTAACAATTTGCAAACCTTTTAATAGACAAGGTTTACATTTAGAAGAAGAAAGGTGGTGTAGCAATCTTAACATAAGTCTTTTTCCTATGCACAAGTATGTTATCAAAATATTTAACCATCCTTTCATTTAATTCTGTAAACCTGAAGAACTGCTCCTGCCTTAATAATAACAGGGTATATTGAGTGCCTGCTTGTAGTTTTCTAACATCTTGAGTGTTGCATTTGTGCTAAATTTCAGAGCTGTTGAATGTGAAGACTCAACCTTGACTGTAGTGGCTTTTTTGATTGCTGCTTTTCTTCCAGGCATCTGTTTCTGAAGTCGCTTTGAATTATGCATGGTTGAGTTTAATGCCTCTCAAGGTTTTATATTGTTTATAAGGAATTGTGGACTCGTATCATATGCATGTAATTCATATGCTGCCTAGTTGGAGCTCTTGAGTGGTTTTTCTCATTTTTTTTCTAGCTTTTCAGGGGCCAGATGGTATGACTTTAGCTTTCAATGCTGACCTGTGATCCTTCTTATTACTGTAACTAAAGTGTGCAAGAAATAAATTGGGAAGCAGGAGGATTCATAATGTATTTTTTTATGCTTTTTAAATGAAGATGTTAATCTTTTAACAAGATGCTTTTCTTCATTCATTTTTCTTTTTAGAAAAGTTGCACTTCTGTAGTAGATCAGTATCTTAATTTAAAGAAATATAGCAACTTTGTATATTCACATTTTCTGTAAGAACCGTGCAGTGTGAAGCGTGTTGTGTAAAGGCTCCTTAAGAATACAAATATCTATTTTCACTGCTCCCCATGTAGCCTAATGGGTGCAGTCTCTTTTGAATTTAAAGAAAAGGTGTATTAAGTTATAATCTGCCTGTGCTGGTTTTGGAAATGCTTTAAGAAAGTTGTTTTCATGAGAACTGTGGCTGTACTGACTCTAACTTACTGCTGTCACTAAGATGAAGCGAAGATAAGAGACAACACAAATAACATGCTCTAGGTTTCTTCTCTTTTAACAGGAACTAAGCTCTAATCCTGTGTGATCTGATTAATTTGATAATGTCGCTAAAACATTTATAGTGAATGTTAGGATTTGACTTAATACTTCAAGTGTGATCTCTAGTTACTCCCACTATTCTGGCATCAGCTGTGCCTGTGGGAGATTTGGCCTGGCTCTCCAGGTTACTTGAGGCGAGCCTGGGTGTGACTCTGTGTCCTCAGTTGCTGAAAAAGCTGATCTTGTGTGACTGAAATGAATGGGTGGCTTCTGGAGAAGTTCTTAGTTCTCTGGAGAACTGCTGATTTTTTTATTATTATTATTTTTCTTTTTAACTCCTTCCCTTAAGGTATCTTCCTGCCAGGTGTGCTGTTAGTGGTTGGAGGATTATAAAATGTAGTTGAAAGATTGTAAGTGCTGTGTATCTCAGGACCATCGTTAGCAAGTACCTCACCAATTGACATAGTACAAAACTAAGTCCCTGAAAGACAATTTCCATCAAATAGAAGTGATGCTGGTGGCAAAATGTCCAAAAAACCCCAAAAAGATAAACAAGAGGCATATAGACTTAAGTGCTGACCTCATTAGTGCATTTTTATTTCTTTGCTTGAGATTAATTGCAAGATCACTTTTAAAAACTTAATTAACTTAAACCAAGTGAATGGAACCTGTTTCTGGCACGTCTGGCATACATGACTGTGTTCTGGCAGGAGCTTCTTAACCTGGATAGCTGCTCATTGCACTTGGAGGTTAAGGTATTGATTTAGTTGATGAAGCTTCAACAACTGATTTTGGAAAGCTTAAACATATAGCTCTTATTTTGTGTATAACTGCCACAGCTGCTGAAAGCAGCTTTTCCTGAGTTACTGTGTCTTTACCAAAAAGCAAGTTGTTAGCAGAATCCTCAGAGGGGAAATGCTACAAAATTTCTTTGGTTTAAAATACAGTTGTCTGAGCAGACATATTTGTAAGCTTTTGGGTAAGAGAGGAGTTCTGCCATGATAATGGGTTTATTTCTTGCTGATTTTGGGCAGGCTGGGTTTAATTTTGCTTGATAGTGAAATAAACTGCATTTTTAAACAAGCTCAAAATATCAGTCCTAGCATAAAGAACTTCTGAACTTGTTACACAAATGATATTCATAGTGCTTTGGTTGGATTTGTTTGCATTTGCAGGTTGAATTTGAGTGCATTAATGAAAAGAAAAGACAGAAGAAGAAAAACTATAAAAACTCTGGCATTGTGAGTGTAAAGCACTGTGAGGTCAGTAATATATTCTAGTTTTTAACTCTTTGTTTTTATCTGTTCAGGCATACCAGCTGTCATCTAGTATGCCTTCACCCTCAAACTATAAAAAACTTGAAAAGGCCTGAAAGTTCTAGACGCAGTAAATTTTTAAGGATTCTGATTCATGTAAGGAGACAGATTGACAATTGAATCGCGTGTCTGTCCTCCCTTGTGTCCTCCCTTTCTCATGAAGATGCCATCTATGCAGCAAAGGTTCTTTACTAGTTTGTAAGGCCATTCCTGAACTGCTGCATTTATCAACTCACGATTTTGTGGTGAATTAAAATCAGGTAAGTCTGCCAGAATATATAGTATTATAAATGAAGGTGCTTGTGGAGCTGCTTTGTGGTCTGCCTGTAATTTTGCAAAAGGTCTGATTCTGATGCACTGAGTGTGTGATGGCACACACTGTAAATGTCCTCGTTGTAATGGGTGGATGGGATACTATAGAGTAAAAGTAGTGCTTTACATGGGTAAAGATAAATCTGGAACCTCAGAAGTTGCTACAATAATACTTATTGAGTTTTATCTCATTAAAAAAAAACTTGTTAATTTCTATCTTTACTTCTGTTTATAGATCATAGTAGAATGCACATTCCTTGATTACATCATGGGTGGGTGTCAGCTGAATTTCACAGTAAGTTGAATTGTTTTATATAAAGTAGCTTTTGAGCTTTGAAACAAACTGCAGTATATAATTGATTGCCTGTGCTCTTCATTTGATTATTGTATTTTTTTTGTTGTTGTTGCTCTGTAGTATGGAGGGGGGAAGCCATTTTGCCAGAGTCCATCTAGTCTGTTAAGAAAAACTTTCTTTACTCATAGCATGAAGTTTTGAACATCTAGTTTGTTAGGAACTAGCTGAGGTGTGTGGATGGAGACCAAGGAGAATTTTTCAGTTCTCTAATTTACTTCAAGTTTCCTTTTCATAAAGGTGCTTTTTTTTTTTCTTGCTCTGGCCCACAGATTTCAGTTTTGCCCTTGATGTTGGTTTTCAAGGCTCTTTGCTAAATGAAAGCAATGTACAGAAGCCATCATATGGGTCAGAAGCCTTAAGTTATGTAATTTGCAAACCAAATGCAGAACAAATAACATTAATAAATCCTCACCCTGGGGATATGCCTCATCCCCAAAGCAGAGAAGACCAGTTGAGGTCTGGCTTCTGTGGTGTCTGACTAGTCACACTTCTGAAAGGTGTATATGGGAAGAAACAAGATGAAATTCATTTAACAGCTACTGAAAAGCTGCTGTGAACAGTAACTGAAAGTAAATACCTGTGAAAACCTGACAGATGGAAGTCATTTCAGCCCTTCTGAGAGACGCAGAGCTTCTGCTGGTTTCGTAGTGGCATTGTTTTAAGAGTGTTAATATTTCAAGAAACTGAGTCTCTAAGTATTGTACCTGCTAGATTTGTAGATGTCCTGGTTACTACTGTTGACAACTCTTTCGTGATTTTCACTTTTGCTTTGTCAGAAATAAGAAACGCAACTTAAGTTCTAGCAGCAATTTGAAATAAATACTGCATTTGACAGGTGGGGATAGATTTCACAGGCTCCAATGGAGACCCTCGCTCTCCGGACTCTCTGCATTACCTCAGCCCTAACGGAGTTAACGAATACCTAACAGCCATTTGGTCTGTAGGACTGGTCATTCAGGACTACGATACGTAAGTTTTAGCTTTTTATTTAGAGCATTTTTTAGATATGCATAAGTTTTTGTGGTAGCTTCTCAAAGCAGTGTTGAAGGTGTCAGCTGATACATTAGAATTAAACTTCTGAGCTGAAACATAGAACCAAAAAAGACTCCGTAATCACTGCACAGTCATGTAATCACGAGCAGCAGCTTCTGTCTACAGCAGACAGGCAAAGGCTTTTCATCTGTGAAGAGCAACATTAATTTAAGTAAATGCTTGCATTCTTGCTGGTTTGGTGTTAAAGACTGGTACTGGTCCTAGCAACAACTACAAGGGGGAACTGCCATTTAATTTTGTCTCTTAAGGCTTAATAAACAGTATTTTTAACGATCAAGAGCAGCACTGATCAGCTAAACTTATTGAACTATGACAGCTTTTAAAGGAAGGCACTCACTTCATTTTCTTTAAAATTGCTTTTTTAGAGATAAGATGTTTCCAGCCTTTGGATTTGGTGCACAAATTCCTCCTTCATTTCAGGTAATGGGATATGTAAATGCATTACCTAAGGCAACTGAAAGCACTTGCTTCAGGAGGAGGTTGTATATACAGTCCTGACTATGTCTTTTGTGTATTGACAGGTGTCACATGAGTTCCCATTAAATTTTAACCCATCAAACCCATTCTGTAATGGTAAGTCTGAGAAAGTAAGAGTCAGATCCATAGAATAAAATGGCTGAGGTGAAGGGATAAAAAACACTTGAGAGGAACCGTGAAGCATGTTGTTCTAATTAGACAATGAGTTTAGTTGCAACTAAATTTTACAACTGTTTTCTTAGTTATTAGAAATAGTGTTTGGTCTTTTTTTCTGTAATGATTTGAGAAAGAAGTGGTTTGAACAGCTAGGGCACGGTACGGGTAAGCTGGGAACAGTTCTCTTCCTGTCAAGTCACTTATTCTGCTGCTGGTGTGGGGTTGTCTGGTTTGGGTAGGGTGCTGCCACTGCCTGTTCAGGATGGCTTCTCTGATGACATTGACTGGCACACGCTGCCAGGCAAAGAGAACTGTTGTAATTCAGTGACAAACGCTTGAGCAGAGAGTTTTTGGCCTTTCTGTTTGGATAAAGCCAAGCACGTAAGTGTTGGTCAAGCTGCAGGCTCCTGTTGCTCATGAATCATTTGCTTCTTTCATCATGGTTAGTTTTAAGTCTTTGCATTTTCACTTTATTTTAAAGTGATATATACAGTGTTTTAGGAAGATCAGGTGTTAATTCTAATATGAAAAAATCAATATGATCTCTTTGTGTTCTCTAGGAGTCCAAGGCATTGTTGAAGCATATCGGGCTTGTCTTCCTCAAGTGAAGTTATATGGGCCAACAAATTTTTCTCCGATTATAAATCATGTGGCAAGATTTGCTGCTGCAGCTACACAACAGCAAACAGCATCTGTAAGTTCTTTGTGGGAGTATGTGTATTTTTCCTACTTTTTTCTTTCCCTTCTAGTTTATAAATACTATTTTTCTCTTTTAAGCTTGTAAGCGTACTTGATTCAACAGCTGGTTGTTTATCTTGTGAATTAGTGTTTGGTACCCTTAAATCGAGATAAAAGCTACCTGATTTTTTCAGATTGAACGCAACAATTCTCTCCTAAATCAACTAAATAAACTGTCAGAGCTGAAATGCCAACTTAAAAATACACGGCACCTTTACGGTATCTTCCATTCAGAGCTTTTGCAGTGCTATACAGGTGTGTTAGTTAAATTTAAGCCTTTGCAAGTCTTGAGTATCAGATCAGTTAGATAATAATCCATGCAAATTCAGCAAATCTGAAGCCATATATATTCTAAATAATTTATTAGAGTAAATACTGGTGTATCAGAAGTCGTGTAAAATCGGGACATAAAATTAGCTATTTTTTGCATATAAAAGTACCTGTGGAAACCAATTTGGAAAAGAGCTATGGATTTTCATATGCCAAGAGTTTACATAAGGTTTTCCCTTGGTAGTCTCACAGCTGTAACTGTCATCACCATCTATCTCTACATAGAGATAGATATATAGATCTCTATATAGAGAGAGATAAATGAAATTTAGCAAAAGCTCTTGTACCTTTATTTTTTTCCTGAAAGTGCAATATGCCCAGCAAGAGATTTATTTTTTCTGCCTGAAAGGACATGTTTAAGAAATTTTGATGCCTTGCCATTTAACGCATATCGCAGATATTTTGGGTTGGGTTTTGGTTTTTCATTCCAGTATGTGGGTAGTACAAGAGAGAAATAAATCCGATGTGATGAGCTATCGTGCTGCTGGTCATAGTCTTCTCTGATCATGTTGGTTTGTAGACATTCTTGCTGGAGTTGGGGAATGGAGTGGTGGGGAGGAGCAATAAGAAAAGGTGACACTTGAACATGGGAGATAAGGGAAAACCAATTATTGTGGAGGCAGATAAGGGAAGATGGGAAGCAAAGTACTGAAGAGGAAGACTTCTAAGGATACTGGGAGTACCTTTGGAACTTGAATTTGTGCTGCCCAGTAAATTCATCATCGGATATGAACCAAGTGAGAGAAGACCAGAAGTTCAAATAGTAGTTTCAGATAGTTTCTGAACTTGTAGCTGCTTCTTGGTACTTCAGTCCAGACTGGAGACTAAAATGCCAGCTTTTAGAAGCCCTGGCAGTATAGCAGAAGCAATCCCAGTGGTACTTGAATAAATTACTGAAATAGTGCAAAATGGCCTTGGTAATTAACTTCATAAAGCAGCTAGAAAACATGCTTAAAGGAATTTGAAAACAGGCATGCTGGGTTTTTCAGCACATAAAGATGTGTTTTAATCTATATTCAGGATTTTAGGGTACACTGAAAAAATGAAGGCCTGTCCTGTTACCCTTGGTAGCGCTCTTTTGTTCATCTGACTTCTTAGCTGACTGAAGCAAAGGGTAGCATGTCATAAAGGTATTGATAGATCAGAAAGGAAATAGATCTGAGTTTCACAGGTGTAATTTGACCAAAAACCTCAAAAAATTGCCTTCTATCACAGGACAAATACTCGGAAGATAGTTTAATTATTGGTTTGTTTGGGGATTTTGGAGAGGAGAGGGGTGATAACACTGGGTTTTTGGGAGGTAGCTGTCTAAAGGTTACTTCTTTTAAAAGATTATGTTGTCCTTAGAAATGTCTTTGGACTGTGCAGATGAAGCGTGACCACAGCTTCGTTGTTTGACTGTAAAATTCAGTGAGTGCATTGAACATGCTCAAAGTGACAGCAGTAGGTAGTCTGCACGTGCATTTTAAGTGTACGTGCCTATGTGTTTTCTATTTCTTTGTCACAAGATGGTGTTATTGGTTTGACAGCAATACTTTATACTTCTGATCATAACGGATGGTGTGATAACAGACCTCGATCAAACTCGAACTGCCATAGTTAATGCTTCAAAATTGCCCATGTCCATTATCATTGTTGGTGTTGGAGGAGCAGACTTCGACGCTATGGAGTTTCTCGATGGTGACAATGGAGTTCTTCGGTCCTCATCAGGAGAACCAGCTGTCAGAGACATTGTCCAGTTTGTGCCATTCAGGAAGTTCCAAAATGTAAGTAATGGTATGCTTAATAAGTATTGTAGAGGCATGCTGAGTTTGCTGGCATATCCTACATATAGTCCTAAGCTTTTGCACTGTCTCAAATGAGCTCTGAGGTCTGAGATACATCTTTATCAAATGCTAAAAAAAAATTTAAAAAAAGACAGAAGACTTCAGCGTCTGTAGAATTTCCATTCAATGAGCTGATTCATATTGAAAAAAGACTCCGTTTTGACTTTAAGCACTGCATTTCTGACAAGTTGGTACAGGGAAGTGACCTTTATAAATCTCCCTCAGACTAGATTAAACAGATGGATGTGGTTTTCATTTGGGAGGAAGAACTTAGTGTGGTTTTGTTCATATAGAAAAGTGTTTTTTTATTATGGATGCCCATCTGTAAATATGGATTAGTCTCACATTTTAGTGCAGTGTTAAAATTCAAGACTAAATCAGGGAGGTTGTAATCAGCAGAAATCTTGTGGGCACAATAGTGGTGATAATTTTCATTAAAGCAAATATGAAAAAAATGGGTAGTGAAAGAGTGGAGTCCTGATTTTTTTCCTGTAGAACCCAATAAAATACTCCCAGGCTGCTGTAGTCTGACTTTTAAATATATTGCTGGAAAAAGCTTATTTAATTAAAAAAAAACACACACCAAGATTTCCTCAGGATGGGGAAGATAAGATCAATATTTTAATTTCCATCCTAATATGTTCTAATTTTGTTTTGTTTCTTAATATTGAGGCTGTTAATAATACTCCTTATACCTTCTTACTTTGTCTTTATGTTTTTATTTTTGCTTTTACTTTTGATACAAGTTCTTTGTTTAATATCAGAGCAACTCAGGCAAACTGAAAGGAGAGCAAAATCAGTACAGAACATGCTTACTGAATAATGCACTTGTTTGTAGATTAACTAGGGTCAATATTTAGTATAAAATCATATATCCAAATGCTTTTGGTTCCAGAAAAAGGGGGGCTTTGTTTTCCCTTAGATACTTAGTGTGATGGTAGAAACAGTATCTCTAGAAGAGCTGCAGTGCAGCAATAGAGTACCTGTGCATGAGACTTGGTGCAGGTGATTAGACAAGCCCCTAAAGGGTCATCTTCAGCAGATAGTGGGAGTGCGTTCACGTGGCTGAAGTTTGATGTCCGCACTTGTATTTTGTGTGACAAAAAGTGTCCACAGACATGGCAGCACTTTGCACACCCAGCTCCTGTTACTGCAGTGGAGCAGGGCAGCCAGCTGGCTCCTGGTAAGGAGAGCGAGAAGGTAAAGGTGTCAGGGAAGCTTCCGTCTGTTCCACAAGGGCACGGTGTAAACACCTCTGTAAAATGTCAGCCTTTAAATTGGCCTAGAAGAGCAGGTGCTTATTGCTTGTCTTAGGATCTCAATTACCACTTGGTGTGGAAACTGAAACTTGGTGTTCTTTTCCTCCCCCCAAGTCTCCAAAGGAAGCTCTGGCGCAGTGTGTCCTGGCAGAAGTCCCTCAGCAAGTGGTGAGCTACTTCAGCACCTACAAACTGCAGCCTCCCAAGAATCCTGCTGCAAAGTGAATGGGCCGAGCAAGGGGAGCAGAGACTTGGTGCTTGCTTGACTTGCTGTATCTACAGGCTTGGGATCTCCAGATGCTTCTGTGTCCATGTGTCCGCACTCCTCTGTATGGTAATGTCTCTTAGCTTTTGCCTGCAAAATCACGTTGCCAAGTGTGCCTTTTGAGGACCAAAATTACAATTGTGTTAAAATTCCATGCTGATTTGAGAGATAGGGCTTACTTGGGTGCATTTTATTTTGAAAAGTAAGAGTGGAAAAAAAAACATGTTGAAGATGCAGAGAGAGGGGGGAGAACAGCTGGAAATGGAACTGCTGCCTGTTTGATAAATACGGCCAGAGGGAGTGTTTATTTGGTTTTGTGGGGATCAACACCAAGGAGTGCGGGTCCTCAGTGACGGTGAAACCAATCTGAAATGGGAAAGAGGGAACAACCTCACCGAGCAGAGAAAAGTTTGTATGGGCTTCCACGAATCTGGAATACTTCAGGCTCCTGTGTCTATGCAGCCACCACACCACCATTTGTCACAGCGGGTTTGCAATTAGATGAGCACCAGAGGAGAGCGTCACAGCCCTCCTTGCACGCCTGTTTCAGTGCCTTTGGCCAGTGCCTGGGACTCAGGGCAACGTGACCATGAGCCAAACAAGTCTTTAAAGCATAAACTCTTTCACAGCGCGCAGTCTCTTAAGGTAGGACAGGAATAACTCCGGTGAATCGAGGTGAAACTCTAACATCCCAGAAAAATACTGTTGGCCTTTGAGGCTACCACTGTGAAGTGGCTCTCAGTCTGTACTCTGCTGGAAAATGGGAACTCCATATTTTATTTTGGTTGGGGTTTGGTTTTGTTTTGGGGTTTTTGGTGTTTTTTTTTTCCCCTGTAGAAGTCATGACTGTTCATCTTTAAAGGGCTTTTTGTGAAGTGGAAATTCACTTTTCAGTTAAAAAGTTTTGTCTGATTTATAACTGTGTATTTTCAAGCAAAGACGCTTCTTGAAAGTGCTGCTTTATTTTTTTATGGGTTTTGTCGTATTTTGAATCATGCTGCTTTTTCATGAGCTCACTAATGAAAAGTGCTTGCAAAAAACCACAGTCTTGCCTCTTCCCTCCCTGTAGGAAGACAGAAGAAAGTCTCTAAGCTCTAATCCTATAATCGTGCTGTATTTCTCTAGCGCAGACAGTTTCTGGTTTATTTTCTTAGCTTGAGCTTTCTCATCACCATTTACCCCAAGTGTAAATCATCTTCTGTTGCATAGAGGACAGATGAAGCTTTCTTACCTCCCAGGTGTGTATACTGCTTTCTGAGGGTCTCCTGATCCTGCCAGGGCGCGTAACGTAAGTGTTGGCTGTAAAGGTCTCATTTATCAGTTGTAAAATGCTCATCTGAAACATTAGCTTTGCAGTTTGACATTTGAAGAGGTTTAGTGTCAGACATCTGACTGATCTGATTCTGGATGCTGTAGCCCTAAAACGTTAGAACAGAACAGACTGACACTAAACTTACCGTGCTCCAGCACTCAAGGTTGCACCAGGTTGTGGTACATGTGACTTTTTTTACTCCCTGGAGCTGCTCTGTCTTTTTTTTTTTTTTTGAGGTTTGGGTTTTTTTTTTCCCCCTATATATGTATAATCCTGTCAAAAATCTGAACTCACATTAACATTGATGGATGAAAGATACACGTATTGAGATTGTCTTGTGCATCCTGTAAAACGTACCAAATGTTTTGGAGATAGTTGATTAGTTACCAATCATGGATTAATACACTATTTTCAACTCTGTTTTCCTTGATGGAAAAGGATTCCTAGTAGCTTCAGTAGAGGAACGCTAAGGAAGAGATTTTGTTTCATATTAAGCTTTGTTTTGTTGAAATTTAATTCGTGTGTGTTTATATAAAATCCTACAAGTCGTCTTTTTATCACTGTCGTGCGAATGTGTTATTACTTCATGTATAAATTATACTGAAGTGTCGTGCCAGATGTACAACACAAATATTAAGATCAAGGCAGGTAATTATAATGAGCCTAAATCACACGGCTGCAAATTGATATTGACTGATTTTGGAGAAGTGAACTCTTTCACAGCTCCATGTGCAGAAGAAACTGGATGGTTTGTTAGTGCTGTGTGTAGATTGAGGGCCGTGGGGGAGTACTGCTGGTAGGAGTAGAGGATACTGCTGAAGTTCCTCTGAGCTGGCTGCCAAAAAGAAGAAAGCTGCAGCTGAGTTCTGTTACCAGTTCTGTTTCAAGTTGCTGTGGAAGCGCATTTAAACGCATTAAAGTATGTTAATAGCTATTATTATACTAAAATTGTTATACTAAGTGTCTGCTGCGTATAAAATACATAAACCCTTTTGTCTGTATTGTATATATAAATTCTGAGTTTCTACAGCAGAGAATTTGTTAGCTCTTGTTGGAAAAGTGCCTTGATGTTCCTCAAGCTTAGGGAATTAAATAGCACATCGACGACACCTACTTCTCAGTGTGCCCCGTTCCGTGTGAAGGAAAGTGTTTCAGACCTGACAGCAGCAAGGACCATTTTCCGGGTGTAATTTGTAGAGCTGTACACTGACAGCCTCTTGGAAAATTTGGAAACTGAAGCAATAATCTGAATAAAGGAATGTAGCAGATGGTGAGTCAAGGGGGAAGGGAATTATTTTGTAGTGTTGCCATTTTTTTGTTTATTTTTACATGTAACAAATGCCTTATTAGCTTGAGGGTGACAAAGCAAAGTATTGTTGAAGTTTTGTAAAGCGAATGTGCTTGTGGGTCACTTGCACCACCTTGTGATAGAAGTGATGTATAGCAGTCTTCGTAATCAGACGCTTGTTGCCATTTAATGGTCGTAACATACACACATGTACAGCAGAGAAATAACCTGTAACCAGAATTTTTTACTTTCCTATGTATTTCAGTCCTGATGAAGTTAACTGATTTACAGTCCTATGCATTAAAAAATATAATTTCATTACACTGCTCTTTCGTTTCCTGTGTAATGGTAAATGCTGCTTTTGCAGCTCCTGTGATCAGTGTTCCACAACTGGAGCAGGTGCTTGTGCCTTCGAACAGCCGACGATGACTCTGCAATCCGTGTCCCTGTTGTGTATTCTGTGATTTTATCTTTTGACAGCATATTTTTTTTTTTCCGTAGCCCTCTTTCCCGAGCTAAAACATCCCAACGCACATCACAGCTTTCTGCACCGAGCCGCTCCGGTCACAAAAGCGTGTCAGTGATTAGAAGTATCAGGGGAGGAGAGAGGAGGATGGAGAGAAACGTAAGCAACCTCAGCAACAGTAGGGCAGTAACAAGAAAAAGGATAACTACAGGAAACCAGAAAAGAACACACAGAAGAATTACTAAGAGCAAACTGAGCAACAGGAACAGCAATAAGAAAGCGAGGACAAGCAGGAGAGGGAAGAGGAGCAGGAACAGGACAGAGTAAGAGATAAGGGGGAGCATGGATCAAGAGAAAAACACGAAGTCCTGAAATGCAGTCTGAGCTCTAATTCCCGTTACACCAGAAGTTCTCTTTTCAGGCTCAAGGTTGAGAGGTTAGTATATAAATAACTTGTTTGGAGGATGAGAAGAGTAGGAGCTGGGGTAGATTCTTCTCTTGACTAGTCTCGACTTCTAATCTTTTGTACCCAAAAGCAGGGTCACGCTGGCCCTCTGAATTCAGCAAGACGATAGATGGGGTCACAGCCCAAAGCACCATCTACTTTTTTTTCTCTTTAGCTTCGACTTTGAGGATCTCTCCTTCTCCTGCTCTGGGGGATGGAGACATACTAATGATCAGAGACTCATTAGAGGTTCCTCTGTGCATAACTGCAGGTGGTTTAGGCTTGGCATCTGCATCTGGCTCTTCCTTTTGCACAGGGGGTGCAGATGAGGCCACAGGCTCCACAGGTTTCTTCTCTGGTTCAGGTTTATTCTCTTCTTCAGCTTGGGTTTCCTAGAAACAAGAAGTTAAATGTTCTCCTGTGCTGCAAAAGGAATTTCTATTCTGCACATGCAGTGAAAAGGCACAGCACGGATACTGTGATTAAGGGTATGCAATGTATGTAAATTTGTAATCAGATGCTGAAAATCAGTTTCTAAATGAAAAATGCAATTTCAGAATCAGAATGTCAACATAAAGCCTAGGAAAGCTTGTGGATAGGGATAGTATCTGCTTCCTAATAATACAGCAAGAAGAAATGGGCACATTTTGGGGCACACAAGCCTTCCTTAGGTCTTGCTTTCCTTTATGTGCTTACACTAAGCACAGAAAGAAAAAGTATTATGTAGATCTTGACATACTGCCCAGGGCCCCAGTTCCTTGGCCAAGCCTATTTGCTGCTAAGTTCACAAATGCACATTAAATTGAGCAATGTTTCTGCTCCAATCATAGCGTTGCAGTCATTTGTGTAACCAAAGTTCTTTATTTTACTTAAAATAAATAAACCCACTGCCAGTTCAGCTATAAAGACAGAAAAGAATTCTGCCACCTTTGGGTAAATATGTAGAACCGAGCAGGTTCTTATTAACAGTTCTCAGAACAGAGTATAATGTGGGAATTATTTTTTCATCAGCTGAAATAACAGTTTTCTCATAAATTCAATATCTGAGAGATATAATCAGTTTTAGCTGTGTGGCCTAAACTTTTAAGTTTTTGTCTTCAGGATTTGTGATAACTGAAGATCTGACTTTGAACGTGGAAAGTTCACCGTGGACTTGAGTCAGCTGGATCAGATGGCTACGTCAGGATCTTCCTGTATTTACTGTTGTTTATGTAAAATTAGGAGATAAGATGCCCTTTGTAAAGTCAATTTTTATACTTTCTTTCATGATTTTTGTTTGCTGTTTTTTTTCCTTCACTTTTGTTTTCTCTGCTCTGCAGAGAGTCCAGGTCCAGGAAGATTTGAGCCAAATTTTAGAATTAGTGTTTACAGAGATTAGGCAGAGTGATTATATTTCAGCTGCTGGGAGTTTTTGCTGTTGACTGCAGTAAGGCTACATTTTCCCTTACTCTGTTTACCCAGGCCCTCCCAGTGTCTTTCCTGTTTCCCTCTTCAGCTCCTGGAATTACCTACTCTGTTTTCTGTGGCATTACCTGAATTTCTTGTTCTCTCTTCAGCTGCAGCAGCTTAGCAAGGCCTTCTTTTCCTCTACCTCCAAGCATGGCTTTAAACAATTTTGGAGTTTCCTGTTTCTGCGCAAACAGACTGGCCAAGCCCCGTGGTTGTTGCACTGGTGGTCCTGGAGCAGGTTTCCCCTTCTCCTTCAGCAGCACCCTGGAGAACAGGAGGAATGAGAACGCACATCAGTGCTGTGAAACTGGACAAAGTTCCTGCAAAGCTAAAACATCGCACTCATGAATGAAAATCCAGCAGCTTTTCCAGTGATTTTATTTTCTCCCAGCAAGAGCAAAGCCAGCAAAGGTAAGGGTTTTAGCCTGGGCTTTGGTAGAGTGGGAGGCTACTGTTGGAGTTAGAATCATAGAATCATTTAGGTTGGAAGGCAGCTTTTAGATCATCGAGGCCAACCATAACCCTAGCACTGCCAAGCCCACCACGAAACCATGTCCCTCAGCACCAAATCTACACATCTTTTAAATACCTCCAGGGATGGCAACTCAACCACTTCCCTGGGCAGCCTGTTCCAATGTTTGATAACCCTTTCAGTGAAGAATTTTTCCCTAATACCCAGTCTAAACCTCCCCTGGTGCCATTTCCTCTTGTTCTATCACCTGTATCACTTGTATGGGTTGTTGATAAAGTTATGAAACAGAATTAACCCCAACACTGAGCACTGGGAAATACCACATGTGACCAACCACCACCTGGATTTATCTCCATCCACCACAACTCTTTGGGCCCAGCCAGCCAGTTTTTCACCCAGCAAAGAGTATGCCTGTCCAAGCCACCAGCAGCCAATTGTTTACCTATATCCTGGAGAACAAACAGGTGCAGGCTCAAAGTAAAGTCTCACAAAACAGACGAGAGTTCTGTAAAGTGAGAAATAGCATGGAGGGGGACGGATGCCTCAGATGTCATGTGGAAGTCTCTTACCTGGCCTTCTGGATGGAAATTTCAAGAGCATTTAGTGGTCAATTTGGAGTCCAGCTGATGCTTGTGGAAGTAATGCTTTACCAAACTAACTCACCATGGCTTATCTCTCACAGGTCAGGTTAGACAGCAGTACTTATTTTTGGTCTTCTTCAGGAGCAGAAGATACCCTGAAGGTATAAAAATTCCTGCCAATCATGTGGCAGACTAGATTTTCGCACCCTTCCATAGCTGTACTGATTTGCAACCATAACAACAAGAAGTGAGAATGAATGATGAGGGAAAGATTAAGTGACAGTTCCAAGACAGATGGAGCCAGTGAAAAGCAGAGGGTTCCTACACTTCCCGTTTCTACGAAGTCACTGTACAGTTTTCAAGGCAACTTTTCTATCCTTGCAAAAGCCCTGACTCAAGGCTTCTTATGAATGAGTACAATACTTGCAGACTGACTTAGAGAAAGTTCCATAATATTATAATTTTCTCCAGTGTTTTGTCTTCTGTAATTTTGGGAATTTCAGAAGGGAAGGTTTAACTTTTTTAAGGTTTTATTTTCATTAATTTAAAAGTGCACTTCAGCAGCTTCCATGAGTTTATCATGTAAAGACCATATAGTGACTATCAGGCATCTGATATGCAAATTTCTTGCATATATAAAAACACTAACTCCTTTGAGCTTATTTCAAGGAGCCCTTTAAAGGTGTAGGATGATCAATGCTAGAGGACATCTAACATAGGATGAGTCCTCTAGCAGCGGACTTTAACATAAACCTTCCAGGGCAGAGCAACTGATAACTTGACTCCAAAACTGAACATAACTGCAGTCTTTATCAAAATGGTGCTAAAATCACCTGTTGGTGCTTTGTTTTTCTAGAGACATGGCTGACCATGCATAGGACACAGGAGTTTTAGAAAAACAGGTGAGCAGAACACATGGCCTCCAGCACAGGGCAGATACTGCATATCTTCAAAATTAAACAGGATATCCTGCATTTAGTTTGGTATCTAGAGAGGGCTTTGGGCTCAATGGGAGCGCGGGTAATAAGGACGGATGATTATTAAGCTCCTGCAGTTGAGAGGCTGTCTGGAGGAAGCAGAATTTAACAGCTTGGCGGATGATTAGGGTGAGCAAGAAAGCCAAAGAAGGTAGTGCAGGACAGAGAGACAGGTATAACAAGTAATGATGGTCATACAACTCTTCAGAAAGAAGCTGAAGACAAGACAGGTAGGGTGAATGCTGGGGACCACCAGCCAGTGGATTTGTTCCATCTTTCAATCTGTTGATGCTGGTTTTGAAAAGTGGGCGGTCAGCCCATTCTATGTCTAGGTTCCTTGTTCCTCAGGGATGGGATGATTCTCAAGATGCAGTCACTCCATAACCAGGGCTTTTGAAACATGCTGAATGCAACCATCTGCTAGCACTTCCACTAAAGAAAATGTCACTCCTGTGCTATGTTTAGTCTTCGCTGGTGGAATTTCAAGTCTGGGAGCAACCTTCCAACCTTTGGTACCAATGCAAGGCGACAGCTGAGAACAGTAGGAGTGCTGAAGTGTACTACTGACGCCAAAATGTTTCATGTATTTGAACCTTTTGCGAGGTAGTAAGGTACTCATTTTGTCATAATTTTATGACAAACTCTGCCCGTATTTTTCCTTTTAAAAGCTAGGGAAATGGTGATCCTAGAAATCTACAGCCAAAGCCAGAGGAAAAGAAGTTTGGGTTTGAAATCCCCTTTCAGAATCCCTCTGAACAAAATACCTCTCAGATCTGTGTACTTCCAGCTTGTCAGACCTTACTTTAAATCCAGTCCTAACCACTGCTGGAGATTTTGGATGTTGGAGCATTGAAGCGTGTCTCTGTAGAATTAGCTGCAGGTGCTTCAGGTGCTTGGTTGCCTCTTTGAAAACCCAATCCTTAACTGACATCTATCCTGCAGTTTCTTTCTTGACTATGTCAGGAGTCCTGATATGCACCTCTGTCTCCTACTGGTTTTGTTACCTTCAATACAATGGAGAAAGGAACCACCTTGAGGGCTTCATTCTACTTGCCACATTTCCACAAACCTTGGAATCCCTGTCAAGGCCATAGTTTTCACTGAATACTACCGGGTAAATCTGACCTCTAAAATCAAATGTTTTTACATCTGTTACTCTTCCGAGAAAGGAACACAAGCTGGTCCAGAAGCTACAACTGTCCATTCTGCAGCTAAATAATACGATTTAAAAACCATTATCAGGACATACTTTGCTTTCTTCATAAGAAGTTTTTCTGAGTCAGGATAGTGCACCAAGATTTCGTTGAGTGTTTTCTTGTCCAAAATGAAAAGGTTGGCAAAACCATGAGCCACCACGTTGGCAGTCCTTCGATTTCCTCCACCTGCAGCTAATAGGCTGGAATGAAAATAAACATCGTTAGTCACATTGTTACTTGCCCTAATGAGGAATCTCTTTGCTGATGGTTCTCAATGTCATCGTGAAGCTCACTTATGTACCCAACTGTTCTATCTGATGATCTGCAAAGGCTCTTTGCAGTTGGGATTATAAATAACTTCTTGCCTCAGGCAGGCAAATTGTCACTGCTGCTCAGGAGTATGTAGATTGTAAGGACTGTGAAAGGTCCTGCTGGATAAAGATGTTTTTCCCAAGAGCCACAAGGTCTGCATTTGTCTTAGTCCTCATGTGAACTTGGCATTTCCTCCATTTTATTGTTGCAAGTGATTTACATCAGAAGTAGAGCAGCACAAGTCCATTATTAACGAAGAAGATATTTACAAAGAATGACTGGTTCTCCAAGAAATTTAATTTTCCCCGAGTGAATAACTTCTGTGGGACTCTGGTTTTCAGTTTTCTCACATACCACATCTCATGTTTGAATGTTGGCAAGTTGAATGATAACGGATTAGGAAGGTCTTTCAAGCTGACAGTTAGAAATGTGTCTGCCAGAAAAAGAAGGTTGTTTTGTTTTGAAAGTAAGGCATTAGGCAAGGTTAACAAGCAGCAGTTGGCCATGGGAAGGATACCCACAGCAAAATTAGATGTTGTACAAATAAAAATTAAATTGTTCATCTTGCTTTAAGAAAAGTTGCATTTTTTTCTTAGTACTGAAATTGCTTTATCACTGTATTCAAGGAGATGCACCCTAAAAATTTGTCCCTTAAATATTTCCCAGTGAGTTAATACTTTTAGAGAATATTTAGTAATCTCTACATTTAGAAGGTATTAACAAAGGGTATTCTGGAACCCATAAAACTATGAATTAATGTGTATCCAAAATATCAATCATGGATATATAAAGATTTGTTTTAATATTAAATATATGTATTGAACATATTTATAAATGCCATGAACATTTTTATCAATGACATAGACAGAGGTATTGAGGGCAACATCAGCAAGTTTGCAGATGGCACCAAGCTGTGTGGTGCTGTCGATACACCTGAGGGGATGGGATGTCGTCCAGAGGGACCTGGACAGGCTGGAGAGGTGGGCTCAAGGAAACCTCATGAAGTTCAACGGGA
>JAOQGH010000012.1:126023701-126051735 GCA_025769975.1 Gallinago jamesoni
AAAGAATTTTTCACAGAAAGAGTGGTCGGGCATTGGAATAGGCTGCCCAGGGAGGGGGTTGAGTCACCATCCCTGGATATGTTTAAGAGTCATTTAGATGTGGTGTTGAGGGATATGGTGTAGGGGAGAACTTTGCAGAGTGGGGTTAGTGGTTGGACTCAATGATCCCAAGGGTCTTTTCCAACCAAAATGATTCTATGATTCTATCTACTTGTATTGCTATAGGGCCATGTTCAAGCCAAAATGCTATGAGAAGACAGGCTGCTTCGCTAGGGGACTTCTTCGCATGACAGCACTCATCTGGAAGCCTGGAGATGGCTCAAAGCTGCGAAGCATCATAGATTGAGATCTGCAGGCTAGGTTTGCATGTAGGTATGTATTAAAAGTTAAACTTGCTCCATTTTAAATATTAAAACTTCATACTGTATCATTAGATAAGCCGTATTTACATTAAGTACTTTCCCATATTACTGTAAATTTGTTTAATAATATAAGTAATAAAACCCATATTGTCTTGTTCTAGGTTGAAACATGAGAGCACTTTTGTTATTAGTACAGAGGGTGCCTTAATTACTTTCATGCTATCTGATTCACTCAGGATTAATTTTATTTAAAGGACACTGTTGACCGATATCTGAACTCTTTTTCTAAAATACACACCATAATTATTCTTTGAAAGAGAAAGCAATGCTCACCTTTTTGCAGACGAAGTCACCAGGTAAGTACACGATGGATTTCAGCCGCAGCAGCATGTCGTATATCATCTGGGTATCGCACCCCTGGGGAAACAGAACCGGTCGCTCTATTCATTCAGTTACTGTTAATCACGAGGGGTTATCGGTGCTTACACTGGGCAGCAAAACCCAACAACGCAGAGATGATCCAGGGATTTGCAAACCCAAAACATCATAAAGATCAGTTTTTAGAGGAAAGACTGAAAAATTGTCATTTCAGATACTTATAAAGTTCCCTTTGGTTGAAGGTCTCTTTGCTTTTTAAGAAGTAAGCGTCTGTACATCTAAAATTGCTGGGGAAGCTCTGTTAGTGCTACGTTCACAGCTTTATGGGTAAAAACAAATTAGTGTTAAGATTAGTGTATGTCAAGACTACTTCTAAAAATGCAGCGTCTCCTTGCTTTTGTTGTCAAAAATCCAGTCTTGAGTATCGCACTTAAATTGTGTCTCTGCAAAATTGTTGTGATAACAAAGAGAAAGCTCCTTTGCACAAAAGCGTTCACTACTTGAGGGTTAGGCTGACGGAACACACAGCACTACTGATCTCCTGGGCAGCAGCTGGCAGATATGGCAAGACAAGGTGGACCATATTAAAGAATACATTCTTCTATGTCTGACTGTTGAGATTAGTTCTATTCCGAAATCACTTACAGTCTGACAAACATCAACTTTAACATATCAATACAAGAGGTCTGTGTTTTAATCTCATTTTCCTTTTTTTTTTTTTTTTTTTTTTAATCTCTGCTTTGACACAAAAAAGTCAAAGGCAGGCACTTGGCTGTGTCCTGACACGTCTCCATTGCCTGAAATATTTCTTGCCCTTATTTTGCCTCGCATAGTAACTAACATGTTCCTAAGTGTTGCGAGATGCGCAGTACAAAGGTTTCTGTCTCGGGAGTAGCACACATTTCTGCATTCCCCTGTGAAGCTACTTGCTTTGAATAAGTCGACTTTGTTGACGATGGCAAAGTTCACGTCAATCGCAATGGCTAATTGCATTTTGGTTGGCATCTGCTCCAGTAATTCTGATTCGTCTGTAAAAGAAAAAAAAATATAATAAAAAAAGGCGCAAAATCTGTTGGAAAACATAAAGGAAAAATGAAAGAATGTCCATAAAAACGAACACTGTACAGAAAAATAAATCCTGGAATAGCAGCATTAAGTTATGATTTCAAAGGAGGAAGCTGCTAATATACTTTTGTCTTTTAAGTTACATATCCTCTCTAAAGTTATAACCAGAACATCATATAAATTAATAGAATTTATGAAGTAGTAAGCGTCATACTGCTTTTTCTTCTCTAAAGTAAAGAGTTTTGTTCTTTTCTAAAGTAAGGCAAATACCCTCCTCTCCCTTCTCACCTGCAATTCAGAAAAGGAGAAATGTGATTTTCACCCTCTATCTGTATCTACAGAACCCCTCTCCCTTGGGGTTGCCACGTAAGTGGAATTGGAAGGCCTTACCCAGCATTCCCTGAGAGTCCCACGTGTATTCGTACCAGGTCCGAACGCGATTTTGGACAACTCTTGGAATAGAGTAAGTGTTCATGTAGGAGACGGTGTTGTCCATACAGGAGCGGTAGTAGTTCTGTCCGGCTGTAGCTGCTCCAATCACATCTCTCATCTGCAAACATCAGGGGTCGTTACTACACGTTTCAAGCAAAAACAGCTTCCATTTGAACATCTTGTCAGCAACATACGAAAAGAATAAAACACTTGTTTGAAAAATCACTGATTAATTATACATTCAGCTGCATGTTTTGAATCGGTGCTCCATCCACTTTTTCAGAAGCGTTACAGATTTAATCTAGTTGTGTTGGAAAGTCTATGATTTCTTAAAGGAATAATTTGTGGGTTTCAGCTTATTCTGCTGTCTCCTATTTCTGGACATGGATGAAAAATACAGATGGTGCTTTTCTTACAGATCCATAATAGAGCTGCTCTGCATTTGGTGTGCAACGCAAGTCAGAAGTGAAGCAAACTGGGCTAAATGTCACCAATGCCACCAGCTGGCACCACTAGAATGGAGAGCCTGCCACCGTGTAAATAGGTAAGAGAATCCAGATCAGAACTAAAAACGCACTTTGAGGTGACATTGAAGATTTTAGTGCAGGAACACCATTTAATATTCCAACACAAATGTAATTTTGGTTTGCCAAAGTAGATGAGTCAATGTTCATAGATATTCCTTCTTCAAAAGCTTAACTATCTAGGCATGTTTTAAGTAGAATGGTTTCCTATTGCAGTGGCCAAGGATTGATGTGCCAGCAGCATGAATTCTGTTTTATATCACAGAAATGCAACTGGTTGCAGTAGGAATAACAATTTTTACCCAAGTGTGCTAAAGCAGGAACAACTCGGTAATTTTAAGGGCTCTTTGTAAACAGGAATTCCAACAAACTGCAATGAAGCTGTTTGTGCGTTAAGGTTTAAGGTCTGAGTCTGCAAATGACTATTCTGGTTACAAAAACTAATCTGCAGAATCTACTTCAGGAATGGTGCTTTCGTTCACAGTTCTCTCAATTTAGGAAAAAAATATAAATATGCAAACTCTGAAGCTTTATCCAATATACTAGACTTCAATAGTTCTCCACAAGAAATATTTTATACAAAATACTTTGTTTTACTTTTGGTAATTTTTGTTTGTGGATGAATTTAAAATCCTATAGGCAAGAATCTGTTTCATAACGGTTCTCTCTTCTTGCATTTCTAAACAACAAGAGACATATGCAGTTTTCCACTGTTTGATTGAACTTTTAAAGTCCTGTTTCCAAAATTAAAATTAAATTTCAGATTTCAGCTTTATTTTTTCATAATAATTCTTCAAATTACAAGTTTGTACAAATCCAAACCTGGAACGATTTCTAGAGGAATGCGATAAGACACAGTCTCACGTAGGAACCAAGGCATTTGTACATTTGTACCTACGCAAGGTGGTTAAAAACCTATGGATCTAAAGCCCAAGTTTAATAGTTACAAGCCAGAATTATTTTAGTTATATTCATTTGGAAATAAAATTGTGCTATGGGTTGTTTTTTCCCCTCCTGCCAAAGGAGAACAAAGAAACATTCAGATGGAAGCTAAACTTTTTCCCAGAACTAAACTCCATTAAATGGAATATATTAGCACTACATGACAGTAATTCGAATGTATCTAGTTATCGATTTTTTTGATGTACCTGACCAATTAAGCTGGAGAAGACAAAGACACCCAGGAAAAAATTCAGCAGTTGAAAAACTATCTCAAAGAGAGTTTGTGGTTCTGGAAGGCCGCCAATGGTGATTAACGTACGCACCGCCCAGTAGTAACATCTCAGATACCTGTGGATACAGACAACACCTTTGTTACTGACTGTAGGTACTTTGGTGGTTGAAGTGAAGCATTTACCTACCAGAGTCTTCTCTTGGGTCTTCCAGTGATGCTTTTCGGTCCAAAGGAAAGACCTCAGCACTTTTTATAAAGGGTTATGATTTTGCAAACGATACAGTTATGTAAATCACATTGAGCTGAATGTTCTCACTGACAGCAGAATGAGAATATATGGGAAATGCAACAGTTCCTTAGTGTTCTCCAGTAACTCTGTGCAGCATTACAGAAGACTTCAGTACCGAATTGCCAAGGTGGACATTACAACATTAGAATGCTACCAGTGAAGATGTTATGGTGCTAAAAGCAGTATAAATGTGTTAGAGACTTCCCAGAGTTTATCTGTAACATAGTGGGTGCACACGCGTCTGAAGGTCTCTTCCATGGCTTAACTTGATGACACAAGTGTGAAGCCTTATGATGGACACAACAAATGCAATGTCATCCTTCTCATGTCCATTCATTTTCCTACCCCTTTACTCACACAGGTCTTCCTCCCTTTCTGCTTCTGAGCACCCTTCATTGGCTCTGTCTCCTGGGTTACATCAAACAGAAGTTACATGTTTCCACAAGCTGTGAGTTAATCCACCATCTCCAAACCACTTCATTTATTGAGCATTGAAAGGTTGACTCCTGCATTAACTTCTAGTGGCTGGCCTCCACCATCCCTTCTGTCACCTTCACAAACACTTCCATGCCTTCTTCACTGCCTTCTTCATGCTTGGGAAGAGCTGCCCATCAATAGCTACAAAACCACCTTGTTATTACTCTTCAAGACTTTTCTCAGAACTCTCTTGATCTCGAAGTCAAATACAGCAGTGAGTAATGATCAGCCACTAAGACTCTTCTTCAACGTGTGGCTTATATTGAGTCCTTTCCTGTGTCCATCTGCTGTCTCTCACTTTTCACACCTGAATTGTGAGCTCTTTGGCCAAAGACCTCTTGTTCTTTCTGTGGAGACCTCTTTGTACAAGGCCTGTTGCATTCAAGTGGTCTATTTCTATTAGTATGATAATACAAATTTATGAAAGCAACAATGGATGTGGACAAAATGATTTTTTAAAAACTTTTTAAGGATAGTCATGCTACCTCTTTTCTATATATATAAAGTGCTTTGGCATCTCTAAGCTTCTGTTTTAAATTTTGTTCCAGGACGTGGCACCACTAGTATTGCAGCATCCCCCATACAGTGCAGCGGGGATTAATTAGTTCAAATCATTGCCATGAATGTGCTATCGTTTCCTTCTTTTCTGAGCTAAAGAGTATTTGGTTTAGGAATATTTTTAAAGGCCCCCTGCCTTAGAATCTGACTTCCTAAGTCTGTATAATCAGACTTCAGCATCACTAATGATTACGAGTGGAAGTTTGCTTTCCTTAATTGTACAATGAGATTTTCTATTATTTCATCTATGACTATTGCTTCTGAAGCAATGTAGATTCCTTCTATTTGCTGAATTTTACTGAGTTTGAAATAATAAAAAAAAAACACAACAAAAAACCAGAAGAACTACTTTTGGAGATGTTTGTTTTGAATAGCCTTGCATGCATCTTCTCATGTCTACCCTGAATCTGAGGCCACCTGATCTTCTTGCAGACTTCAGGTGTATTTTTTAATTTGGTTGCCTCCACTTTTAAACTCTTCTCTTATTAAGACTTGAACTCCACTCCTGTTAATAAATGGTCCATGTAACAATACAATTGGAGGGTCAGTTTTGTGTAAATATGAGAAAATAAACTCACAACCAATTCCAGTGAGGTTTTTTTTTTTTAAATCACTGAAAAGTGCTTCCAAGTCTTCCACCTAAATGTCAGGCTTTACCAAGCAATTGATTTTTGCTTTTCGTTACAAAGTCACTTCTTTTCTCGGTTGCAGATTATTAAAATGCAATAACAATGATCACTTTATCGTAGTTTTCTAATTTTAGATTTTAACAGCCAGAACTGACTGCTTTCGTTCAGTGCCCTTAAGTCAAAAGATTCATTGCATATCTGCCATCGTATAATTTTTCCTTGTTAGGGGTGCAAAATGAACAGCTGGATTACACCAGTATAATATTTTCACTCGGGTTCAAAAAAAATCATCACCTATACAGGCTTCCAGCAAAGTCTGCGTAAGTGGCAGCTTTCTCTTAGACTTCTGTAGCATAAATCAATAGTAAAAAAAAGCCTCAGATCTGTCTTGGAAGAATTGAGGATTTAAACATAAAATAATGTCCCTGGTCTGTCTGAGGGGAATTATCATATGAAATGTATTAATACCATATTCATTTGACATCACTGAGAATTCTGTACTGCTTGAAACATGCATAATTTATGAATATAAGAGTAAGGAAACTAACATTACTTCTGTGCTAGTTACTATAGGAAATGAAAGTAATTAACCAGCTCCCTCACCCCCAATGGCCTTGGATGCCAAATCTGCCAAGTCCACCATGACAGACAATATAATCTTCATTCTGGGGATGTCTACAAAGAAGGAAAGCAGCTCCTCAAAGGAATTTAGGGATCACATTCTTCTTTGCTGTGTTGTATATCCAAAACACGAGAGGTTGTTTTCAGACCTGCCCACCCCTTTCTGAAGAGGTAATTAATACATTATACTCTTCTGCAATTTTACTTCAAAAGGAACTTTCTACTGGCAAAGTGACATGATACTGCCTATCTCTCAAGCACAGGTTTTGTATTTTCTCCATTTACTCCCTGTCTTGTTTTTCTTTTAATCGGACATAAAATTTACCCAGTTGAAATGTAAAACAGCTTTTTTTTTTTTTTTTTTTTTTGCCTAAGAAGGGGAGAAATGAGGTTGTAAATTTTGTTTAAGGAAAGCCAGAAAAAACTCCAGACTTCTATTTCAACAGTGTTAGCAGCTCTGCTTCCTACCAGCTAGTGTCTGGAAACCATCACTGCTCACCACATGGCTTATAACCTGCTACAAAAATACCTTTGAAGCAAACAACACCAGACCAGAAAGGGATTTTCCCTCCCTGCACCATTGAGAGTGTGTTTATCCTTCAGGCAATTAAACTACTAAATTTTTTCCCTAAAATAAGTAAGTCCCAGATAGGAAAACATTCAGCAACGCTGTAAATAAAATACTTTGTAATATTATACCAATAGAAATAATCTTCTCCATAAAAATCCATTTCAGAATGGATTAATGGAACAAAGTTCCTACATGGTTTTGGTTAATACAGGTAAATCAAATTTTTGTGCATATGGCTATCAGATTGTAAGGTGATTGATAGTCACAAATTCATTTCAGGCCAGGGAAGTGTTATTTCAGGGGTGTGACATTAGACTCCTCTCAGATGACAGCCAATTTAAGTGGAGTAAAGAGCTGGCCTTTAGAAACTGGTCCTCTAATGACCTCCTCAGACCCATTGTGAGCGCCACGTGGGGCTGATACCCACCAGGCACCACTTAAGATACGCCAGTCTGGGCAACACATATCAAAGAAGCACAGTCGTTCTCCACACATACCAGTGACCATTTTCTGGGGCTTCCAGATACCCACTGAGTCTGTGCCCAGAGCAGGACAGCAGCGAGCTTCAGAGAAACATAAGCAGGGTGCAAATATATGTCTCCATTAATAAATATGCAGGAGAATTTTGCAGACTACTTGTGTATCATTGGTGAACAGGAGAAGAAATATACCAAGAGCAAAGTGGAATGATGTGGGTTGCATAAACCAAGTGAGAATGAGAATTTCATCTTCCTAGTTTTAGGGCAGTGATGGATGAGACAGAGAGTTCCCACGGGACAACTCATGACATTACGCCCTTGCCTAGGGTAGGGTAAAGCTGACCATCTCTTGCATTTTTCAAGTCACAGGCTTTAATTGAAGGCTGCCACGCAAAAGATCTCAAATCTTTTAGACCAGGACTAACATTATAGAGCCCGGACACAAGCTGGAAAAGAATACAGCAAGCAGAAATTTGCAAAAAGACCTACTATGATAATTTTTCTTGTGGCTTGAATGCTGTGTACGGCCCTTAGTTATAAACTGAAGTTCACCATTTAGTATGCCCACTCAGAAACATATACATAACCAAACTGATAAGGGAAACTGTTGTCTGTGTATTTTTTTTAGCCTGAAAAGGAATAAAAAAAATAATCCTAGAAGTGTTGACATTTTTAGTAACTGGTTTTGGCCATAACTAGCAACACTTTATGGACACAGCAGGGATCCTCCATAAAACATTCATGCCACTAAATCAGTGTCAGATCATTTGCTTTGGGTCAGTGCAATCTGAGACCACTAGAATTTTGATTTATTTGCCAAACTGCTTACTGTCATTTTTTTTTTCAAGTAGCTAAGAAGTTATGTTTCTCTTATCCTCTTCCTGAATGTGCTCCCGTTCTAAATGAGACCAATGACATCTGCCCTGCTGCTAATACATGTACTGCAGTTCTGGGTCCCTTTTCTGACAGATTTTTCCTGGATTGTTCTTAATATCTGGTTTCCAAAGAAATGAATATACCTAGAAGTACTTTGTCTCATATGTTTAAATTCACATTGTATCTCCAATAATTACTAATGTTCACGCGGTGCCTTCCTGCCAAAAATCCCCAAATATTTGACAATCAGACAATATGTCATGCCTGATTCTCTAAAGTAATGGCTGTCCCATAAAGAAGGTATTTGCTGTTAGTGGAATACCAAGCTATACTTTATGAAATGCAGCTCAACAGGGGATACTCTCTGGGGTTCCATGTATATGGGACCATATAATCCACGATGAGGTAGATACAGGCAAAGAATAAAGTCATAGATTCACTAACCAACGTCAACGTGAGGTAGATTAATGGCTTCATAAGGCTTACTTGGATATATTCTAACTATGCATTTCATTTTGGCGTCTTAGTTTAATGCAGACCTTGACTTATCAGTTTATCGTTATTGTTTATAAAAATTCTGCCCTAAATCCCATGCAATTTCAGCGTGGCATCATTTGAGAAGTGCTTCTGTCTTCTTGTAGAAAAGTATCACAAAATATTAAAAAACCTGGCTGTTGCCTCTGGGCAAAACTACATTGTCTGTGATCAAGCTAGCAAATAATTTCTACCAATTGTTTCCCTGGTGAAATGTAAAATATTCTTTTCTGTGAAAGAAGTCTTTCTTGCCTGTTCTCTAGGCTGTTCTGAAGAGGCATTAAAAACTTGACGATCAGTCTTCAAGTAAGCGCTCTACTTTCAGAGTTTTCAGGTTTCTCAGTCTTAGTTACCTTATTTTTTAATTATGAGGCTGAGTATTCCCAAGAATGACATTAAGAAAAATAGCTATAATGGAAATTCATTCTGCATTTTTCTTGACAGATTTCTGGAAGCCTTGATCCTGCGAATAAATACCTGTGTGTAACTTCACTTACATGAGCTCCACGAGCCTTCTTGCACGTGTCTGGCTGTAGTACTCAAGCTGTATTTTAGTGGTGTGCGGAAACTTCAGCCGTGCCATTATTTTTTTTAAGACAGAATCTCAATCGTAAAAAGTCAACACTGCTTTAAACAAAGTGTGTTTTCTTGCCCTTCGAGATAGTGACGTCGCACCAAACTCATGAAGTCTGACGAAATTACAAGGAAGAGGAGCACGTCTCCAAGAGAAACATGAAAAGTTATTTAAAGGCTGATTTATGACAGCAGTAGTATATTATATGTGGTTTTTTGAAGAATGTAATTAATGAACAAATTGAGCTTCTGTGGCTTTAACTATATTATGGCCTTAGAAAGAAATGAACAGTCATACATCTGAACCTACTAGATATGTTTTCATAGAACTACACACAAAATATGTTATGACTTTGCTATTTTCTCTTTCTTCCTCTCCGTCATCTTAATGAATGTCCCTTCCTTGGCACCCAGCCTAGTGCTGTCAGAAGGAGTTTGTGGAAAAGTGTACCAGTATCCAGTCCTTCCCACTGGAGACACTCCGCCACGCGCGTGACCTTCTCAAAAGATCACAGAAAGTGGGTAGAATTTTTTCAGATCAATCACCATGGTTTTCAGAGGCACTGAAATGTTGCATTTTAATAACGCAATGCTGTGTGGCAGAAGAAAAATCTGTGCCTCTTATTCCTTTGAGGGATTGTTCTGCAATCCTCCTAACAGTTCCCATGTGCATATGCAATCAGTAAGTTTAATTTATGACCCTTATTGCTTTCTAAACGTTTAATTAAGTTAGTGCTTAGCGCTGACTCATAAACCTATAAAAGCTGGAAGTGGTAAACTGATTATTCACTGCACCTGCCCTCCAAATATGGGCTAGTGATGAAAGCTGCTAATCAGCAGTTACGGTGCTAAAAGTTTACTATCCAAGCACTTGTAAATAAGGGCATACCTTGCAAGAAAAGGTATGGGGAAAGGATGGGGGTGCAGGAAGGAATGAGTAAAATCAACAAAAATCTCTTGCAAGAGAAGAGGACTTACATGTTTCCTTTGCCATCGTACACCCATCTGGTGCTGCCGAGTCCTTCATAGTCTGAAGCCCAGTAGTACACACATGCATTAATGTGCAGCATGAACAGCAAGTATCCAGTTGTTCGAATGACCCTATAAAAGTCAACAGATTCTTGTGAAACAACTTACATCTTTCCTTCATTTTAATATGGAGCCTATTGCTCTCTTTGGACCAACAATGTTTGTACTGAGCATCCACTACGTAGTTCTCCGCCTTTGATTCTGTGAAACAATAGCTGGCAGTTACCTGTCTCTCACATTTGTTCAAGGTCAAATAAGTACCTTTCCTACAATATTTGACACAGGGTAATTTTAAAATTATGTATGATCCACTTCTTTAACTGGCTGTGAATATTTACAGAAATGGGAAGCTATATTAATGAGGCTAGAGGGTTAATGCGTTTGCCAAGCTCTGTTCAAGATGGGTTCTAAACTTGTGAACTAAAGCCAAGAAATGTCTGAGGTTAGAAATGACCTGCTTTACAAGGGCCGTGCTCGGAAGCCTCCAGCAGATCCACTAAATAGTATGATTTAGCAGATAAAACAGGAGTTATGTCATTTCTAATCCCTGTTCTTATGCTTATGGCCAGTTCTTTGAAGAACACCTATGATGAACTACTTAAGCACCAAGCCGCTTTCTGTTTAATACAATAATGATCTCATGGTGTATCCTCTGTTCAGTGCATGAGGATCAAAAGAAAGATCTCCTGGATTTAGCTCTCCATGCAAATATTCTTACAGGTGAGGGATAAATAAGCAGGAAAAGTATAGGACTTACCCAGACATGGGGAGGCTGGTACATAATGAGTTTATCGGCTACAGCTGGATTTCAATGCATTTTGCAGTGCACAGTTACTGAGTGCATCGTTTTATGAGAATTTGTAAAGTTCTAAGTAAGTTAGGTCTATAAACTAAGTTAAGGGGAGATGATATCGTCTGTATTTCCTTGCTGGTTCTTCAGGTTCCATTGCATGCCCTCTTTTGCCTTTTCATGGACATATTATGGAAAATAATAAATTTTAAAAGTTCTCAACATCCAAAAAAAGTTTTAAAATGTAAGCAAGACAGATGAAAATCATTCTTTTTACTGATACTAGAAATTGGAGACAATAGGGAGGCAGTGATTCAGAAACTGAAAAGCAATATATTTATCTTGTGGAAATTCAGAGAAGTCTTCTCTTGCACCAACAAGAATTTAAAAAAAACAACAAAAAAACAACCCACAACCACAACTAAAAACAAACCACAAAAGACTCTTCAATAAGTGAAAGGAGATGGCAATATAAGAATGAGCTTTGTGAAGGTCAGCATCTTCAAAATACTTTGAACTAGCAGAACTTTCAAACTTGTAAGTTTTGTCTTGTTTTGCAGGTGTATGAAAAAATGACAGACCTGATGTTCCAACCTCCTTTTCAAATTTAACTAGTTTCTAAATCTCATAAAATTTCTCATTTGCAATGTATAAATACTAAGTCTATGATTTAAATCCAATAATCTCTGAAATGGAATAAGATGGTAAATAACAGATTCTTATTTCTGCCACAGCAGCACACAGGAACAAAACATGCCCTGAAACTAGGACAGGAAACAAAAAAATCTGTTGGCTGGAGCACCTCCCCTGTAAAGACAAGCTGATAGAGTTGGGGTTACTCAGCCTGGAGAAGAGAATTAGATACTAGGAAGAAATTCTTTCCTGTGAGGGTTGTGGGGCACTGGAACACGTTGCCCAGAGAAGCTGTGGATGCCCCATCCCTGGGATTGTACAAAGCCAGGGTGGATGGGCCTTTGAGCAGCCTGGTCTGGTGGTGTCCCTGCCCATGGCAGGAGGGTTGGAACTCAACGATCTTTGAGGTCCCTTCCAACTAGAACCATTTTATGGTTCTATGATTCTATGAATTGCACAGGATAAACTTGGGCTGATGACACTGACAGTACATGTCAATAATGGTGACACAGTAGAAGGGTTCATCAAGTCTTAGCGGCATCACTGACTGTTGATGGGCCTATGAAACTCGCAATAGACATGTTCATGGACTACTTGAGTTGGATCCAAAATTCTTGTAGTAAATGGAGAAAGTGAGAACATAGTGCAGCGGACAACAGTTACAATGGCTATTTGAGATCTGTGCTGAATTGATTCTCGTTCCAAGTTCAGTCAATGCAGTGGAGGGTCAAGTTTCTGTACATGCCAAGTTCATGGTGAGAGCATATTTGAAGAAAAATGTTGCCACAGGCTTAAGATCATGACTCTTTTTAAATACAAATAAGCAACTGCTGAGGATTTGGCAGTGCTATTAGCAACCTAAAGAAACCATTCTTTAGGTCTTTGGGTAAAGAAACTTCTGACACTTGTGATCAGTTAAATTTTGACAGCAGCCTCAGTTTGGTGCGCATTTTGCCTGAAGCAGGCCAGCTGAACTGAGGTAGATTTCATATGTGAGTGAAGCTTTACATTTATTATTTTAATGACTAAAATAAAACCAGATATTTAAAAAAAAATATCCTACATTGAACAGTTAAGTTTGTATCATATTCTATCCAGTGCTTCACTGACAACTCATGAAATCAAATGAAATGCATTCTGTGCCAAGCTTTGCATGCTACAAGAGTTAAATAAGACATACCTGTATATGTATGCTTTGTCCAGAATAGCTTCCAAACGATCATTAAACTCAAAGAATGTGTTATGCTGTATGGAAAACAAATTCAAATAATCCAATCACTATTCTTCACCACACATCTTTTCCTAATCGTACTGACATTAGTTCGCATACACATCTTGAAAACAATGGATTTTTCACTAGTCTGACTTTCTTTAAACATTTAACCAAAAGGTGAACTGCAAAGCAAAGATGAAAATTGAGTTAAACACTGCTTTGGGTGTTGAATGTTCCATTAATCTGATTGTAGAAATAGCTTTGCTGTTTAGGTCAGACTGCTGCAGATGAATGACTTCTGTTTCCTCAAAGATAAGCAGTTGCTTGGGCAGCTTTATCAGAGAGAATTACACGCATGAAAATCCCTTTTTACGCTTTCTGAAATTCCAGGAATTCTCAGTAAGGGATCATATGTGTCAACAAACTCATACTGGGTGATTAGTAACAATTGCTGCTATATCGATTTCCTCCTGTTAATTATTTGTAGTTTACCTTTAGTTACAGCCCTTCATATTCACATATATTTTTTTTCTTTGTATTTGTTCAGTACATATCTGTTTGCCTAATACGAGGTACTGTTTAACTTTTCATCCTTTCATAGCGTTTTGGTTCTGATTTACGGAATTTTGAAGTTTTGTTGAAAACTGAAGTGAAGAGCGCCCTCATTTAATTCTCAGAGTTCTTTCTCAGAGTAAAGTTGGAGAGTTCTTCTCTTCAACTTTCAATGAAAGCCAATTCTTTGTCAATGCACTGCTCGTCTGCTAGGTACCATGAAATGCAGGGAGAGGGCTGTGGCCTAATCCCTTCTCAACCCCTTCATTGCACAACACAATATGTCTCTGGAATTGATAACAAAAGTGGGTTTATGATTGTTAAATGTGCTGGGTATAGTTTATGTTGTCCTTAAAATTCCCTCCTTTGCTTTTAAGCACCTGACATTACCAACAGGGGAGGAAAACACTTTGGCATTAATTAGCGCTCTTTGAAAACCAAGCAGGTAATTGAGAATTTAGAATAATCTAATTTAAATAATGGAAACAAAACACCTTCTGAAAGCAGGAAATAATGAAGTCAGAAGAAAAATAAGAGAATAAGGGCTTCATTTGGCTAGATTATATCTTGTATTTTTTGTTGGTTCGTTAACTGATGTATCTTATGCTGAAGATATTTTCCAATTTCTAAATTTCATATTCCTACATATGATAAACAACTTTCCATTGGGTTATAAAAGCATTTTTGTGCGGCTAGCCATCCATCACTAACAGATCTTACCTTTAGCATCCTATTTGCTCTAAATGCTGGGTTAAATCCAAAGAAAAAGTATAAAACTTCGAACGGCAATACTGATATCACATCGAGCTGTTGAAGAGCAGAGAGGTCAATTTAACTTTCACAAGAATCATAATGCATTTACTTGCTCTCAGAAACCTCCTTAGATTGAATCATGATTGAGTATAATATCTGAACAGTCGGCATGCTAAACCTGTAACTTCCAAAGTACTGGCAGGCAAGATTATCTCTTTGAAAACACCAGCAGCTTTGCTCGGCCCTGCTTCTAAGTCCCCTGTGCCTGAGGTTTTCGTCTGTTTCGGGGGGTTTATTAGATATTTGACCACTTACACATCCTGTTCTTTCAATTATAGTTCTGACAAGACTACAGTGGTGAGCAGGTGGCTGGCGAGTGGAGGTGGGGAGAGCACTACACGACCGCTTCTTAGTAGCCCTGTGGCTTTTAAAACCAGGCTGCCTTAAAGCAATCTGGGGGGACATGATGGTTTAGACTCCTGGTTTGCAATCAGAAGTCATGTCTTCCAAACAACAGATTCCTTGGTAGGATGGGAAGTTCAGATATTTATTTTTTTTTAAATAGAGATTGTCTTTTGCTATATTTGGGTGCTTCTCTTTCCCGTATCGCTAAGATTTTCAACATCCCCCTGCAGCACAGCACCATGTCATTACTTTTCTTATCTGCCTACTTTATTCTTTCCAAGAGTTCTGTGGAGAGAAGGAAAGCTGTGGCAAACTTGGCTTTGCCTTTTTTGAAGATCCTGTGATGCCTTGCTCTGTTACTGATATCCTTGGGGAACAAAAGAGGGATGTGGAACTCCTGGCTTCATCTCAGTGTAACCAGAAATGCCTTTGCCCAGGGAGGCATAACTTGTGTTAGCAGCAACTAGTCTTCTGCAGCACTGACCTTTTATTCCATGCAAGTAAGATGCAGTTAATACCTGCAACTCTGTGAAAACCAAACCAAACCAAAAGTCTGATTGAGGACAAACAGCCTTTTACGTCTTCTCTCCCTCTCTCAGACTCATGTCTAAGAGGAGGCAAAATTTAGTCAGAAGTGCTTTAATATCAGTAACTGTTAATTAGTACTTAATCATATGGCAAATCCCCAGATTATATCTCTATCTTGCATGTGGTGAGAACACTCAACCCTCAGTTTCAGTCAACTCTCATTAGTTTCTGCAGAAATCAAGAGCACTAAACATACTTTAAGTGTGAACTTAAAATAAAACTATACATATCCACTTAGTCCTCTTGCTGTAAGCTTGGCTCTGTCCTACTCACTTGCCTGCATAGTGTGTATCCTTCACTTTTGGATAGTTTAACCTCAAGTATATAAGTAGTAACACCACAAGCACTGAGACAAATTTAACTCTGAAACGAGGCAGGTGCAAAAGGATTTACAGGAGAGGAGGGTGCAATAGCTGAGATTTCAGAGATGCAGGCTCAGAGTCACAAAGCTGGATTTGTATCAGGTATTCAATAGACAATATTTAGGAACAAAATTAATTCTTTTCCTAAATCAAATGCATCTTTGTTTTTACAAAGTGCAATGAGCATCAAAAATCTTAGTTTGAATTTTTTGTTTACTTGTGTGAGTCATGACCTGTTTAGTACCGCTCATGAGAGTTAACCAAAGAGAGTTATCCTATGACTTCAAGAGTTTTTATTTGGTTTAATGAACCTCTGTCAAATTGTGCTATTGTCTTTCAGTGTGTGCGGGGATCACCTTGCATAAAATTCATCAAACCAGAGAATTTAATTAATTCTATTTTATGTATTTATTATTGTTCAGAATTAATATTTCCAACTGCATTTATGATTATTCTGTTCTTCAATTAAACACTGTATTTGAAGATGGCAATTTTCAGCTGGTGAGCACTGACATGCCATCAAGCTAGTGCTTTCTGGTGATGTTCTTAAACCAACAGTGATTTTCAGTGAACGAAAAAAATCCTGTGAAATCCTACAGCTTACATATTCACATCAGTAACACAGGGTCTGCTCACCCGAAACTTCGTAGTGCTGTGGTAGAATTTCTTCATTTCCACTCTGTCTGACTAAAGTGATAACAAAAAGAGAAAAAGGCATAGTCAAAAACAGAATGCCAAGAATGACCCTCTACTACTCGACAATAATAATAATAATAATTCTCTTCTGATAGTAGGGCTGATGACAGTAAATGATGGTCTAAAAGTATGAATGGAGGAATATCTGTAGGAAGTAGTACTTGTATTAGACCAGTTTACACTTGATCAGGTTTTATTAGACCTACTTGAAAGAATCAGGTTTGTGGTTTGTCTGATTTTTTCCAAGTCTTGCTGTTCGTCTGGCAAAGTGTGTTACATTTTTCCTACAGATCTTCCCTCTCAAGACATCTCTTCCAGTTGGTACTTGACCCAAACCCCTTCAATTTCAGGGCAAAAAATTCCATTTGACTTCAGCGGTTCCAAGAAAAATGCAAAGAATGTTTCTGATGGTGTTGTACAAATTTAGCTCTTTGAAAGCTAGCATTAACATGCTAGCATTATTAGCATTATAATAATCAACATTGCATTCATTAGTAATGATTAGCTATTTATTTTTAAATTGCTCTCCATGGGAACTGATGCTAATACCTTAATAAGAAAGGGTAATCACAAGTATCTAAAGAAACGTATCTATTATTATACTCTCTGTATTTATAACAGGGACTCTTTAAAAATAGCTTTAAAATCTTAGGGATATTTCCATGCCATCTTTTAACTCTTATCATTTTAAGCATTAAACTAAATGCAGGAGATCAGGGAGTAGATGATTTCTTCACACACTAAAATCTATGACTTGTACAAGGGAAGCACATGGTAAGCTTCCTACACTAGAGTTTTAACCTTGTTCATAAATCTTGAGTTTTGTAGGATTTAGGCAACATTGCCAGTTACTGAATGTCTAGGCATGGAAAAATACATTACACTGCACTGCATTTAATATCTATCCAAACTATATTTGCACAGTTTTATCGGAGATTCCTTTGTAAAGGTATCAGTAATATCTTGTATGCACAATGTGTAAAATCTTATGTAAAAGCTAGTTCCAAATTAAATTTGAGGATATATAATTTGGGATTTTCTGTCTGTTGGGCAAAGTAATGTCACTGAAGTAACCTAAACTTTTTTTTCCACATTAGATTTTCTTCCACATGAAGATAAAGAATCAAAAGTAGAGAAGATGTTAAAGAAAAATTCATGTTGTAGATGTCCTTTTGATATATGAAGGGCAACCTTTACCTTTTTTCAGGTACGCACTTAGAGTTTTATTTTCCATTGTTCTATAAAAAGATAACACAAAAATAGTAGCAAGAAAAAAAATTGAATGTACATATAACATTCAAAATGTTACAAACCAAAGCCAAAATATCTCAAAACAAAATAACAAAAATATACAAAACAAAATATCTCAAATAAATTATTTTGAAATTCCTGAAATTAAAGGAATTTGTCCTGATTTTGGCAAAAAAAATCCCACAATCTCACAGTCTGTAACAAAACACACATATCCTGTCCATTGCAAGCAGAATATGCACTGTCTTCAACTATGATTCTTGCATAAGGTGAGTTAAAAGCTGAAGGTTTCCCTCAAACATGCTGACCAATGCTTATAAATACTTAAAGGAAGGGTGTCAAGAGGATGGGGCTGGTCTTTTTTCAGTGGTGCCCAGGGACAGGACAAGAGATAATGGGCACAAACTTGAACATAGGAAGTTCCATGTAAACATGAGAAAGAATTTTACTTTGAGGGTGGCAGAGCCCTGGAACAGGCTGCCAAGAGAAGTGGTGGAGTCTTCACCTCTGGAGACATTCAGATCCTGCCTGGACATGTTCCTGTGCAACCTGCTCCAGGTGGACCTGCTCTGGCAGGGGAGTTAGACTAGATGATCTCCAGAGGTCCCTTCCAACCCCATATCATTCTGTGATTCTGTGATTTACTCTTGATAAGAAAGAGCTTTATGCTTGTTCTGACTGCTCTCACATGTTACTTTCAAAAATGTTTTTGATCTTTTTAAGAACGAAGACAACAAATATGTTTTGTTCTACCAAATTAGGATAATGGAAGGTCAGTGAAGAAGAACATAAGTATCCTTTGATTAATAAAAAAGTTTCATAGATTCAACACAGCAGGAAAAAATGTGTCAGATTAGAGGGAATTTCTATAATGTACTTTAAAACACAACTACTACCCATGGGAATCCCACTTACAATACTTACTATTATATCTCCACCTCTTAAAAATTGCACTCGGGGCTGGAAAATCAGTAAGTCGCACAGGTAGCAGATATCGCAAATGGCGTCTATGGCAAACCAATATATTGTATTGCTTGGGGTTTGATATGGAAACACAAAACGAAGGGGAATAAACCAGCAATTCCAATTATAGGCAACTGTCACAAGCAGGAGCCATGCTACATAACGACGATCTGAAAGAAAAAGCATTGAATTTACAGCCATGAACTTAGAATCTTTTCTGATTCTTTTAGAGACATTTCTTCTAATGCAGTCTCTGGGAATGTTTCTGCTCAGAGCAAACTACCATTTGTCCTTTTTCAGTGGCACAGGCTGCTAAAGTGATATAGCTTGGAACTAGGAGTCACACCAAGAATTTGCAAAAGGGAAAAAAGATGAATTTATGAGAGCATATGGAATTTAATGCTTGATATATTTGGCATGCTCCTGGTGTATGTTTTAACTGACAAAAGAATTATTTGTCCCCAATCAATGGAACAAGTTCTAGATCAGGAATCAGAAGACTCGGTTTTTAATTGTGGGTGGTTTGCATATCATCTTTGTGTATACCATCTTTCCAACTGTTACCACTTTTCCTGTCTTTTCCCTGTTTGGAATAAATGTTCTTCAGGGCAGGATCTATGTGTCCCTCTGAGTTGCAAACTGGAATGTGGATCTTATGGTGACTCAGGGGTACTGTGTAATAGCAGGTCACTTCAATATGCTTTTACCCCATTCTATTGCGTAGCTTTTCATTTACCTGTGTATGAGTCTATGCTGTCTGGGAGCTGCAGATACTCCATGTATTTTTTCAGTGGAGGTTTTTTGAATTTGCAGCACAGCATGTCGCAGTAATGATCCTCCTCTGGCTTTGCTTCTGCATCCTCTTTCTTTTCTTCTTTTTTTTCTTCTTTTGGTGGGGGTGGAGGCGGCTTCTTTGATGGTGCTAGCCACAGAATGGCACAAAGGGCGACATCTTAATAATGGCTCACTTCATACAGCCTGTTCTAACATGTAGAAGAGCCTCATCGTGTTAAAAACTCCTCTAAAAACAACTGGAAGTGACTAAAGGTACAGTTCTTTATAATACCATGTTAGAAAACAGATTGATGAATAAAATCATCACTGATATATTTTGTACATTTTCTATCAAGAACAGTGCACTTCATGTCACAGAGTACTATATATATATATGTATATATATATATTACTGTGTTTCCTTGGATAGTGCCCACAAGTAATGCCATAAAATACTGACAAGGAATAAAGTAATTCATAACTCAGCATTCATTAATGCCACTGGGTGTGTGTTTTTACATGACTGTTGCAAATAATGCATGTGGTTAGGACAGAAATAAGAAAAGATGTCTGTTCCATGGACTGATCTCTTCCCTCTCCTGAGAACTGATATGCAAGATGCAGCAGGTGAAACTAAGGGGAAGCCTATGGTTTTGTATCTTTCTAGGCTTACAAAAGTCTTGTGGCACTCCTTCGAGCCCAGTTCTTCCATCTTGGGGACAGATATTTTTTTCCATTAATTTATTCTATTAATTCTGGTGGCGTTACCTCTGAGTAGGATACTCAGTCCCAGCAGTAAACTGGCAAACTGGATCTATAGTGATTTAGGAAATAAATGATTGCAAGTTCTACAAAGAGAGCAAAAGAGGTAAGTGAGCAAAGAATTTTATTTTTTTTTAAAAAAAGTAATTCCTTTATCAGCTGGTACAGTTAAAATACTTCACTATTTTTTCCAGCTTCTTAAAAGCCAGGTAAGCAATAAAGAGCTTCTCAAATATGTCAGAATATAAAATCACCACGCTCATTTCTTTGTGAAAAGGAAAAAAACAAGTCAAACTTTCCTCTAAAGAGGGGAAATATTATATTTGGTTTATGTTTTATGTTTTGTCAAAAGTAAATGTTTAATTAATTTCAGATTCGTTTGCTCTATTTGAAGCACGTACTTAGAGTCCTCAGTGTGTCTGGAAGATTGCTGCCATGGCAAAAAATTTATTTACTTTTATACAGTAAATCTAATCTCAGAGTGACTAATATCTACTCCTAAGATATATATGTTTCTTCATATGTTTCAGATTCATCTGCATGAATAAACATATCTGGGAGCTATTTAAAGTACATAAAACTACTTGACAGGGATGTTTCTAGACATTGCCCAAGACTTTTTCCCCAAATTCTTTAGTGATGTGGTTCAAAAGGAGCTTGTATCTAAGGACCTGGTTTATTGTAGACTAATAAGGATAAATTGATTCATTGGGCAAAACCCGATCCATTTCAGTGGGTAAACATGCTATAGTTACTTGAAAATTTTATCACAGCATACTCTATTCCCATAAAATAATTTTCATCTTTAAACTCAGTGAATGGACAGGTATTTCTGGAGTCACTTACAAGCTGTAGGACTGCCTTCAGGGGAGGACAGCACAGGGTCTTTCAGCTTTTCCTTATAGACTGTCGCCCTTTCACGCATTTTTCTGACAATCTCTTGAAGCTGGGCATCAGCATACTCGTTTGTTTGGAAACCTGAAGGTGTTGGTTTCTGTGTTCTAGTTAAAACAAAAGGAGAAAAGGTTAATATACTGGAAAGCACTGGAAGGAAAAAGAATCATAGAATTTTATAGGTTGGAAGGGACCTTTGAGATCATCCAAACATCCAACCTAACTGATTGGTTAGATCATCCAACCATCAACCTAACTGATAAAAAAAAACACCACTAAACCATGTCTCTAAGCACTATGTCAACCTGTCTTTTAAATACCTCCAGGGATGGTGCCTCAACCACTTCCCTGGGCAGCCCAGGCCAAGGCTTACTAACCCTTTCAGTGTAAAAATTTTTCTTGACATCCAATCTGAACCTCCCCTGGTGCAACTTGAAGCTGTTTCCTCTTGTCCCATCGCCTGTGACTTGGGAGAAGAGACCGACCCCCCCTGGCTACCCCCTCCTTTCAGGGAGTTGGAGAGAGCCAGAAGGTCTCCCCTCAGCCTCCTCTTCCCCAGACAGAACACCCCCAGCTCCCTCAGCCTCTCCTCATAAGACTTGTGCTCCAGACCCCTCGCCACCTTCGTTGCCCTTCTCTGGACCCGCTCCAGCACGTCAACACTTCTCACCAAGTTCTACTGTGCCTAAGTGAGGCCTAGAGCTGACCCTGTGCATTTGATAAGATACAAGGCATGCTCTTACCATCTGTGCACAAAAGCGTGCTCATTATTTTACGGCAATATTCTAATAATGACAGGACATAACTGAGTTAAAGACTGATGTGCAAGTAGAGGAGGACAGACTATATTTATGTTAAATTTCCTAATCTTGGGAAAATTGATTTAATCTCATTTTTGCAATGGATATCAGCTAATGTCAGGTAAAAAAATAGATGTTTTACTAAGTGGAAGCAAACCCCAGCTCCCTCAGGCTGTCTTCACAGCAGAGGTGCTCCATCCCTCTGATCATCTTCGTGGCCCTCTGCTGGACCCGTTCCAACAGGTCCATGTTGAGGACTCCAAAGCTGGACATAGAGCTCCAGGTGGGGTCTCACGAGTGCAGAGCAGAGGGGCAGAATCACCTCCCGCGACCTGCTGGCCACACTTCTCTTCATGCAGCCCAGGATGGGGTTGGCTCTCTGGGCTGCCAGCACACACTGCCAGCTCATGTTGAGCTTCTCATCCACAAGCACTCCCAAGTCCTTCTCCTCAGGGCTGCTCTCAATCCATTTTCCACCCAACCTGTATTTGTGCCTGGAATTGCCACGTCCCAGCTGCAGGACCCTGCACTTGGCTTGGTTGAACTTCATGCAATTTGCATGAGCCCAGATCTCAAGCCTGTCCAGATCCCTCTGGATGGCATCCCTTCCCTCCAGCGTGTCAACCGAGCTTGGTGTTAGAAAATTTGCTGAGGGTGCACTCTATCCCACTGTCCACGCAACCGACAAAGATGTTAAATAGTACTGGTCCCAGTATTGGTCCCTGAGGAGCACCACTCAGTACTGGCCACCACTTGAACATTGAGCCGTTGACTGCAACCCTTTGGGTGCAGCTATCCAGCCAGTTCCTTATCCACTGAGTGGTCCATCCCTCCAATCTATGACTTTCCAATTTTGAGACCAGTATATGTCGTGTGTGACAATGTCAAATGCTCTACATATGTCCAGGTAGATGACAACACTTTTCAGCTTGTGTCCCACACCAGTGTCAGAGCTGGCTGGAAATGGCGGTGACCGGTGCAGGGCAGTTTGAGACCTCCTTCCACACACGTCACAACTGCCACCCCTCTACCAAAATCCTGCCAGCTATGCCCAATACAGGGAATCCAGCAGAGAATTGTTCTCTCTTTCTTGTCAGTTTTTCAGCTCTCTCCCAAATACCGTGGGGAAGTGGATGTTACAGCAAGAGAAGAAGCAGACCAAGAATGAGGCATGTTTGAAATTTCCAGATTCATGAGAAGAGTTTCCCAAAGACAAGTACAGAGAAAGTGGTATGACAGCGTCTTGGGTGGGGAAGAAATTAAAAACTCCCAGTGATCTTTGAATAACCACCATGTCTCCTCAAGACCTAAACCTACTTTGAAGTTCCTAACAGAAGGAGCTGTAACTAAAAAAGGAGAGTGTCAGAGTGGGATGCATGTAGCTTTTTGAGAAGCACAGTCTTCTGAAGACACAACACATATCACAGTGCCCAAGGAAGTATAATTTAAGGATGTGAAAATCCTTCAGCAATAAAATCATTGGATAAAATGAAGATAAGCTGTTAAAAGCAGAAGTCTGGAAGTATGTGCTTATCATTCCTCCAATTTAAGTCTTCTGTAGTGTCTATTTCTTAAAACTCCCTAGACAGGAGATTAATCAAACAGTTCTGATATACTTTGTAATCTCATCACAGTTCTTTTATGTCACATATTCCCTTTGCTCAGGCCATCTGCAGTGTAATGAAATCCTTTCTTGTTTTGAGCTAACATGTCACAATTAGTTTTTCAGCTTCCATGCAAGGAATTTCAAATAATTCTTACGCTTTGCTGTTGCTGTATTTGCTCAGGGCATTAGCTATCTTATAGTAAAATACACTTATCACAAGTGTCATGCCAAAGGCCCCTTCTATCAGCTTTCCAGGAATAAGCTATAAGATATGTGGGATTTTCTTGTTCTTTCACAGGCTTTCCGATAGAAGTTGAAGTCCCCTCTATCATAAATTTGGTGCTTTATCATTGCAGTGTAGCCCAAAGGAACCACGTTGTTATTTGGTACTGATTAGAAACGATGTGAACCTGTTTAAAGCTATTTGCCCCACAGTTGATGAGAAATTGATTTTCCTTGCCCTACTTCTCATTTGGTTTGCATTATCTTCTGCATTATTTTCTAGTAATGAAACGCTTTCTTTAGATTTTCTCTGGTTAATCCAGATGGAAGAGGCTGCATGTTGAACACTGCTAATTTGAAGACGTGCGTTGTACCTGTGCTTTGTTGGGAGGTGCATTTTAAAGTGTCTTAGCTAATGAAGCCCATTCAAACTTGACAAAAAGCCTTTTAATAAACCTGACTCCATCTCTCGCGTTAGGTGGTGCTTTGCCACGAAAGCATGACCCCAGTGCCATGCAGCTGCCTTGCACCACACGCCGCGTTCTCGGTGGAAATTAGGGTCTGGCTTGGCACCTCCTGACTGGTCTGAGATCATTTCCCCAACAGAGTTGAAGTCCTTTCCTCTTTTTCTCCTCTGTTTTTGTTTGGCAATGTTTCTTTCACTATGTGTGTGCTCTTTCATGTCGTAAAATGTTATTAACTCTATTAGTATATGTAGCTGTCAGCAGAAGATGGCAACCAGAAGGAACAAGAGTACATTGTCCAGGTCAGAGACCCTGCTAAGGTAATTCTCTTTAAGGAGATCACATTTAATAACTTTAGTTTGTCTGTCATACTACATGCAATGTTTTCTGGTTCTGATTTGCTTCTCCTCAGACTTTCAGACCTTATGCCTGTGAGAAAGGTTAGTTTGATGTATGTTTTTAGCATGTTCTGTTAAGGAGATAATGCCTCATTTTGAACCCATAACAATGTTCATTCTCACCTCACAGTTACAATTGCAAACTATATTGATTTCATACTGGGCTCTATTTACTCTGCATTAAAGGTGTTGGGGGGTGATCAAACTTATGGGAATTGATCATTCATCTCTGTTTGTGTCACATATCTGAATAGTTTGTGCCCAAAAGGGGCAGATCTGCACAGTCAGAGGTAAATCTGCTCCCTTAACACCCTGCTTAGCTGGGCAGAAAGATGCTTTGCCTTTGGTTTCCCACGCTGAGCTGTGACGAGTGCTAGGATTTGTCTCTGTGCTGATACATTATTATTTAGGCAAATCTATCTCTGACCTTTGTACAATATGTTACAATAGGTCTAGATCTGTATTATTTACCTCACCATATAGTCCTTCATAGAGGGGAAATGTTTATTCCCTACAGAAGTAATATTTTCACGTGGCCAAGGGAATGAAAAAGTCAGGACCACAACGCATATATAACTATGCACACAGTTTTGTTATTTCTCCAAACACGTTTTGTGTAACAATAGCAACATAAGTCACACTGGAAGTATAATAACAGCATCATTTTTTTATGTTTTTAATTTGTAGTCTTTATCGCTTTAACTTGTAGTTTTTAACTTGTTTGTTTAGTGAATAAAATTACAGTGCCTTAATTCTCCCCATGCCAAGAGAAAAGATTTAGACACCTATAGCGTAGTGGAAGAAAATGGCCTCGAAAGAACGGGCCATGGACATACTGTGTTGAGTGTGCTAACTCAAGTGTGCTATCTGTTAAGCAATGTGGCTTTGAAGTTTCCTCTGTCGAGAGTTCAAACAAAACAGGGATCAAGAAAAGTAATACGCTATTTCAGAATAAATTCATTTTACCCTTTTCTAAGTGGCAATTTAAAGTTTAACTCTCTCTCGCTTTTTGGCCATGAACACCAAATACCTGATTTCACGTTCATCTTTTACCTACCAGCTGATCCCTAAGGAAATATATTTCATAAATATATGCTACTGCCTGAAAAAAATCCATACCACTTTTATCTGTTTTCAGTTTTACCCCTTGTTTTTGCAGCAGTTAAGAAACTTCTTCCTGTCTACCTGGAAATACAATTCTTGATCTTGCAATAGAACTTCAAATGGTTTATTGAGCACTGACATTATGATTTATGACTGTATTTACAACCTGTGTCTTGAAAAAATAATTTGGTGTCTTGAATAAATTATGGAGAATCCTTAATTCAAATAACTAATTTTCAGAAGGGTATGACAATGCAGAGCTATACAAATGTCCATGAAACGGGGTATAGCTAAGAAAGACTTCAGTGAGACAGAAAAATACAGTTTGAGGTGTCATGAAAGGTATTGATTGAAAATCACATCCTCAGTTTGTGCTGACAATCCCTGCATGGGTAATGTTACAGAAACCACAACCCTTTATCTGTCCCCAGTTCCACCCTAAAAGACTGGAAAACCTAATGTTGGTCATCTGCTTGGTACAAGAACAGGGGCATTCCAAAGAGCTGACTCTAGCTACTCTGAATAGTCAATAGGAGGTTTCTCTGAGGAGAGGTTCTTTAGCACCAAAGTGCTAAGAAGGTGAGTTTATAATATAAAGATATCATCTCACAGTCTTGAAAAAACCTGTTGACCTGTTAGAGCCCATGGAAATTGAAAAAGCTCTCAATTAAGTTTTTATTTTCATTAGCAGTCTTGAAACAATTATCTTCGTCTGCCCCATCGTCTCTTCTTTTAAGAGGGAAACTGTTTGAGAGGGACACACCTTTAGTGATCCAGAAGATTATGTCTTTCTCTTTCTGCTGCATTGTTTGAAATGCTGGCAGTATATTACCTTTCCTTTCCAATAAAGTAGAATAAAACACATTTTTATTTTCATTCTATTGTACAATTGAGTTATTCTTCACAACGCAGTTTGAATTTAAACTGATGTTACTTATGTCCTACTATCTATTTGCCTGAATATTGCCTATTTCATTAATTTAAACATAATAATATAATAATATTTAGGTTACTTTTGTTTATATAGAAAAACAAGGAGAGGCAATAAGCATTAATAAGCTTCACGTGGACACCACGTAAATAAAACTTTCCATTCTAAGTCATTACTTTCCCTTAGTTCAGAGCCTTTGTACAGAAATTATGCTTGTTTGGGCCCTAAGCAAGTGTTCTTGAAAGAAAATGCAGAGATCATCCATTTCCCAGACATCACGTTGTATTCATACAGCAAAATAGATGTAGAAGCAACAACGTTCAAGGAAGCCACCATCTTTCAGAGTTATCTACTGGCACTGGACTCAGCACAAACTTCTTGATGCAGTGAAATCTAATCATCTAGGCTGCATGAGATCCCTTCTGTTTAGTTCAAAGGTTTGTCACAGCAGCTTCTTTGACAATCCTCCTAGTTATTCGACCACAACAGGCTGTGAATCCTCTAATCTTCTTTACACTACTCTCTAAGGAGAAGTCGGTCTCAATGCTGAACACATGGAACTCTCGCTGAGGTACCAGATTAAAATGTGAATAAGACTTTATTTTAATTAGTAATTTTGCAGTATGAGCTATGCAAAAGAAAGTAGGATGAATGTTGAAAGCATCAATTAATTTTCAAAAATCACTTCCCTTAATGTCATTGGTGATACAAAGTTGTTTAATGGCATTGGATATTTACTATGACGTAAAAAATAAGGGCAGCATCATTTCTGACACTAATCTCTTTAGAACAAAAGTATAATATTCTAAGAAAGGACCATATGATAATAAGTGAAGCAGTCTTGCCTCACTTATTTCCTTATCTGGTGCTGTTGTGTTTTCTTATCTGTAAGTGATTAAATGTGTCTGGGGCATCTGCCTCTTATCAGGAATTTTGAAAGATATTTCTGATCATATACACATAACATGGGCTACATACAAACTCATAAATTATTAACATAAGCATATAATAATTTAGGGGTAAGAAAAAAATGTCTTAGAGTATGATCCAGTACTGTACAGAGTTTATAAGCCCAAAACAATTCCTTCTTCAAGGTTTTCATTGAAAACCAACAGGATTTTCATTGAGAACCAATGGGATGAGGTTCAATAAGGCCAAGTGCCGGGTCCTGCACTTGGGTCACACCAGCCCCGGGCAGCGCTACAGGCTGGGGGCAGAGTGGCTGGAGCTGCCTGGCAGAAAGGGACCTGGGGGTGTTGGTCGACTGTTGGCTGAACATGAGCCAGCAGTGTGCCCAGGTGG
>JAOQGH010000012.1:126051953-126068365 GCA_025769975.1 Gallinago jamesoni
AAGCCTTATGAGGAGAGGCTGAGGGAGCTGGGGGTGTTCAGTCTGGGGAAGAGGAGACTGAGGGGAGACCTTCTCGCGCTCTCCAACTCCCTTTTTGGTTATTTGAACATTGTCAATTTCCATAGCTATTTCTATGTTTTTCCAAAGGAAAAAGATTTGGGAAAGGGTAATAATTGCATGCTGAATAAGTTAATTTTATAATTTTCAGTGCGCAGAGGTGTGAGTACCTGAGTAAGAATCTTTTAGCTGATACACGCTTTAGGAAGCTTCGATTCAACTAGCAAGGGTAAAAGGAAAAGAGAAGGAAGTGGTGGCATTGATTCAGCTTGTGTGGCAACTAAAGTTGCTCCACTGTTGGGAACCCTGCCGTACTTTCACAGTGTACTGAACTTCATGCCAGTATATGCTAATAATATAAAATTAGCTTAGTGAAATCAACTTCATTGCCATTCTGCCTTCATTAGTGGTAAACTGCTATACAGCCGCTTGTGCAGGTACTCAGTTCATGTGGCTTTCCTAGTATCACAAAGAAACTTGCTGAGGGAAAGAGAGAACCCATTCCTCTGAGATGACTTTCAATTACCTCCAAGACCTTCACCTTTCACTTTCTGCAGGCTCCTGCCACATTCTTTTCCAATTCAGCAAAAAAGTAGGGATGTTCTCTATGGGCAACGCTGAATAAGACTGTGTGGCCAGATCCCATCTGATCCTCATATCTCTGCCTGTCACTGGTTCCACTCGTCTTCTCTTGTGCTGCACAACATGGATATTTTCATATTAACTAGCTAATATTTGGAAGACAAGTAAATAACTAGAGACGGGGTATTTTAATAACAAGTATTGGATAAGATTAATTATAGGCATGAATACTTACGCTAGTCATGAATAATCAGTTTTCCTTTACTAAATGATAATAAGCATTATGTCTTACATTTGTCTTTTAGATTTATGAAGACACTGATATATTTGCAATTGTTTGGTGCAATTATATTATACACACTAGTGTACCTGTCATTCTCATTGCTTTGCTTTTTACCCTGCAATTGACGCAACAGATAATACCAGAAACTATTGTTTCTTCCTTCACAAAAAAAAAGGTATCTTCTTACTTAGAAAAAATTTGGGTCAGTGAAGGATTTATACTAAATACTTTTAATTAAAGCAATAAATCGGTGGCAATGTATGACAAAGTATAACCTTGTTTTCTTACATATTCTAAAAAAAATAATTTATTCGATTTATACAGTCAGAAATAAATATATATGAATATTATTAATATATACTTTAAAATAATGCAAGGAAAGGAAAACAATTAAAAGCAGCATTTTGGTCTGCAGAATGCCATTTCAGTCCCTTTATTTGCTTCATTTAGTCTTCAAGGAAAAATTTCTGAATTTGCTACTTTTTAAACTGCAGGCTACCTACTTGATTGTCATGCAGAGTGAATGACATTAAATAGCATGGGTAACTGCATCCTGCAGAATGGATTGAATTTAAAGGCTGTAGGAAAATACATCTCAGCAATGATTACTGCAAGTTTAATCCATTTTGGTTCAGGCAGCACACCATCACCTTTCTATTTAATTTGCAGGTTCTCAATTTAGCCATTGCAGAAATTTAAATCCAAGCACTAAAAGTGACAAGCTCTAAAAGAAAGATCTAAGCAGAAGAAAAATAAGTGCTAAGAAAAGTATTTTGATTTTTAATACATTAATGTCTTTTCAGTCAAGCTTACAAAATATACTGGATGCGTTCCATCTGTTTACAATTTCAAGTACTGCAGTGATTAGCTGGAAACAGCTAAGGAAAGGGATTATTCCATTATAAAATGTGCTTGTAACTATGTGCAAACTGGGATTTTTCAGAGGTACCCAGCACTGGCCTTATTTTTACTTTATCTCAAGCTGATTGGAGCTTAGTGCCATTAATGCCATCTTTTGGGGTCTCTGGTGTTCCTACAGCAATTAAGGATTTCTGGAGAACTAGCAGAGGGTTTATACTGGGTCCATTTCACCAGGGTGTTGAGATTTTTTTTCTTGTGATAAGACACAGCTTCTCCAAGATGCATCTGCTTGGTGAATTGGTGTGTTGCAACTAGTTAATGGCAAGCACTAATAAGCACGGTAATTTTCTTGGTCAAAGTAATTGAGCTAAATGAAGTGCATTACTCACTAAGAACATGCTACCAGCAGGAATTCTCTTTATTAACCTGGCTATGCACCACATAGCAAACTGCTGCTTGATCTTTGTTTGTTTTATTATCTTTTTTTTGCTATTAGCCAAATTAGAGAGGAAAAAAGTCTTCCTAAAGCCTGAGAAGGACTGGTACAGCTTACTAGGTAACAGAACGTGGCTATGAAAAAGGCAAACTATGAGCACAAAACTCAGTCTTCCTGAACCACCTGCGCTCATATGGAAGTTTGTGACACTGGAGCTCTGTTTTTTTGGAAAATATTGAAAGCTGTGTTTCTGAATTTGCAAAGGCAAAATAAGAAGAGCATGTTTACTGAGTGGGAATGTTAAATGTGGTTTTTTCAATTTTTATATTTTATCAAAATTTATGTAGTGCATTTTATATGAGCGTGTTTCCTTTACAATACCTAGATTCTGAAGGTGACATACCAGATATAATTCTTTTTCCTTCTCTAAACATAACCCAGAATATGTAAGATCTTGAGATGAAATCTAAAAGCAGCTGAAGTCCTGGGTGACCCACTGTATTTTTTCTTTATGTACTCTTGGATATGCAGCCTGCGAACATGGATTGTCATTCTACATAACATTTTGCAGAGTAGGGTTCATGATCCTTGACTGCCTTAGTATAAATAGTACATCGTAATCACCTTGGTAATCTGGGAAGATTAAACACTCTTACAACTTTAGCCAGGCTTAAAGGCTTTTAAAAGACACAGAGGAGAGAAGAGGTCATAGAGGCTCTTTGTATTCCATTTTCTCTGATCTATACGCTCAGATGCTTTGTTTACCATTCTTCCTTACTCTGCTTTTTCTAGGACTCGCTGCAACCTCTCTGTCTCATCCCTTGACACCAGATACCAACTACTTCTTCTTCCTTAGGCATCTGTCTCCCCTCTATTCTTACAGGCAAAACCACTTTATATAGTTCTCCTCTCATCAGCTCCCATACGCCACAGGCTCTATGTTGGTTCCCAGCCTTCAGTGCAGGGTCACACAAAAGTCCCACACTTGCCTCTCCTATGTCACCTTTGAGATGATCTAAATCATGTCTTTTAATTTTTTTCTTTTTGTTAGATTCTGGGTTCTGAATAGTCCTCTCACAAAGCATGTTAGGTCATTTTCTTTTGTGTACAAATAGCTATACTCCATTTGCAGAACAAGGTGTTCTGAGAGACTTTTGCTTTTTTTGAGTGAACTAAAGGTGTTGTAAGTGGAGCTGAAGTCGGGATAATTTTTCTATTGGTACCTAAAACATTCCTTCATCTTTGTTGTTGATAAGGTATGTTGCTGGTGTTATCTCACAGCAGAGAAACAACATTGCCGATGTTTCTTTGACTATATTAAGTTTTTATTTTAATTTTTCTTTTAGTTTAACACCAGAAGAAACCATTATGTTGCATTTGGGGCCTTTTTATTCTCAGGATCTGCCTCATAAAATGGTGGCTTCCTGCCGCCCGTCCCGTGTGTTTCTGGGGTGCCCCTGTGCTGGTACAAGGCCGAACGATAAAAGTCCTGTCACCACAGACTTGCCTGGTGCTGTGGGCTCTGGGCTGGCCCTGTGCCTGCCCTGCTCACCATGCTTGGGGCGAGGCCTGGGCCTAGGCCTGGGCCTGGGCCTTGGCCGGGGAAGGCCCCGGCCCTGCCTGCCATGTCGCCAGCTCCCCCGGCTCCCTGAGGCAGGGGCTGCTCTTTGCAGTGCTGCGTTAAGTGCTACGCTTAAACACTTGCACTCACCCAAAACACTTGCACTGCATTTTTTTTTTTTTTCAAAAAAAGTGCAAGATTATGTAAGCACATACGTGTTTTTTATGAACCTTCCCCGACAGAAAGCAGTTTTAATACATTATAAAAGCAGCAATGATGTTTTATGCCAGTTCCCTGTTAATAAGACTCCACTGCCTTCTATTAGAGTGCAAATTAGGTTCTGAGTGCTGTTCTGTTCCCTCATTTCTTGCTGTGAAGAGACAGCATCGTCTTAGCCCTCCCTCCCAGAGATTATTATTGCTCAGAAAATAGCTATTCATGGAAATTACCTATCGTTCTGTTACATTATCATTAAAGATGGAGGGGAAAACAATATATTGGCAGACAGGGCAGACTTGCGTGCAATTCTATCTAAGCCATTAGGAAAGAGACATTAAAAGTTTCAGTCGCTCGGCTGTAATTCAGCGCCTCGGCACATCAGCCGTCCCTGCGCCTCTCCTCTTTCAGACGTAGCCTTCAGGAGGCTGAGACCAGTGCCGTGTCTCTCTGCTGTTTACCCATCGCCATGTACTTCTCTATTTTAAAAATGAGGAAGTGTTGGGAGAGAAAGCCATCATTGTGTTTTTTTTTTCTTGCAGACAGTTTCTATGGGAATTTTCAGGAGTAAATCCAGTCTTTGTCATAGCTGCCATTCACTTAGCAAGAGAAAAAAAAATGTTTTTTTTCTTTCAGAGGAAGTTCAAAACCTATTTTCCTATTAATAGATAATACAGGCTGTGCTGCACCATGAGTAAAAAGCTACGCTAACGCAGCTGAACTGGAAGAAGGACACAGCTGGTGCACAATCTTGCAAACTGTCATGCATATAAATAGTCTTAACAATTTCAGATAAGTTAATTACATTACTACAATTGTTCATAATGCAGTATTACCTAAGATTTTAAAATAATTATGTGGAAGCTCATTAACCTCCCCTGAAATTCCTCATGAAGAGAGACGGGTCTGATTTAAATGAAAAGTGTGCATTTTCAAACAGGACATCTACCTTCTTCCCTCTTCCTTACTCTATGTATCCAAGCCTACACAGATGCGCGTTAAAAAATTAGAAGTCACAGTAAGAGAAGAAAAGGTGAAACTTTATCTATTAACATCATTTCCATGAAAGTTGAGATGCTCTGGGCACTTGGCCTTGTTGAACTTCATGAGGTTCACATGGGTCTACTCCTCAAGCTTGCCAAAGTCTGTCTGGAGGACATCCCTTCCCTCCGGTGAAGCAACTGCACCGCTTAGCTCGGTGCTGTCTGCAAACTTGATCCCACTGTCTATGTCATTAATAAAGATATTAAATAGTATTGCTCCCAATACAGACCCCCGAGGGACGCCACTTGTAATTAATCTCCATTTGGACTTTATCCAAATTTAGATTAAACGTTGTCAGGAAAAACTCCTGGACGATGGAACTCTCAGTTGACTATCCTGTTGAGTTGTATGACACAGTTTTGACAAGTCAAACTAGCACTTTTCCAAATTAATTCCCAGGTGTGGGAATACCCAGCAATTAGCATTGAGCAAAGATATTTCACAACTGGCACTTTTTCAGGAGGCATTTTGTATTGTTCTGGTTGGCCTCAGCGCTAGAGAGTGCTCTGAGCATGTTTCATTTTCTGCTATTTTTGTAGACTTACATGTCTCTATTTGACTCAAATTCTCCATATGCATACACATTTATGTAGCTTTTCTCACGTGATACAAGCAGTTGATTTCCTTAAAAATTTTCTAGTGAGTAAATGTGTACACATAGACTCAATAAGGTAGTGACTTTGATCAAGATCTGAATATACTCCCATGAATCTTCAGGGATAATGAATTAAATTCTCTCAAAGGCACATTTTTTAAGTTATTCTCCCTCCAGCTCTGAAAGCTGTATTATAGAACTTTAGTTTCATACCAATGCAATGACATCAGCAACATGCCTTCCAAGCTCTCCTGCAGAATTTAGCAGGTAACTGTTTTGACAGTAGAATTTACCAAAGATTTGCTGTATTTTTAGAAACAGTTGCTCAAATTAGACTGACTAGATATGTCTGGATGCACATGACAGTGAGTCAGAACAGCTCTGAGAATTTTTGCAATAAACATTTTTAATTTCCTTTTAACAGACTTATTTTGCCTTCTACTAATAAGCAACATACTCCTTTGTTTCATAAGCATATTGTAATTATGTTAGCCATGGTTACAGGATTTATCAGCAGAACTGTAAGCATTAATAAGATGTTCTACCACAACAAAAAAAGAGATGTTTTATCCAGTTTTTCATTGTTGACCTACTGATTCACATTCAAATTACCAAGTTATTTATAACATTTTCAGTCATTTTAGTCAGAGTTATTTTTCATTGCATGTACTATTTTACAGAGGCGTATGCATTAGTATTCCTTGTCACTGCACTACAAGGTTTTTCTTGGCAAATGAGAGGAAATAGCTAATCTTCTCTATAAATTAAATAACTCCATGTCAGGAAAAGACTTTTGCTTTGTGTCACCAGGATAATCAAAATAATAGAAGGCAAAAGCAAGCAGGAAGAGTTTCTACTCTGTTCTGGGCTGAGTGTATCCATAATTTTCCACTCAAAGGGATCTCAGCAGGCTGAGAGGGACAGACTGGCAGGAACTTCATGAAGCTGAGCAAAGGCAAATGCAAATTTCCACAGCTGGAACGGAATAACCCCATGCAAGAGTAAAGACTTGGAGCTGACTGACTAGAAAACAGCTTTCATAAAAGGACCTGGGGTCCTGGTGGACAACAAATTTAAATGAATCCACAGTGTGTTCTTGCAGCAAGGAAGGCTAACTACTTGCTATGCTTTAGAAAAAGCACAGCCAGCTGATTGAGGGGGACTGGTTATTTCCTTCGGAAATTTATGAATTGCATCTGATTCCAGCTGTGGTCTCCCCTCTATATGAAAAGCACAGACCACATGGTGCAACACTAGCAGAAGGCCATTAAGATGACTGAGGAATAGAGCAAAGGATATATGACAAGATGCTGAGAAAGCGGGTTTGTTCAGACTGCAGATGAAAAGAGCTGAGAAGATGGAGATAATTGCAGTGTTCTACTACCCAGTGGATTGTTACAGAGAACATGGATCCAGACTGTTCTGAGAGGTGCACAGCAGAAGGATGAAAGGCAACATAAGCAAGTTAGTACGAGGGGAACTTTAATTATATATAAAACAATAATTTTCTTAATAAGGATGGTGAAATGATGGACCAGATTTCCCAAGAAACCATGGAAAATTCATCCTTAGAGATACACATTCACAATCACGCAGAACAAGTTTCCAGGCAACCTGACCTGACTGTAGAGTTGGGTCTAACCTCCAATTATTTCCTGTGCTTATCAGGAGTTTGGGCCTCTGTCCTCCTGAAAAAGCCTTCCAACCTGAGCTGTTCCATGAATCTATGCATCTGTAATGAATTTAGACTATTCCAAGATTAACGTTTTCTAGATTTCATATTTATTTCTATTTTTAGGAAAACAAACAGTCTCCTAAGCTTTTTACAAAAGTTGAATGACCCTAGATTTTCCCCAGAAGGACCATTACTGTTTAATTTATTTTTTCTCTTCTAAGGAAGAGACAATCTTAATCCTCTCATTGCAGAGACTAAAGCTGATTTAATGGTATAACTCAGCAAAAAAATATGCAGGGTAAAAAGGCTTTTAAGTCAAAATGATGTGACAATCCTGGGACTTACTCCTTTGCTAAGGTAGAGAAATAATAGCTGAGCAGTGGCATTGTTAAAATTAGTATATAAATGTACCTGAACAAATCCTTTTTTTCATTCCTGCAATTTAGGATGACATACACAACAAATTTTCAACATGCTGAATGAATGCCTTATATATATTGTTGTCTTAGAATTGAAAGAAAGTTCTTCAGATCCTTACAGGACAGGAGGAACTTTTAAAGAACTGAAATTTGGCACACAGAAATATTAAGTCAGGATGTCAGGAAAAAACCTTCAAATTTACTCACTTAGCATCCTCCTTCCCATCATTGAGCTGACTCTGTTCCTTTTGAGTTGTCTTAGCTGGTTCAGTCGATGTTTCAGTTTTTGAAGGCTCGGGTGCTTTTACTGCTACTGTTTCTAGAAAAAAGAATAAAAAGGTTTCAATTTTTTGAGTACGAATTTTTAAAGAATACTGATAATATTTTTGGAGGAATCACAGCTTGGCTGCCATTATTTATTCACACAACATAACACTGATTCTGGGTCTTGACCTTTGAATAATTTCCTACATAATTTTATTTCAGTGCTAGCTGTACAGAACATGTTTCTGATGAGTGCACCGTTTAGAACATGTAACTCATTTGTGGTTTTTTATCTAGATGCATCTGGACCCGGCTCAACAATGGTCAATACAGAGCTCTTCTATATTCATAAGAAACAGGAACACACACTCTGTGATAGAATCTTAGTCTGTGCTTATTTGAAAAAAAAATATGCGGAGGACAGATAGATAGATCTGTCCAGAAATGCCTTGTGAAATACAAGAGAAAAAAGAAGAGCGTATTTGCTAATGCATAGCAAGTGCTAATGACATTATTTATACTCAAGGGTTTGAATTGCATTAAATCTCTTGTTGCTTCAGCTGCCATGACAGTCTTGGTTGTTGCGGAGTCAATTATGATTGAAATATATCATTAAGGATGTGAGTATGTAGAAATTCAGCTAGTCTATTTCTTCATTTTTGTTACAAGTAACTTTTTAAAAGGAGTTTAAGTGGGAAGTTAGTAGAATTTGAAGTAAACTCTATGCAAATGATACAGTTTCTTGTAATTTAAGTGGCCTCTGATTAACTTTTCCAATTAGTCCTATATCTTTATTTTAAATATGCTGAAAAATAATTTGAAAGCTGTCATCAGTCTGACACTTTGCATAACGGAGGAACAAACTCACCCTTCATAAATAGTTTAACTAATATGAAAAAGCTTGGCAGCAAAATATCATAGCAAATAAATCAGGAACTTGTTGTGAATGCTGTATTTTAAATTCAAGACAGGTCAAAGGAAAACAAACTTTGAGTATTTTGGAAAGATAGTGTAAGATTAGTTTTCTGATAGTTAATCTCCATATTTAGAGAGTTACTCATTTCAGGGGGGTAAAAGCAGTGGTAACAATAAACTGTTAAGCTGCTCAGCTGGAAGGTGATTGCTTGAAATAGCATTGAAACAAAACTTAGTGAAGGACAGCGGGTCCTTTTGTTTACAGCACTTGATAAACCAAACTATACTCCTCATATTTGGGATAATATTTTCTTCCAGGCTTCTCTTAAGAACAGACACAATTTTTCTTGAGGTGAGTTTCAGACTTTTATGGGGTGGACAATTGATTACAGGACCAGTGTGGCATTTCCAGAGAGAATTTTTTTTCTTGGCATGCAGGTTAAGAAGTGAGAATGCCCCGTGGGAGCCCTGTTGCTCTTAAAGAAATCTTTTTCTTAAACAAGATCAAAGACAAAATCTAAGCAGAGGTATCTGTGGATACTTTACATGTAGAGTAAGAAAAATTCCAGAAATACTCAAGCCGGAGTCAGTCAAGGAACTGAAGAGAAGGCAAAGAAAATCATGCTCCCTTAGCAAATTTAGGGGTTATTTTTCAAATAGTCCCTGAAACAAATTTAGCATGAAGTCTGCAGGATTTATATTACTTATCACCTGTAAGATGGGAAGACTTTTGTGAAGAATTCCATTAAAAACTCTGAAATTCAATTGGATTTATGGCTTAAATTGATAACAGTACCTTGTTGACTTGATGGAAATGCAGATTATTGTTTCCTTTCTGCAGCAGTTATTGTTGTAGTGCTATCTTGAGGAAAAGTCTGTTGGAAATATAACTCTAGGGAATGTTTCATCTTGCCTGAGGGATCTGCCAGGTAATTTTCAAGGTACAGAATAGCACACATTCAGGAAAATGAGGAAGCGGAGGACTGTTGCTGTTCCTGTCCCCAGGAAGGTTCAAGAAAGGAAGAAAAAATGTCTTACCATTTGATTACAGTATTTCAAACTGCTTTTCTGGGAGTTCCAGTCAAAAAGACTTCTTCTTAGGAGGGAGGAATTTCAAAATGGATTCAGGCTTCTAGCAGAGTGAATAAATTTTCATAGCGAAATAAAATTTATCTCTCCTAGGAATTTCATAGACATCCTCTGTCAGAAAATCTCAGAGGAGCTGCACTTTCAAAAAAATAAAGAGGGTCTGGACCTATTTGTGGGTCTTGCTACTGAACCTTAACCTGTTAAAATTCTATTTAAGCCTTACCCCAGGAGATCTCTACAAATGATGCTACTGAGTCTGTGCTTTCCTTGGCACACAATCCTCCTGTTTTGTGGTCAACATAACATGCCGTAGACAAGAAGATGCAAGAGTCATGGTTTTCAGTATTTGCTGTGATTTCTGCTCCCTTCTGAATTCACGGTTTGTAGTTTCCCAGTTCTCCCTGCCCCGACTCCCCCAGCCAAAAAGCCATGTACTCAGGAGTGACAGCAAGACTAATCCCAACACTTCTATAACCGCTTCACTTTGGGAATTTTCTTTGTTATAGTAATTGCCCCTAGTTACATCTACAGTGGTAGGAAATACAACCCGATTGGAACAACCAGAACAGTGAAATAACGCTGAAGGCCTGGCATCCATGTTAGATCTGTTTGAGGCAGCTGTATTTCAAACCAGGTCTATTATGATCCTCCAAAATAAACGACCATCAGCAGCTTGAAGAAAGTAGGCTGACTCATGGAGTGCTTTTTCTCATTTAGTTTCATTCTAAAGAAAGACAGTCATGCATTCCTAGAGGTTCTCTGGTGAAAAAAAAAACCACAAACAGGGCACAGTTGGGGATAATTGGAAGATTTGTTTCAGAAGGGCATTCTTCATCTGAAATAAAATGCCAATGTAGGTGGCAGATTCTCTACAACAACAGGAGTGAAGAACGACTTTGAATTTGAAGCAGTAGAGTGGGAATGAGAGAACTGGTCTACAAACTTCCTGGGTTACTTCTGCCACAGTTAATCATTTTCCTGATTGTTCTTGCCTCTCAGAGGTGTTCTTGAGCTATGTCCATAAATATTTGAAAGATGTGGCTATAGGGTCATGAAGATGTCAAGAAAAATAAACACACAAGAAACCTAGGAGAGACGGAGCTTCAGCTCTGACATTACAAAATACACACTTTTGTTACTTTCCAAGGAAAAGTTTTTGAGCAAATGCTCTGTGCTGGGGAGAACAGTTCAGAACTCAGCAGGACTGAAGTAAAACAATAAGTAGGTCCATCTTAACCCTCACCTTCAGTGGCTAACAAAAGTATTATAAAAGTTTACTTTCCATGTGAAGAAAGAAAGAATGTATGAAGAATCTGGGTTTGTTTTCCTAGAATTTAGCCCTGCCACTCATGTGAAAAATGAAGATCTGAAAGGAATTAAAAGACATCACATCATCAGGAATGGAAGCAAGCTGATTAAACGTGTTCAAGCTCTTGGTAATCGTTAAAAAATACATTTTACGGGAATAATAGCTGCCTGTTGACTGAGTGCCAGTGAAAAGTAAAAAGATCAGAAGACAAGGAATAAAATTACTATTTAAAGATCTCTTTGCATTGACAGGTTTGGTTCACTGAGCTGCAGCCTATTATATCAAATTGCTGTACTTGATTTGTGTTTTTTGAAATACAAACAGCTCATTTAACCCTGGATTTTGAGGAGCTAGGGGACAGGTTTTGTAAAGCAGATTAAAAGTCAGATTCATAACAAGCCAAAGGCAGGTTTTAGCTGTGAAATTTCACGTTTAATTCAAACCTCCCTTCTCAGGGGCTTATATATGGACTGTAGTCCACATAGAGTTAGGTGGTACCTAATTAGCAGAAATTAGCTGGAGTTTCACAGCAACAGGATTTTGGTACTCTCAATAAATACATCTGCTTTACTTCTATCCACAGGAAGAGGAAGCAGCCATCTTTTATATAGCAGCTGGTGATCAAAGCTTTCCTCTAAGAAGAGGAAATCTTGGCTCTGGGCATTGTTTATTCGCAATAGCGTCAAATACCTGCTGTGAGAACTAGCTTTTCCTTTTCTTTAATGATTCAACATTATTGTAGTATAAATACATACTGAAACCAAAGTTCTTCATTCCTCCTACACAAGGTTAGTGATTCAATTAACTAGGTTAGTTCAAGACTCCATCTTGTCCTTTTCTCAGACTTCACAGGTTTTTGCATTCTTCTCTGCGTGGTGGCCCAGCAATTCGGAAGGCCACAGAATTTCCTCCCACCATCTCTCTAGTATAGACTTTATGTGGGCAGTCAGGGAACTCTACTGGAACGTGAAAGATATGGGGTTTACACTTCCTTATTATGAAAGAGTGGAGGTAAATCAGCTAGGCCAATATATGAAGGTGGTGGCTATCAGCAGCTTTTGCTGCTTTTCTTTTTTTTTAGGCAAACATTTAATGGAAAAGTGAACGTTCTGAGTACCTAAACAGAAGTGTACTCACTGGGAGAGTCTGGAGTGGACTGAAACTCCTTTTGAGCAGCCCTTCCTTGGAGCAGCTGAACCCCAGCTCCTCATTCCGGGATGCTGATGAAAATTCTTGGTTGCTGGTCGGTTTTTTTTCTTAATCCTTGTCACTTAGGATAGAGATTTTCTCAGTCTGTCAAAAGCACTAAAATCTCATGTGCTATAGAATGGCACTTGCATTTAATTTGCAGGTAGGCGTATAACCTTTTATGTATCCTCTGGGTACTTTCCAAAGCATCTAGGCTCTGAAGATACCAAATATCACTGAAAATTAACATGGTAATCTCCCAGGTGGGAGATTCTGTCTGCTTTATGATCCAGGGGTGCAACTGTATCATGTATAGAAATACCTATGATTGTTTTAGTCTAGCTAAAACATCACTCTGGTCCTACCAAAAGCAAAGTGATGTCAATAGCGATTCTAGTAAAAGCTGCATAAATATGTCTGCCAATCTGGATAAAATCTTTGAGACAGTTGTTGATTTAGTAGAAGAAGGAAGAACAAAAAGCAGACTATTGGAAACGGTCCAGTTTCTAGAGAGGGAAAAGTGAGAAAGAGATGACGACAGACTTCAGAAGAGCAGTACTTTAACGCGGTGCTGAGAAGTGTTTAGAGAAAGGGAAAGAAAAGGGATGAGTTGGAAAGGATCATACTGGAAGGAGCTTCCAGGAGAATGAAAAGAATTGCAACACAGAGAATGACAACAGACACCAGCTGGCAGGTGGAGGTTGGATGTGGCCTTCTAAATAGCATAACTACCAACAGAGTTAAAGAACAACAGGGTGTAAAACAAATGAAGCAATTGTGTAGCCAGTCAGTCAGGGGAGGTGATAAATATACAAAAAGAAGTTATAGCAACTGGATTCAGTATCACAGAGAATGTGTAATTAGGTGAATCACACTTTGTTAAGTACATAAATGCAGAGAATAAATTAAAAAAATTAATCCATTATGGAACAAACTAAAGAGCGAACTAATTATGCAGAGAATTAATCACAAAGCAAGCTACTGAGAGAGGGGTCAACTGAGGGGGTGGAGATGAAGGAATGAGTAGCCAAGCGAGAAGCCAAAAGTACGTGGTGTTGCTGAGTGATGCAAGTGGACAAGTTTTAACCAAACAGACTGCAATTGTGCCTCCTGCTGAGTTCTCATCTGTGGTGGGAACATCATGCTGCTTTGTGAAGTGCTAGGAGAAAAGGAGAAGGTGATGGCTGCTTTTGGCCATGTGAGAAGAAGGGGGTGAAAATAAGCTCTACTCAGTCTACTGGTTTGTGTTTCAGGACTATGGAGCTGCAAAATGAGACTGTGATTAGAGGCTTTACTGGTCTATTTTGTTCTGGTTATACCAGAGAAACTAATGAGAGATCTTGGAAAAGCTATTATTGGACTAGTTTTAACTTCTCCATTTAACTGATCTCCCTTAACTAGTGTGGTTGAGCCCTGGCTGTGCTTTTAATAATTCTCTCCAAATTTGTACATACACCACAAACTGCTTTCTCTGGTCTCTTGTGCTTTGCTTACCCACAAATACTCTTAATTTCTTCTTCAAGCAGCTGTCCACATGATTTTAGGTGTGATAAAAAGTTCACCAAGTTTTGCAACTGTCTTTATCTAGACCTTCCTGTGAACCCCTTGAGATCAGCCTCTCTTTTATGACCAGAGATAGTGGAGCTCCTTATTCAGTTCAGAGGGTGAGGACTTTAGGAACCAGAGGGTTCTGGAATTTATAAGCTTCTCCTGAGGGGTGGTGCCTGTGCAAGTTTTCTGGCTTGTATTGCTATTGTCTATTTAACTCATTAATACCCAGGTACAAAAGGAGAAATTGTTTTTTTTTCTGTTTGAAAATGAGACTTGAAGTACTTTCCAGAAAACTATGAATTTAAAAAGCTGCCAAAGAAACATGGAGCCTTACTCTGTTATATTTTCCTAAAAAAAATGATGAGGCTTCTATGCCACCACTTATATTTTTGAAGGAAAAAAAAAAGTAGTTTAATATCCCAAAAATGTAGATTAATGAATTACATTAATCTGTAAAATTAGATCAGATAGAGGCAAAACCATTTTTTTGTTGTCATGGGATAATCTTTAATTTAATGTTGCTAAAAAGCCATGAAACATCAGATTTTATTGTTTCAGTTGTTGGCTTATTGCTTCAGTTAATTCATGCCAGATTTTGTTTTTCCTTGATTTAGTGCTACAGTGACTATATAACAAGATAATTGCATTAAATGGACATTGTTTAAAGTTTCCTATATGAGGAAAGGAATTGTGATACTTGCTACAATTACACAAAATGCAAGTAAGGTTTATGCGAAGTTCCTTTTCGACTCTTTTTCCAGTTGCTCTTCTCTCCTTAAATCACCTTCCTCACAGAAAGCTGGAGATTCCTCAGCCTATGCCTTGCTGCTTGAATGAAATGAACCTGAATTGTTCTCCCAGAGGAAAAGCATGAGGGTGACAGGAAAACTTGACTTGGAGGATGGGAAAAAGAAAGGTCTGCATTACTGATGCTGATAGGGAGGGAAGAGGGGACATGGTCCAGCAATAGTTGTTGCTTCACCCATCCTGAACCTTTATTTTGGTAGCTCTTGCAGCAGTCATTCTGGCTTTGGTATAAACAAAATAGGCTACTGGGAGGTTGGGGTAGAGTGGGCAGAATGGCCATGACCAGGGCCAGCTGCCACTGTCCTCACCAACCAGCTACTGAGGCAAGAAATTACCTTCTATTACTGCCCTGAGCATTATGTTCCTATGTTCTAGTCCTGGATGTCTTCTGAGTGTTGATGGCAAATAATTTTTAATCACCTGCTTTTTAAAAAAAAAAATTGCTTTAAAATTATTTTTTTGTTTGTTATTTTGAGAAAAAGTTTGAATGGCTGTTCAATGAAAGATTTGGATGTCAGATAGTTTAAAGTCTGTCTTGTCTTCGTAGTATGAAAAGTATCCCCAAAAGATACGTTAAAAATATGCAGAATTTTTCTTAAGCTTCCAAATACCTTTATTTTAAAGTAAGGTTTCTAAAAAATCAACTTACAATAAGAGGAAATAGATTTTGTTAGACTAGCTGATTAAAGAGGACAATTTCCTGAAGGAACTATGTGCTTGAAAGCTTATCGCCTTTTATTATTGTTGGATAGTGCTCGTATTTCTGTAACAAATCATTGGTTTGGGGTCAGTGGGAATTCTGAGTTCTTAATTTCTGCCACAAATAAAATACAAGATCAGCACCTGGCAGAGTATTTGGAACAAGAAAAATTTTATTTACAGCCCTATATAGAGCACATATATTTTGTCCAGATAGTATTTGAATACTCATAAAAAGCTTATTACTGACCTTGTTGCTTTGGTACGGGTTCTGTTTTGTTATTGGCCTCTGCTTTCTGTGGTTCACCTGGTCTTTTATTTTCACCCTGAAAAAAATAAACAGGATTAGAAACTGCAGGTGCTTGTTGTTGGGAATGATAGGGATGGTTTGATGTCTGCAACATTCTCCTAGGAATTTGATTAACCAAGTTGACACACACTGAACTTTGTTCCTGGGTGTTCTCTGTTCTCAGGACTTTCCAGATAGATTCACAAAGGGACTTGGATGCTGAAATCAAAAACTGATGTATTTGCATCTGCTGTGCAAACCCAGTTATTCAGCCTAGAGTTCTGCTGCTTCATGTTCCCAGAGCCTCATGTGTGCTGTCGAGGCTGACTTGGTTCAGTGCTGCCACTCACAAGCCAGTCCACATCTCTGAATTAGTCCTTCTTCTGCCTAAACCTTCTGCTGGGCTAACAGACCTGGGATCACAGAATGATATGGGGTTGGAAGGGATCCCCTGAAGATCATATATTCCAACCCCCTTCCAGAGCAGATCTACCTAGAGCAGGTTGCACAGGAACGTGTCCAGGTGGGTTTGAATGTCTCCAGAGAAGGAGACTCCACCACCTCCCTGGGCA
>JAOQGH010000012.1:126068465-126079825 GCA_025769975.1 Gallinago jamesoni
TCACGGGAAAGAAGTTCCTCCTCATGTTTAGATGGAACTTCCTGTGTTCAGTTTTGTGCCCGATATCTCTTCTCCACATCCTTGCATGTTTTGAGCTACCTTACCACGCTGACAGATCTCAACCTTTACAAAATACAGAGACAGTATCAACTTTCACTGCAAACAATTAACATCCTCCCACACTTACTGGCTTAGATCCATGAACCAAGTCCTCATGAGCCTTGGTTCATCTCGGCTTGGAGGAGGTTGTGAGAAGTGCATGCGGAGGTTTAGGTGGTCACAGCACTACACAGCAGCATTGTGCTAATCAATCCCATGAGCATTTTTAATCCCAGAAAGAATGATTTTTCCTGGTGTTTATCATACTGATTAATAGAGAAAGATTTTAGCTAGTATAAGCATATGGAAAATTATTTGACTTTAGGAGATTTCAGGTCCTCATGCACTTTTTTTTCCCCTCTCCCTCTCCAAACTCAATTACCTTCTCATTGTCTAAGTTCCTGAGATTAATTTGGGGTTTGTCTTTTTCTATGAAAGTACTTGTTTTTTCCTGTCTACTTTTATTCCGAGAATCTTGCACTGAAGTTCCAGTATACGCATATATAAATAATTAAATTAGATATTATATATATAAAAATGAAAATTAAAAGCCTAATCAATCTCTGCACATACTAGAGGTTTTTGCTTTGTTGTAAAGATTGTTTTCTTTGTTTCAGGCTTCCTCCTAATAGTGTAAAAACATTAATATGAGAATAGTGCTCTACGGTTACCAGATACTATGTACATTTCTTTTTTTCTCTTTAGGTAGTATCTCCTTGCAGGAAGAAAATCCTTAATTCTTGACCCATTCATCTGCCTCCATCTTAACAGTATCTATAATAGTGGAGGTTGATGGTGGTATGATCTGAGTGTTATGCTGATGTATGGAATACTTTGGGTGGAAAGAGTAATATGTCTCCAGGGAAATGTAAATATATATATTTTTTCCTAGAGCAGTTTGCCAAGTGAGGTATCAGGCTGCACAGAAGTCAGCTGTGAAGATTCAGGATTTTTTTTCTTTCAAGACAATGGCTTATTGACCCAAGAAAGCTGCTGTGCAGAAGCACGAGCAATAATTTGCCTGCAGATCTGCAGTATATGAAGTTTGTTGAACATAGACTTTTTTTCCATTTTGTGTGGATGGCAGTATGGATATGCCTGTTCATCAAACAATTGGCTTTTTGCATGTTTATAACAAATAACAAATCAAATTTGAGTTGTAGTTAGGTTGGATTAAACCACACCTCTTCCTGAGTTGTACAAACCTATGAACTTCTGAAAGGTTCTAGGGAATTATTTAGTCTTATGAACATTTATGTTTTGATCAGTCTTACTTAAATCGGTAAAATTTATAGAATCTTATACATGTAAATCAAGGCTCCCAGAAGTTAAGTAAGAGTCTTTGTATGTGTTTGACTGTTGTGAACGTGTTAAAAGATGCTACTTGGTTGTATATAATGGTGGAATTTCAATTGCTTCATGCAGCAGGAATTCAGAATAGCTCAGGCTGATTCTTAAAAGGTCATTTCAGTTTCCTAATTATTCGGTGAAATCCTAAATTGTCGCCATTTTGTCTTGTAAAGTTTTGATAATGTCAAGCTGGAAAAAACCAAAAGACTGTATTATTGGGAAAAGGTTAAAATTCAAAGGTAATGCAGAAGTATCTATCCTTCTGTCTCATTTTAAAATATTCCATTAATTAAAATGAAAAACGAGAACTTTTACTGAATAAAAAATACAGACCATAAATACGGTTTTCCGTATTTTTTCAAACAGGAGTTATATTAGTAAAACCAAGCCAAATAAAATACTTCTTAAAAAGCTACTTAACTGCTTTGCCTTTCTGACAGTTATAGGGAAGGAGGCTGATATATACCTGTATGCCTTTCCAATATTCAGAAAGGATATACTGACATTTTCTGCCAGCAGGGAACAAGATGAAGAGGAATACATGAGCACATCAAAAGCAGCCACGCCAATATCTCTAATTCTCCATTTGCAATGTTGATCAAGGTCTCTCATAAGCTTGCACTGTTTCAGGTTACCCCTATTTGGAAAGTAAACGTAAAAGGAGGAAATCTATATTTTCTTCATAAAGAAAACAGAGGAGTGCAGTAAGTATGTTTGAAAATCTAACCTTTGATATTTACTTACGTAAATACTTTCTAAACAAAAGGCAATATTACTGAGTCCGTATTAAACAATAAAAACTATACCTGGCCTGTAGATGCCTTGGGTGGTGGAGGGACAGCTTCATTCTTGCAATCTGTTTCCTCAGGTGATAACTTTGCTCTAGAAAATACTGCTTTTATTTTTTTAAACATCTTTGCCATTCAACTCTCCTGAAGCCTCTATAACTCTTTTACCACGAGCAGGTACATTGCACGTGTTTTCTTACCATTAAGCACTTAAGCCAATTAAACACTTAATCAGGTTGAGGTCTGATTTAACATCTTAAAGAAATTCCTTGCACAGTCTGTTTCAGTGACTGCTTTTTCTCACCATTAGCACTTTTCATTTATGTTGTAGACATAATTCTAATCTTGATGGTTACACTGTATATAGACTCAACTTTTCATGCACAAATCCTGAGGAGAATGAACTATCTGTTTAGACTAAATCAGCATCTAATGCTACGTTTATTGGATATTAAGCATTTAGTTTATATTTAGAAATGAGGTTTTATGTCCTAAATAAACCTGTAGTTTAACCAGGAAATGCAAAAGATTAATTGACCGATAATCACCAGCTCCCCAGCAGCCTACACGAGATCTCAAGAAGTTTAATTTCTTTGCAGTTATTTTATTTTTTGAGTGAATGACACTAAAAGGTCTTCTGCCAGTATTTGTTGTAGCAAGTTTATACCTGGTTTCACTCCACCCTTCTGAGTTAAAAGAATGGAAATAATTTCATCTTTCATTTTTCAATGTACTTACAGACAATACTATTTTAAGCAGTCTTAGATACAATGCTGAGGGGTTTAAGTTTTAGGTGAATGTCCTACAAATCAGTAAAATATAAATTTTTATGGAATTTATAACTAGGACATAATTTTGAGATTCTATAGGCTTTTTCCTATTCATCCTATATGAATTTCTATAAAATCAAGCATGGTTTATTTTATAGATAAAACTCATTTTCAAATGCTTCTAGTGCCGTGTTGATTCAACCCATGTTAACACGGATCTTTACAATTTAATAGTCTCTTTTTGTCTGAAATTACCTTTTATTAATTACAAGTCTCTGTTTTCACTTTAAGCTCTGAATTTGAGCTAAGAGCTTATAATTGATCTATGCTGGCCATGAAGACATCAAGAAATGTAGAAAGCTACTCTTTGAGTTCTTTCCATGATTACATTTTTAGCATTTATATTGAAGTATTAAAATTGTCCTAGTGATTGCCTCCTTGGGGCTTCTGTTTTCTGGCAAGAACGGTTTCTAATAATTTTTCTACCGTGGTAGTAGCTCCAAGAATGAACCAACAATTTTTTCATTAGTTAGTTTGCAAGCCTTTTTCCATCAATGCTTATGAGGCAGATCTTTTAATAGTTGGCTGGACTTCAGTCTCGTCATTTGGACACCTAACCCCTCCCTGCCACCCGACGTAATTTCATAGTTATTAGATGCACAAAGAGCTTGGAACCTCCCTTTTTATTAGGGTCTGTGTTCTGTTTACTTTTGAAAGCAAATCAGTTCTCGCTAATGCTTCAGTTTGTGTTTAAACTTAGTGTTTGAATGACTAAATTATAAATTAAAATCTAAAATATTTTCACCTATTTATGCAGGTCTGTCTGGACAATAGGTAGCTGCTTTTCTTTTAGATGTGAAATTCTACCTCCTTGCTCTTTTTACATTGGCTCATAAGAGAAGAATCTCAAAAGAAATCCTACACAACAGTTAATTTTTCTTTTACTGTGTGAAATTTTAGTGGGTTAAATTGGCTAATGCAGGAAACTGTCAATTGCTTCACACACACTGTACCTGCAAACTGAGCCTTTTTGAGATCAACTGTTTTCTTATTATAAAAATTAAATTCCTCGTTATTAATTTTTTTTAGAATAGCTAATTTTGGTCTTTGTTTACTAAAAGCAGTAAAAGTTGTACATAAAGCATAATACAATGAAAATATGTAGATTTTATTAAAGTACAACATGTATTTCAAGAATTTCTGCAAACTTATGCACATTTATCTTTTAAAAAATGCCAAACAATAATGTGCTTAAATTTTTTTTAATTATGGTGTTTATGCTGTTTTTAATTTATAATTAAAAGGCGTGAAAAAGGAATAGAGCAGACATTAAAAGGAAAGTGCCTTTGGGAACCTGTTAATAACTACTGACGTCTGTAGTTAATGAATGTTACATTGGTTTAGTCTGTGACTAATTAAATAAATGTTTGAAACTCCTTCATATGATGTGATTTTGTAAATAATAAGCAGGCCATAACAAACCTAATATTTTGGTACCGATGGAGGTACAAGTTTAACCCCTGACCCTAGTAAATTGATTAATCTGCTTGAATATTTCATTTCTCTTCTATGTAGCATGGCTATTTAGTTATTTTTATCAGACTCTGAACATGTTAAAAGCACTTCAGTTAATTGAACATCATGATGCACTATAAAGTAAGAAGATTATGAGTACAGTAACAAAGCAGATAGCCTGTAGCTTCTTAGCTACATCGGCTTCGACCAGTGCTTACTCTAGGCTGTATTTATGGTAAACCCTACAGGGTACAGGGATTTCAAGCCTGTCTTACACCTTCTCTAGATGCAGGAAGAGTACGTCCTTTATTTATTAATGATGTACACACTTTCCCATTTCTTGCTTTCAAGGAAATGTTGCTGCTTCATTTAAAAATTTCGCATATGCATAGGCTTTCCAAACTTTTCATAATATTTTTCTTTGCTAGATTTTTTTTTTTTTAAATCTAAAAGTAAATTTGAAACAAGGCACTCGCAGAGTGGGTCTTATGTTCTAAACTTGGGCAAGAGATTATTCACCATGAAACACAGCAGATATCTCAGAAACCGAGGTCATTTAAATGCTGTATTTTTCACTTGGTTTGTAACCACTGCTAAAACAACTGGCAGGACTCTTTCCCACCACCCCATGGTCCATGTAGGACCATGCAGCTGCTTGCTCACTCCCCTGTCTCCTCACCACCACCCCCAGTAGTGGAGGGAGAGGAGGGGGAAAAGGAGGGGAGAGGAAAAAAACTGGTAGGTGGAGATAAAGACAGTTTAAAATAACTGTAACGGAAGAGAAAAACAACAGCAACAACAATAATATTAGTAATAATAATAATGGAAAAAGAATATACAAAACAAAACGATACGACGCAAGCGGTTGTCACCACCCAACGATCGGTTGCCCAGCCCTTCCCAAGCAGTGATCATGGATCCCTGTCCCCCATCCATCTGTATATTGAGCATATTGTCTATAGTATGGAATATATTCCTTTGGCCAGCTTTTCCTGTCTACGCTCTCCTTCAGCTCCTATGGGAAGCTGAAAAAGTCCTTGACTAATATAAATCTTACTTAGCAACAACTCAAACAATATGTGTTATCAGAAATTCTGCTCATACTTAATCCAAAACACAGAAGTTACTAGAAAGAAAATTAATTCTATCCCAGCTGAGACCAGGACACTGTATTAAAGAGTACAGTACTTCCCAAATCATAAGAACATCCAAAAGAAAGCATGAATTCTTTTTCTGAGTACTTAGAACACTTGCTAATGAGAAGAGGCTTCTTTCTTCTGGGCTGTTCTTTGAGGTGTTTTTGTTTGGTTTTGGGTTTTGGGGTTTTTTTTGTTTGTTTGGGGTGTGTTTTTTTTTTTTTCTGCTGGTACTTGCTATAAAAACATGAAAGCCCTGTGAGCCCTGATTTAAATATCAGTGTATTTAATCGGCACAGAGTGAATTCCAAAGGCTTTTTTGCATTCCTTGACAGGCAGTGTCAGTTGCTCCATTTGCTTGAATGTACAGATCAATAGAGATCATCTGAAGTTTTTTATTTTTGTATTAAATCAGGTGTAGCATGTTAAAAAGATCAAAGCCTGAGTTTCAATTCCATTCAGATCTTCCTATAATGCAAAATGTAATGTTATTTATAAGATACTTTTCTTCACTTTCTCTCTTTCTCTCTGTGATTCAAGGATCTTGACAGCTAAGAGTGGTACATCTTTCTTTAGAGCTCTGTAACAGTAGTCAGACAGAAGCACTTACCATATTTTTTCCTCTGTAGAGTGTAATATTTGACAATTTCACCTATTTTTGTGGATTAGCAAAAATCATATCATTAATTTATATGTCTTCCTTAATTTTGAGGACTTTGTTACAAGACCTTTTTTTTTTATCCTTATGAAGAAAATGGTTCTGGAACTCAGATTATTCATATCTAACGATTGTCTTCTTTTTTAAACTCAAGTGATACTATAACCTAACTAGCTATGACTTAATAAAGAAAATTATTTTATGCTTTTAAATGAAGTACGTCTTCTTAAAACCTATTATCACAGTTGTGGCCAGATCTACGCAGTGTGACTGTAGCCTTCAGTGAGGTATCTTTAGAAATAACAAAGGTTACTTAAAAGGTAATTCTTCACTGTTTTGATGTAGCTAATTTTGCACTGATTGATATGGCTTTTGGTGCAGTTTACACACTGGCACAAATGTACCAGAATCAGCCTCTGCATCCTGTTTGAGGCAGTAATAGGTCTTATGGTCTGGAGGAATCTGGAAATTACACAATAATCTTGATTGGTTTTGCCTTCCAGAAATGCAGATTCTATTTTTTCCTTTCAAATTCAGTTTTGTATCTCAAATCCAAATAACATGATTTGTTCAGCTTACAAGAAAAAACAGATGGGAACACTTGTGGCAATAGGCTGGAAAAGACAGGGTGTTGATATTTCCTATTCCTTTTCACATTCCTCTATATAAAATTACTTAATTAAGGTAGGAGCTGTATCCTAAAGACTCATTTTTCTGGAGCCTTCCCCAGATCCTGGCTAGCCCTGAGTGTGATACTATCATCATGCCACAATGTGATGGGTGGGTTGGAGGAGCTGACAAAATTGACTGTCAGCCTGCCAAAATTATGATGGCTGATGCCACTTCTTGCTAATGACCTCTTTTGATGAAAGTAACATGTGAATCAAAGGAATGGGGCATAAAACAGAACAAAATGTAAGCTCGTGTTTAATTATGCCATTCTCTGCAGGTGTAATGAAAGGTGAGGAAAGGTTCTTGTCTGCTAGTAGAAAGTAGACTTCCTTTGGCATGTCTGGCTTTTTTTTTTCCTCTCCTCTGTCTTTTTAGTTCTTTTTTTTTCCCCTCTCAGAACAAAAAAGGCACCACCACTAGATGTTAATGCCTGTATTTTTTATGTGTCCTTATGGACCGAATTTCTTTAGTAACAGTGTGTTACTCCCTCGAATGTGACTCATCACATGAGAAAGCTTCATCAACTAGGGTTGTGCTCAAAAGTCTCTCTCACTTAAATGAATATCCAAAATAAGTCTGGGTCTAGGGGAAAAACAGGAACAGCTCCTCCAGAAAGGTAGGCATGAGACCCACCTAGAGAAGTCTCAGCCATGGGCTAGATCACTGGAGGAATTAGGCCTCCTGCAGCCCCTACTGGAAGAGCACATAATCTCAAACTGGAAATTTAGGGTCTTCTCACCACCTTGGTAAACAGAACTGATTTGGAATGTCTAAGAAGTCATTCTTGTCTCAGAAGCAAACATAGAAAGCAGTGCTCTCATGCCACAGGTAGCTATTTAGTAACCTTATAATACTGAGGTCATAGTCCCCTTTTTCTTCCCATTTTTCGTGCATCTCCATGGAGAAGAATAGATTACTGCAGAAGGAAATAGATTCTCTGCCACATCCTGTAGATGGGAAGTAGCCTGCATGTTGTCTGCTGGGTATTCCCCATGGGAAGCTCTCTGTGTGGGAGCCACTCTAGGGAGACTGAAGTTGTTCAAAATGAATTTCAGTACTAGGGTTTCTCAAAATATGTGAAATGAGCTCAAAACCTTACTCTGTACCAATACTTTTTTTTTTTAATGAATACATAATGCAGCTACTTACAGTTGGGAAGTTGACAAGGGTTCCTCTCCTGAATGTCTTCAGTAGGAAACCCCAGGAAGAAGACAAGGAGGGCAGAAAACCTTGCCCTTTTAAAGGGCTGACTCCTGGTCTGGAACCTGTAAAACAGGTTTTTTTTACTGAAAACCACTGGAAAAGTTGGGGGTTTTGCCTGAAGGCTTTTTACCTCAAGAGGCTAAAAAGAAAGTTACTTTGATAAAATTACTTTCCTTCAAATGCTGGTAGGATCAGTACGATCTTCTCTTTTGTAGACTAAAAAGACCTGAGTCCCTCAGCCTTTGTAGCACTAAGATGATGAGGGGCCTGGAGCATCTCTCTTATGAGGAAAGGCTGAGGGACTTGGGTCTTTAGTCTGGAGAAGAGAAGGCTGAGGGGAGATCTGACCAATGCTTATAAATACTTAAAGGGAAGGTGTCAAGAGGATGGAGCTAGTCTTTTTTCAGTGGTGCCCAGGGATAGGACAAGAGAAAATGGGCACCTAAACATGAGGAGGAACTTCTTTCCTGTGAGGGTGGCAGAGCCCTGGAAAAGGCTGCCCAGGGAGGTGGTGGAGTCTCCTTCTCTGGAGACATTCAAACCCACCTGGACACATTCCTGTGCAACCTGCTCTGAGTGGACTTGCTCTGGAAGGGGGCTTGGACTAGATGATCCCCAGAGGTCCCTTCCATGTGATTCTGTGATTCTCTGAACCACGCAAGCACAGACTGAAACAGCATGCTGCCAGAAAGCTCAGTAAAATGCCAAGACTCCCAAAAAAAGAACATGTGGTTCTGCTGCTTTGTTTTCTAGCCCTGTAAAATACCAGTGACCTGGAATGGATCTTGCTGTTAAAAAATCAACAACTTTTTTCACAAAAGATATTGTGATACTAGTTTTAGAACCACTGCTTTACATGTGACTTTATACTCAAAGCCAGAATGTAAGAATTATTTTCTAAGCACTGCGTTCAAGAGATTTCACATGCAGCTAGCTGGTTATGATTGACTTTTTAAGATTTTAATCGTTTCTCTCATGTAGAATACCCGTGAAGAACAAGGATGGTAGTATTCATCTTTGCAGAGTTGTAGAAAGGAATTTATCACCTTAAATAAAACTGTAAGAAAACATCAGGTGAGTTTAACTTTGGTACATGTCAGCACATCAGGAAAAGGAAACTTCAATGTACATGAAAAGATGAGAAATTCTTGAACCATGACTGTCAAATTTTGGTAAGGTTTAGGTCTAGAGCTTGTTCTGTTTTGGAACTCAAAACCATTTAATGTGAGGTGAAAAGCAGACTCCATTTAAAAAAAAGGATTTTTTTTTTTCTGTTTTAGAAAACAACAACAACAAACCAAACCAAACCAAACTAAGTATCTCTTCTTCAGGATGTTTTCAATATATAATCTCATTCTCGGTGCCTTGTGCCTTCCCAATGCCCTCTCAACTTTCCTGTTACATTCTATTATAGGACTAACAGGAAGGAAAGTCTTAAGAGAAAAAGATATTTTTGTTTTGTTTACACTGAAACATATCTGAAGGTGATCAGTAGTGTTGGACTTCAATATTTTCAGGCTTTTGAAGCTTCCCTTTTTAATAAAATCGAGAGGCTTAGGAAACAGAAACAAACGTGATAACTTAAAAACAATGCAGTCCCTTTTTTCTTTTTTTTTCCTCTTTTTCCTAAGACCACTTTACTTTTCAGTTATTTTAGTTATAAAAGCTTGGCATGCTTTCTTGAGGAGGGGCCGGGGAGGTGAACCCAAGGCAACGCAGTCTGTGAGGCGGCCGCAGGGCCTGAGGTGAGCCCGAGGCGGGAACTTCATGGCGCCGCATAGAGGGGGTTCCCAACTCAGGGACCCGACCCGACCGGAACCAGGAAGCCCGCGGCAACCAATCAGACGCGGAGGGGGCGTGACCAGGAGCCGCGCGGCGATTTAAAAGCGTCAGAGCAGACATTCTCTGCTTGGTGGGGTGGCGCCATCTTAGGGTGCAGCGTGTGGCAGGTGAGAGCGAGGGGAGGAATAAGGGGAGAGCTGGCTGGCTGGGATTATCTTGAGTGAGCTCTCAAGGCAAGTGCAGGGCAGCCAAGGGATCAGAGCCAGCCAGCATGGCTTTATGAAAGGGAAGTCCTGCTTAACCAACTTCATCTCTTTCTATGACTGTGTGACCTGCCATCTCGATGCAGGGAAGGCTGTGGACATTGTCTGCCTGGACTTTGGTAAGGACTTTGACACTGTCCCTCACAGTGTTCTCTTGGAGAAGCTGATGAATCTTGGCACACACAAGTGTATTCTTTGCTGGATAAAAAACTGGCTGGATGGCTGTGACCAGAGAGTTGTGATTAATGGAGTGAAATTTGGTTGGCAGCTGGTCACCAGTGGTGTCCCACAGGGCTCGGTTCTGGGGCCAGTCTTTTTTAATATTTTTATTGATGATCTAGATAAGGGGATTGAGTGCATCCTCAGTAAGTTTGCAGGTGACACCAAACTAGGTGGGAGTATTGATCTGCTTAAGGGTAGGAAAGCTCTACAGAGGGATCTGGACAGGTTGGATCAATGGGCCAACGCCAATGGGGTGAAGTTTAATAAAGCCTGCCCAGGGAGGTGGTGGAGTCACCATCCCTGGAGGGGTTGTAAGAAATGTGTAGATGTGGCACTTCAGGGTGTGCTCTAATGCCTGAGATTGATGGCTTTTGTCTGTCTGTGTGTGTTGGTTTGGGTTTTGGGTGTAGTTTGTGTGGTTTTGTTTAGGGTTTTTTTTGTAGTTGGACTTGGTGATCTCAAAGGTCCCTTCCAACCATGAATATTCTGGGACTAGAAAGCAAACATCCAGAGAAGGTTTCTGCTAGGTCTGTAGCCACAGTCTAAAAGGAAGAAAGCAACTGAAACTGACCTACCCCAGAACCATGCAGCTGCCCAGGTGATGAGCTGTGTGGCATGTCTGAGCCTGTCAGTCTGGCAGGAGGACAGCAAAGACAGGGTCTGTGTGTGCTGTGAGAAAGTGAACAATCTGCTCAGCCTGGTGGCTGAGATTAAGGAGGAACTGGAAAGACTGAGGACCATTTGGGAATGTGAAAGGGAGGTAAGCTGGGACTCTTTAGCCTGGAGAAGAGAAGGCTGAGGGGAGACCTTATTGATGCTTATAAGTATCTAAAGGGTTGATTGAAGGAGGAAGGAGCCGGATTCTTTTCAGTGGTTCCCAGTGATACAATGAGGGGCAATGG
>JAOQGH010000012.1:126089994-126140820 GCA_025769975.1 Gallinago jamesoni
CAGCAATTTAAGGGACCCAGGATAATACTTCTATGCATGTCCAGTTTGAAGCTATAGTGAAAGCGAAGTGGGAATGAATATTAAAACTCTCATTGTGACCTCAAGGAAGGGAACTGAGCTAGTGTGGAATTTTCCAGTGGAACGTTTTATTTTCCCCTCAGAACTTGTTGCTTCCACAAGCTTGTACTTTTCCTGGAAAAGCACATACAGAATTTGACAGGAAATACTCTTTAAGCAAGGAAAGAATTTTTTCATCAAGAAAAGAGCAGGAGAGAGAACGATTATTTTTTTTTAATTATTTTTATTTTTAGAAGGGTTGCTTGTGGTTATGTGGATTAAGTTTGTATCTTGATTTATAACCTGTGTAAAAGTACTAAGGGCTACACAGGGGAGACAGGCAGTTGAAAGCAGAATCACTCAGTTCTATGGATTATTACTCGTCTCATTTTTTTCTGAGAGTGCAGTTTGGGGGAAACTCCAAACTGTGTTATGTGGAAACTTGAATCTTTACAGCCACACACCTCCCTTGCCTCTTAACTGCTCAGCTACTGGTTACTGTAAGGTACCTGAAGATTTGTCACACTTCTTGGAAAGTTTTCCTCCTACAATAAAAGAAATATTTAATACTTTCACAGTACAGTTAAACTATTTAGCATAAATATCAGAACTGGAGGATAAAAGAGTTTGTCAGGAATAATTCAGTATATTTTCAAATGACTTAGTCTCCTTGAGATATGATACAAAATGTTAAGAAAAGTACCCTCAACCATAGAACTGACTTGATTAAGAGACTGATGGTAGCAGTTCCTGTGGTAGATGTGTGCCAGTTGACCATGAGACGTGCTCATGGACAAGATAGATATTACTTTATTATATAAAGGTAGCTGTTCTTCAGTACTCCAGTCTCCACAGGTTTAAAAATTCTTCATGCGTACTAATCTATTTTCTAATGATGAACAAACTATTTTTTTCTGAAGACATCACTCACTGTGAAATTAAGCAATAATAGTCCTACATGCAATCCTTTATAGGCAACAGCTCTGGCCCTTTCATCTGTGAGCCTCGCTAATTTCTTGGAAAGTTGTTCTTTATTCTGCTTAAAAATGGTTTTGTGTTTGCCAATGTAAGCAGAAAAGAGTCCAAGTCTGAGCAATAAATAAATAAATAAATGGCATATCTCTACCTTTCAGGATATGTCCAAAGACAGTAAATTAGTGAATTGCTAAAAGCTTCTTCCAGAGCTCTGCAGCCTCCAAATTTACAATAAATCCTAAGGCATTCTCAGGTCAAATAAATAATACTGCAAGCATAGCATTTCTGTTGTTCTGCTTTAAATTAAGGTTAAAGCTACACAGAGTACTGCATTAAGCTTTTAGAACATCAAGCAAAGTTTTAACAGAACCAGAAGATGAAAGTCCTTCCAGAGGATGATAAACAATCCTTAATTGGGATTTACTGTAGATACTTGTTCAGGATTTGTGATTATGCAATTCTTTAAACTACCCAATACAAATGTGACTCAAAATGTAACAAAACATTATTGCTTGCAATAACAAAGTGATAATGCTTGACTCTGAGCTTTTAATAAAATCAGGCTTATACAGTCATGTTACCTGTCTTTAGTTCACCCAATAATTTTATGTTGCCCAGTTTAGTGGAATTGGACAGAAACTTAAAGGTCTAAAACTCTCATAAAATTAGATAGAAATCTGAATTTGTATTCCTGCTGATGCTGCAGGTAGATGTTAGCCCATAGCTGATAAAAGAGAAATCAGCTAACCAAGTTTATGAGTAATAATCAGTTTGTCTATAGCTCTGAATCAGCCAACTGCATGGTCACTTGTGCTTGGTCAATGTGGTAGGGCAGCATGAAGGACAAGGAGGAAAAGGAAATATAATTTATTGTCCTTGAGAGAGGTGCTCTGGGACATACTCGGAGATCACTGATAGCTTTTGCTATTTCTGCTTAGGAAATAACTTGGAAGGCAAGTGGTGGCTATATTTTTTTTTAAGAAAAACATTTTAATATAGAGATGTATCTACTTAGGAATATTTTTTAGGAGTTTCATCCAATGCCTGTTGTCTTTCAGTAATAATGTGAGTTTTGGAGCAAGTGCTGTGTCTTCAAAGCTCAAAATCATAGTGTTTCCACTTACAAAAAACACATCAACATTTTGGAAAGAGAAAAGAAATCCCTGGAAGTCTAATAAATTTATAAAGTATATCCCAGTGCTGCGGTTCATGGTTCATTTTAATTTATTTTGAATAATCCTCTTTAGTTGTTTTGCAGTTCTGCCTTTATAAACTACTGTAATACCTGTTATAACCCTGGAGAATTTCTGCTGACTCTTAAAAAAATGTTATGTGTCTGAGACCTCAAGCCTGAAAAACACAGATTTTGTTCAGTGCTAATTTATTTTCCCATGAAGTAGAGTAAAAATGTAGTAAACTTTCTTCCAGAAAACTGGAAGGAATTAGTAACATTGGAGTAAGGGGCACACAAAACAGTTTATGTAAATCAAGGGATTATGATGGGTAAACCTCTTGACTTTGCTTCTCCAGTGCTAAAAGATTATTTTTTTTCTTTTAAGAGACAAATAGCTTAATATTCAAACTGACCTACCCCTGTGAAGTAGATATAGCTACTTTAGTCTCCCTCTTGCACAGCACTTTAGAGAGTATAGTCAATAGAGTAAATACATTGGTCATATTCTGAAAATTATACTTACCCAAGGCAATTATTAGCAATTTGAGTTTCTGGAGTTCAAAACATTTCAAGGTGAGATACGCAGGTCTGCATACAGAGATCCAAAGGATGGCAGACAGGCATATGAAGTTCCTCGTTCAGTGAGAAAAAGAGAATGTAAGATCAAGGGAAATGTATAGATTGCAGATGGCTCCCCCTTGGTCTCTCCAGTAACTCTCTATTTGAAAGATGGTCATTACCATTTCTTAATGTGGAAAGAGCAGTAGTCTTGCAGTTAAATCATGTGTCTCAGCATCGAAGGCTTCAGATGTACATCTCAATTTTCCCTGCACTGTGTGAGTAGTGTAACTGCTCTGCTTCCTCACCTGAAAATTATCTGTATATTTCCAATTTGTCATCATTAAAAAGTAAGTTGCCACTAGAGTAGTGTTTGATACAATTACATTTTGGCACAGGTGGTCTTTTCTACCTAAGCTTCACCTAGTGCAGGAATAGGCTTAGGCAGGTGGAAACAGTAATAATTCTTTCATCCTTAAAACTGAGTGGTTCTAGTTCCTACCCCAGTACCATGTGGTCCAACTCCAGACATGTCAGTAAGTCAGGGTCAAGAGCAGTCCAGAAATACTCAAAATATCTGTGGGGGGGAACTAGACTGTGTAAGGTACTGGAAGCAGTAAAATTTGGCAGGTTTTGAATTTTCAGCTGGGTAAACTGGACTGCAGCAAGCACTGCTTCATAGATAGCTAGAAACTTCAGCCAAGGATGTTTTTCTGGATGTGCACCCAGAAGGCACACTGGTGTTGCAAAGCTCCATCTCACCTGGTTTCCACTATGTCCTTGATGTCAGTTAGTTGCCTGGTCAGACCCGTACCCATAGTTACACCTGTGATGTTTCCATATAATTTTCCAGAAATTATGATGTTTAGCTGTAGTGAGAAAATGTTTACATAGATATTCTTAAAGTGACACTTTGAGGGAAATAATGTGAAATTCTGAACAGCAAAATTTCAACCAAAAATGATTTAACAAACCGTAAACAAATTAGCTGCTGCTTAAAATTGTCATTAGCTGATGCAAATAACACTTTACAAATGCAGAAACACCTTATTTACTGGCATTTTCAGATAGAAGATAATACTGGGCTTAAACAAAAGCCAATTTTGAGCTACACTGTCCAAAAGCATGCAGAATATGTTGCCTGATCTGATTGTATAAATTCTAACAGACTTCATATGTTTTTCTTTTACACTGACAACCAGGGAGAAAGCAGGTTTTCCTTAGTCTTTCAGAGTGGCAGTGTACCCTGGAGAGATGAATATGAGTCTCGGGCACCACTATGTACACACTACTTTGGAAATCTGTTGAAACCCAGTGCTTTGCTCCTTAAAAGGGAGTGCAATACCATTAGTGTACCTATGCCATTTTCCCCCTCTGCTTAAAATAATTGGTGATATTCCCATTGACTTGCAGGTGCTGGAAGAGTAATTTACTCCCTCTAAACTGATCACCAGGCACCATACCTGGGGAATGCTTCTGTACTGGTCATACATACATTTTTTTGTTCTCCTTCTGTGCCTTTTGTGTGTTTGTAGGGAGAAATTCAGGTCTTTTTGTGTTAGTACAATCTAAGTTAGCATCTGTTCTTCTGTATAGCTTAGTGAGGTGAAGGCCTTCAAAAAGATGCAAAAGATATTACTTAAAAAAATTGAGATTCTAAAGTCTGTGTGGCTTGCAAAAGTCCTTTACAGGTGTGATTAAGATTTGAGGCACATCTGTGTAAAACAATAACAGCAAATAATCCAAGAATTGCAATATCAGCTGTAATAAATCCAGACATAGAAGTACACAGGCTCCTGTGTTTGGCTATTTCTTGGAGCAAATATAAGAGATCAGTTGAGGTATAGAACTCAATAGGATAGTAGCAGCCATGGAAACCATAAAATTCTGTACTAGTTTTTGTGGTTGGTTTTTTTTTTTTTAAATGAAGAGTAAGTATCCAAGAAAAACTTAGTCTGATTTAAACTGCATGCTCTATTTTCCTTCTTTGAAGTGTCAGAGAAAAAACATGGAAAAAATGAAGTATAGGGATGGATATAAATGCAGGATGGAAAAGCAAAGCTATTAAATTGGTTTTTGATGAAACAAAATATTTCATCATGGGTAGAGTTTAACAGTAGTTTCAAGTCACTTGAATTTGGATTACTTTGCTCTCGCATATACACTAAATGAGGCAGAACTTTTAGGAAACAACTTCAAGCCCTTCTGGATGAGTATCAGAATGCGTAAGCTTGCACCGATGGATAAATGCAAATAGTTGGGATTGAAGCCTAGGGCCTGCTTCTGCAGAAGTCACTTGCAGTACCTCAAACTGACTTACTGACGTGGGTCTGAGATCTGCTCTGTACAGTAGACATCCTCTAGCATGCCTCTGTAGTTGAAACACAGCAACAGTAGCACGTACAGAAGCTGGAACTGTAGAGTAATGAAGGAGCTTCTCGAGATCATCTTGTCCAACCCCTGCTCCGATCAGGGATGGCTTAGGGCAATTGTTCATGACTTTGTCAAGTTTTGAATACCTTCGAGGATGAAGATTACTCAGTGGGATAAGTTGTTCCCATGGCTGATCACCTTTATTGTAATTTTTTTTTCCTAGCACCTGTGTCTGTCACCTACCATCCTATTACTGTGCACCACCAAGGCAGTCTGACTCCATTGCCTCGCTGCCCCATTAGGCACTGTCTCCACTTAGATTACCATTAGCCTTCTCCTGAAAACTTAATCCTGGTCTTCAGCTTCAGCCTGCTGTCCATCTGGGTGGCCGCTGCTGGACTCATTTCAGTGTGACATCTCTGCATCCCTTAAGTTTGTTATATGTGAAGGGCTAAGGATGGTTTTGGTTTTTCTGGTTTAGAACTGCAACGTTCTTTCACTGAGAGTAAGGAGCAGGAGAGAGATTGACGGAGTATGGGACCTGAAGTACTACTTCTAGCTTGTTTCTGTTGCTGAGTGCGAGAGTTTCACAGAAAAAGATCTGCAACAGGGGTATTTTTTTATTATTTCAAACCAAACTGGTTTAGAATTGCATTGTAATAATGCGTCTGAATAACCTAGGACCAATGAGGTTTCTAGGAAGCCAAATGTTGTTGTCTACCTAGGGAGTTTGGAGAGAGGAATAAATTTAGATTGAGCTCTGTAAGAGTATGGAAATGCTTACCCAAGATACTACATAACCATAATTCTATCCTACTCCTTCATTTGCAGAGCATAGTAGTTAAACCACTTAAATTAACCTGAGTTCACAAACACTAAAATGCCATAATCAGAAGTATATGGTTTTGCATGATGTCAGAACATGAAAAAATTAATTCTACTCTAAGCAAAACTTCCTTGTAATAGAAAAAAATTACCCTAAATCTCCACACATAGATTCTGTGCAATATTTCAGTGGCTTATAGTTAGGAGCAAATGTAGCCTTGTGAAGATTAAGCTTTGCCTCCAATGACACTCTCAAAGGCCAGGGACCACATGGTGCAGACCATGAGGCACATCTTCATACAGTTTTGGCAAAGACAGCTTAGCTGGTTCAACCTGCTTTGTCTTAACTCTCTTCTTCTCTCCCTTACCATAAGCAAAGTGCTTCATAAAGCAAGAACTCCAAATTAATATGAAAAGTTCCTGTTTCATTAAAGTGGTATTCTTTGTCAGAGAAATGAGGAATAGTGCTTGTAGGCCCACATTTTATAAATTAGGCTTATAGATAGCTATTGTATTATACCTTATATCACCAATATAGACTAACAGCCTTCATCTTAATGTATATTTTTTGAGTTGCATGAAGCCTTTGCAGTGATTGAAATTAATATTAAACAGATTGAACATTTTCTTCTTTCTCCCTATATTGTTTGCAAAAGGTCAATGTGCGTATTAACACGCACAATTAAAATTCTTCTGGAGATCCTGAAAGGTAAGAAGCAGAGCCTGCATGCAGAGAGATATGTAGTCAAATACAGAATACAAATTAAACAAAGGACTCTTCTTATTTCATAAGTTGTCCTCTTACTGCATTTTTAAATCCATTCTTTTCTTCTTTCCCCCCCGGCAATCTCTTCAAATTTTTAATGTTAGAGGAGATAATGAAAGTTATAATCTAAGGGCAATTAAAATAAAGCTTTAAAATTCTGAAACACTGAAACAGATGGATAAATCAGAGTTATTGTGGGAACAGGCTGTTAAAATTAATATCTCTGATTTTTAAATCAACTTGATGCAGCTAAGTAGATATTGGTAAACATTTCAGCAGCTTGGGATACAACAAGAAACTGAAGTACTGTGGTGCACGTCTGCAAAAACTCAGCCTGGAGGCTGAAGCCAGCAGTGAAAATCTCAACCTGGAGTTAAGTCAGGACCCAACCTGCAATTCCCAGGCACACGCCAAGTGCCAGGTGCCTAAATAGGCCAACAGATTGTGCCACACAGTAAGAACTTGCTGAAATTCTGCACCACTTGAGTTTAGGTACTGAGGATATGCATTTGTGCAGGGCTGGCTGGATCATCCCTCTCTCCTTTAATGCAAACCAAAGTGATGTTATTTGGGGGATGTAACAGGTTTGTAGTTACCAAAGTGGTCAGCTTGTGGTCTTTGCACTCCTTGGTACTGGGTATTCTAGAGACATCTACTGCATTACAGGAGAGCTCCAGTATAGACAAAGTAGGGGTCAGTGGTGATGTTTTCCCTCCTTTTTCTAAATCTGAGCCATTATGTAGTTGGGACAGTGGGACAAGATTTGAGGGACGGTAGAAGAAGATGAACATGAGGTTGTGTGCCTTTGCATTAATATGCAATTAATATTTGGGTATCTAGTAGGGAAAGAGCTGGTGCCAATCTCCAGTTTTTGCTCCTAAATGTATTTTATGCATTTTAAATCAAGCATTTTAAATTTACTGAACAAAGTCCCCCTGTATTCAAGAGAGTATGGTAACCATATTTTTCTTTTCTTGGGGGAGTGCCCTTGCCGTACTTGTCTGGTGGTTAGCATGCTTTTATGAAAAATATGAACTTCATTTCCCTTTGTCTGGAAAACGCAGGTGTCTTGTTCCCTAGAGGAAAGTTCTGGTCTGTTGACTATAGGGCTGGCAGCACTGCTTTCTCTTCAACCCACGTATTTGATGGGAACAGCTGAAGCTGCTATGCTTTGGATGAACTCCTGTGCTGATGGTGTGTTCTTAGCATTTCTATGAGGCTGGAATGCTAAAGGAATTTGATTGTAGGGATGGCTAGCCTGTGAACCTCAAACAGGCCTGCATGTGGAACAGGGAGCACAATTGTCAGCACAGATAGGAAACCAAGTGTTCAGACCATAAGCATTAGCAAAACTCAAGGTATGAAAATGCTTCTCAAGATATGATGTTAGTAGCTCGCATTTCTCACTTCGGTGCTTCTATACCAAATAATTTTCACCTAGTATGTAATGCTTTTTTCATTTTTATTTTAAAATTGCAGACAATGCAGGTGCTAAGGTGGAATGCTCTCAGGCTTCAGGTGGTAGGTTAGCAGTGGATTGGGTAAGCACATCAAACTCTTGTCTGCTCACCCCTTGTTCCTTTGTCTCAGTAGGGGTAAGAGGGATGATGGAAACATTAGCAAATCAACAATGGTCCCAGAACTCTTTTCTTTTAAAGAAAGAATATTTTAGTGTCACCTGGGCCTGTTCCAGCTATAGCACACAACCAAATGCCATTCCTCTTAATGCAGGAGTGGTAGAGCTAGGAAGCAGGGGAAGATCACATTTGCAACAGTATTTGGTTCTTTAAAACCATACTGGAAATTGAGCGGACTCCCCAGATGTCATGGTGTTGCATTCCCTTTCTCTTACCTCCATTCTGACAATTCTGGTTGGTTTCAACAAGACCTGGAAACTGTGTGGGTGAAACAGTGTTATGCTCTGACCCTGTAAGTAAAAAGATTGCAAATTAAAGTAAGGCAAGTGAGAAGAACATCATGAACAACAGAATAATTCATGTAAGTTACAACCTGTATTTCCAGGTGCAGTGATTTGCAGTCCTTGTTATCACATACTGTATTCTGGATTTCTACTTATTTTACAAAGTCAGCCCTCTCTATTTCTGTTTGTATTTTTACTAAGCTACTCATCAGTGATTCCTTTGCAAGAGGAGATACTGCAAGAAATCATCTAATTTCTGGGCTTTATTTATTTGTAAGAGTATTAATATGGGCAGGTCTTCTTGGTGACGATGAAGAAACTTATTCAGTCACTGTGGAGTATTGAAAATGTTTCTTCCATCTACAAAAGTTTGTCAAAACACAGATTGGTTCTGCTTGCTTATGTTGACTCTCAGTTTACCCATTCCTGTTCCTTCTTGTCATTCTTCTTTCCCTCATGTTAATATCACCTTCCTATTATTGATTTTTCTTTGTCCTGTCTCAGACTGAGTTTTTCACAATGAGAAACATGACACTTTTATTTGTTCACAGTGCAGATTTACAATATTTGCTTATTTACTTTACTATCACTTATGAAGATTACAAAGAAATTTTCTTTTTCTTCGCTCCCTTCTTTTCTCTCATTCAGACTAATGTTTCAATACCTGCCTGTCATTGTCTGGCAATGACTGTAATTCCTCCGGTTTCTTCTCATGAAATAGAAGAGGAAACTGGTCTACTAATGCTAGAGAAGGTGGAGAAGATTTTGTATAAATTGAAATGGAAAATAGCTGGCATTAAAATGTACAAGTCCCTTCCATTTCAGTTCACAGCAGCTCAGTTTGGATGAGATGAAGGGAGCTGAAATGGTGAAAATGAGTGGTTCCATCTTGCCTGCAGTGAAAATATGATGACAGTCAGATTACAGTCTTCCTCATCAGTATGGCTAATTAATTTGTATAATCTCTGAGCACAGTAGTTTATCCAAAATAAAGATCAAGAGAAATAAAGTTAACCCTTCTTAGGGCTTATGTATATAGGAACATTCAGAAATATTGAAGAAAACTGATGGAGATCCTGAAGTTAATGGCAGTGTTCTAAGGATTATTCTGCAGTTAATTAAAACTCATTTACTCTTCAGTCCTTTCAATGGAGGAATTTGTAGAGGAATTTAACTTACGTTAAAGATGAGAACTGAATTTACACCCTTAATATGTTTGCCTTACTGCTTTGAATATTGAACATACAGTCTGTGAAATATAAGTGAGCAAGTGCCAATAGTGGAATATCTAATGTAAATCTTTATAATTAAGAAAAACACTAAGATATTACTCGATGTAGGGTTAAATAGAAGATTCTTTTGAGCCTCAGACTTCAGTGGAATCATAAAGGAATAGAAATTAAACTGTTCTTAAGCCTCAACTTGCAAGGAGTCACTGGTCATAGCGCTTATTTATGGTAGCATGTATTCATTAATGGACATTTTCCAGTATTTAGGAAAGCTCATATGGGACTATATGGAAAGGCAGTTTAACCCTGTCACTGAGAGTAACCAAAAGGGGATGCCTAAGAAAAGTTGTTTGAAGACTGGAAGAAATACCAAGTATTTTGCATTTCCCTGATGATCTCTCGGACTCTTTTTTTTTCTCTCTCGGAACTTTTTATATATCAAGCCAAACGTCTTTCCTGTGCAAGTACTGACCCTCAGTGGCTTTTCTTTCACGAATCTCTCCAGTATTCCACTGAAAATATTTCACTTGTATAAATGTTTAAAAGGATGGTGTCCTTCGTTTAGATTTTACAGCTGAAAAACAATTGAAGAAGTGGGGGTAGAGATTTCCATATACAAAGGTAATGCAAAAATATATACAGTCAATGTATGGAACCCTATTTTTCTTTCAAGTTATTTTCAGCTAAAATTTGTAGTACAAAGGTCTTTGAATTTATTGAAATCTGCTGAAATCAGAAACCAAGGAACAGTTTTGTTGTTTATAGCATAGGGGAGTATTTGGAAAGACTCGGTAATGCTTCCATTGTTCAGGGTGTCTTGGCATTAACAGTACAACAAATTCCAAAGCAGATTTTTTTAAAGTTGTAATAGTTTTAAAAGTATGATTTTTCGCTTGCAACCAGTTCGAGTTAGAAAGTTTCTACCATATGGCAGAGAAGGAATATGAAACCATATGCATCCAGCACTGGGACTGTATGCCTGAGAAAAACCAGTTTGCTATTTTTATACTGGCCAGCAGGTGTCAATACCCCAAAGTGAAGAAGGTGCCCAGCAGCCAGCTACAGTTAAAAGGATTGAGGCTGGAACAGAGATCATATGTATTTTGTGTATCTCGCTTCGAAAGCTGACTTTGTGAAGTTATTTTGTGCTTCACACCACCAGGAAGGAAGCCATCCTCTGAGAGGAAAGGAGGAAGGAAAATTAAGCAACCCTTCCATCCAGAAGGAGGTACCTCCTAGTTTCTTCCTTTCCTACTCATCCTAGTAATAGTATTTTTATTCCCCATCCCCGCAACTCCAAGCTCTGTGTCTCTTACTTCAGTCTTCAAGCCTCTGTGCTACCTAACCATTCTGGCCAAATCCAGCCAAACACTAGAAAAGTGGCTAAAAAGTAGGGTACTTGCCTGTTTTGATCAGTGCAAGGGAGCCTAATCAAAGCTGTTGAAGTGCTATTTGACCCTATCCATTTTTTTCCTAAAGGTCCTATTCTAATGCATATTAATAGATATTTTTATTTTTAAGATCAGAATACCTGCCAGCTGCCAAAGTGAAAGAATCTTAAGTAAAATTCTTTTCATCACAAATGTCGGCTATTTGTATGATCATATGTAAATGTCTTTTTGGACCCATTTTAGACTTTTGTGAAATAGAATCTTGTAATGTTTTGTGTAGTTGCAAGAGACATCCTCCCTAGATTAGGCTTTGGAACTTTTTGAATTAATAGTAAAAATATCCATCTTTTCATATTATAATTAAGCATTATGGATATAGACTGAGTAGCTCTTAGGAAAGACTTGTTGTTCCTTGAGATATTTCAGCCTTTTTTTCCTGATTTCCATAGAGGTAGTGTCTACAGGCTGTATCCTACTGTTTTAAACGCCGCATAACCATAATAATGAAATAATCATGGCCATTGCATTCTTTTACCAATTTACTTTTACTTTTATACAGCTTCTCAAGGTAGGATATTTTACCTTGGAGCAGTATTTTTGATTTCTGATAATAAGCAAAGACTTATTAAAAGCTGATATAATTTAGGCAAATATTACTCTCACAGTCTTGGTCTCTATCATGATGAAATTCTGGCTGAAGCTGAATGTTTTGAGCTATTGAAATTCTGGCCTTAACTTCCTACCAGCTGTTATTTTACAGTGAGCTGGTAAGAGCTAGGAATTTACATACTCCATTTTTAATTTAATCAAATGTTGTCAGTCAGCATCACATGTTAGATACTATTTCCATCAGAAGGAACTTAAAAAACAACAACCTGCAAGATTAAAAACCTCTGCCTCTTGAAGATAATAATCTTAGTGAATTTTAACAGATTGCTTTAGCAGATGGAGATGTGATATTCACTACAGTAAATTACATTAACATTCTCTCAGACAGAGATGTCACATTTGCCACGGTAATTTACATTAACATGATTTGAGACAGATTTGATTCCCCCCAAAGAATTAGAAATAACGTTTTATCAATTCACTTTGCCTTGTCATTTCTTTAGATAATTGTCAGTCTGGAGTGGGACATGCTTTGTACCAATGGATGCCACGGTGAACAGGACAGAAGTGCTGTTTTGCTATGGCCATCTATAGACACCACGTATGAAGACATAAAGAAAATAAATCTCAATTATTGGTACAGAGTAATGAAAAATCACTCTTGATTCAGCATAACAGATTAATTTGATTCCTGGACGTGATATCTATACTTTTGCATGCCTATGTAGCCTTCTACCACTGCCTCTAGGAGATCTTGTCACCCACTTTAACAGCTTGATGGAAAGCACTCTGAAAAGAAACTTAACTGTCTGTAGTGTGTGTTAGCATCTTCAGCCAGAGGACTGTGTGGGTGTAACTTAGCTGTCATCCAGTATTGCACAGGGGATCTGGGCAACATCTTTATGAGGGCATCTACTGCTTGAAAGACAGTATGCCTGCATCTCTGTGGACTCTCCGAAATAACTAGTGGTCCCAAGAAGTCTGTCACCTCCGAGCTTCCAAGAGTTTTGCACAGTCTGGCTCCTACATACTGGAGTGTGATTGCTGAAGCCAGGTAAGGTGTTGCCTACGCTGGAAATTTATACTGATTTAAGGTTGCTGCAGTAAGTAAATGAATCCACTCCTTTGTCTCAACTCTTCTTCCCCTGTTATAAGCTTATAATTATATGCAAACTATACGGAATGACATGTGGCCATATTCTTCTCAGTAAAGCATTATACTTATAATTGAAAGATGGTGCCGGTAAAATCTTAAGTAGAGAGGGGGCCAAAACTTGTTTGAGAAAAATAGGCTTGTGTGCTGACATCTCACCAGAAACGGCTGCAAAGTACATTCCATCAGAAGCAAACTTCTAAAACATCCTTTCCGTGCACTCCCTTCCCACCAAGTCTGAGTGGGAAACAAAGTGTAATTTTTTTTTCATATTTCAAAAAATATGTTTTACTTTTAAACAAACGGAGACCTTCACTTGTCTAGGTCACAAAAAGTCCAGTTTTCTAGAACTAATGGTACTTTCCAAAGATCTTGCACAGATTGCACAAGTCACTACAATGGTATTCTGCCAAATAATTATACCAAAAAAATAAAATGTTTAATTGCAAAACTTCTAAGAAAAAAGCACAAAGGAGGATCGAGAGCGAGTTAAAGAAGTGTTATATGAAGAGAAGCATGTTGATGACTATCTTGCACAATTCCATTTTCATACATATATTTTTTTTGCATGTAAACAAAAAGGTAATACAATGATTCTGGACAGCAATGTTGCTACGTTAGAGCCAATAAAATAAAAATACAGAGACAAATAGAACTTTTCTGTCTGATTTTGTTTCATAAAGAATGAGGTGCAAAAGGCTCTAAGTTGTGTGTTAGTCATATGACTATATGCTTAAGAAAGCTGCACAAAAACCAGTGGGTTTTAATATAAGGACTGTAATCCATTTGCATGTTTTGGCTTGTGGGACTGGGTTTTGAACAATTAATATAAATAGTAAAAGGTAAAGCTTTAATATATCTTCAAACTAAAATATCTAATACTTATTTCTCTTGCAGCTATTTCAGAGCAACGGTTCCTAATTCATACGTTATGGGGGAATGCTGTGTATGATCTGATGTTGCTCCCAGTCAGAGGGAACTGAAGGGTTAAAATTAGGCACAGAGGGATGGACACACTACAGAGCTGCTGTCAAAACAGTGCTTTCACAGGATTGTGACTCAAAGACCAGTGATGTCTGGGAACTGCTCTTTTGTGCATTTGATTTAAACTTTTCAAGAAAACTAAAAGTCTGGCCAGTGAAAAATCTTGGACGCTTTTGAAAATGTTACTTTACATTCCTTATAGTAAGTGTGATAAATACACTTGTTAGAATTGCAAAACATGTTTTTTGGTTTGGATCTATTAGAGAGATTCATTTTGATTACACTGAGAAAATAACCTCGGTCTTTTATTTTTCATGCTTTGTGGAAACAGAAGGGTTGAGTTGAGTTTATTTTTATAAATAATCTCCACTTGCAGGTGAAGTTTGACAGAATGTCACAACTTACTTTCCATTTAATTTCTAGCAATTGCCAATCTACTCCCTCTCCGGAATTAACAGCCTGGAGACATTCAGATTTCACATTCTGACTCAGTTGCACTCAGATTTCAGGCTTTTTTCCCCCCCTTCTTCCTTGAAAAGTTTACTGTTGTGCCTGGAAAACAATATATTTTTATACATTTTATAAAAATAAAATTCTAGATACTAGCTGTGAAATCTTCTTTCCTGACATAAATCGTAATCCCCAATGCCGTCATCACTGATGGTATTCCTTACCTTGATACACAAGTTTATATTCAATCTAGGAGGTAAGCTAATTAAATAAGAGAGATCTGTGCAGATTTTCATGAGTCTTGTTTTAATTCCCTGCTCTCAGCTCCACTCTGTGGATCTTCTGCAGTGTGGGAGCAGAGCAGTTATTAAAAATATTCCTCAGTGTGATATGTCCTGGATACCCTGGTTGGGAGACATGAGGAGAGCAAATGATAGACTCCGTGTTAAATTACACCAAGGAGGTGGATGCAAGTAAATAATGATTGTGCTGAACAAAGGTATTTATTTTTCTGCTATTGCTATGGTTATTAGCGAAACCCTTGCTGGGTTAAGATTCGAAGCCAGCTGGGCCTACAGTTAAGAGTAATTGTTGATGCTGTTCTGTGCAGTGCCTTATGAACTCCTGCTGGGCTTATAATTATATTCAAAGTGCACTGGCTTGATCCTTCTCAAAATCTATGGAATTCCTTGGACTTGGATGCTGTTATATAGGTTGACCTAGAGATCTGGTAAAAATAAGGTAAAAAGGCGTTGTCTGAGTACAGTGGGGTTTGATTTGTTCTTTTCAGTTCTTCTCCTTTTTTTCCTTTGCTTCACCGGAAAAATCAGTGATCATTGTAGGTAAGATACAGACCTACCACCTTCTTATTCAGAAGAAGAAAGAGGGAGGTCTTAGTTCAGATCTGACATCCCCTCTTACTCCTCTTGTCTGTGCCATTGTAGTAAGACTCAATTAATGAACCTCAGTTCTTTGGAGGTTATGTAATAAGTAGAAATCTAGATTCCTGTGTATTCATTTTAAAAAAGAAAGCATTTTGTGTATGATAAACATTTGTTAACTGTAGGACTAATCATGGAGGTATCTGAATGTGTTATCTTACCTCACATTAGGTATAGTGTGGTCATGTCCTAAGTTGGGTTTGCAATGAGAAGGAGGTTCTGGAATTGCTTCTGATCATGTCATTGTGGCAAAAAATCCTGGCTGCTTTGCAGGTGATGCTAAATACAGTATTGATAGAGTGATAGGTCTCTGTTGACAGCGGACTGGACTCCATGATGCAAGAGGTTCAATGAGGAGGCCTAGATTTATGATCCAGAAAGGCTATACAGAAGGGAATACAGTCTCTACAGTAATGTGGTTTGCATAAAACCAATGTGAAATGCTACCATTCTGATCTTGTTTAAAATCTCCCATGTAGGCATTTTGTAGATGTACAAATCTTCAGAATATAGCACAGCAGAGAATGTAAACCTCTGGGACTATTTTCTGGTGTAATCCTATTGAATTTGCTAACAGTATTCTGATGTCTTTGCCAGGTGAGCCCTTTATAAGTGAATTCCCCTAGTTACTGTCTTGTTTAATCTCTGTACAACTCAGCAGCACTTGCTTTTTCAGCTACAGACATGATAAAGTTTGGTCTTTAGTTGATATGATTCCATTCTCATATAAGTGAGGGGTTATAAAAGCAATTGAGTTGAAGCTGTAACTTCTATACAGAACTTGGGATTTGGATGTGATCTCATATCTAAGACCTTGTCGTAGAGAATCTCACCAGGAGGGCTCTGTATTTCTGACATATTTTAAATTTGAGTGCTTTTTGCCTTGCTATCTTGACTGGTTTCTGATATTTTTCTTAGAGTAAGGACAGTTCTTGCAGAGTACATCATTTATATAAAGCTTGTTCTAACGTCAAAACCTTCTAACGACATATGGAATAACAAAAAAGGCATATCTTGTCAGTACACTTCAGTCAATACACTTCATTCAGTCTTCTAGTTTGAAAAGACCTCTTATCCCAGCATTTGAAAAGCACTGTATGAAACCAGACTAATGTTCCAAAATGTTTTGTGTGTTCTGCTCTTTCATGCTGAAAGGCAATTGTGAACGTTGCTTTTGAACTATTTATTTGTGGAAATGTATTTGTTGCATTTCTACATAAAAGAAAAAACCCTAACACCTTCATTGTTATTTCATTATTCTTCTAGATGGAAACTAACAGATGAACAGGAGTTCTTTGAGAACATAAAAACTTCCAAGCATACAAAACCATTGAATCAAGGCACCTGCACAAGCCCTACATTATATTTCTTTTTTTTGACTGGTGACAAAACAGGCAGAATTTTACATGCCAAGGATCTGATATGAGGTAGTGGAGTACACTAGTCAGCAACAGTAGATGATCTATCCCACATTTTCTTTGTTGGAACTTTAAATTCTCTTTGTGCCTCTCCCAGATTTTCAGGGAAATTTGTCTATGCAAAAGGTTAGGGGTAGCCAAAGCCAGTGATCTTTGGTACCCAGGATGTTTCTCCTGTTTTAATTTTGTTGTGCTCCTGGAGGATACCACATTTTCTTCATTTGCATCTAGCTTTCCAGTTCCATCTTGGAAATATGGGAGTGGGCTGCCCACTGGATATATGATCTGAATGCAGACAATCTACCATAAAGACCTTTTTCCTTCCATGACAAACCTAATGCTTCCTTACTCACAGTCAGCCTCTTACATGATATTTTTATTATTGAGTCCCATTGCAGTTCATAAAGGAGATATTACGAAGCTGAGAAGAGCAAAGGGTGGAGGTGTGTAAAAGTGCAGAGTTGTTTACCAGCTTAATAGTGGGGAATAACATCACCCCTTCTTTGCAGTCTGACCCTGGTTTATGTGAGTATAACTCACAAAAGTTGAGCTCTAAGACTCTGTAAGAGTACCATGGCTGAATCCCAACATTTCATAGGCATGCAGTGCAATGAATGATACAGAGTTTCTTATGGCCGTTTACTACATCTGATGGAGAACTTCATTTCTCTACCTTGTTTTCCTCTCATGTTTCTCTTCTTTCTTCCACGTCACCACTCATTACTCTGATTTAAAAACAGCAGAATAGCAAGGAAGGGTCTGGAGACACTGAGGTTGGGTCTGGCCGTACCATAAGAAACAATAGATTATAACATCTATTTATTTAGGGTAACGTTGGCTATGTGCTTTTTCATAAAGAAAAAAAATTCCTCTTCCCAAATTTCAACAGCTTAATTGAGCTGTAAGGTATTCACAATGAATAATTTAGAACTTAAAATAACTAAGATTTTAAGATGTGAAATGAGACTTCATTGGTCTCATAAAATTTTTTTCCCAAGGGTTTTTCATTATGCTTAAACTACATGATTACCATATGCATAAAAACCTGATATTCATTACATGAAAGAACTTTTTCAAGAAGGAATTTATCTTTCAACGTATCTTTCATCTGCATGAGGGCATTTGACAGTTCACTCTATTACAATGTAGTAAGATTGGAATATATCTCTTAATCTTTTCATTTTGGTAATAGACTCTTTTATTTAGGCTAAATTATTAGACTTTACGTGAAATATCATGAATGAGACTTTATGCCTTAATACTTTTTCTGATAGAAAAATTTCCTTTGTGCATTGTTTTTATGATGGAAAAAGCTTCCAAGTGAATGTAAAACGTTTTAAGTCTTTTACCATTGAAACATTACAAATTTATTCTTAAAAAAAACCGCTTAGACAACTTTACCCCTTTACTGACAACTATTTCTGTCTATTATACCTTGCAGCTATCTTTGAAGAATAAACTCAGGAAAAGGATCCTTGGTTATAAATTCATCTTTCTAGTCAAGAACATCTGTAAAAATTCACTGCCTGCTGATGTTCTGTTTTCCATCATTGGTAAATGCCTTCTTGATTTCTACTGCCACGCACAGCAGAGTGGTAACAAATTCGAAAGGTAGGATTACATTTTGGTAGCAAAAAGTATTTGTTGAGTTTTCTATCTTCTCATGATCAAATTCTGATGTTTTCTTTAGCTGCTGGCTCAGAGTACCATGACAAGAAGGGAACTGAATCAAATTGGGCCAAATTAGCCCAATAAATCTTGGAACTTGAACCACTAAAAAATTACGGGTTTTTTTAAAATCCATATAAGCAAAATTGCAATGTATTTTCCCAGTAATCATTTCATGTCCACAGTCAATTAAAGTGAAGGTTTGTATAGATTAAATATGTTTGTTTATTTTTAATTAAGAAATTTCAGTGTGTAAAGCCACGCGAGAAGATAAATAATTGATCTGTTTTCTTATAGCTGCATAGAGGTTTGAGAATTTTATATGATCGGGATGTTCAGAATGTGTATATTTATGTCTTGCAGTGAATTTCCTCTGACAATTCCTGCAATTTCTCTGAAACAGTTACATTAAAAGCTTGTTGTTTCACAATAATTTTTCTTCTCATAAAGAGGCATGGTTATACTTTGAAGTATCTGATTGAAATAAATGGGTTAAAAGACATTGTGATGACTTTATATTTTGCAATTAAAGAGCAAAATGAAAATATGAACTGGAGTATAAGATTGCTAGAGTCTAGCAACCTCTTACTAATTGGATCTGACCCATGTAGATCTTAAATTTGTCTTCTAGCACAGTCACCCAGCTTCAGCAAGGAGGTAAAAAGTGGCTTCTATCCCAGTATTGCATCTAAGGTGGTTTTTGTGTGTCACGAAAGACTGTATGTGAAAGGCTGACCCTAAGGACCACTTAGCCTTCACCATGGGCTGCAGGAGAAGCTGCTTTGGTGCCTGGAGCACCTCCTCCCCCTCCTTCTTCACTGATCTTGGTGTTGGCAGAGTTGTTTCTCTCCCACTCCTCTTTCTCCAGCTGCTCTTACTCATCAGTTTTTTGCCCCAACTTCTTAAATATGTCATCACGGAACGGTCCCACGGTCACTGATTTGCTCGGCCTCAGCCAGCAGCAGGTCTGTCTTGGTGCCGGCGGGCATTGGCTCTGCCTGACGTGGGGGAAGATTCTATCAGCTTCTCCAAGAAGCCACCCTTGTAGCTCCCCCTCTCCACTACCAAAATCTTGCCACGCAAGCTAAATACACATATTTAAAAGACTGAGTCTTCTTATTTAACAGAGGGGAAATAAGCTCCTAATTTTGATTTGTGAATTCCATTCCTGAAACTTGGTTCTTAAACGCTGCACTTGATTTTATGAAGTGTTGCTCCTTGCAATCCCTCTATCGTCTTTGATCCAACTTCAGTGCTTTTTGAATACTGCGTCACGTATTCCCTGTGATACCACACTGTGCTCGATTAAACAGACCTAGGCTTCTCTCTGCCAGGCTATTTGAAGCCAGATATATGGAAAACTCTGAATTTTCTTAGTCTCATTCTTGCTCAGAAAGGCTTTTAGCTCATCATTTGTAAAACTTGGTCTGCCATTTGTGACAAGTGTTGTTTTAAAGTGTTGTAAACTTCTGTGAGCATTGCACGAGTGCCCACGGAGCCGTCCGAGGCCATTGTGTGCTCTTACAATTACTTGGCAGGAGCATTATTGTGAGTAAAGCATTTTTCCACTCTGTGGGATTGCAAGATTGTAGTGTTTGTATGGCTGACCAGCTGTGGCTGTGGGAAGAATTTTGGAGCAGAAACAGCTGTATAGTTCTACAGATGGAATAATACCTAAGTGCAAGAGTTTTGAAAAAGGTATTTCCCCTATGTCATAGTTAGGTACACCTGATGTGTAGGCACTCGTGTCATGACTGGATTGCAGGAACTTGGATGGTTGGAACCACCGATATCCCGTAAGTGATGACTGCTGACTGCTCTGCACCGCGGGCTCCAAATTGGTAGGATTGTCTTCCATGACACTGTTTTAACTAGCTCTGTACGATATAGAGGGACAGGATCACATCTTCCCTAACAAGTTTCTTGCTTGTGAAATTTCACTATTCCTCATTGGTGTAAAAGCAACAGTTTCCCTTGGAAACTCCATAAAACTAGATTGTTCTGGTACCTGTTTGTCAAGAAAAGTCTAGCTTTAGACTAGTAGAAGAGTGATAAATTCACACTATTTACACAATTTAATTCACATGCTGATAATATTAAACCCCATTGTTTAATATTTTTATTAAAATATTGGCTTTGGCTACTATTGTCTTCTCATGGAAAAATACTGAAGTAATGTAATCTGTCCAAAGTGTCACATAAAAATATTATTTTTTATGTATATATATAAAAATTATTACAAAATGGCAAGAGTAATTTTGTTCATTCTTACACTCTGACCTGGAAACATAATAATCTGGCAAATATTAAATATCTTTTGTGTTATGAGACAAGTCTACGGCTGACATATGAAGCATTACATAAAAGGTTTAATTTTTGTCCTGCCAAACGAACAAATAGTTCCAAGTAGCTTTTTAGGTTCCCCAGATAGTCACATTATAAAAACATCCTTTCTGAGGCGGTAATGAAAAGCTTGGAAATAGTCTGAAACATTTGGAGAAAATGTAATAATTAATGATAAATAAATATAAACATAACTTAGGGTTTGGGTTTTTTTTGTAATAGTGCCGTTTTCTCTTTTTCTATCATTTTGCCTCTGAATTTCCTATCTGTAGCTGGCATACAGTATTTTTCAGACTCATGAAAGGCACTTTGTTTAAACCATGTCCTGATATCTCTGTCTGTTGAAGTTAGTTCTCTGGGGTGGGCAGCTGTTCAGCTTGTTTTCACTTATGATGAGAATGTCATCCATCTTTTATATTATACAAGGGATACTTTTCAACAATTTTTCTGTCTCTGAAAATTTCCAGGTGCTGATAACATCCCATATGCCACTCTAATACTAATATATACCCTTGTGAGATTTAAGTCCAATATGATTTAAACCTAGGAAAATTTTAATTGTTTGTGCATACACTTTACTTCAATAAAATATGAAAGGCAGCTTGTATTTTCAGGACTGATGCCATCTTGAGAATTCTTGAATGTGTTATTTCCCTTAATTCTTCATCAGTCACAAATCCAGATCAGGTTAAGAAATACTGAAAAAATTAACATGTGTTCAAAACTTACTGAGAAAATGCATTCATTAAAGTTTTTTTTTTAATAACAAACTACTACTACTTACTGGGGATGACTAAAGTCAGCTAGAAGGTGAAAGTGTTTTCCAAGAATGTATCCTAGCTATGTTTCAGCTTTTGTATTCTCAAAAGATTCCTTATCCTATACTTGCTTAATTGATTTTTTTCAAATAATGAAACTTCTTAGTATGGAACAATCTTTAAGCCATAAGAGGATTTAGATTTGTGGAATTTTTTTTTTTGAAAACACTTGCATTTGCTTGATTAATCCAAAGCTACAAAGGTGGTCCCTGGGGCAGAGTAAATGGAATAACATACACTGCAAAAGCAAAGCAGCATGTAGGATCCCTTGCCCTGTAGCATCAAACTCAAAATTGAATTTGATTATCTGCTAAATTTATTTGTGAATTTATGAATGTAGTCTTCCTTGTGACCTTACTTGGAAACTGTAGCCTGTCTTTGACTAAGGAAGTTAGTTTATTAAGATAATTAGCACAGTAACATGCATACTTAAATGCAATTGTTTGCTAAATTTTATTAATTGTTATGAAAAGTGGCTACAACAGGCTTATTCTGTCACATTGCAACATGAGTCACAAGCACAAGGAAAAATTGTAAATTTGTAAAATATATTTGTACATTTTTATGACCTCCTTTCAGATTATACCAAAGTGGTTTTGGGATTCATAGTGATAATGTATTTTTGATCTTTCTTCAGTCTAGTCTTCTCAAATGATAACAAAATGCCCAGGTTATTATTTTCCTTTTGCCAACACAAAAGTGAAATAAGCCCTTGGGGCTGAAACAATGAGCTGAAAACCCAGTACCCTGTTCTATTTTCTCTAGACTTCCCCTTCACTTCTCTCGCATTAAATTATGAGATTTATACCTTCCTTTTAGGAAGTGTATACCTCCTATAGATTCCTCCTTCACAGGATAACATGTTCTGCATTTTCATCTTTACCCATGCAGAAGCTCCATCTCCTTGTCCGTGAGATACTACAGAAGTGAACGTTTCTAGTTTGAGGCTACTGTGATGTCTGTGCATGTCAGACTCATGAACAAATGCAGAATGAAAACATCTAGAGGAAAGGTTCATCACTTCTAATGAACTTCAGTCTGTGCAGCAAACTTCACCTTTTGTTGGATCAATTTAATTATCTTGACTTTCATAAGGCACCCAGCTCAAAAGCCTGAAAAGATCCACCCCCCTCAAGAGAAAAGCTAACAGTTTTCTTCCACTCTTCTATCAATTTCATTTATAATAAGCTGCTTTGGAAAAGACTAAGTTCCCCTTTGAGAGCAATAGCTTTGGGCTTCTATTAAACATAATAGGCAATTCTATAATGCATACCTTCTAGAGCAATGGATACAGAGAAATTAGATCTCTTTAGCTCTGTAATTGCACTGTGCTTCTTCACCCTCTGCTGAAACTGTTTTCTACAAGTTAATCATTATCTTTCTTTTATAGGATAAATTATAATTCAAAATAGCTAAAGAAACCCCTGAAACTTTCTAAAATCTATATTTTATTGTTTCTGATGTCAAGGATTCTTTCTTGTTCATCCATAGCAGCCTCCTTTGTGAAAGAATATATTTGATTTTAATTATGCCATTCCTCAACCAACATCTGAACTTTCCCATAAATTGATATTCCTATGGCTTGAATCTCAATTCAAAATATTGAGATTGAAAAAATCCTTGCTGATTTTTACTTGGAGTGATACTTAAGCTTATTAGGTGCATCATTTTTAAATAAAGAGCTGTGTGCAAATGCACAGAAATACTTGAGTTTCAATAAGACTATAGACTTCAGTTTGGTTTCATGTCTGGAGAAGGTCCAAGAGCTTGGGAATGTTTCTATCTCTGCCTGACACGGATCTAGTAAGTGTTATCAGTTTGTGCTAACTGCATCAATTTGGCCAAGATTTAAATATGCCAACTGCTTTCTTTTGAGTTATGTCACTAGGGATGCCACCCCATATATACAGGAGATTAGAGTATAAAACATGCTTTCATGACAAAGAAGATTGAACTTCAGTTCCTCCTGGTCAGGAGATTCAAACTCAAATCTCCTATGATTATTCACTAGGAACCTTATCCACTAGGTTATGGGATGGGGAATGTGTTTTCTATTTCATAATAATAATAAAAAAAGAAAGGCAAAAAGACTAAATGAAAATACCATCCTCCTGCCAAGAAAGTGAAATGTCTTTTGTTTGTGTAGACACAAATCCAAGTCCATTCTTCAAAGTTTGTTCAGTCATTTATATCAGTTATCTGGTAAACACTATGAAAAAAAAATTATGCAGCTTTAAGTGTACATGTAAGTATGTTATCATTAAGCCTGTGTCTAAAAAGGGGAACAATTTTCTTCAGGCTTTCAAAGAAAACCATCTTCTGCTTCTGCCATCCTAGAAGATGATCAGTGAAAGATGCTGGGGTATGGATTGGGAGGAGGTGCTCTGTGATAGCCCTGAGAATCATTAACCTCTTTGAAATGGAACACGTAACAGGGAGACGACAGACCCTGGGTTCACTGTGCAATGAGAATAAAGTATTTGACTTCATTTCAGACACTTTAGCAGTGTACTCATCAGTGTCACAGAAGAATATAAATTTTTTTAGGATGGAGTCTAATTAAGAATGTGTTATGATTAAGAAATGTGGATGATGTTTAGTGGATTGCACATAATAAAGACTAAGGGGAGGGAAGAGGCAGGGGGAGCAAAAAGATACTATTGGGAGAGTGAGGCCCCAGTCATTAGCAACACAAGATTGGCACTTTGATGGAAATTATGGGAACCTCACATTAATTGGCCTACTTCTCTGCTATAATTGTTTACTTTGACAGAAGCACTCTTTGTTCAGAGACAAGAGAGATCAGAGCTAAGACTCTCGTGTGAGTAGGGATTAGTGATGTGCGAAGATTACAAGAACAGACAGACGTGTTATTAGCTGAGCAGTGCCTGGAAGTTTAGGAATTTTTTCCAGCTGAACTGGAGAAGGCCAGTGCTGGTCTGTGGCAGGTGCAGTGTGGTTTCCATCCCACTCCCACACCTGCCTGTAACAAAGGCCAGACTCTCTGAAGTATTTTATTTATTAAACTCTATCTTATTCTTTGAGTTTAAAGTGTTAAGTACTTTAACGGGGTAGTAAAGAGCCTCTTTTCCCCTCAGTTTTTAGCTGAGCTACTACTTTTAACACTGAGTTGTTGTAGACTGAGTTTTAGGAAATCCCTGTCGTTAAAAGTAGCAGCTTTCCTTGCTAGTCCTTTATCCCTGGGGATGGCTAGATCTGTACAGAGCCTGTCTGGACAGTCTGAAGACAGGAAAACTTGGTGGCACTTGGTAGTTGGGTGAACAGGATGTTTTTACAAAATTACCAACTTTGTATGGAGAAATGGCTTGCTTATTTAGTCAGCACGTAGCAGCATTTGAAATAAAATAGATTTAGGACCATAGATTTAGAAAAATGAATCAAACTTTAATAAATAAACAAATAAATGATTAAAATGTGTTTAACAGTAAAAATTCTCCCTAGCATTTTCCCATCTAAGCTGGCTAACTGGCCAAAACAATCGTTTAGGGATGGGAGCATCTTTGGGGCAAGACTCTTCTTCCTCGGTCCCAGATGGAATTACCTGCAGTTCTCTTTCCTGTTTATTGCCTGGTTGTCATTTCCTGTGAATTAGCACCAGGATATCATCTTCCAACACAAGGAACCAATTCCTTTCTCTTTTTTCAAGTCTCTTGATTAATAACTGTGCACCTTAATTAGCACATTCTTGGCTTCAGGCTTATTTCTTCTGTTACTGACTTCTGAGAAGAGACTGTTAAAATAGTGTTATGAGAAATACGTAGTTTTCTTACTGGATGCATAATTATTATTTTTTTTCTGTGAGCTTTATGTAAATATTAAGCCTGAGATAGCGGATGGTGAAACTAGGAATAGGTTGCTCTGAAAAACAATCCCCCACCCTCCAATCCTGTAGTTTTAGAGAGACTCTCATGGGGCCCTGCCTATGGCAGTATGAAAGCAGAACCTCCATGCCAAGACAATAATTCTCATTAGCTACCACTTTGTAACTGTGAGATGTTCAATCTCTCAAAAGAAAATGCTTTAGAATAACACTAGTTAAAAAAACTTCTGGGATTTTATTTACTTGTTTCTGCATTTGGAATGGGAAGTGTGTTCTCTCCTTCGTCTCTCCTTGGAGTACTCTACTCCTCTTGGCCTTCTCTTTGATTGTCTTCCTCTCTCAGAGCTTGAATATATAAATGTTTCACTCTTGTTTCTTGAGAAATCTCTGTCAAGAACAGGATTGTTTTGATCACTAGTATAGAACTAAAATAAAGAATTCAGTGACTTAATTTGTGCTGACAGTGATTGTCCTTTTTCAGAATCGTACAGACAGTGCTAAAATCTGAAACCAACTCGGGGAGCACAAAGCAGAAGACAAAGAGATCTTTGATCCTTTTGAAGATTTAAGGAGGGAATGGCTATCACAACTTAGTTTTTTACTCATGAACTCTTGATCGTGTGAAGATTTTAAATCTCATGTAGAGGCAAAATGCCAGGTTGTTGTTGGTTTTTTTTTTTTCAAATGCTTAATAATGGATCTTTTAAAAATTCATTTGTCCTAGTGCTATGGTTCCTCCTTGCCTCTCATTATCTTCATTTTGAGTCTTTTGACTCTCTTCTTTGGAGGCAGTGTCCTGGCCTACCTGAGCCACTTCTGAGAATGCTAAACCACCAGAACTGAACCATAGGTAGCTGAGTTCAATCAGTAAACACCAGGGTGGTAAAATTTGATTTATACGCAGCAGACCCAGTTTGAAGGCCTGGTTCTGCTTCTGATGTTTCCCCACATTTGCCCTTCCTTGAATGCCCTGAGCACGGGTTATCCTTTGGAAGTGTGCCACTATGCAGCAAGACAGTCAGTGCCCTCTAGGCTAAGCAAAGAGACTTCAAAAGAGAATCGCAGCGTGAAACCCAGGATCTGCCAATGGAGTTATGTTTCAACGTCCCTCTGCTGCCCCCAGGCTTGAATCCTGCTCCCAGGATTCAACCCATTGGGGTTCTGACATCTCAGCCTGGACCTTCTCCCTGCCCAGAGTCCTCACTCCCCCTGGCCAGCATCCAGGGCTGCGGCACAAACCACCAGATTGATGCTTTTCAGATGGATTTGCTTCAAAAATCTAAGTGCTGAAAGTGAGCATTTAATACCCTAGCCAAACATGTCTGAGTGTTATAGAGGATTGTAGATACATGCTTGTGCCAAAAGAAATGCTTCTAGGAATCTGAGTCAGCAGTTCCTTTTCAGAAAACCCTTTATCTTTCATCAAATTCTTTAGAATGCTTGAAAAATAACTAGGATGTTATTAAGCAATTTAGGTGATTTGTCAGCTTTAAAATCTCATTCCTGCTTATGTTGTTATTTGTTTTTTACAATTAACTGTGTGGTTTTTATAATCAAGAGAGCAAGAAAATAATTATCTTTTACCTTTTCTGAATTCATTATGCATTTGTGGCACATTGACAGGCTCTCCATGATCAGTTTTCCTCATTGTTTGTTCAGATTATTGAAAGAGAAGTGGGGAAGAGAGAACTTCTACATTAGAAAAAAAACCCCAAAACAACCACATAAACCAAAACAAACCACCTTAAAGATATCTTGGTTTGAGACTCAAAAAATGTATAGTACTTAAAAGGACTTTTGGCTTTCATTTTTTGTGTTTCTTTGAAACCAAGGATCTGTCAAGGTCAGATTCTCCTGACATCTCCTTTTTTCAAGTAACCTGAAAGACTTTCATGACCATTGAAGAAATACTAAATGAATGTGCAATTCCATTTCCAAAGAGTACGTATGTTTTATCAGGAGTGTTTATTTTCATGTATCATGTTTCTGGCTCGGTTTGGTTTGTGGCTCGGTTTGGTTTCTGGCTCTCTTTTGGGGCATGGAGTATTGCAACTTACCGTGAGAAATGCTACAGAATTAGGACAGCTTTGTAAAACTGATGTGTACTATAGTACAGAAATATATTTCTTTGCTTTTCCAATTGTAATGAAAGCCTTCAGTGATATTTAGGCAAAAGTAATCTCTTCTGCCACACATTGCAAGTCGGCATAACACTGATGAGAATGGGAACCATGTTGAGGTTGGGTGGATGACTCCAAGAAATGTTTTTACAAATTCAGTTATTTGCTAATATCATACGGAAAAATAAAAAACTTTCACGATGACCAAATCTATTCCGCTAATGAACATTAGACAAAACCATATCTGGCTGTATCAATAATGTTAAGACATCATGTATGTTAAGTCTTGTGTTACTATAGAAGTGTCTCGTATAAAATGCTTTAATGTGCTATGGTCCTCTAAATAACACAAGAATGCAGAAGTCTGTCCTTGAAAGAAAAAAAGAAGTCTTAAGTTGTCAAGATTTCTGATCCTGGAGAATCTCAGGCACAGCACTTCATTAATGCAGTGATTTCATTTATTATGCTAAAGCTTGCTTATTTGCATATGCAATGAGTTGCTTCTCTGGCTTCTGGATATGATAAATCTCATGCAAATCACTTTCTTCTGTAGATATGCGACCATCCAAAATTTTTAAATCAAAGATTTTTATTTTCTAATTAAATATAAGATTGAAGGCATATTAAGCAGAGAGATTGCATTATGCAAAAAGCTGAAGTGAGCTGCGTGTTGCTGTGAATGACTAAGATATTGCAGGTGTCATATTGCCCCATGATAATCAGTTCTAGACTACTGGAAATAAATAGGAAAAAAAGGGGGCACTCAGATTTTATATATATATATATATAACAGGTTTTCCAGAGAAGTTGTGCGTGGCCCATCCCTGGAAGTGGTCAAGGTCAGGATGGATGGGGCTTTAAGCAACCTAATCTGTGGAAGATGTCCTTACCCATGGCCAAGGGGTTGTACTAGATGATCTTTAAAGGTCCTTTCCTACTCAAACTTCTGTGAATGTGTTCTGTCAGGTTAATTGTTCAGGGTTGCTTTTTCACTCTGAAAAGCAAGAATTCATTAGTAGAAGCAGCTACTCAAAGTGAAGGAGCCTCATTTTTATTCTGGTGTTTTGTTTCTTGCTACGAGTATACCCTAGAGATTATCAAAACAAGCAAGTATGATTGCAGGCATAGATTTTTCTAATATCAATTAAAACGGACAGTATTCTTTAGGACTGATGTAATGTCTTTCTTCAAAGAGGAAAGCTTACTATTTTGTATTCTGACAGTATTTTTCTCCTTCAGGAAGCCCAATATGGACTGTCAGCTTCTGAGTCTCAGGAATTAAATACTGTTCTACCTGGACTACTGTAAATAGCAAACTGCAGATTAAAACAGCAGCAGCAAGGGAATTAGCTAAACATGTGCATTCATCCTGATCACGCTCTGGAACTTCTTTGTTAAATGAGACTAATTTTGATTATCATAACTTAGAGAATTTTCCGGTGTGTAAATAGATGAACAACATGTTAGAACAGCTGTTAATGTCCAGGGACGTGAAGGCTAAGCTGATTGCTGGTACCAGTTCTGTAGCTGGCCATTTTTTGGGTCCTTAAGAAAGGAGAAGGCTTGAGTAGTTTGCTTATACGAAGCAATGCGTTTCTTCAAGGATTCACTTTAAATGGTTTTTCACCATTTGTGCACTGAAACAAATGAAAGGAAGCCTCATGCATTTTTTGGTTCTTCCAGAGATTCAAGACCTCTGTATTGTGATTTTTAGAAAACATAAAGGAAGAGTATGATATTAAGAAGCCTATACACTAGGTATGGCTTCCAGAATATAGTGGGCATGAAGATACCTAATAATAATGATTTTAGCCTAGGGAAACTTATCCTTGGCTACTTTTGCAGTCAACTGTACCTTCATGTTTGTTGACTTGCTCAGTGGAAGAGTTTTCTCTTTGGATTCCTTTCTGTCCCTGAGGATGAAATGGTTGAAGAGGTGTAATCCCAGCCTTACTTTCTTTTTCAGATATCCACAAAAAATGCAGATCCTTTCCATGTGTTATTGGTGTTATGTCAGACTCCAAGGAAACTCCTTCAGCTGTATGTCACAGGTCTGGCACGATGTGCGTACCTCATCTAAGGGTCACGCTTCAGTTATTATTGCTACCAGCCAGTATAGAGTTTACCCTCAGCTCTCCTGCTGAGGATATAATATTTGGGAATTACTCTTTCTGCCATCATCTGTCAGTCCTGGCATCAGATCATCTAGAAAAAAAAAAAAAAGACTGAAAATGGAGAAACTTGACTTTGCTAACACCGGCAAAGACAATTTCTAAGCAATGTTTATATAAAACTGCAATATATAATGTAAGTATGTCCTCCAGTAGAAAAGCAAATATCCTCTCTGCTGAAGTGGCGTGTATTTTTTTTTAATATGAACTCCCACATGACAGACCTCCACACAAAAATTTATGGCAATGGTATGGTGAAAAAATTTGTAACATGGCCATGTATGAGGCCGAGCCTCTGTTCACTGTTTTTCAGCTTAGAAGCGATGGCGTAGTCTGCCTAATGTGACCCAAGATTACAATTACTGCAGAGTACGTGGCAGAAAAGCTGTTATGAAAGCAACTTTGCAACTTAGCCTTAGGCTAGCAAAAATCCCTGGAATTCTAAATACCTTTTTTGGTTCATCTGACAAAGTAAAAAAAACCAAACCACCATTTTAAAAGCCTGCCAACAGCTCTCCAAACACCTTACTTTTCTTAAAGCAATCCCATGGTCCTTCAGATAATTAATCAGGGGAAGTGGGGAAGCTAGAAACAGATATATAACAAACATACATCCTCACCAGTTTTATTTTTCTTTTAATATTTGCATTGTGATAAGTTGTTTACAATTTTTTTTAAAGAAAAAAATATTATTCACAATCAAGCACACCGAAACAAACAAACAAATCCACAACAAAAAATGCAAGCATTAAATTGTTTTTACTCAGTAATATATGCCTCTTCTGGTACTGACCTCTTTATTTTGGTTTAATATACTTGTTTTCGCTCTGTTTGAGGAGTCCCTCATGTTGAGACAGAGGAACTATAGGTTTTTACTGACCGTAGTATAGGATGCGATATGTCTGTCAGTATAAAATTGGGCAGCTTGAAGAAAATTGTATAGTACACTTATGAAATCTGCAGATTTAGTTCATAAAGCAGTTCACATTCAGGACATGTATCGTGTAGAACTTATCTACTACTATTTTATGGGGGGAGAAGGTTATTTGATAGTTTGCCAGAGGAAACAGTAAATTGGTGATGTTTAGGAGAATAATTGCTTGGTCTTGACTACAGAATTAAATTTTCCTTATGAATGTGCTCCTCAGAAGAGACGATAACTCTCCATCATAAATGTGACAACAAATTATTGCAGAACGTGGTTTTCAACTTCAAGTATTTGTAGAGTAACGAAAACTAAAATTTGCAGCTGTCCCTGAAATCTCGAGACTGACTTCTTGTTTATTTCTAACAGTGTACATGCATTGAAGACCAGATGGATACCTGAGTTGAAACACATGGAACTACTCTGGCTTGTGGAGTTGCCCCCTTACAAAGTGAAAAGGGAAGCGGCCGCTTGGCAGTGAGGAACATGGTGACCACGTGTCACTCTGCCCTTCTATGACAAACTCAGCAAATGGGTACTAACACGTATATCCAAAGGTACACGCTTTAGAAACAGTATGAATTTTAAGCTGGATCTGAATAATTTATTGATGGCAATAACCCGATATCCCAATTTTTTGGGATGTCTCAGGAGCATTTTTTCAGAATTATTCCAATAAAAGTTACTTCAATATAATAATATATATAATTCAGCTATAGGTATATTTAGATGTTTTTGAAATTAGTTAAAAGCATATAAAAATATGGGGGGGAGGGGTGTTAATGAAGTGGAAGATCTAAATTTTCATTTCACTTGACTCTTTCTATAAAAAAATGTGCTTTACATGACTATTTCTATGTCTAACAAATTTGGAGGATGATCTTAGCATGCAAAGAAAGAAGAATGTTCAAACTTGTATAACCATATCAGACAGATCTTAGATATTTTCTTAGAAACTCGTAAGCGAAGTCTTCGTTGACTTTGGCAGGGCTTGGTACTGTGTTATGACATGTTTTATTACGCGCATAACATTTTTATTTATTGTGTGCGGTTGAATAAATTTACTTTGTATATTAATAATGCAAGGAGAGATATTGCTTGTCTGCTTATCATAAAGTACTGCCTTTTCTGGGAGGGAATTACAAAGGAGGTATCTGTGAAGCATAGTAGAGGCAATATCTCAGTGTCTTTATTAGGCTGACTGGTTAAATGAAAAATTGAACAAGCTTTTAGGAAACTCAAACATTTCCTTTAGGGTCAGCTAACATAGCAGAATCTTCCTTTCCTTTTTTTGGCTTTGAGTTGCCATCTTGTAATTCCCTTGTGACACCCATCACTGTTTTCTAAATCTTTTTTCAGTACTTTCTCAAGGTTATTTCCATTGAACACCTGTAAGTGTACAGGATAGCATGACCTTAGAATTGGAGACAAGAGTTTTTGCAAAGTTTATATATATGGTCATAGACAATCCCGATGCTTTCATATAGTTGCTTAAATGAGATGAATAGTGTTTCTCTGGAATTCTTTGGTGCCCTGTTAAGGCTGGTTTTGAAAGACTTCAACTATTTAATATTATGATGGGAACTCTGCTGGTAAGTTAGTAATTTTACTTCCTCTAGAGAAACAAAACTTGATCTTTTTAGTTATGTTGTATTTGTGGCTTCTTTCTATGATATACATTTTTGTTTTCACTATGGTGTCTTTTTTTTTTAAAAAAAACCAAAACAGTTCATGCAAGGAGCTCATCAAAAGTTTATTGAACTCTACCCCAAAGTGTTTTAACAAGAAAAGAGTGTCTTGCCAAGAATTCCTGAAGCACATCTCAAAAGGCCATAAAAATCCTTTCTTTTTTTTTTGTAGTGGAGTGAAGTTTCTTTTTCTGCTGTTCTTGAGGAATGTTAAGAAAGAAGAGCATAAGATACTATCAGGTCAAGCTTTACCACTGAGTACAATGGAGCAGCTGGCGGAGACAAAGATTAGTAGCTAGTGGTAAATTCATTTTCTGCATGAGCAGAAACATCTGCTCATTGCTGAGAAGTTCATTTGTCCAACCTTTCAAAAAATTTTGGGTACGCATACCCACTTCTCAGCGGGAAGCTGAATTTGTGTGTTGTGGGAAAAGATGAAGTGTGGCTGCTTTTATTGTATTTTGTTTGCAAAAATGTGAGCTGTGTAGGACGTGGGTTGCTGATGAGAAGGAACTATATACGTGCATGTGTGCCAGCCTAGGCACAGATATATATATACTTTGTACCTGTGTTGTAAGCTCTTAATCAAGAGCCTGCTTGATTACACAATCACAGTTACTCCCTGTGGTGGGTTATAATCCTAATGGTGATTATAATCATGATTTAAACAGCATACTGTTAAAATTAATGATCTTCCAGGAATGCATGAAATAGTTTAATGATATTGGAAAAGAACAGGCTTCCTATACTTTTCAGTATGTGGTATTCCAGGGGTGACTGACAGGCCAAGATCTTCCACCTGAGGACTAAGATGGACTTTTAAATTGGTATTAAAATACCAGTGAAGTTAAGACACCTCGGGAATGTGTTATGCTCAGCACTTAGTATGCAAGTTTGCCAGTTGTAAGGGTGTGTTGAATATCTGTAACTGTTTTAAATGGCTTCTTATTTTTTAATAAATATTTCCAGTAATTGCTAGTAGAAAATGCAGTATGCTTTTGAGTAACTAAACCACAGGCAAATATCTAATTACCTTTTCTAAGATATCTTTAGAAATGGCAATTTTTGCCAAAATTTTCAGTTTTGTTTAGGAAATATGGGAATATATAGGAAACGCAACAGTAAGTGAACACCTTATTTTAATTTTGAATTTGTTAGTCTTAAGACTGCTGTATGAAAAACTGCTTTGGTGAATCGCCGTCTGCAGACACTGATTATTCTGTCTTAAAAGTTAACCTTGAATTAAAAAAAAAAAGTACATTTTGTAGAAGCATTTGCCTTTGGTAGATTGAGGTAATGATGGATTGCTTCTATCTCTGTTCACGGTTTTTTTTGGTAATTTACATCCTTTTCATGTTCTCTCACATAAGCGGTGCTCTGTAAAACAGAACTGAAACGAAGATTATCAGTATTATATGGCTTCAGTTTGGGTGGAAAAAAAAAAAACACCTACCTTTTTAGACTGTTGATCAAATTATTTCTTGATTTACAGAGTTATGGCCTTCCAAGGAGAGCTGCAAATCTTGCTGGTTTTACATGTGATGCTCTTATAAAACCTCGAGACATGTAAAAGCTGTGTTGACACATTTGAACAAAATACTGTAATCTTCCCCCTCACTGTATTAGCTTTCTCTGTGGTTATTTTATTTTGTAGAGGCTTAGAAGCACAGTTTCTTTGTTTCTGTCTCTACCTTGCCCTTGTTAATGCTGGCAGGGACAGGGATCCAAACTTGTGGAAAAAGCTCTTCTTTGTTCCTTTAGAAAGATTCTGTCTTACAGGTGTCAGTGGGATTATTGCACGTGTATCTGAAGACAAAATTTGGCCTAGTGACTTGAGCTTGTTTGCATCAGGCTTAGCTGCAGAGTGCTGTACAGGGAATTGTTCGTCGTACTGGGCAAATACTGTAATTGCTAGATTATAGACAAGAGCCCTGCAGCAACAGTGCTGAACAAAGCAATCTTCAGCTTTGCATATTTAGATTCTCCTGCTGCTAAATTCGGGCTTTGAGGCAATCTGCAATTGTTTTCTTCTGGGACTCTTGATGTTAGAATGCGAGATCTTAATTATGGGCAAACCCCACCCAGTTTAGGATAATTTACTACTGCTTATTTTGGACAGCTGTCTTCTTTGTTTTATGGAAGCACATCTTCTTCCAGTAGATTTCCTGCCCCAAACGTTTTCTCCCCTTTTAAATCTCTTATCTGATCGTATGAGCATCTTTTGAAAGTACTAATCTATTTTGGCTTTTATTCCTAAAATGCTTATGTGTGCAGTGTGTAAAATCACTGTAATAAAGGTATGAGCAGTACAGCATCTCAGTAAATAATTGGATGACACACAGGGAATTTGTTGGTTTCCACAGATGCAGGTCTAGTCTGGAATCCTAAGAGGAGCATTCTCTCTGAAAGCTGCAGTCTAAATATACCAAAAAGCACCTCAGAACACCAAAGAAATAGGAAGAAAGCAAGACAGGTTAATGTCTGTAGCTAATGTGATATGGGTGCTTTTTTGCACATAATGCATTTTACTACAACAGCCTTCTGGTTTGGGTCTCATGTTGAAGAAAACTCTGGTACAGGACAGGGCAAGATTAATGGAAAACCAGTCAACTATATCAGCCAGTTAACCTGGTGGGGAATGTTGTATCAGCCCACAAAAGCCTGAGGAAAGGGAACAAAAAAACCACTAGTGTGCTTAGATGGAGCCAAGAAATGCTGCCAGCAGGAATTTCCAAACCCAAATTAAATGTTAGAATGAAAAGCCACTCAACATGCGAATAAGTTACCAGAGGTCCTGAAGAGATGCAAGTGCCATCATTTTGCACTTTCCAAGAGTTAGGAGGCTTTTATTGTAGTAAGTATTGAGGCATTTAATTCCAGGAAAGGCTTCAAGGCTGTGAATCTTAAGACATGTCTTAAATAAACACACATCCATCAATTTTTTCTTTCAAGAGACCACCAAAGATGAAAAAAAAGAGGATGTGATCTTTTTTATGTGGTATTCTTGTAGTTATGGCGTCCATCACGGAAGAGGGAGATTCAAAATAATTTTTCTACCTGTCCCACATCTTGGAGTTTACATGGTGTTCTGGGATGAAGTATTCTTGACCTTGTCTCCTTGGAGCTGCTGTTTCACAGCATTTAAATCTTTTGGCAAGAGAAAATCATAGAATGGTGTAGGTTGGAAGGGACCTTAAAGATCTAATAGTTCCAACCCCCCTGCCACGGGCAGGGACACCTCCCACCAGACCAGGTTGCTCAAAGCCCCATCCAGCCTGGCCTGGAATACTTCCAGGGATTGGGGCCTCAACAGCTTCCCTGGGCAACCTGTTCCAGTGCCTCACCACCCTCATGTAAAATTTCTTCTGGATACCTAATCTAAATCTACCCTCTTTCAGTTACCCTTCATCCTATCATAAAATGCCCTTGTAAGAAGTCTCTCTCCAGCTTTCCTGTAGGCCACCTTCAGCTGCTGGAAAGCCTCTATAAGTTGTCCCTGGAGCCTTCTCCTCCCCAGGCTGAAAAAGCCCAACTCTCTCAGCCTGTCTTCATAGGACAGGTGCTTCAGCCCTCTGATCATCTTTGTGGCCCTCCTCCCTCCTCTGGACCCGCACCAACAGGTCCATGTCCTTCCTGTGCTGAGGATTCCAAATCTGGATGGTCTCACCAGGGTGGAGTAGAGGGGCAGAATCACTTCCTTTTACCTGCTGGCCATGCTTCTTGTGATGCATCCCAGGATGCTGTTGGCCTTCTGAGCTGGAAGCACACATTGCTGGATCATGTGGAGCTTGTCATCCACCAACAGTCCAAAGTCCTCCTCAGGACTCTCAGTCCATTCTCTGGCCGACCTGGATCTGTGCTTGGGATTACCCTGACCCAGGTGCAGGACCTTGCACCTGGCCATATTGAACTTTGTGAGGTTTTACATGGGCCAATTCTCAAGTGTGCCATGTCCCTCTGGGTGCCATTTCTCCCCTCCAGTGTGTTGCCCCTCCCCAGCTTGGTGTCATCAGCAAATTTGCTGAGGGTGCACTCAATTCTACTGTCCATGTTGCTGAAAAAGATGTTAAACAGTGCTATTCCCAGTACAGACCCCTGAGGAGCACCGCTCGTCATAGGCTTCCACTTGGACATCAAGCCAAGTGAGTGAAGTTCTTCAACCCGCTTCTGTTCAGTTGTCCTTGAGACTGCAGCAGGGTTCCAGTGTCTTGAAACTTCTCGTGTTTGTGAGTTTTCTCTCCCTCATCCCCTCCTTTCATCTAGCCTTTCTGTCTAATCCTAGAATAATGTCTTTTGTGTCTCCCTGATGGTGTGACATCAGTACAGTTGATAAGTGTGTTTTGAGTCTATTCAGTGAAGAACTGGAAGGTGGACTCCAGCTATTTACATGTAGCAGAGGGGGTGGTCTGGCAGCCTGCACTGTTCAGCACGGAGCTTTGGAACAGGTATTCCTGCTAACTTCTCATGGCTCTCCATGCTTGCAGTGGGGAGCGCACACTGGACCATGCAACATGCTTTCCAGGCCACTTAGTGTTCTTTCTGCTAGCAATAATTAGCCCTGTTTCTTTGGGCTGTGTGAAGTTCTCACACAAATATGCTGTCTTTTGTTGTGGCAAAAGATTTGTTAGCTTGGGGCCTGAAGTAAGAAAGAAGCTTTGAATGCTGAGAAATGGGCATGTGGTTGCCTTTAGTTGACTCCCAAGTTCAAAAATGAAAACAAAAAAACCCCAAACAAACAAGTGTGAAGATTCTTCTTCTCCCAGGTCTTTCAGAGTTCTGTCAGCTTCAGTAATGTTCCCCATTGAGTCAGTGGACCTTTAAGTCCTATCACAGAAGTGTACATCTGTGGATGTTTAAGCTGTCCAAAAGTAGGAGTGAGCTGCTTCCTTTATACACTCTAAAGTCCCGGCCAAGCTCATGTCTTGTAGCTTGAAGAAGTAAAACACAAGCTTACCTCCCACTCGGATTCTTCCAGAAGCTTTTCACAATTATGTGGAGCCAACCATTGCAAAGTGAAAACTCTGCAGGAGGAATGTAAGGGTAGAGAAATTGCTCCACAGTTGCATGTTCTGTCTCCTGCAAGTAAAATTTTAAAATCTGGTATTGCTTTGGCACTCTTAATATATGAGCAGATACAGAAAACACAGCATCACAACCGCTTTCAATTTTTAATCTTGAAAAGCAATCAGGATGTGTTATATACTTAACAGTAACCATCCCAGTCAATATCCTTGAGCTGACAGAAATGTCTTGGAGGGAGATGGCTGTAGGACAGAACGAATCCTTTTATGGAAGTTTATTATTTAAAATATAATCTAGTCTAGTGTTAACAGTGACAGGACTTTGTCGCAGTCGTAGGCTGTCAGTCTCTTTCCTTTCAGGAAGCCATTCAATAAATTGTTGCACTCGGGGAGCTGTTACTTATTTTCTTACAAGAGAAAATACAGACCAGCAGTGATGATTTTATTCAATATTCAGACAGAAGAAATATATATACATATATTTTGAAGCAGGAGCTTTCATTCTTGCTGATGCAATGAAAACTGTTTTAAAAATATATTCCGAATGACCCATTAAATCATCCTTGTATATCCTGTGTAGTTTAGCTTACAAGGGAACTAAAGATGAATAAGCTAATAAATTTATGCACATATTTTAACTACAGGGTATAAAGAATAAAGATGTCCATATGTACTAATGACTTTTTTATTGCTTGATGGACAACCCTGTTAGATGAAGGAGGGGGGAAAAAGTAGCCAATGGTTCCCTTTTCTTCTAGTTTTCTCTAAGGAATATAAATGATTCTAATGAACGTGCTCAAACATTGCAAAAAAACCCCAGTCTACTTAAACCAAAGTCAGTGTTTTACACTCCAGAGAATAAAGTTAGCATAAAGACAATCCTTCAATAAAGTCTCACGTTGGGGAGGGGAGAGTAGCTTATTGGACATGGAAGTAAGAATGGAGGTAGCCTGGCATGACTTTGTAAGAGCTGAAGAGTGAAAAAAAGTTTAAAAGCTTAAAGGATCTTTCAGTTTAAAAAAATGGGCTTGGTTGTTGTCATTCCCTCCCCCCTTAAAAATTCCTCAAAGAACACTGCAATCCAGTTAAAACCACCAGAATTTGCTAAGAATTAAAGATACAACAAATTTAATGTACCTGAAAGAACAGATTTTAGAATCTGGCTTTATGATTTTTTTCCCGAAGTTGTTTCTTGTATTTTGCCAGTTTTTTGAAACTTTCGACCCATTTTTTCACACAAAGTAGTGTCAAAGGTTCAGCATTCCCCAGAGTTGGACACTAACAGCTGGTGAATATTCGTCACTGTGACTTAGGGGCAGTCGTTGGGAGGTATGTCAACAGAAGCAAGTTTGATTATTCAGACAAAGGTTTTGTGCCGGTTTTAAAACTTGATTTAAGTTTTCTCTGTTAGCTGGAAAATTGTGGTTTGGTAGTGTGTGAGTCTGTGTGGAGCTGCATTAACCTAAATTGCTAGCAGTTTCATCAAAAGGAAACAGAGGTGGCCAAAAGATCTCCTGGTCTTCAATGGTGTCTCCCAAATGTTGGGAAGTTAAATTAAACTTTTAGAAGAACGTATGCTTTCTATGGTATAAGGAAGCTGTTAGAGACTTGTTTAAAAATAATGATTACTACAGAGCGGAAGACTTGGGATGGTTATCTTGGGTTGGTTTGAGTGGATTTAGACATAAGTGCAAGCTGAATGGGAGTAAGCCATTCCAAATTTAAATGTGAATCGGTACAGGAATCAAAGTTAAACTACTGCAACTTTTGCAGGTAGTACTTAGAAACTTCTGTGTCTTCTCTCTTTGTATGTGCAGCCTTTTGAGCCATTTTCCTACTGCGATCCCTGTCATTGCTTTTTTTTTTTTTAAATAATATTTTTAAATGCACTTGTGTGTAAGATACAATGACGTTACATGATAGGCAGCAAAATCTTCCATAAAGATCCATAAACTAAACTACCGATCTCTACTCATATCATTACTGCTCTGTTTCTCATGTAGGCAGTGTCCCACTTGCTGCAATCACGTAGGCAAACTCGGGGCACTAGAAGAGTAAATTAAATGCTTATTCTTTCTGACGGCCTTTGGAGAATTATCCTCATCTCCTCCATGAGTGCCACAGCTTGCTCTTCTCCCAGGTGAGTCTTGTCTTAGCAGAGGTGTTAATGTGGTGGTGTTATGCAAACCTAATACATTTGCTGCCCTCTTCCACAGCCGTGTGTGGGTGTATCAGGGAGTGCATATCTTACCCAGTACCACCAGTTACGCTGAGGTATATGTAAAAGGAGGCTCTTTATTTACAGCCATTATGGGCTCCAGTCAGATATAAGTGGTCCACTGGGCTTAGCTTGATACAATTTCTACCCCAGAGTTTGTAGAGTATAAAGCTACAAAACAGAGCAGCTCTACTCAGGAGATTACGGATCTTGCATGCACAGAAAACACTCGTGGCTTTAATTGTGTAATTAAATTTCACAGAAAGAGCCCTTCAGAAGAGTGAGAAACAAACATTTCTGAAACCTGGACTCTCACTGCTGCTAACAGACTTCTTTGTTTGCTTATTAGTGATGACTTCCAAATGCTGAGACATTACCTACTCTCCCACCTTTCTCATCATTCACATATCAAATATTTCACTTTCTAGTAAAAAGGACATTAAATAATTGCAATGAAGAAGTAAGATCATTGCCAGGCAGCTTATTTTATGTGTTTTTTTTATGAGTGGCATATATGGTAACTATGTAGAGTCTCTGGCTCCCTCCATTTTGATCTTTCTTCTCTTTTTTTTCCTCCCTGCTACTTAGTGGCCCCACATCTTCCATTTTTCTCAGATTTATAGTCATCTGTCCGTGCCACTTGGAGCAAACTGCTGTGAGAAGAAAGGAGGTGCAATACGCCTCTGTAGGCTCAGGAGCTGCCAGTGCACTATCTTGACAGACACAGTAACCATAACCTGGGGAACGTCTCTTGGCTATCTCAGCAGTCCTAGTTTTCAGCCCTTTGCAGTTTTTACTGGCCTCACGACTTCCAAGGTACGCTGTGACTAACTGTCCTGCTTAACTTGAGGTGTTTTGGAAGGGGAATTGCAAATCAAGCTCCACAAACCTGACTATGGTCAAACAGAGGAAGAAATACAAGGACGTTTTTGGACTCTGGGACCCTTGAGTGTGGGCAAGGAGAAGGAAGCCCAAAGTTTAATTCAAATCTGTAGATGATAAAACTGGGCATGAGCCAAGAATGTGCACTTGCAATCCAGAAAGGTGACTGTATCCTGGGATGCATCAAAAGAAGTGTGGCCAGCAGGTCAAGGGAGGTGATTCTAACTCTCCTTCACTCTCATGAGACCACACCTGGCTGGAGTACTGCATCCAGGTCCCTTCCGACCCACACCATTCTATGATTACTTGAAATTTTGCTTAATGTGAACAAATCACATGTATTCTGTCAGTTTTGGAATGCATTTGCACAAACTACCCCTTTCTGAAGAAATGTGATGGTTTTTAGAATAGTCTGACTATGGACAACTTACAAACAGAAGGATTATCTGAATTTAATGAACATATTATTTGCTAGAAATACTCAGGGCTACTCACTTCTTTGAATGTTGTTGATTATTATTTTTTTTCATCTGCTGTCTTCAATGCCTTTGATTACAGGCATGAAATAAAGATTTTTCAAAGCTCTTTAACTTAGTTACACAGATTAATCTTTTGAATACATCAAAACTCCCTGATGTTACAGGTGGAAGGAAAACTGACAAGCTCTAGTAAGGGAATCTCACTCTTCTAGATAGTTTAGTATGTGGTGGTGTAGCACTGGTAAAACTCATACTTTCTATTGAAAAAGAACACTTTTCTTCTATACTTTAAGTGGTATTTTTTGGTTTATTTGGTAGTTTTGGAGCAATTTGAAAATTGTGGGCTAAGAAAGAATGGTGACATGGGAGTTATACCACTATATTTATGTCAGTGCTATTGGCAGATATCTTCTTATTAAGAATTATAACACTCTGGTGAGTAGACTGTATTGAAGGCTAAATTAAATCCTGACATGGTTATAGCATCAATAGATGATCATTTCCCTATCATCATTATCAGTGACTTCGTGTTGGGATCTAATTTAACTCATATCTTAAAGATAGAGATGCCTCTGCTTGGGTCTTCGATACCTTCTATTCAGCCTTCTGCAATCTTTTTTCCCCATGTAGTTATTTCATTTTCCATGTATGTGCAAATAGCTTCCTCTGGTGTATCTATATCAAGTGAAACAGAAATTTTATTGGCACCACCGGGCTTAATTAATCTTTTTTTTTTTTTCTTTCCTCTTTTAAAGAAGATGAAGAGCATTAATATAGGAAATAAATATTGTGGGAGCAGATTTATTTCCCAAGCGAGAGAAAATAGTCTGTCTCTAAGGGAGATGTTAGCTTGGTCAGTGATCTGTAAAACCTGCAAAAAACGGTCATGGCCAAAATAAAACCAAGGGAGAGGAGGAAAAATAAAAAAGCCAGGCTAAGTATATAAATACCTAATTATACTACTTTATTTCTGGCTAGTCTGTGTCCCTTTTTATACTCACCTTCAGGTTAACACAAGATACAGAAGGGACAGTTATGCCAAGCTAGTAGAAAAAAGCGGAAAGGGGTGAAATCTTAACAAAATCCATGGAGGCTGGAATGACCAAAGAGGAACCTTAAAGCTGCTTTAGAATGCCATACTGGTTTAGGCAGTCTGTAGGAATTAGTAAAAAGAAAAAACAACAGATAAACTTGCAGCGTGTTCGCTTCAGGGCTTGAATGAGAATCCAGCACTTTGGGGTCATAGTCTCTTTCTTGTTTGGATATTCTGCTAGCCAGAATTTTATCACTTTAATATATTCTAAGTTATCACAGAAAGGAGCTTCTCCGTAAACTTCTATTTGATAATTTTAGACTGTCTCCTTTTTTTTTTTTTAAGTTTAATCGGGAGTCTACATTTTTTAATAACTTCGGTCTGTTGCTCTAATTCGCTGTTTCCTGTGGGCAAGTGAAAAGAACACAGGTTTAATTTCCCTCTATTTTTAAATTAAGATTTAATGATGCACATATTGTTAATACTGTAAAACTATAAACAATGGTGTTTTATTAGCTCATAAGGTAATGCTCAATTTTTTTACTTTTTTATAGCGAAGTATATATTTTTTTCTTTATTTTGAAGGTTACACGGCAGCTTAAAAGAGTTAGTGAAAGGCTATTTTAAATAAAAAGGAAACATTTAGGAATTATATATTTTGTATGTAGGAGGGTGGCAAAATGTGCTGATGATGCTTGGAAAGAATAAAATTCATGTTGTTATATCATCTAATATGTGCAGCCCCAGGCTACTCCCCAGTCAAGGACCTTTCTGCTCCTCACCCCACCCCACCAGGGTTCAGGTGAATCCTGAGTGAGACCTTTAGGCTTCACCTAAAGAGGAGTATTAAATAGCGGTGATAAGTTATAGAACTGAGGTGAGCCCGCTTCAATTTGCAGAGAGGTATTACCAATATTTTTATGCACCTAAAAAAAAAAAAACAAACCCCAGAAAAACCCAAACCCCACAAAAATCTGAGGAATAAAACTTCTGTTGTCTGGAGGATCTGATATGCCTGAGGACTTCCCATGGACGTGGCTTATGGAGTAGCCACCGACACATTCAAAAAAGACAATTGCAACCACAAAGAAAGGACTTGGTTCACAGTATTTAAATGTGGGTGGGTGGGTTCTGAGGTTGGCTCCTTTTCTTCCTAGAGGCTTCTGTCATCAATTACATGGTGCAAACTGGATGGAAAATGCTGCCTTGGGGACACGTTGCACTGCGTTTGTTCAGCACAGCGCTCAAGGTGATGTAGAACCAGACCTCCATACTTCAATGAGTGGGGTCTAAATCTGAAGATTAATGAACTTTGCCATTTACTGTGCAAACAGAACTTTTCTCTGCTTCCCACACCTAAATTGTGAGGACTGAGTTTATTTAAGAAGCTGCATTAGTTTTTCCCCAGCACACAGAATGGGATTCAAGTTTTTTTTTTTTAAAATCTCTCCAAGACACATCTCTAAGGAGCACACAGAAGAAGCAAAGAAAGAGTTATAAAAAGTGAACTAAACACCCGCTTCACCAGAGAAGGATTTAGGTGCCTAAAAACATAGAAAAGGATGTAGTGTTCTCTGCCAAGAACCATTTTCAGGCTGCCTGAGTAGTGGGCTGTTCTGGTAGAGGACACGATAGGGGTCTTTTATGCAGGATGCCTGAAGGGAGATCTTCAAATTGGAGTTGATGGAGCCCTGAATAGTCAAGGATCTGTGAGGTCCACTGTGAAGCAAGCCGTATGATCCAAATATAGCTTAAGGTATAATCTTTTCTTTTCCCACACAATGATGTCAATAGGAAAAAAAGAAACAACAGTGAAAATATTTTTAGTCATGTAAAAATTAAAACAGATGTATCGTTTTGTTCCAATGGCCCGAGGAGAATACTAATGAGGCAACCTCTGAATAAGAATCACTAATAAAAAACTTTTTATAAGGTAGTTGATTTAATTTGCCTTGAGAACGTAGCTAGTAAAAACACTATTAACACTTGAAACTCGAATTTTGATGCAGCCCTGAGTGATGTGCTCTGGGCATCCCTGCTTTGGCAGGGGAGTTGGACTGGATGGTCTCTAGAGGTCCCTTCCAACTCGGTCAGATCCGTGAATCCGTGAACTGTTCAATGTAATTTTTAAGCCTAAGCATGAGTTTCATGGCATTATAAGGGACAAAGCTTGCCTCTAAGCTGCTTCCAGAATAGAAAAAGGTGAAAGTAGCTTTAGGCAAAAGTTTAACGGATTTATTCCACGGCTTTTCTCACCGAAGAGAGAATCTTTGTTTCTATTCCAAGTTGCTGGTTAGTTAAATTGGAATTCTTGCCAAAATGCGGGCATCCTTATTTAAGTATACAGCTCTTTCTTTTACTAATTATATTTTCATTTTTTATACTATTAGAATTATTTATACACTTTAAATAGTTACAGAGGACCTTTAGCAGCCTAAAGTGCGTACAGTTGTATTATTTTAGGTGCATGAGACGTGTCTTATAAAACTCTCTCTCATGTTTTAGGGCACCAAAACTGTCTGGTCAACCAGTAGAGGTAAATTTATGATATAAGTACTTACCTTCAGATCAGAGATGTTCAAAAGATGAGTATGAATCTCTTTAGGAAAAGGGCCATATGAACATCTTTATAAGAAACTGCAAATATTATGATCAAAATTAACTTTTGCTGCTGATGTTGAAGGGAGAAGAAGAATTTTAAATGGATATAAGGGGAAATTACAAATGAAAGAAAAATACACTAGTAAAGCATGGAATAAGATCTGTAATCTTTGGTGATCAGCCACAATGCTTTCTTTTCTGACAGTCCTTCCTTGTGGTCCTGTTGTTTCTTTAGTCTGCAAATTCTCTAGAAAGAAGACTGTTGGGTTCACACCTATCTCCACAGTACATACTTTCTGTTACCATATTTAACAAACAAACAAACAAAAAACAACAAAAAAGGACAAGCCAATGTGTAGCTTGCACTACAAATACCTTATTTATTATCCTAAGCATTTACTACCTTTAGAAACAGTACTTATGATACTAGAGAAACTGAAAGTTTAGGACTGATTTGCTGGTTGGTTTTTTGTTTTTTTTTTTTTGAAGACTTAACAATACTGAATTGCTCTGTGCTGAAGGACTGATCCGTTAATCACTACTGTTTGTGCGTCATCAGTTTCTTACAATATCATCCTACTGACTCAAGTTAAGTGAAGCATTTTGAGTAAATGGCTCTTGTACTACAAACTTAGAGTGAGCCTGTTTCTTGGTTTGGCTGTTTGCTTTCCCCGTTGCAGTTGGCCCAATTTTTTTCTGGTCTGTGCAGGCATAAGACATTTGCTGTCCTAATACGTGATTTAACTGACAGTTCTAGCACTTCAAGTAGCTATCATTACCTTCAAAATATTTTTTTTTATTTAAATGACAAAATTATTCTCGTTTTTCCCGCTCGTAGTCGTGTTGTACTGTTTAATTTCAGGGTGTTAATTAATCTGCCTTCCAGAAATGCCAGACGGTGCTTGTTTGGCAGCCTGTGTCTGAGCTGAGCATCCCTGCTTTTGGAAGGAGGTGTGTTAGGGACCGTGCGCTCACTGCGAGTGGAACCTCTAATGTCGACTCATTTAATCTTTGTAGATTTGACTCTGACGAGGAGAGCAAGGCACAAGACAAAACAGTGGTGTTTGCTGTCCTGTAACTTCAACACCTCTGGCGCAGAGTCCTGTGGCTTCAAGGGTACAGGATTGTCTAAGCTCAGAAATTCAGACTTCTTAACTTTGTCATCAAAAAAGAAGTGGTACAACCTCTCATTCATCTTAGAAGTTGTTAAAAAGGTGTTTTGCTTTTGCACAGCTTTGGTAATACGAGTTACCCTCAGGAGATGTGAATGATTTTGTTGAAACTAAAAGCAAATGGGGTCAATGATGGCCTTTGCCTGCTTCCTCCTACCACTTCTGCAACCCTGCTGGAGGTTTCTGACCCCACACTTCTGCTGACATACCTACATATGGCAGCGCTTATTCAAATGAATATGTGAAATATGAATGTCATCTGTGTAGAAAGGAGCAAGGATTTATTTAGTTTTTTTTTTTTTTAAAACGGCTTTTGTTTTCCTTAACCTAGATCATTTCACAGATCTGGCTTCGGGAAGGGTTAAACAGTTGTCAGGGCAGGAGAGAAGCGTGGGAACAACCAGCTGACAGGGGGTGAGAGGTGGTAATGATTTAAACCAGACCTGCTGCTGAGAAGCCTCTAAGGTAAATCCTTGATGTAACCAGACTGCCATATTCCAAAGATGTGAAAATTAAAATTCTTGGAGATGATATCAGTGTTCAATAAGACAAGAATTTCATGTCTATACAAGTTCAGTAGCAAACTACTGTTAGGACAGCTAGCCTGAAACCCACTGAAGCCAACACCGTGGAGTAGTCAATAGATACTGTCTGTGTCTTAGCATCAGATACTGCATGATCCCTAATATGCTGTAACGAGCTGTGTTTTAACAAACTCCCTCCCTTCTTCCACTGCTGCTTCTGGCTGCGTGTGTCCAGTGTTTCCCCTTGAGTCAGATCCAGTGACAGAAATTTAGCCCACCACTAAAAGAATAAACCCAATCCAAACACAAACAAAAAAATAATTAGTTTTCCATTAGGCTGGGTTGCTGAAGTGACTCATCCTGCAGCTGGGGATTAGTTACATCTGATGCAAGGGAGTGGAACAGCAGCTGAGGCTGGGGAAGAGACCACCCCGGTCAGTGACAGCTCAGAGTTTCTCCAAATATGCTGTCATGTTCTGGAAGAAGCAATCTCACCCTCCTGTCAGCATGAACATCTGTGTGGCAATGATGGGGAGCTGAAGAACTGACCCGTGGCGTTGCTAGCCTGGATAAAGCTCACCAAATGGGGATGCAAACTCGTGTATTTCCATAAGGGAAGCAATAATGCAGAGCAGGCTTTAGTGGCTGGGGTTAAAGTGAGGCTGCTTTTCACAACAGGGATGCTCCCTTGAGGGGCGTGCGAAGCTCTGGATTTAGGATGCAGGTCTAAGGCATCTTAATCTCATCTAAAACACGTCTTTCACACTCGTGTCCTGTATTCCAGGTCTCTCCTTTACACCTGGGCCAGCATTCTTGTGCCGTGGTGATGGCAGCCAGTTTGGAGAAGTAATCCGGTCAAAAGGTAAATCCATTTCAAAATGACTGGTTTCTGACCATATGACTTCTCAAAACCCCTCATTGCTTTGTCGGGTGAATAACAATGGAAACAGAAGAAACTCTGGTTGTGGTAGCCCTAATTTTTTAGATCCATTCAGGCAGCTAGTGAATCTCACCCTTAAATATATCTACTGTGGGCTGATGCAAGTAAGAAACGACACTAATCTGGTGCTTCCCCACTGTCCCAAGCTAATTTTAGTAGTTTTCATTGTGGAAAGAAAGAATGGTGTGGCTAGTTCTTTCCCTTTTGATGTTTCTCTTTTTCAGACACTTAGAATTTTAACCCTGTGTTGTTGGTTGGCGATAATAAACCGGGAACAATGTTAATCATCCCTCTGCTATTTCCAAGTCTATCACGGTGGAAGAAATCAGTGATCAGAATCTACATCATAGCAGGGAGAAGAATTATTTCTTCCATTCATTTCCTTGTGCAGCCAAAGACAGGGTATAGAAATGGGTTTCCTGATAAAGACAATGATCAAAAGAATGTTTCTATAATAATTGCATCTGTGAAAAGCCATTTGTCTATTACTAAAAGGAGGCTTTTTTTTTCTTAATTGTTTGAATTAGTTCTGGGCAAATTTGTGTAGCTCATTTTGGAGGAGATATGGACTCATAAATCCACTGTGAAAATATTCAGTTTGAGTTTTCAGTAGACGATGTGGTTATAAATTCTCTTGCCTTTTCAATCTGCCAGAGAGTTTCAGACCCTCTGAGAGAAAATAAGAAAAAAAAAAAAGCAAGTCTTTTAACTCCTACCAGTTAAAGGCTTTTTGTACGAGGATGATGGATCTGAAGGTCGTTATCTTTCTGTAGCATGATGATACAAGGCTTTTTCAAGGATAAGCCTCCAAAGAATGAGTCCCAGGAGTAACGTGAGCCGGGGGTCCAGAGGCTGGACCTGGTGGCTGCAAGAAGGAGGACGGGTCAGTCTCTGGTTCAGAAGTCCTTGGTGGCTGGGGAAGATGGTAAAGTGTTGTCTTTGGTGGCATATGTGACCGTTGCTGGTAGATGCTGCTAACAGTCCCAGAGAACTGAGGGAGGCTTCCCCTTAGCGAGCAGATTGTCGTTTTGCTGTCTGTGGGCTGATGCATTTTATTCCCTTTCCTTTTCTCTCTTAATGCTTCTCTTGAGATTTTCCTCTCCTATTTACATGGAAGGGAGAAAGGTGCAACGGAGATTGGTGAGGACGGACCATACGCACGGTCTAGTTTGAAGGCTGAGGCAGAGCTGCAGATGGGATTCAGGTTCAAGGGGAAATTAGGGGTAGGAAAGAGCTCCCTATTTAAGAAAATTTCATTTATGCCTGCAACTCCAATGCAAGGCTGTTTTAACAATGTTAGGGGACTGTGTCATGGATCAATTTTTCCAAGCACATCAACCTTGATGTACACTGCACTGGTCCAGCCACATACTTACAGATAGACCTGGGCAATTCTTATTCTTTCAAACCTGGGGTTAGAAAGTTTAGATGTTTTTTTCAGGGATAAATATTTTAAAAAAAAATATTAAAAATTGTCTTTAAAAATTGCTACTTGAAATTGCTTCCTTTGATCCAAAATGACATATCTTGTTTTGTGATTATATATCACATTTTAACTTTCTTCTTCTATTTTAAACAAAAATGTCACTTTGAAGCAAGGCACACAAGAAAAAGTTTTGACTTGAAATTCGAGCTCACGCAGAAAATTGTGATTAAAATTTACATTATACCTTTATTTATTTTCCCCCCACTGAAACTGTTACCCAATTTAAATTCAAATTAATGATTCATTTGGGATCTCTGAAGCTCCAGTTTTTTGGGTTTTTTTTCAGCAAAATTCAGTATTTTCTTCAGTACTTGATACTGCTCTTTAGATAATTCCTGAGGCCCAGATATGTAACTGCAGAAAAGCAGACTGGTCTCCACCCTGTTTCATCCTTGTTCCTGGAAGAAATGGCATCTGTGGATGATGTGGAAACTTCTCTCCCAGTTTCTTTCCCAAGTGATCTTGCCTTGTGGAGTGGTGAAAATAGGCTTTGTGTGTGCAATCTTTGCAATAACAAAACAAACATTTTGTTCCATGGTTTGATGAATTGATTCACAATCAGTATAACGTGCAATGAAAAATGCATTATACTGATCTATCTTGGACAGTTGTCTCACTGAGGGCTTGAGGTTTTGTGGTTTATTCTCTTCTGTTACGATCTAAACCAAGCAGGTTCTCAAAAGATGAAAAATCTCCAGAGCCTTTTTGGTGCTGTTCTAGTTAAAAAATAAATAAATAAATAAAAAATTAATCATATTCTACTTTTACTGTGGGTTCTTGGATCCAACTTTTGTATCCCATTCCCAACTCTAGCATATGGACAGATCTATTGAAGTTAATGGTAAGGAGTTCTTCAGTTGTTCATTGTTGACCTGCCTCTGCTTCTTTCTTAATTTCAGCTGAAGTTAAGTGAAATTATGCTAAGCATTTCTGGAAATCCTTCCTTTCTAAGGAATCAAAGAGATAGCTTGAGACAGTAATGTTTTGATAAAGTTGCACTTATTAATTAAAAAAAAATAATTCATCATCTGCAAATTCTATTGAATATTTGTGGGTTTTTTTGACTCCAGGGAACAGAAGGATGAATAATAACTTCAGGATTTCACACTGTGTATTTTTCCCTTTGATCTTACAGTATTACTTTCTTGTGATATTTGTGCTTTTTTTCTTTTGGATTCCTTTGGTAAATAAATTAAATTTTAAATAAATTAAAAATTGCTTCAATGGAGCTAGTAGAAAGGGAATTGCACAAAAACATTCTGTCTCCCAAAAAACAATGCCCTTTAAACAGCTAATTATTTTCATGTTTGTGGGCATCCCCTACATTAAGACTTTCCTAAACTCCCACAGTTCTAGATTGTCCGAGTTTCTGACCTCCCAAGTAAAAAATCCAGTGGAAATGCAATGTCAAAATACTTCTCCTTGATCTTTCTGAAAAGGCCGTTTTTAGCCATAGTTTCAAATTCCTTAGCTCAGCTACAGGAAAAAAAATCTTTTCTTTTAGCTTCTTGTTCTTTTTTTTTTTCCTAAAATTTTAAGAACAGATTTTAAAAATTCCCAGAATGTTTGAAAGTACCACTGAAGGGTCTGGCTTTGTCTTGTGTACCCCCTCCCTTCAGGTATCTGTACACATTGAGGAGATCTGCCCCAAGCCTTCTCCTCCCCAGGCTAAACAGTCTCAGCTCTCTCAGTCTTTTCCCACAGGACAGGTGCTCCAGACCCTTAATGGTTTCCATGGCCCTTTCTGGGACTCCCTCCAGGATGTCCATGTCTCTCGTACTTGGGAGCCTAGGACTGGATCACAGAATCACCTAGGTTGGAAGGGACCTTTTAAGATCATATAATCCAACCAGTGGAAAAGAGAAAAAAAACAACAACAACCAAACAACAAAATAACCAACAAACAAAACCAAAAAACCCACAAACAAACAAAAACCCCTACACAAACCACACACCACACCCAAACCAACCCAACACTAATCCATATCCCCAAGTACCATGTCAACTCATCTCTTGAATACCTCCAGGGATGGTGCCTCAACCACCTCCCTGGGCAGCCCATTCCAATGCCT
>JAOQGH010000012.1:126142838-126186622 GCA_025769975.1 Gallinago jamesoni
CCCCCAAAAAAAAAATAAAACATAAAACAAACCCTACAAAAACCAAAGCCTGTGGAAAAACTGGGGGAGGTATCTCAACTTCTTTATGAGCAAAGGATAAAAATGATATTTTACACATTTTTGAATTGTTATTCTGGATGAGTTTAATAGCTTGAGACACCAGAATGTTCAGTACAGAGTCATTCCGAAGAGCGCCATCCAAAAATCACAGTTGTTCCCACAGCCCAGGCGGTAGTCAGCTGTTCCCACAGGGAGGATAAGCAAAACCTTTCCATGTCAGCAAAGTCTTTAGATCAAGTTTCACTTCTCCAAAAGTTATATCTGACACCAGCGCTGCAAAAAATCTTACATGACTGAGAGTGAGTTTGTGGATGTAGGGCTGTAATTGGTGTCTTCAGGAAAAGTACATAAAACCTCAGTGCACAAAACCAAAAGCACTGTGAAAAAATAGAATTATTTGAAAGGAGAACATCTTCCTGTGGCTTTCCTCTATGAAAATAAAGCTAAATCTAAACTGCCTGTTCAAAGGTTTGTAGTATAGAGGTGAGGATGCAGAACATTGGATGGTGCAGTTCTCAGGAGCCTGTACTGACACCAAAAGAACTGGAGGGTGACTGAAGGAGAGAGAAGAACGAAGGCATTTGAGTTATCTGAGAAACAAGTTCTGGACATAGTTCTTTTCCCCTCCCCACCATCTCTTTTATAAAACTTGCCAATCACAGCTTATATCCTGTAGAAATTCTAAAAAGCTGTAGAAGCTGTTCCTTACCCAAACTGGACCTCCTAACATATGCATGCCACGTGTCTCAAGTGACTACGACATGCTAATTTCTAAAAGGAGATGAAAGGTAGTACTTTGTCTGCTTCTGTGATTTACTTGCACTGCTTGGATCTCCTTTGTGCAAAGTCTTTCTACTAATTGGATGTTTCTTAATAAAGTTATTTTCCTTTAACACAAGATCACTTTGCAGTGATCCTTTAGCCCTTAAAACTGCTGAAGTCATTTTTTACTGGTCATATTTTACATTCATAAGAATAATAAATATTAACTCCCCAAATCATACAAACCTAGCTGATCCCACTGTTTGAAATTCTGTTAGAGGCATGATACTGTCATTAGGAGTAATGCTGCTGGAGCTTCAAGATGATGGATCATAGAATAGTTTGAATTGGAAGGGACCTTTAAAGTTTACCCCCTGCAATGAGCAGGGATGTCTTTAAGTAGATCAGGTTGCTCAGAGCCCCATCCAACCTAACACTGAAGGTTCTCAGGGATGGGGCATCTGCTGCCTCTCTGGGCAACCTGTTCCAGTGTTTCACCACCCTCATCTCAGAAAAATTTCTTCCTTGTATCTAGTCTATTTTTTCCCTCTTCTAGTTTAAAGCTGTTACCCTGTGTCCTCTTATAACAGGCCCTGCTAAAAGGTTTGTCTCAATCTTTCTTTCCACTACCTTTAGATACTGGAAGCCTGCTACTCTTCTCCAGGCTGAACGACCTCAGCTGCCTCAGCCTGTCCTCATAGGAGAGATGTTCCATCTTTCTGACCATTTTTGTGGCCCTCTTCTGGACCTGCTCCAACAAGTGGTTCCTGTGTTGAGAACTCCAGAGCTGGATGCAGTACTCCAGGTAGGGTCAGAGTGAATTTCAGTTATTTCAGAGGGAATCATTGAAAGAGCAACAGTTCAGAAGCTCACAGTAGAAGTCGCTATTTCCTCACCATTACCAGTTTTTTGGGGGTGTTTTTTGTTTGTTTTTTTTTTTTTTTCAGTCATCTGGGCAGATACTTCTTAGTAAACCCAACAGACAGCATGACATTTTGCCAAAATATGAATACGAATTCTTATTTCTTTTTCATTATTTCTCTGATGCTGTATTTGCTCTGTTAGGCAGGATTCTGGTTGCGGCAAATTAGACGCTGGTGGACGGTCTACCTTTCCGCATGAAATTACGGAGAGAGGAGTATCGTGGAATCAAGGTATTTTTGAACGGTCTTTTCACTTAAGAAAACCTGCATTGACCTATGCTTTATATCACTTTCTTTTGAAGGTTAATATCGCTCTTTCAATTTTTGGGTTACTTCATTACTCTACTAGTTACAAGTTTTCATTAACAACACTGTTCTATGAATAATGTCATGGTAATGAAGCACACATCAAATTTGTTGTTGGACTTTCTCGTAATTTATCCTCAGCTGTGCAAATTGTATGGAGTAGCTGTTAAATTTATTCATCAGAATTGATACACAAATGAGGTATGCTCCTAGTTACTTTTTTATCTAATGTAAGTCAAAGTAAGTCCATCAAATTAAATGGAACTAAACTCAATCTGAAGACTTACTCATTTATCTTCGCAGTCTTGCACAATATATATATGTCGCCTTCTGGATGCTTAGCTAATAGGAAAAATAAAATATGTTATAAGTATTAAGTAAAAATTATTACTAGACAAATTCTGGATCATGTCTATCTATGAATATGAATTTGTCTTTCTTTGTAAAGAAGTTTCCATTCTGGTATCACCTGGGTGAGAACCTGAGAGTTCCGGGGAAATCTGTGTCACTTTCTAACTTGCCATTCCATATATCACATTCTGCTTCTTACAGATGCTTTATTTTGTCATCTTTAGTTTCAGTATCCATTTGCGTAGGGAACTGAAATGAATCATCCAGATCTGAGTATACAACAGACTTTGGGCCTGAATACATTTAGCTTGAAAAAAATCTAATAATTTTGAACTATAAGGACTCTTGAAAATATGAAGCACTGAAAATGAAAATATGAACCACCATTACTAGAGCAGTAATGACTTCTCAAATTTGCAAGAAAATAACCCTGCAACAGTAAGTGTGTGAGTGGTGTCCATTTCTGTATTGTGCTGTTATTCTGAAACTTCATAATGGCAAGAGAAATGTCAGTCTTGCTTACGGTTTCCATTCCAAATATTTGAGGAGAAGAATCCAGCCAGCATGCTTATCTCTGAATTGCAAGCTTCTTTCCTTGGTTTTTCAGGTGCCAAAAATTCCAGCTGCCCAATATCCTCCTATGAAAATCTTCAGTTTCCCCTGGCAGCTTTTATGAAACAGCAAACGTTATTATGAAAACCTTGTAGTAAATCTTAAGTTGAAAATACCAGGGACAATCTAAAACCAACTGAGTAGGATCTTAGGGGTTTATTGCTGGTTTGATTATTCGTGCTCAAACTCGTTTAAGGAGAATCCTGTCTTCCTTAACAGATCTGAGATCTGAGTTTAGAAGAGTTGTAGATCTGGGAAGCCTCAATGGCACAGTCTTGGCTGTAAGTGATTCTCTTTAGGAACCGGCAACAACAGAACCCAGTGTGAGGTTTCTGGCTTCAGGAATGTTAGGAATCGGAGAATCTACTGAACTTCTCAGCTCTGGTAATAACTTAAAGAACACTTGCAATGACAAGGATACAAAAGTGCGCGTGGAGGGGAGGTTTGTCTCTTGGTTGGTTGCTTTCTGTTGTTTATGGACTGCTTGCTATGGGGATTTCTCTCCAGTGACTGTGCTCATCAGGTTTCTGTGCACACAGAACTCCAATTCTGAGCCTCTTCTGAGCTATTTGAACTAAATAGAAAATGTTTTTTATGACTGAAATAAACAGAACTGTTTCCACCATCAAATGTACAACATCTGATTGCAGAAAAGCTCTTTGTAGTACTTGTTCACATGCTTAAAACCCCAGCATTTTATTTTAGTCTCTGTTACTCTCTGTCTGATTCTCAAATAATGTTTTGAAATGCATGAACTTTGGACATATGATGGCACTGTTGTGCCTAAACTAACTCTGTTTAGTGATTACATGCCCCTTGCCACGTGTGGTTTTGTTGTTCAGAAAAAAAACAACCCTAAGAAAACTCCAGAAAGTAGTCTTTATCATCTTTTAATGAAAGCTTTTCTCAATAGTTCATCTACTTTCACCCCATCAATGACTTCCAACCTCATTTATCGACCAACTACTTGATCTCTCTTAATCTTTTAATATTGACTTATTTCAGGCACTGCCTTTTTTTTTTTTTTTTTTCCCTGTGTTTTCAAAAGTGTGGGATGTAGTATTTGATACATTTCTTTTTTCTTACTGTGATTGATTACTATCAGCATAACTTATTTCTGGCAACTCTTGGAGGCCGCTTCCAAAGTCAGTGTTCCTAAATGGGTTTTTAGCAGAACTCTGGGCCTGCAAATATGTGTGCACATCCCAGGGAGTCTTTTGTAGCCCCTGGGGCCCCATAAAACTTTCAGTCTAGTCACTCCAGAGAGGTATATCCTGTGGGAAGTCAGACAGAAGGCTTCCTGCCTTCTATACGGGAGCAATAAATGGGACACCAAAGGTCAGGATGGTCTGGTGATGGGAAGCTGGGGGCTTTCATTTTCTAGCCAGCTGAAGCTGGCAAAGTTTGACCGGATTGTTTTTCCTTCAGAATCCTTGTTTGAAAATAAAAGCTCGCTGAGAAGAAAAAGTTTGCAGATTCATGGTTCTGGGAAACTTTTGCTGTGTTCTCTGAGTCAGTTCGTGTGGCTTCTGGATTGCAGTGTCAACAGAACAGACACAGATGACTCAGTCTGCAGCACTTTTCTGGGTGTTTCCTTCCAGGGAAACAAGAAGCAGGTAGAAATAGAGCTCCTTTCCCCTTTAGTTGCCTCATTAATCACATGAAAAGCTCTTTTTTAATTTTATTTTTAAAAAAATTATTATTTTTTTACCCATGGAATAGCTGTCACCCTCTAGAAGACTTTCCTAGTGTTTTAGTCGTCTATAACTTCCCCATTTACTTTCTGTCCCTCCCCTACTGTGTGTAAACCTGCAGTATACGTCTGCCTTACTGGTTGTTGCTGGAATGTCCAGATCCCTGGGGTTGCATTTGTATCTGTAACCATTGCAGTGCCATTTTCTGGCCAATAGATGTTTTATCTGGTATCTAATTGCTCGACTGGAAGGCAACGCAAGCGGTTACTCTTATAGAGCTATTATGGAATTATAGAACGAACCAGGTTTGAGTAATGGCTTCTCAGGAAGGGGGTTGAAGTTACAGAGGACTACAAAAAGTTGTAGTTGGCAACTACAACTTTGGCAATCTCGTGATTTTTGAAAGATGCCAGAGAACGGGAAGCATAAGTAGAAAAATGGCTTGTGAGTGAAGAAGTGATCCTTCCACCCTTCTGAGCTACGATACCGTGTCTGGTTTTGAGTGCTGTGGCCGAAGGAAGGGACATCGGCTGCAGGGTTTTGAGACAGAAGTCACAAAATGGACCACAGAGGTAGGAAACTTGACTTAAGGGTACAATACAAAAACATCGTGGTTGTTTAGAGAAGACTGACAGAAAAATATAACTAAATGGATTTTGCAAAAAGGAGAAGCTCTACATGCTTTGGTTTCTGGTTCTTTGGTGGATAATAAAACAGTTGGAATTATAGCATGCACTCCCCTCTTTTCACTTGCATTTTTTGATTGTGCCTATATTCAGCCAGTGCCACCTGCTTGGCCCTCCAGTTCTGGTTGCAACCAGGTGTGACAGAAGTAGCTGTAGGTGTGTGATTCTCTGAGAAAACAAACTGAAAGAGAGGGAAAATTGCCTAATAGCTTCTTAACAACTGCATCAAAAATTCTCAATGAAGAATGAGGACTGATGCCTTTCAGGAGCTGCTGTGACAGGAGAAAAACAGTCCCCAATGCACAGTCCATTCGAGTGGGAGCTCATGCAGTTATCGTGCAGCATCTTTTCTTTCTTTCTTTCTTTTTATCTATAAAAAAATACTAATCTAATATAGTACAGCATTTTACATCATCATGACCTTTCATAAGTGGTAGCGTGGTCTCTGTATAGCAAAGACTTACTTAAATCTTTACTCCCTGAAATGTTTTTATTGCAACAATGACTTCTATTTTGGATAGGAAATCCCCACCCTCCAAAAGAACCCCAAAACACCTGTTGTTGAATTACACCACTTCTTTGCTTGAAAATTATTATTTTTTTTCATCTTTGTGTATATGGTTTTTTTTTCCCTCTGTTTCAGTGTGGAGTTTGATTTGTGTATGTGTATTGTGGACCTATTGTGTCCTGTTTTTTTAAGACTATGTCTAAGCAGGGTGCACTAGATCTGTTTCTCAGATATGTGCTGGCAACATTCCTAAACGTATTTTATTTGATGTTTAGTCTCCTGCAGTCCCTGTGAAGTTGAAAGAAGATTTTTGCTGTCCACACATTTTTTCTTACTGAGTATCATTTTTCAATATGCTCCAAACTTTAAAATTTCATTAAGTGCAAAAAACCTGTTTTAGTCTTCTATTTCCTCTGTGGAGGGTATGTTCTTGTTACTCAGATGATGCAGTTAGCCCTTGCTTTTTAATAACACAGTAATTTAGATTTTAAGACCTTCTTTCCTCGCTTCTCTGTTTCTGCTTCATTTAAAAAAAACAACTTGATGGTGCAGAAATGGAAGAGTTAACTCTTCATTAAGAGTTAAACCTGAATAAGTGAACTTCTTTTCCTAGGCTTCCCAGATGTGTCAAGTCAAGGGCTCCACTGTGGAGTACGTAGTACTTATTTTGATTTAAGTTGTTTCCTTGTATTGTGTCTGGGCTCTGAGGGAGGCTTCACAGTCACGTTTGCAGTATTTCTTTCCATTCAGGTTATGCTCTTTGATAATCACTCTACAGTGTGTGGAAACGTACCTTCATCTCTCCATGATGTTTTTCTACTTACATGGGGAAAAAGAACACAAACAAGTTTCCTGTAGCTTTTAGAGATTAGTTAGGACCCCCAAGTTTATCTCTGGATACAAATTGCCCAAATAATCCCAACATGGTAGCTTCTATCTCTTTTTCTCAACAATCCTGTGTTTCACAAAAATGTACTGCTGTGAAGTTTATGTACAAAAAGCTTCTTCTAATTCTTCCTAAACATAGCGGGTTAGCATGTCAGTATGGAACTGCTCAGTTCATTAAAAAAGGTAAAGAAAAATATACCTGTAAGTATCAAATTATTAAATCTCCTTCCAGCTAAATATTGCTTTTCTATTTGGAACCATCATATTGTATTATAACTAAATAAGATATGTGGTTCTGTGCTCAGCCCAGTTTCCCAAATCCTTATGGGAATGATCTCTGTGCCTTTTGGTTCCTCATGATAACTCTTAAATCTGTTGGCCAATCTCAGTTTAAATTATTACACGGGTTGTCAGAAAGACATGAAATTTCTACATTGCTATTTCTCTTCTCTTGTCTTCTCTTCAGTTGTCATACCACACGTCAGAAAATGCCTATTTGGGGGGCAAAAAATAACCGTTCATTTACATGGTATTCGATCTGATCTTTTGCTGTTCGGCAAAGGAATAATGACCAAGATATTCTATAAAGAACATAACATTCCAAGGCTGAGATTTTAAGCAAATAAGTAGTTATTCTGGGATGTGTACACTGAAACAGACTTTTGAAAATTACAGTATTCAGAGAAAACTGAATATCACTTTTCTGGTAGCCGGTCCATGACAAATGAAACATTTAGAATCAGTAGAAACAATCTAAAAATCTTAGTCAACACTTCTAGAAATACATTTCTATAGAAATATATAGGCTTGATCTTTGTAACATTTTCTAAAACCTTTTTATAAGGCAAGTCTTCAATTTTTTCAGGATCAGAAGTGTTCTCTCAGGATTATTCTTTGCCTTTCCTGTTTGCACGATTAAATTCCTGATACCATGAGATACAAATGATTGCAAAAAGTCTAGGATGGGTTTTCATTTTTAATTTTAGGGACCTACTCTGTCCTGAGTATCTTTCATGATAGGTAATGCAAATAACAGCAATAGGATTTAACTCTTATTTCTTGCTGCTTGATGATAGGAGATTCTGTGGAATTATTCACAGCAGAATTAGGTCTTTAACATTCCTTATTAGAATCTTCTGAGTAAATCTGTAGTCTTTTTACATCTGCTCATTATCCAGAATTTTACTCTATCTGTGAAGCTAGGTCTAAGATGTACATTTTTAATGCAACTACTCTTCCCGTGCTGGATATTTTTTGTTAGATATTCTAAAAAGACTTAAAATGATGACTGTTTCTTGATAGGTTTTCAATTTTTAAACCTATTGATTTACACATTTTTCCTAAATGTTATTTTCCTAGTTTTAGATCATGTGAAGAACTGAGTAGAGATCTCATGTTTATTACAAATTTCAAAGGTGTCTTTGAAGGCTTTGTAATCAGAAAGATAAAAGAGTAAAAAACCCAACATGCCATATTAATATACTGCTCAGAAGTAGGCTTGCTTGTTCCAGTAAAAGGATAAACATACTGCCTATTTTTCAATTAAGGCTGATTATCTAAATAATATTAGAAGAATGGCTTAGATAATGGAAAAAAGAAAAAGAAGAATAATTTTTGATGTAGTAGCTGAGGCTTGAATAAGAATTAGGGCTAATTGCAGCCGTGGACAGCTGACTAACATCTTGGTATTGTGTCTGATGCTTGTGCGTAATTACCTCTGAAACTTAATAATGTGACTGTACGAAATGAAATTCATGAACTGCAGAGTCGATATAGGTCTATGATCTGTCAAGTTCATGGTGGTTTGGGGATTTAACCTTTAAAGGACACAAACAAAATCATTGTAAAAAAACCAAGGAAACAAAGTGAAATAAACACGTAATGTTCAGTTTAGAGATGCAGTCTGGTGGTAAATCTGACAACTCCAAAAAGCTGTTTAAGTACAACTAATGTTGAGAACTAAAGACAACTGGAATTTGCCATTTAAAAGAACACATTTTGTAAATAACAATCCCCTAAACAACTTCTTATTTTTTCCTTTTTAAGTAAAATATGCTACTCCATTATATAGTGTAAACTACTGAAAATATATTTAAAACTAATTTTCAGCTTAGCCCTTTCCTAATAAGCAAAACTAACAGCTGCCTTTCAGAAAAATAATCCAGCCTCCCTAAATATGTAATTCCCAAGTGTCTTCTTGCTTTTAAGAGTGTTGACAATTTACATATCCTCAGTTACACGTTTCGTTATGCACCTACCTGGGTTAGGGGCCAGCAGGGCTCTGGCTACAGAGTTTTCTGTAGACTGTTAAAGGCAGCAGAAGGGAGGGCAGGATAGTTTCAATCCAATGGTTTCTTGAGCAGCAAAACTACAAGGACCTGGTTCCCTGTAGAACATCGTTCCCTGTAGAACAGGCTTATGTACTGGGAAGATGATTTTTTGCTTATTCTTCTGGTTTGGATGATGTGATAAACACTCAATTTTAAATAAGCTGATAATAGTAATTTTGTGACTGAAGTCAACTGAACATTTTGGTGTTTGTTTAGTTTGTTTAATGCAATTTTGTAACTGATTGTTATGTGTCAAAATATTGTATTTGACTACGAGATGTTCAAAAATTCTGTCACTAAAAACTTTGGTAACTATTTATGCAAATACTTTAATCAAAAAGTAAATTTTCTTAGTCAAGTTTTAGTTCAAGGATCACATTAACATTTTAACCATCATTTGTTACAATGATGAATAACAAGCAGTTTTAATTACACAGTGAGTTGGAGTACTTAACTACTGTCTTAATTAGTGAACATATTTTGTTAGTGTTACTTGATGTCTGCTACTCTTAAAAAAAAATAAAAATAATCAAAGCTAAACTGTTTGATTTCATTCTTTTTTAGATGTTTGGCTTTCTGCTCCAAGCTAGCAAGCTCTATTCTTAAAGTAATTACTGCATAAAAAGTTTAAACCCCAAGGAGTCAATATGCTTTGTTGCATATTTGTGGTCACTCAAAATAATTTCTTGCACAAGCATAACCATAATGAAATCCTAAGGACTTCCTAGTAAAAACTTCTGGAAATATCATAAGCATAAAGCATAACTTCCAGTAGATATTTATTTATTTATTTAAAGTTAAGGTAAGAGGCAATTTTTCCAGTTTTCCTCCTTTGGTGTTTTTTTGGTTTTGTTTTTAATATGTTCCTGGCTAAGAAAGAATGCTAATTTTACAGAGTGAAAGAAATGAATTCTAGTGCAGAAAAGAGCCCAAAGGCCTGCTATACATGTCTTAAATCCCCCTTTTGTCTTCCTGTGAGTGATTAATGGGACAGTGAGACATAGACCTTCTGCAGGTGGTTCCTATGGAAAGTGTATTCAACCTTAACAGGTGATCCTATGTTATTATAACAAAATCAATATTTTTTTTTTGGTGTGGCACTTATCTAATCTTGTCCCCCCCTTGAAAAGGGGGCTGGGCATGTAGTTTCTGTTTGTTTTCTGTGTTAGCCTATTACAGTAAGATAGAAAAGTAAGCCAGGGAAAGACCTTAAGAAGTCATGTAGCTCATTGCAGATGTTAGAATTAAGTATATTTACATGATACCACAGTATGTATAACCTTTTCCTAGAAACCTTCAAAGGGATACCACAGTGCCTGTAGAATACCTATGGGTATGTTTCAGGGAGGAAAAAATGTCCATGCTACCCAAGATAAATCTTTTTTCACTACAAATTATACTGGTTCTTTTTCATTCTACTTCTAGACACTTGGAAAACAACTGTTTGTCCTTCTCTTAATGACAGCCACTTAGTTATCAGAAGATTGTTATCAATGTCCTTCCTTCCTTCCTCAGTCTTCTCTTCTCTAGACTAAACAAAGTCCTTCAATTTCCTTAGTGGTCATTCTTCTAAAACTCTAATTATTCTTGTAACCTCCATCATGGAATCTTTCCAATTTGTTTTTTTCTGTTTTAAAACCCCAGAGCTGGATTATAAACCTCAGTTGTGCTCTATAATGTTATTACTTTACTACCAATTCTCCATTATATTTTTGGCCATTTTATTTCTTCAGTTCCAAGTAAATGGAATTCCTTAATTTCAAATTGTGAACTTCATATTCTAAAAGATTAGCACTGTCCTACCTGTATCTTTCCAGACTCCAAACTTGCTATTCAGTGTTCTGCTTATATTTTTTTACTATTCTCTTGACTCTAGAACTGCAGTCATAAATGAGTGATTAATAATTTTAAGACAAAATCTCCACCATGTCTATGTGTATGTTTAAGTGAGGGAAGAGAGTCATGCTTCTCTTGTCTGCACGAAGTTGAACCTGGCAGAAGTCAAAGCAGCTGAAAAGCTTTACATTGCTCTTTTTACCCTCTGAAAATGCTAAGAACTGTTTTGTAATTTTATTTTTCTGTTTCTAGAGTGTTAGCATTTAACTCATCCCTTTTTTGGTACTAAGAGGCTTCTTGACAAATGAAAAATGTACTCCACAATATTCAGATCTCCCTTGCATAATTTTTGGAGGCATTTATTCTAATTTTGTTCCCCGATGTATTTGAAACCATAAATTTCACTATGTAAAGCATCCAGATTGAAAATTTTGGCTTGAAAGATGTATGTTCAACTTTGTTCCATATTTAAATGACAGCATAAGGCTCTGTTATTGTATGGGGGTTTTGTTGCATGATATGTACTTTTTTCCCCGTTCTTAAAAAAGTTTAGCATTTGTACACTTATCTTTCAGAGCACTGCTTTTTTTTCTTTTTCATTTTCTTTTCTGAATTTTCTACTCTTAATACTCAGTACAAAAAGTTAGACTGTGAAATAATGTTCTCGTGATCAGATCTCTAAGACTGATGAAGTAGTATCATCTTTCCATGAAAGGTCACACAGTTTCCTTATGCAGTAGAGCTCTGTGGTATTTGGTTTTTTGAACGTGGATTTTTCTGTGTCCTCCTCTTCCATATTAGCATGTAGTAAACATAAGTCAAGATCTTCTTAATGTATGTCCCCTTTGTTATTGGAGGACTTTACATTATATTAATCTTTAATATTTAGATTAATTTATCGTACTTAAAGTTAGATATTTAGTGCTTATATATATATGCATGTGAGCTAGTCTCTCCAATCTCTCATAGTCTCTCCAAGCCTCATTTGTAGTCAGTGTAGAGTGTTTGGATGAGTAGAAGCAAGTGTCCAAAATGGGTTAGATGACAAAATTGCCTATTTTTAAAATTAAGTGATGTGAACCGTAACCTTTTTTTTTTTCTTGGTAGTATCTCTGACTTTCACGTCACATCTTCTAATAACTTACCTGTTGCACAGTCATTGGATGTATGTTCAGTCTCCAGGGACACCAACCTGAGAAGGCATGGCAGAAGCAACTCAGTAACTCATCTGAAAAAGGAAAAAAAAATTAAAATATATATATTTTTAAACCAGTAAGGAGCAGTTGCTTTAAGGACTTACCATTCCCACCTGCCAGAGGCTCAGACATGGTGGACCAAACCAGGCAACTGCCCTCCTCACAGGCCAAATCCCATGACATCAGGTCTCCCAGAGGTCCTGCACCCTCTGTCTCAGCCACACCAGAGCACCTCTCTTAGGAGGAAAGGCTGGGAGACCTGGGTCTGTTTAGCCTGGAGAAGACTGAGAGGGGCTCTCATCAATATTTATAAATATCTAAAGGGCGGGTGTCAAGAGGATGAGGCCAGACTCTTCTCAGTGGTGCCTGGTGATGGGACAAGAGGCAATGGGCACAAACTGGGACATGGGAAGTTCTGTTTGAACACAAGGAAAAACTTCATTACTTTGAGGGTGGTAGAGCACTGGAGCAATCTGCCCAGAGAGGTTCTGGAGTCTCCTTCTCTGGAGATATTAAAAAAGTACCTGGACACGTTCCTGTCCACCTTGCCCTGGGTGAACCTGCTTTAGCAGGGGGTTGGACTAGATGACCTCTGATAGTCCCTTCCAACCCCCATGATTCTGTGATTCAGGGATTCAGATTTCCATTACAAGGGAAGAAATAACATGACCCATATTCTGCAAGGTAGAGCAAGGGAGGATTCCCACTATACCTGTCAAAGAGAAGGAACTTTCCTTTATCCTCTTACTTTAAAGGGAAGAGGAGAAGAAAGGGAAAGTGTGACAGGGAGATAAACCTTAATGAAAATTCCTTTACATTTTGACCCTGTCTTCCTCAGGCGAGGAAATATTCAAATTTACATTTGTATGATTAATCACATTACTCCATGCAAATCCCTCTTTAACCTCAAAGAATCTGTAGCACTTTAAAGGATTGCTGACACAAGCTGATGATAAATTGTTTCTGAATATGTTATCCAAGTCATTTTGTATAGACATATCATCATGACAATTTTTCCCAGCTTGCTTGCAACATTAGACAAATGCTTTCTAAAGGCAAGATATGTGATAGCAACTATTTCTTCCCTATCCATAAGGAAATTAGACTTGTTTAATGTGATTGTTCTTGGCAAATCTGTGTTTGTTGTTAATCATCTCTTTTTAAAATTAATTTGCTTGGGGGAATATGAGGCATACATTAGGGACCCTGGTTTTCTGGAATTATGGTCCAGATTTACATTATCATTCATTAGGCGGGCACTTGTTTACAGGGAGCTATAGACACCTGAATGTTTTACTGAAACTCCACTCAATAATTAAGCTTTGGACTGAAGGTTCAGGTGTCCAGACTGATTTCTTCTGGCAGTCTTCCTGTCTGGCCCACTTGCTTTCTTTCACAGAGAAGCCAGTCGTGCTCTTTCACATCTCAAAGGTAGCTTTTTGCACCCTGGGTGCACTCTACAGTGGTCTCCAGGAGGGAAAAGCCCTCTTGGGTTTCCCAGGTGTTGGGAAAGCCTTGTAAACATCAGGGTTATATTTTGAAATATATGATATCAGAACTTTTGCATAGGGAATACTTAGCAATTCTTCCACATATAGTATTAGAAAAACAAAATATGCACACCTATTGCGGTCTCCGTGTATCTCTTCAGAAGGGAAAAAAAAGAACATGTGCATATTGTGGAAAAAAGTATGTATGCAGATGTGACTTCTATTTTTCCAATAAGATAAATATCAGAAAAAAATGAGATCCAAGAATTGGTAAATCAATCAAACATAAAAACAGTATGACAAGTGTTTCAGTCATAAATTGGAGAGTTCACTGGAATTTCTATGGAAAGAATTATATTTTTTTCTCTCAAAGTTGTCCAATACAAATTTAAAACCTTTCTAGCATTATTTTACCCTCTCGGAAAAGTTACCAAGGAAAGGGATGCAAGTTATTATCTTGCAAACAATAGAACATGTAAACATTCATAGTCATGTCTAAAAGCAATAGGATGCCAGGGAGTGTACATGAGTATCTGCTAAATGAGTTTTGTTGGTATATTAAACAAGTGCTGACTTGCCTTGGCTACTTAAAGCAAAACTGCCCAGTTTGTCAACTGCAAAAGGAAATTGTTTAATTTTTTTTTATTTTGCTTCAGAAATTAAAAAAAAAATATGCATTCTTTTAAAACAGCAGAAATATGTATTATAACACCACAACTAGTTATTAAATTTCACACATAACAGTACTTTTACACGTAGAATTTCAGAGGTATGATTTATGGTGTTGAACAAAGATGAAATTTGCCTTTACTACTTCAGCCACCCCACCTTGTAATCTAGAGAACGTGCTACTCGAGCTCTATTTAAGAGAAAAATTTCCAAGAAAATATGTGAAATGCTTGGAGGATTATCTTAGCAGTTCCTATTCCCTCTATGTGGTCATGTAGTGGTTCCCTGTGAAGAGGACCCAAGTCCACTATGCTGAAGATGTTGTTCTGTTCTGATCTATTTCCAAGGAGATTCAGAGCATAATTTTGCTCAGAAAAGCATCCAAACCATCAGATTAAAAGTTTTTTGAGGGTCACGAGGAAGGAAGAGGTATGGAAATGATACAAAGAAAAGCTCTTGGTTTCTACAGATGCTACTGCTCTATTTTTATGTGAATAATGAAACTCTCAGGAACAGAAAATGGCATTCTACCTGCATAGGAAATGTTTAACCATAAAACTGAAGTGATACACTTTGTCTTAGGTTCACAGTATGTGAGGAATCTTCCTTGCAAAATTGGACTCGAAGGAGAGAAAAGGAGATTTGCATTCAGTCTAATGGCATACAGCTGGTGAGTGAGAGAAAATCTAAATGTTACATCTGAGTCAGTTGAGGGTACTGTTATCCTAATTTCCCTGGCAGCACAATATGCTTTATTCGGTTCGACCTTTTCACTTGCTGTGAATTTTTTTGCAGTTCACGGAGGTAGGTATCAAACAAATTAAAACTACTCTCTACTTGATCCAAGGGAGCCCTGGACCCTAGTCCTGCTGTACTGACTGTTTGGTGGTTTACTCAGGGTGAAAGAGAATCATAAAGGGACACTTGTCTCCTAACAACAGTCTGAGTGCTCATAATGTGAAAACTAGGGAGAACTCTCCTGGTATGTTGAAAATGTGGATTCAAATGGTTCAATAGACAACTGGCACAACACGGATAACCAAACCTGCTCATTGGTGAGCATCTCTCCTCTTAAGAGTGTAGATGATCACTCCTAAGTGAGTGATCATCTCACATCAGATTAAACAATTCAGCAGGGATGGCTCAAAATATCAAATTCGGAGAAAACAATATCAGAACTGGAAAACGGAATGGAAAAATATTAAGGTCTCATTACCCCTTGTATAAGCCAGCATATATTGACCCAAAGTGCATCTTGCTTTTTCATAAGACTCTCAGAACTGTAATAGACCCACTTTTAATCTGAGTCAGTCGATTCTATTGTATAATATCTTTTCCAAGCATGAAGACAAGTCATGGAGGAAAGCACACAAATATTGGAGTCAGATTTGGTCTCTCTTTTTTTTGAATGCCACATGTTGCTCTTCTAGTTCTTACACCTCTCTGATTATGAAACTCCCTTTTTGTGCGCCCGCTGACACACCTCTCCACCCAGAGAGAAAAACATCAGTTTTTTAACAAGCAAGAAATATCACTTTTAGATACCTTCAGCTCTACAAGACATAGTCCAGCAGCAAGAAGTGATGTATTGTTGGTGTAATTTGCATGACTTTTTATTTGTGTCTTAAGGAGAAAAAACTAAGAAAGGATTATAGCAGATATACTCTTCTATTCTAATAACATCGGTCTTTTATGAGTTTATAAAATAATGAAAGGGAAATACCCTTTTTCCTGTTACTCTTTATTCACTATTTGAATACTTCCACTGTTTCATGGAAATATGTTCTCCTTTTCAACAGTTCTTCGTAACCAGCGTTCAGTCACCCAGTTTCTACTATTGTTGTCTCAAATAAAAATGGAATATTGACAAGGTAAGTTTTTTATATTGAATTAGAAGAATTAATACACAAATTGAATCATAGAATGGATTGTGTTGGGAGGGACTTTTGAAGATCACCTAGTCCAACCTCCCTGCTATGGGCAGGGACATCTTTCACTAGATCAGGTTGCTCAAGGCCCCATCCACTCTGACCTTGAACATTTCTAAGGAAAGTCTGAAAGTATTGTCTACTGGGGCAGGTGTCGACCTTCTCCACCCTATCCGTCCTTCTTCTGCCTTTTTTCTACCTGCTTCGGTTTGCCTTCTGATCTGATAAGCTACTAATAAGGAGGACCTAATCTGTTTCACTTTACTGGTGTCCATGTCCTCTCTGCTTCTGGGAATAGAAGCCTTAATTTGTTGAATGTTGCAAAGTTTGGCTTGTCTGGGAATTCAGAGATTGCTGTATGGTAGTTTGAATGGGGAAGGAACCCACAGCTTCTGTCTGCTTCTTCCTGGCCTGAAAACCTTACAAATACCCGTGACATGATTTCCTTTCCAGATGGAAGATAGCTAGAAAGTATAGATGTTCAATTATAACTGAAAAGGGTGTGACAGAATAAAATTTCTGATGTGCCTTTAAAAAGATCCTCACTTTTCTCTCCAAACTAAACTGTGCATCTCACCCTCTCCTTTGGGAGGCCAGGCAGAGAAAAGGGAGATGTATGTTCCCCTCAGTCTTATCTCTTTGAAAACCTTACTTGTTTTGTTGTTTTATTTTTCCCCATCCCATTCCTCTGTCAATTCCTATTCCTGGCCATGGAAGGGCCAGAAGGAGAAAAGACTCTTTGTGGGGAAGACAAGAGAGCAAGAAAGGAGGAGGAGGAATAGAAGTTGTGGGTGTAACTGCTCCAGGGGGGGTGTTGAACTGTAGTGTGTGTACATTTTTAATTTTCTCTCTCTGACTTGCAACATCTTACTTTACTGTCACCCACAAACACAAGGCAGATGTTTGAGTATATATGCTCAAACAAGAAAATATGTTACTTGATTCGTTTATATGACCTACCCATGGATTCTGATTTATATGAAATGGTATTTTATAATGAAAAACAGCTGTAAAAGAAGTGAAAATACGTAATGATAAAATAATACTTTCAAAGTATTGTTTTGCTGGCTGCCCTCTAAAGGAGTCAGATTCAAGACTGTAGAATATGAAATAGCAATGAGACAGAACGAAGCACAGGGAAATGATGAAGGCCATGTCATCAAAAGTTTCATTCAACCAGCTTCAGAGACAGAAATTTGTGAGAGCAGGTTTCTGAAGCCAATTACATTTTATATTTGTGAAACTTCTAGGTAATACGTATATTATGGCAATCACTAAAAAAAAATATATTAGTAATTTCCTACTCATTGAAGAATGTGGATGGCATGTGCTATAAGCAACACATGAACCATCACTGAATGGTGATAAAACAAACTATTTTTAGCAGCATGCCTACTTAGTACTGAGTGAAACAAAAGGTCCAGTGAAAAATAATGTTATATCACAATGACGTTTAAGAGTGGTTTAGATGTGTTGGTGGTGGATATGGTGTAGGGGAGAACTTTGTAGAGTAGGGTAGGGGGTTGGACTCGATGATCCCAAGGGTCTTTTCCAACTGAAATGATTCTATGAATTAAAAGTCTTCAGCTGCATAAAATTAGTCACCTTTAAGCTAAGTTTTGCATAGAAGAGCTTTAATCAAGGCTGCCTGGGCAGCCTGATTTTTTGTTTTCTAATGTTTTGATGCTCGAATTGCCTTGAATGTGTTGCAAGGATGTGAATATGTCTCATTATACTGATTGGAAAATTTAATCTGTATGTATGCTAAGACCAGGGTTAAGGCTGTCACGTGGAAACCAATACCTCAGATTCATACATGGGTTCTTTACTGAAGAGTGTATAAAAATAAAAGTAACTTCCAAATGGATCTTAACTCAGTGTTTAGCAGCTGCTAAACTAGCTGTGTAAGTATTGTGATTACATATTAAACTTAAATAATTTGGGGGGCTGTAATTTCATAATGAGGACTAGAAATCTGAATATTTAATGCTTATTTATGAAAATGGACAGAAACAGTAGCAAAGCAGCTAGAATTGGTGGTCATTGTAGTCTATTGTTATTGTTTCCTGTGGTGCGAATTGCCAGTAAGGTTTATAAGGTTTAGTTTATGACAGAGGAAGGGATTTAGTGCTTTTTTTTTTATATATGTATTTTTTTTTTAAGTATGTGATAGTTCTCCTAAGGTAGTTCACTGGAGAGAGATAAAAAGATTACAGCAGCAAGTGGGACTGGGAACTTATATTAATGCAGAATCAATACTGCACTATAAAATCAAAATTCATTGGACTGAGAATTGAGCATTTTCTCAAATTTTAGCAGTTCCCTCTTGTAAACAGGTTGCCTATAAGGTGTTTTGATTATCTATAATGCTGTTGCTCTACTGACCCATGCCACCAGAGAAAATTAGTTTGACACACTGTGTAGCATCACTATAATATTTAATGCAGCCCAGATCTATCTTTGATAAAAGAGCTACGATTATCCTCCTGCTCAACAACACAAATGGTTCTGGTGGGTAATGTGGGAGCAAGAATAACGCCTGATACTACAATTGCATTCACAAGGGTGGAATCTTGAACCAGTTGCTAAGCCTGTTGGGTTTTAAAGCTTCACCAGCATAGATCTTATTGCATATTTGAGTTTAAAGCATACGAAGAACTTGCAGTGCTTTTGTATACAGGCAGTATTGCAGTAAAGTGCAAATGTTTGTTTATTGTTATGTATTCTTAAGCATTTTACAGCCCTGCTTCATTATAAAGTATCAATTTGTTTGAATCAATACCCACAGCAAGCCTGTAAACCAAGCAATGTATTTTCTTTCAAGAGATTTAACATCTCTTCTAATCTAGCATGGTAGGTTTTGGCACAGCCAGAATCCCATGTCATTTAGGATTGAGTACCCTTGGAGATAAAGCATTTTCACAGCTTCATAGTCTTCAATAATAAAGCTACTAAATGAACTCATTTGCTTAGTGTTGGAATATTAAATATTTCTACATCTGTTGTTCATATGTGCACATGAACCATTTTTTCTGTTATGGAAATTAGCCATCAGCTCTCTCTTTCTCTTATCCTCTCTCTCTTCCCTCTCACATCACATATATTGTGTATGTGACTATTTCACAGAACGAATCAAAAAAAAAAGTCAGTGGAAAAAAGAAGCAGTGTTCCACTCCAAAGATACACAAAATAGGTCCATTATTTTGCAGAGAAGAAAATTTGAGGCTTTCTTCAGGAAAAGACTTTGAGTGCCATATAAAGCAGGAAGACTTATCTTTTCCTGTTGCCTTCCACGTAGAGACAGAAGACATATGGCTTCAGGTAAAAGCTGTGGCCCATCACTATATTTTTCTTCCAGTTTTACACTCATTACAAGGAGTTTTATTAATTTATGTTTCATACAGAGCCATCAATTTATCCATGTCCTCCTATCTTTATATATATATATGTGTATTTTGTTGGATTCTGGACACTAATTCCACAGAAAGCCCTCGTTGTCAGTGCTCCTAAGGGCAGATGGGCAATTTGATGATATCAGTACTTTAAAAAAACACATGCAAAACCAAAACAGTTTTAGAAACACAGGTGGAAAGGATCTCTTGGGTGACTTGCACTATGTAATCTGTTTATCAAACCGTAGATTGAAACATGAATGCGGTCTAGAGCCTAATTAGAGTGTTCCTCCTATACTTACTGTCTAGAGAATGAGCAATAGAATCAATACAGTAATCTGCACACCATTTGATTTTATATTACATATGTTTAATGAAAAAATGTATCTCTCTTTCCAGCTTTTAACGTGCCGCCACGTTTTGACACAACTGAATTGCACTGGCTGGGAAGAGGACATTTTAATGCATGAATCAGGGGGCTCAAATCAAACTAAGATGTTTGATTGCTGGGCATGTATTACCTGTTTGATGGGGAGATTGACAACAGGGCCTCTTTAAATGACAAGAGTAAAGGCTTTACATTTTACAGCTATCAGCCTGGTCAGATGAGAGGGCTGCTTTTCTTCTGATGGGTCTCTGGATACCAATGTTCTGTCCCCCAAAGATACAAGCAGGTGTGTGCTGGAGGGTATAGATGGTCTGCAGTCTTTGATACACAAGTTGTCACTGATGTGAGTAGTTAGAAGACTTAAAAAATTAGCAGCAGGATCCTTTATAGAAAATTGTAATAAGAGTTTTCTGTTTCATCTGTGGGCCTAAAAGGGATTTGCAAATACAAGATCAAGGTATCCTACTATTTTTTTGCACTTGGAGAATCATGGATTGTCACAAAAAAAAAAAAAAAGTGAGGTGTAGCTGGTGACAGTGGACACTATATAGGGTAAGCAGTGTGAGAGGAGCGAGCTCAGCTGCTGGTGGGCTACTTAGTGCAAGGGGTTGTCTTCTCCAGCGGCAGAGAAACCTGGTCTCATTCATCGCTGCTCACATCTGCTTGTCATGCTGTACACACATCAAGTAACAAAAAAGCCCCTCTAATGCTTATTACTGTAGTACTCCAATTCATTATGACCAGGAAAATGGCCTAAAATCAGTGGAAGAGCCCGACTACTTCCATATTCTTCATCAAAAAAAAAAAAGAGGACCATGAGCTAAATCTCTGCCTGTGACTAGCTCCTACCTTGATGTAGCAAAATTTTACTGGAAATGGTTGCCTGCAGTATTATCCTGGATATTCTCTCCACTCTTTTGCTCTTAGACACAAAAGTGCTTCCAGTATAAGCTAATACATGTAAAACTTTTATATTGTTAAAATTAATACTTTTTTAAATTATAAATTTGGTAAATATTGTCTAAAAAGTGCATTTTTTTTAAAAAAAAAAGGTGTGTACTGCTATATTTTGAATTCAAAAAGATGAGTAATTTTTGTCATCAGCTACTCATTTCATAGCAGGAACATCCCTGGTTTTATTGATTTTCACTGGCAAATATTTGGCAAGAAAGATGCATCTGGATACAAAGTCATTTTGAAATTAACCCTTCGTAGCTGTATGACCTAAGCATATACTTATGAACCTTCCTGTGAGATTTTTCTGGATGTTGACAAAAGGTAATCAACAATTCCTGTACTGTATGTTAACCTAAATCTTTGGTGCTAAAATTTTCATGGGAATACATGACACTACAAGAAACTTAATGATGTAATTAGAATATGAAATGAGATGATAAGCTCAAGAGTATTAAAAGATTAAAATTTAATACAGCAAAAAAGCAGAAAGGCAAAGGATTAAGAAGTCTTTTCACAAGCGATTTCATGTTTTTCCTGTCCATGAACATATGGAAAAGATAATACTTCGAAAATGTGATTACTCAGATAAGAGAAATTCTCTCCTTCAGCTCTAGAAGTAGGATTACTGCTTCAACTCTAGATATAAACCATACTCATAATAATGTAACTATCACCAATTTATAACACAGCTTTCCACTGAAGATGCAAAAACAAAAAACCAAATGCACTAAGAACCGTGGAGCGCTCTGCTTTGTTAGTCCCAGATTTTTAAAACTCTCAGTGGCGGCTTTTCATGACTCAAAAAGAGAATTTTGGTTTGTCTTTTTATAAATTTTTATTTTTCCCCTATTTCAGCACATTTTCTCATTTATGTTGCATTTGTAAGTTTTTCACTGAAACCAGTGAACTGAGTTTTTTGTGATTGTCCTTCCTAACTAAAAGCTGAAACTCCTGTGTAATGATTTTCTTTCCAAGAGCTGAGATTACACCTATTTATGGCGTATAGCAGTAGACTATCAATGAAAGACTAAGAGTTAATAACACTTGGAAATTGGAATTTGAGTATTATTAATGTTGTTTATGAATTACAAAGTGGACCAAAGTGAAATTTAGAAGTCTACTTGTAAAAATATAGATTTCCTAGTATAATACCTAAATGATTGACTAGCAGCTTGCTTCAGGAGAAGTTTGTATGTATGTTCGATGTCCTGGCAAATGCTACAGTGTGAGATTGCTTTGACCACTGTATGTAACAGGGTCTCTCTCCCTGCCCCTGTTCCTCGCCTTCCCTTCTCTCCCCTCTGCTTCCAAGAGGGTTCAGTTTCTATCTTGGACTACAGTAAAAATTGTAGAAGATGTAGGCAAGATATGTGTTCATGTAACTGTCTTATTTTTCCTAAGAATATGGTTTCGTCCAGGGAACTGTTGACTGTGTGACATATTGCTTAAAATACAGGAGCATCACCTGTTAATATTTATGGTTTACTTCTAGGTGAAAAATACAAAACATCTTTAGTGACAGCAAAAACAGATGCCACACAAGAGGAAAGATATTGTTTGTTAAAAGAGAAATTTAAAGGCCGTTTGTTTAATGTTTTACATGAAGCTCTAAAGGTACAGGAAGGCACCAAATAATTATAACCCATCACAGACAGAGCATCAGCACAGCCCGACGCGTCTGGAAACACTCTGCTGGTCTCCACTTCTGAGTGTACTCTTTGGGCTGAGTTTATATGCAACCCTGTAAGGGTATGATTCAAGATTTTCTGCAGAAAACATGATAAAGTATGCATCTAGGTGGAAAATTCTGAAAAAAACCCTGCAAGCTGGAAAAGATAGCATTGAACAGAGCAGCATATTTCGAGGCTGTAGGGACTAGAAGAATAAAAGGTAATTGTACCTAGAAAACTGGACACACCACAATATATTTCTGTTTAACTGTGTAATCCTTCAAACTACTTCTCTAAGAAGTTTGAAAAAATTTCCTCTTTTCCTAGACTGAAATTTTATGTTGGGGAGACATGACATGACAATCACAAAGAGACGACAACCTTATCTTCCAGCTTTCTGCTCTCTTGCCCTCTGCTGGTACCATCTTCCATTACCAGCTCTAAGGGAGCAACACTATTTTCTTCTTCTAGATAAATTTCTTATCTAGGTGCATCCAGGTTCGGATGTTCCTGGCTCATGTTTGCTAAGGACACAAATGATCTCATTAGTGGGCAAAATTCTTTGAACACTGGTTGTCACTCTGTTTGCAAGAGAAAGAGCTGGGATGCCATCTCGGTAGAATGCAAAGTAGATTTTAACAAGCTCGTGGAGGTGTCAAAGCAGCCCAATTGTTATGGCACAGAGCTCACTACCAGCTTGTATCTACAGCTTTTTTATTTTTCTTTTTTTCTGAATTGTCAAAAGTACCCAAACTAGCTCATTTAAAGCTATCTTAAGCATCCACGCAGCGTAGCACTGCCGTGCCTTTGACCGATGTTTTTATGTGGGATATACTTTGTTAACATACATCGTGCTGTGCGTCACAGCTGGAGCAAGTCCCTTTCATAGGAAAGTTAACATTTGTTTTCATTCCACCCTGGAACATGACCAAAACCTTTTGAAACGCTGCAGCAGACATGGAATTATCAAAATCAATGTTTAAGCATCAAAATGTGTGGATATACTTAGGGAACTGGCTTAGCATGGATCAGTTCAGTTACATTGCTCTATATGACCAAGGACAGACCTCTTTCTTCCTAAAACATGCTGGATCAGGCAGAATAAGGCTTTGAACCTCTACTTTCTTTAATAATCAATCTCTTCTTTCCTTCTCTTTCATCAAACTTGCTATTTCTTTTCAAGGCATTTTCTCTTGACTGAAAAGCTCGTTTGATGAAATGTCATACAGTAAAAAGGTGTTCCAGCCCAAAATAATCCCACATTGCTTAGCATGCACAGCTAGCAGCTCCCAGTTTACAAGTAGAGAAATTCAGTCTCAGGTGATTTGCACAGGATCTTGATGCAACTCAGTGAAAAAAAATTGTTTAGGACTGAGGGTTTTTTTTTTTTTGTGTGCTTAATATAATAGACAGCGGTGTTATACAGATGAACTATATACTTATTCAGACCCTCTGTGTTTCCATTTTGTAAATGGGTGCAATGCATGAAATATGACAGCAATCAATTTAAAATAATAGATATCATTGCTTTGACTTTCAGAAGCAGAGCACGGGGTCTCACATCAGCCAAGAAGGAACGAAAAGGAGGTGTGGGTGCCTTTCTCCTAAAGTAAGCCCTCTCCTAAAAACGGCAATAAAATTCTTTCTTCAATAAAAGAAAGAATAAAATTCTTTCCTCCCTTGATTGATATCGGGCCGCTGCAGAAAGCAAGGAAATACACAAAGAGTAAGCAAGGAAAACAGAAAGGATGGTTTGCTTAAGGAAGAGGGTACGGATATGCAGTGTGTAAAATCCTGGGTTCTGTCCAAGCTCCTAATTGTGTTTAGGTAATTATTTTTTTGTAGTGCCTTGTTCCTGCAACAGACTGTTAACCAACACAATTAACTTTTCTTCAGGAAACGGCAGTAAATAAAAGTTTAGTTAATTAAATATGCTTTCTCAATTTATTTTTTTTCTTTTTTTTTTTTTTTTCCCAGTACGCTTCCTTGAAAACAGTTCATCTTGCAGTGAAAGGTGCCAGGGAGATGATCGGTTTGTCGTGCTTGGTTGCCCCGTGGGAGCCTCTGGGTCCTTTCAGCTGCTGTGAAAATGCTGGTCTCTCCCTGTTGGTATCTTCAGTCACACATGGGACCCAGCTTGAAGGAATTCTGGAACGGTATGTTGGCTGATTTGCAAATGAGAAAATTGACTTGCTGATGGGGGAAAAAAAAAAAAAAAGAAAAGGACTTTAATGGATGTTAAAAAACAGCAATATGTCACAGGGGTGAATTTTGTTTTGCTACACCAGGTCAAGTAGGATGTGTTATGTATTTGGTAACTTTGAGAAGGACAAGCAGATCTCATTTGACCTTTAGGAACACATTTAATTATCCAAAAGCTAATGTCTCTGATCTTTCTTAAGATGATCAGTAGGGTTTTCATGTATAAGTACAAGTCTGGACATGCATTTATTGCTGTAGATGCTTGCTTTCATTATTTCAAAAGCAGGAAGGGATTTCTTTTGAATGTCATTCTAGCTGCTGGTAAATAACTCACAGCTTTCAAGAGAGGTCATTAGAGGCAATTATACCTTCATCTAAATGATCATGGCTTTAATGATGTGACTAATTTTGCTGCAGCCACCTCTGCAAATATAAGAAAACCAAGTTTGTTCTTGGCCTTCCCCGAGATGTTCACCTAAGGCTATGGCAGACCACCTGCCAAATGACATGATGCCTCACAGGTAAGCACTCGTCTTCTGGAGGGCAACTGCTACGCTGGGCAGCGTTGGGTAACACTGGTGGTGCTGATGCTGATGCAGAGGGGATAACAAAGCTCAGGAGCCATTCCATCAACTTACCCAGTGTGAGCCTGTAGAGAATAGTATGGGATTACTACTATGGGATTCACTTTGCAATCAAAATATTCAATTTAGATATTTGCATATGGCTTAGCTTTTACTCAGAGTCCAAGACAGTGATTCAGATACTTAATGGCTACGGAGCTCAAGAACTGCATAAGCCACACTGAATGACAACTTTGAGTGATCCTCACTGGCCGAAATGGGACTTTAGATACCCAGAAACCTTTGCCCAATGCTGAATGCCACTTGTCTGACTAAAAAGCATTTCTTCTCATCAAGTGTGTGAAATGATGGAAATACCTTGTTTCGGCTTTCTTTTTCACAACCAGCGCACAAACAGTTAAGTTAGAAACAGCATTTTCTTTTGCAGTTTTCAGTGAGCCAATCTCACTGGCAATTTTAGCAGACTTTTTTATTTTCTGTCCTAAAAGCTTGTTCTCTTTTTCTCATTTATTCTTGCTCTGAGATTTTAAAATGCAGATGCCCCATTACACTGGGACAGACTATTATTAAACTTTGAAAAATCAGAATGTGAGCTTGTTGAACATTCAAAATTCAGATGATCATTTAACTTCATGACAATTTTCACGGTTGGCTACCAAGTGAATCTGCGTATCCTTATGGACTCTGAATTCATGTTCAGATTGAGTCTAGTTTTGAAATATTTATCTTGGAGATGAACATGAGATTTACTACTAGAGAAATGAAATCTGATAAGTCAAAGTCTTCTGTATCTTGCTATGTATTTAATGCCCTCTCTTCATAGAATATAGTTTTCTCTTAAAGATAGCAACCAAGAAATTAGGGAGTTCAAGATCCTGAAGTGAATAAGAAATTCAGTTTGAAGAGTACAGACTCTGGACTTTTGGAAGACAAATTTTTGGCTTATTAACAGAACTGGTAGGTGTCCTGTGGGAGACAGTTCTGAAGGGAAAAGGAGCTCATGAGATTTGGCAGATCTTTTAAGGACAACTTCCTCCAAATGCAAGAGTGTTCTATATTATACTAAGGAAGGAAAGATGACATATCAGGAAACAAACTTGCCTAAGCAAGCAACTCTTGAGTGAGATCTGATTTTCATCAGCAAGGTTTCTTATGCCTTTGTGCCTAGACACAGGGTTCCAGGAGCAGAACTAGTAGTGGAAGAGAAACAGGTCAGACACTTATTGAAATAAATCAAGTCATGCATGTCCATGGGACCTGATGGTCTGCTTAATCTCTTTATAAGTATACTCCTGAAGAAGAATGCACACCCGTCAAAATGCCAATGAGGCCATAACGGGAGGATGTAGTCAGTACATTTGAGGACAGGGCCAGCATTCAAAGGACCTTGACAACCAAGTAGAATAGAACAAAGTAACCTGATTAAATTATATGAGGACAGATAGATTCTGTACCCAAGAAAGACAGCTTCAGCCACAGTAAAGTTTGGAATTGAGTTTTGGCCTCTGCATTAAACAAAAAGGTTGTTGATCAACTGAATTTATAGTCAATGGAAGCATTCTTTGATAGCTTTTCCATGACTGTTGGGGGCAAAGATCCAAAAAACCCAATTTAGATTTACTTATCATTAAAACACATTTTAAAAGGAAACTCACAGGTAAAATAGAGGCTTCTTAATTTATGTCAGTAGAATCTGCAGTGAATATTATTAATGAATCAATTAAATTCTTATTTATTATATATATATGTATGGAAATTTTCTTCACCCAGATGCTTCAAAGACAGGAAAAAGGCATTACACCATATATCAGGATGATGGGAATGTATATCCAGTGAATTCCCAAATATGTTTTAAAGAATAGCTAATTCAAGAATCTTATCAAATAGGAAACGATGGATTGTTCTTGATCATTGAGAAAACTTTTGTAGATGGTTGTTACTAAAAATCAGTTCAGTTTACAGCACAACTTCCCAAATGGTTATTTTGGCAAAGTGAGGCAGTGAATTCTCTGACGGGTGTAGGAGCAAGTGGCTTGAGAGGAGGAACTTCCCAAGATCCATCTGAGCCAAGACTGAAGCCAGTTGTGTTGAACTGCCTTGGCTCAAGTGAAGTACCCTTTTATGTCATCCTCTTGAGCCTATATTTGGTTTTAAGCTTTCCTTTGGATGAATACCCTTGCAATGATATTGTCTCCCTAGTGGACTCAGCAAGCCTTCTAATTTAGATGACTGTGGGTGAACGTATGTGTATAATAGAAATGTGCTCTATCCGGGCACATTTAATAGAAAAGAAGCAGTTATTTCTTTGCTAAATAATAATTTAAGTGCATAAATGTTCTCTAATATATAATTTCAGCACTGTTTTATAACCCTACACAGCAGAACAATGAATGTGGCCTTTTCCTAACTTCAGATAAAGACCAGGCATGAAAGTAAACAGAACAGCCTTTATAGTGTTTTACTCGGTGACTCCTAACTATGATTTAGCTGTGACACCAACTTAGCCTAAGATATTAGAGGAGGGAAACACTAGTTTCTTGTGAAAGGAAAGTGAAGTTTAATTTAATGGCAGTACATTCAAATGAAAACTTATAATTTAAGTGCCAAACTCCATTGTAAGGATTCATTTTCTGGTGCTAGGCAATAGCAGCATTTTAATCTACTGTACACAATTCACTGATGCAGGATATTTGGTTTGATGGCTTTATATTCTCATAATCTGCCCCACTGATTTTCCAATAAATGGGAAATATCACTGTCATGCAACAGCCTTTGGAACAGACCTGCTCTAGAACTGACCTTCTGGATAGAACACGTGCTGCTTAGTAGCAAGCCCTTTTAGTTTTATAACTGTATTTTAACATAGCTTTAGCAGTTCATGGTATTGATATGAATTATCTAGTTTGCTCTATTGGCTCAACTTTGCAATGTAAATCAGATATTGTTTCCTGTCCTTTTAATTTTGTTTTTTTTTTCCTCAATAGTCTTCATTTACCATTTTCTCTAAAGGCATTTTATTATAGGATATTACAAAACATTTTCTCACAGTAAATACATTTGCTTCTTCCTACTGAAACTAGTATCCTTGAGATGGTTGTGAGCAGGTTGCTCAGGTTAGACTGGAGACTGAACAAATTAAAATCTAAGTCAGTTAAGTGTCTATAAATCAGCTATGGGGGGAATTTCATTAGTGTTGACATTACGTGCCTCAACATCAAACCTGGCTTAAAAAGGTCTGGCCATGGCAATTTGTATTCTTGTGAGAAAGACTGACCCTCTCCAGTAGGTCTGAGATATGTGGTTTGGGTGCCATATAAATTAGATTCATAATACAATTTTATAAAAAAATGTTCAGGATTTTTTTACCGTCTAGCAAAGAAGGCTGAAAGGACACGTGATATGTTTTAAAATATAAAACAGAACTTCATAGATGAAGGACATAATCAAGTCTCTGTGAGTACAGTTCTTACAATAAGCCATAGTGGGCTTTGACTGGAGTGAGAGTGACTTAGGTTGCACGTTATGGATAAATTTGGAACTGGCAGAAAAGGAAGCACACATTGTTCTGTGGAGACTGAAGAAATTCCACCTCTGAATTTTCCAAGTGACCAGTTCAGACAATTGTCTAAAAGAGAACATTTAGATTTTGGAGAAATGTAACTTTGGCAGAGGTTTGAATTAAAAGGCTTCTCCAAAGTCTTCTTTAGCTGCTGTTTTTTTTGGGTTTCTTTTTTTGTGGGGGTTTTTTTCTTGTGTGTGTGTGTGGTTTTTTTTCTCCCCTCCTCCTTTATGATTCTCTGAGGATTCTGACTCTGTGGTGGGGATTATTGTCATACGTAGAATTTAAATTCTGCTTCCTACCATTTAACTGTTCCATATCTTCCTCAAACAAAAATATTTCTGGAAAGTTCTGCCTTCCTCAACGTGTTAACGTGAGAAATAACTGTAGGTCAATCTACTCCAGATAAATGCAGTTTATTTGGTTACTGACCGCATTGGTATACAGCTATAGCAATACAAAAGACTGTAAGACAGTAAAAATTCTTGGTATTTAAAGAGCTCATACTCAGAACCTTTCCTTTCTTTCCCATGTATTTCTTTTCCTCTATTATACTTAATACCTATTATATTTTATTTAAGATATTTACTGAAAGTTAAGATATTTAAGATATTTACTGAAAGTTCAGAGAGAAAAGTTCTTTTCTTTGCTCATATCGTTTTTTGGGAAAAAAAAAATAATAATGTGCTGTTTTTCCACTTTCTAAGCAGGATGAAATATTATGAAGTATAAATTAAACTGTATGTGATTTATATGAAAAAAGCCCTACACATCTGAAGTATTTTGATATGATTAATTGCTGTAATGCTCAATAATGATGCCCAGAAGCAAAATTTGCAAATGGAAGCAAAACGATCTGTAAGATCTGTAAAATCCTAAATAAACTAAAATTATTTTAATTAATATCATCCTGTAATTCCAAAACTAATAATTTACTATATTTTGCACGTCTTCCTGCTGAAAAAGGAAATTACTTTGCACGCAGACAAAGATAAGCAGTACTTTGTCAACTTTCTCACAATGCTGTTGGGGTTTGTTAACATCAAAAATACCTCCATCGTGTCTTGGAGATCTCAAAACACTTTGTCAATGATGACATTTAAACCCAGGATTGTTTGCGTCAGGATGATAAATTTACTCTCTACTTTACTGAAATTATGCTATGTCTACTACAGCTCTTACACAAAAATATTCAAACATTTTGCTTGTTTGCTCTTATTTAATATTAGTTTTATTCAATGATAGGCCTTGTCAAATATTGGGAAAACAGTGTTCTCCTTTTCTAAATATTTTTCTACACTAAACCACATTAAAAAGCCTGAAGCAACTTTGTTTTTCAGGATTACAAATTATACATTACCACTGCTCATTTACTAGGATACTACAGGGACAACTTCAGTTTAGAGCAAAATATTTCTTCCCTCTGCTGGGTATAGACCACTCTAAGAGTTAACATTGCTTCATAGATCTTCCTCCCCGGTATAAGAGGGAGGGAGAAGGAGTGTCATTTAGAGGAACCTTGTTCTGGGTATAACGATACAGATTTTTCCAAATATATCTGATTTTTCAATTCAGTTCACTGTGTTTTGCTTTGTAAGAGCTGGTCAAGTACTCAGTATGAATACTGTATTTGGAGACACCTATTTTCAGCAAGCGTGTGGATATTGTCCTCTTGCACTTCTTTTAAGTGGTTGAAGGATTTTTTTCTTTCTTTCTTTCTCTCTTGCCTTTTGTACTCCTCAGCTTCAGCATGCACTTCTTTAACTTAATCTTGCCTGGGTTTGGAAGTTATAGCTACAAAAAAATACTGAGCTGTTGTAGCGTACAGAACCTCATTAGCAACGAAGACTGATGGGAATACTTACTTTGTGGGTGTGTTGGCTTCCTGCTTACTTCAAAGCTCAGTTCAAAGCCCTGATCCCAAGAAAATCCCTAATGACAGGATTGCAGAAGTTTTCGATGGACTCAGCAAAGGCCAGTTCTTGTAACACTCTCTGTTCCCATTTGGGTGAAAGATAAGTAGTTAAATTCTCTGAAGATCTCAGTGTGTTGGCTGGTGAGCTGTTGAGAATCTGGAGATTAATGTCACTAGGTGCTAAATGATTCTGAGTATCTGCCATTTACTCAAGGGTCTCTATGGGAGCTGAAGCCTTGTGAAAACTAAAATCCTTCTTACAATTTTACCAGGTTATCTTCCAAGTCCTTCCCAGACCCACTTTTCATTATTTCTGTGCTCTATGGAAATCTAATCTTGAAATGAAATTTTTTTTCTAAACAGCTTGGCAACTGCTTGGCTAAATGATTTTTTTGGGGGGCTATCATCTATGAAATGAGAAAAAATCATGTATCTTATAGGTCCAATATTTTCTGATTTGCAGTTGTAAATCCCTGAAAATGTTATTCTTTCTTGGAGTTTATTGTTTATAACACAGTGTTTTATACTGAAGCTTTTTCCTTCTCAATATAACCCAAATGTTTTTCACCTTAATACTGATACACCGGTGTTTTTTTAGGTGAGGCCTGACTTTGACCAGCATCAATATTACTTACATCCACTATCTTCTATCAGAATTGTCAAATTAAGGTCCCCACCCCCTAATTATGCTCTAGCTCACGTAGAAATGGACTTTAGAAGATTCTACCAAAAGGTAAATACATCTACAGATTTATCTTTGCTTTAATTTTGCACTCTTCATGTAAGAAACAGCTAAAAAACTGAGTTTGTGGTTCTCATATTTGACAGCCAACCTTTCTGCCTCTTCTTAGATGGGTGAGGAATCATCAGTGAACCGAACCCTTCTTTTGTAAATGAGATCATGAGAATCAAAACAATTTTAAAATGAAAGGACGAGGGAGGGCAGCGCTCCAGTAATGGTTGTGTGAGCGATGCAGACGCACAGACGATCCAGGTCACTTGGCTTTAGCAGGGCTCATCAGTTTGATCACAGTGTTATTGACTCTGCAGTTCTGGCAGGGGGCTGGTAGGGCTTTGGTAGACCTGGACCAGCTCCATATACCTCCCAAGCGTTTGTGTAGCAATGAGCTCGAGCCCTGGGGTTCTGCCAGAAGGAAGCCTTAAGGACAGCTGGGCACTGGAACCAATAAAAAAAGAAATTACCTTTACTTCTCTTGTAACATATATTTATACAGTTCCTTTTCTTGGGCTTTCAAACTCCATGTTATATTGCCTATCAGAAGGCTGGCTTCATCTGATATATGTGCATGAAAACACAGACATGATTGTTCGCTGTTCAATATTGTATGTTTGTGGCATTTTTGCCACATATGGAGCTTCGTGGCTCCCAGCTCAAGAACAGGAGGCCACAGGACTCATTTTCAGCCAGCTCTTGGCTTAGAGCGAGGCAACTAAAGTCTACGTTTTACAAGTATCTCAAAAGTGACAGTCAAAGAGAGGCAAGTGCTTTAGCCATTTACTGGATTTCACTGAATTTCACTGAATTTTTTTTAGAGTTGGAAGGGGCCATAGAGATCTTCTAGTCCAACTGCCCTGCTGAAGCAGGATTGCCCAGAGCATGTTAGAGCATGTTACTCAGGACTGCTCTAGATGTTGGGAGTGATAGTAAACTATAAATATCACCGAGCAACAACTAAACCAGTATGTATTATTGACATTCCTTTCATACCAAAGCTGAAACACAAAAAACACTAGAAAGAAAATTAACTCTGTCCCAGCTGAAACCAGGACACGTGGGTAAGAATTCAGTAGTCAATCATTGTAGTTAAGTCTTTCAGTGGTTATTTAGAGTTTTGTGATGCAAAATTACTGAAGAAACCTAGTTATGGGAGAACAGGACAATACAGAACCTTTGTCAATGATGTTAAAGAAAAACACAAACAATCTGTAGTTGGTAAATAGCCCCCCAGTGATGATAATTCTCCTTTGAAAACATCTGTTAATCATTATTCACCAAAGCATTTTGTATCTTTCTAGCTATTTGATAATTATTGCTTACATGGGATGCAAGGAACCGCTTTTCCTGATCATTCTGAACATAACTTGTTGAAGTTGATGAAATTGAAATTTAAAAGAAAGGAGATGTATATTATGCGGTCTTGAACAGAATAATTGATATATGATTTTAGCAGACTAAAGATAAAAGGAGTTATCAAAGCTAAGGTATGTGTGTAAAAGCTCCCCGTTACTGCAGTAATGAGTACAGAGGAAGATGAAATGTTTTCTGATAACAATATAGTATCTGTTTATAAAATATTTACAATATATGAAATATATTTCTTGATGAAAAGGCCTTTAAAGTTAGGTAGTGCCACCAAATCTCTCAGATCATTTGAAGAAAGCAGATCCCTTAAGAAATAGATACTAATCAGATATAAAATCTGCGGAAAAAATAATACCTGAGAACTGAGCCCAAAAGCATGTTTCATCTTTTATAAGGTTAACTGTAGGCATGTTGAGCTAGGTTTTAAACCATTTCTAAACTTATGGAAATCACAAAAAGAAAAATGTGCTGGAGTCTAATAAGGATCATAAACTCATTCAACAGTTTCCAGACTGCAGTGCATGAACTAGAATAAGTGTCTGCCCTAATGACGCTCATTAAAATTTCTAAGGTGATGTGCTGAGTACTTCTGAGTATCTCAGGGTCTGAAAATCGCTTAGCTGATTATAAATTTGGCATGCTGTGAAGATTTTGTGAGATGTTTTTAATTTGAAATACCTCGCATTGGTAAGGTAGAAGGGAAAGGTGATGATTCCGAGAACAATTTGACTGCAGGGAAAAAAGCAAAAACTCTAAACATCTGGGGTGTGAGGAATAGCACTGTAAACTTCAGAATCCTGTTCTAAAGCAGACTTCAGAAAGTCATTAGCTAGCCTTGTCCTACAGGGTAGCACGATGCTTGATATACTGTGGTAACGAGAAACTTAACGTTTCTTTTCTCATCCTGGAAACGGAAATGTTTTCCTAATCTTGGGAAAGTGATTTAACTTTTCAGGTCCTGTTTTCCTATTTATAACATAGACTTTTTGAAGATATTTTAGACTTAAAGAAGAATAATTTAAAGAAATACTTACAAATTCATTGCTGTTATTCTTCCGCAAGGAAGGAGCCTTCTCGTAATAATAAAAAGGTTAGAAAAAACAACGCTGAGAGAGAGTTAGAGGATTGGGAAAGGACTAGAGATGCAGGAAATAAGATACAAAGCTGCATAAAAATCTTGAGATTTTAATTGGCACTTACAATTTGAAGCAAAAAGAACACACACATGCAAAGAAACAAAGAAAATAGAGGAAAATAAAACGATAAATTTCTATTTAAAATTTAGCCTAATTTTTGTGTCTTCACAGGTAAGAAGCATTATGGCAACACTTCACAAGAGGAGCTTTAGAGGAAGGTAAAGTTATCCTTGATGCCTTGTCCTTGTCCCCTTTCCCTTGTCCCTTCCCTTTGTTTCCTTCGCCTTGTCATCTTTCCTTCTCCCTGAAAAACACAAACATGGCATTGTTTAGCTTTATATTTGTTCTAAATGGAATTCTTATGTGTATGGTACAAGTAGATGCCTGTGAAGTTGACTCCTATGGGTACTGCGGAAAGCTTGGCCTATGAATGACAGGAAATGTGTTTTTTGGTTTTTTTCTGTCTAGGCCAGTTACACATCAGAATGTAAAGTGGGTTTGGATTGAATTGTTGTGCATAAAACGAGAGTAGAGAATTATGCTTGTAGTGATAAGCTACAGAGAAATGATATCCAAATGAGGGGACTAGGAGGATAAAAAGTGAAGAGTTTCAGACAGGCTTATTCCATCCTGTCGTTGGTTTCACAGTATCACCTAGATTGGAAGGGAAGATCATCTAGTCCAACCAATGGAGAAAAAAACCCACAAAAACCAAACCACAGACAAACAAAAAAACCCTACACAAACCCCACACTACACCCAAAACCAACACCAACCCAACACAAGTCCATATCCCTGAGCACCATGTCAACTCGTCTCTTGAATACCTCCAGGGATGGTGCCTCAACCACCTCCCTGGGCAGCCCATTCCAAGGCCTGACAACCCTTGCAGTAACCTGAACCTCCCCTGGTGTAATGTGAAGCCATTACCCCTTGTCCTATCATCTGTGACCTGGGAGAAGAGATCGCCCCCCCGGCTACCTCCTCCTTTCAGGGAGTTGTAGAGAGCGAGAAGGTCTCCCCTCAGCCACCTTTTCTCCAGACTGAACACCCCCAGCTCCCTCAGCCTCTCCTCGTAAGACTTGTGCTCCAGACCCCTCACCAGCTCTGTTGCCCTTCTCTGGAACTGCTCCAGCCCCTCAATGTCTTTCTTGTGGTAGGGGGCCCAAAACTAGACACGATACTCAAGGTGGGGTCTCACCAGTGCCCAGTAGAGGGGGACGATCACCTCTTGGGTCCTACTCACCACACTGTTCTTGATCCAGGCCAGGATGCTGTTGGCCTTCTTGGCCACCTGGGCACACTGCTGGCTCACGTTGAGCTGACAGTCGACCAACACCCCCAGGTCCCTTTCTGCCAGGCAGCTGCAGCCATTCTTCCCCAAGCCTGTAGTGCTGCCTGGGGTGGTTGTGGCTCAATACAACTGCCGTGTTTTCACCATAGCAGAACTCCAGAGCTTGCATTTATGCAAAGGTGTTGCTAATTCCTTCTTTAGTAAGTTGGCAGAGCCAAAGGGAGAGGGAATGGGAAGCCGGATCTGGTCCCTGGGAATTCTTCCAGGGTAGAGTGTAGTCTCAGGTGATAAAGAGTCAACCTTTAGCCTATAGAGTGAGGTCAGAGGAGAGGGTTTGTGGCCTTATTTCAACCATAGCCTGATGCTCTTTGGGAGACAGAATTAGCCATTGTATTTTGGATGAGCAGGTAAGTTTTACAGCAGTTACAATGCTGCTATAGAGTACATTAAAGTCAGATTGGACTGACATAATCACCAGAACAGCTATGCCTTAAAAGCATTTTTTTTAAACAGATAATAGATAAAAAACCAAAAAGGATGGACATCTGAGTATTTCCTGTCTAGTTAAGACATACCTTCTGAAAAGAAATTGTATGTGGCTGCAAATGTTTGGAGTGTGTTAATATGTTGCCCTACCTATTTCAAGCAGAATTTCACTCTGGGCCTATAATATCTACGGGACCATTCCCACGGATCCCAGTGGACATTTGGTCAGACCTGCATTTCTTGTAGATTCAACATTATGACTTGATTTCTTAAATATCTATCACATACATCTGTGACTATGTAATTCCTGAACGGAGCTCCTTTTTATTTTTTTCCTCCAAATTTAATTTCTATGCTCGTATGCCTTCTTTTGTTTTCCCTTAGCAAATGAAAAAACTTCTTCCATCTTAACTTTGCTTCTGTCAGTGAAGCTGCTCCTTTTTCTTATCTTTGCTTCTGACTGGATGCCAGTTTTCCATCAGTTAAATTGTTTAATGCAGATTGTTCCTCCCTTTGGAATCTTGAGAGGTTTGCTGCTATTCCCCAGCCTCCTTCTTCCACTCTGTAGCTGTCAAAGGATGGCCTTAAGTTAATGAAGGACTCAAAACGCTGCTGACAGTAACTTTCTGTCTTAATTCCAAGCTGTGTTGGAAAATAGTCTTATATTATCTGATGCAATTTAGATTGATTTACAGTGTGAACAGGTCACATCTATGTTTCAGCAATCAAGAGCAGTTAATCCCTAGTGAGAACTCGTTGACTATATACAAAGTAGGATTAGAGTTAACTTTTATTCTTTTTTCTTAAGCACAAGAAAAACAGAGGAGTGGTTATCTACTGTAGTGAATACAGGTTTCAGAAAGCATGATTAAGCCATGGAGGATGATCTACTTCCCTCTATATTTGTGGATAAAATCAAAAGTCTGTGAATCCCCACCAAGCAATGAGATTTATAATGATGAAAACTTTCAACCTGTAAATAACTGGTGTGTGGCGGCTGATGCTGGGCAGTGTTCAAGATGGGCACAGTGTGATAAGACTAAAGGCCTTTGCAGTGGACAGAGAAGAATTCCCCATTTAAGTATTAGAGGTAGAGCACAACCCGATTGCTCTCTCCCATGGGTGTGCTTGCCCTCAAAGCTGTAGAAAGAAAGAAATGACAGCTATTTGCAGTGCCAGTTTACTAACCAAGTAAATCATGGAATTGTCAGAGTTGGAAGGGACCTCTAGAGACCATCTAGTCCAACTTCCCTGCTAAAGCAGGAATGCCAAGAGCACATCACTCCTAATTTGGTATCATCAGCAAACTTGCTAAGGATACACTCTGTCCCCTCGCCCAGGTCATTTATGAATATGTTGAGTAGGCCTGGGCCTAGTATTGACCCCTGAGGGACACCACTGGTCACAGGCCTCCAATTTGACCCCGATCCATTAATTAGAACCCTCTGTGTCCTGTCACACAGCCAGGACTCAGTCCACCTCACTGCCCCCTCATCCATCTATCCCACACTTCCTTAATTTTCTAATGGGGATGTTATAGGAGACAGTGTCAAAAGCCTTGCTGAAGTCAAGGTAGATGACATCTGCTGCTCTCCCTTCATCTAACCAACCAGTTACAACATCATAGAAGGTTATCAGATTGGTTAAGCATGATTTACCCTTGGTAAATCCATGTTGACCAATACCGCTAACTTCTTGATCTTCAATGTGCTTGGAGATGACGTCCAGCACAAGCCACTCCATTATTTTCCCCAGGACAGAGGTGACACTAGTTGGCCTGTAGTTCCCTGGGTCCTCCTTCTTGCCCTTTTTGTGGACTGGTGTGATCTTTGCCTTCCTCCAGCCCTCAGGCACTTCTCCTGTTCTCCAAGATATCTCAAAAATGATAGAGAGTGGCTCAGCAATAACATCTGCCAGTTCTCTCAGCACTCGTGGGTGCACCCCATCAGGGCCCATGGACTTATGGATGTCTATTTTGGCCAGATGGTCTCTAACCCAGTCCTTCCCGACAGAGGGGAATTATTACCTATTATTCTCTCCGAGCAACAGGAAGAAACAAGACTCTTTTGTCTCAGAGGATTTTTTTGAAAAGTAAAGTCTGATGCTATTCAGAACTCCTTGTTAGTGTGCACCACATGCTTTTAGTGACAGAGTGGCACTAAAACCAGCATGTCAAACACAGAAAGAAATTAAACCTGAAAGGCCTAGTTTTGAGGGTTTTTTTTTTTTGCTTTTTCCCCTGTCTTTATGTATGTTTACATTAAAGCAATACCAAAGGAAAGTTCAGTAAATTTCACAGCTTTCTGTTCTGTAATGTGGTCTTTAGGCCTCATTCTAAAATGTATAAAGTATCCATGAAACCCCCTCAACTTAATGAATGCTCCAGATGTTGAGTAACTTTTGGAGTTGATGTTATGTATTAACTGCTGTCCACTTCAGGAAGTGAGATAAGGAAAGAAAAGTAAAATTAATTAAGTGTGCGTATTGTTGACTACATCCCGTATGATACCATGTAATGTTAAAAGTTAGTTGTCAATAGCTACAGAAGCACCTAGAAATTTCTTTACATTGGACACATGCTATATCTTAAAAAACAGTCTCTTTTTTTGGCTCATTACTATTGCATTATAGGTATCCAAGCAAAGTCATCCAAGTTTTCATATAATTTTGACACATAGTTGGCATATTGCAACTCTGTGCTACTTTAAAGCTCTAGCTCTATCAAATGGTATACACATGAGCCCAAAATGCAGTTTCCTTTCCAGGAACTCATATTTTAATCTTTATTATGCAGTTTTCTCACGTTCCAGTATTTGGATGGATAAAAAAAAAAATCCACCATATTGTGTTGCCTATTTTTTTAAAACCTCAGTTCTGACCTCAGTTGATGTCTATTTTTCTATAGCCATTTAGGTTTTTTCCACTTTATATTTTCCAGTATTTTTTTCTTGCATTTTTATTATACATATACACATATAGATGTACATGTTGTTGCAGACTGACTTCCAGAGTGAGATCTCAGGGACTTTAATGTCCTAACCCAGGCACTCTGCAAACAGAGAGGTGGGCATTTCCTCATTGTATGATGCAGTGACAGTGCTAGCCCTAATTTAATCTGGAAAATGTGGCTATCCAGCTCTTTATTTGTAGTTGTTGTTTTTTTTTTTTTTTTAATACAGATGGAAGATTTTGTGTGTGCCAGGGCTCATGCAGAGATTTGGCACTGGCTGTTGCTGCTCCATGAGAAAATCCCTATTGAGCACAGAGAAGGGTAGGGCAGATCTCTGTTCCATTAGCATACCTGTCCAGGCCGAACGGAGGTGCAGTTTGCTTCTGAAAATTCTTTAATTGTGAATTATCTGAAGATAGAACTGGATCATCTGTGTACACATAAGCAAAGGTTAGCCTTTTTGGCTCCGGAAGGAAAAAAAAAGATAACACCTCTTTGCGGCTTTGGGTAGTTTTCACTGGTTGGCATCTTCAGTGTTCTATATGGAATATTTTCCCCCACAACACTCTCTTTAAGGGTCAAGCTGGCTCAGCTGGATTCAGAAAATTGGGACTGCTCTTTCATTCCACCATAAATAGGATGAGAACTACCCCTTTGGTAAAGGGCTTAGAGATTGATAGATAAAATGAGCTATATAACTGAGTTACAGTATTATGGCAAAGCGGAGAGTTCTGCTCTGATCTAAAGCCTAAGCTTTTTTAGTTTTATTTTTGTTGACTCACATGTCACAGCATGAGCTCAGAAATTAATGTAAAATTCAAAGTGTGATTGCACTATAATTCGTAAATCAAGCCTTTTCATGCTACTACATTGTAATATGTAGCTTTTGAAATCTCAAAAATGGATTGACCTATTTTTATATTCGTTTCACGTTGTAAAGCTATTTTTCAAACATGCCATTAGGCTTTAAGAGTTCTTGGATGTGGTCTGACTCTGTATAAATGTCATACTCTTTACACACACTTCTTATATAGTTTTGCTCAGTATGGACATCGTGGCATTTAAAATTACGGTTCATTTCTCTTCCCTGGATGCGTTGAACGTTTGGGATCAAAAAGCTAGCTGATGTAGTTCACACAGACCTCGGCATTTAATTCATTAGTCTGGTAAAAATGCTCTGTGATTCTAGAGTAGTTCTATGTACTATGTTAAGCGCTGTCATTATTTTTTTCAGATATCAGGTGCACGCTCAAATTACTGTTGTTTCGCATTTTCCCTCTGCGGAGTGAAGCCATTCAATAATTTCAATAAATCTAGGACTGTGGGCCATGCCTGTAGATTAAGGCAGTTGTGCCCTCTCCTCTGGCGTGGTCGTGGGCCTTGCTGAAGCTTCCTAATACTTTAAGCCTCAACTGAAATAAAGACCTCACAAAAGTAAATGCACAAATGGTTGTGACACTTTATAGTAACCTATTGCAAAGATTTACAAGCTTGCTGATGGTTGGCACTTCCTCAAGATTAGTAGACCTATCTGTGCTGACCTATAATTTTTTGGTCCTGAATGTATTTTCTTGAGGGGACCTTTCAAAGGGGACTTTTTTTTGTGTGTGTGTGTGTGTAGACCATCTTATACCATTAGTACTTAAACACAGTGTGTCGTTACTTTCAAAGAGAATTGGGCTTAATGGCTGTTGACAAGATATGGTACTGCATCAAGGGAATTTTAGAAAACCTTTGACATGTCAAAATTTATACTTATTATTTATCTGAGGAACAGTGATCAAAAAGCCTCATGCTGTCTGTTCACAGCCCTGGCAACAAGGGCTCCCTCTCAACTAGAAGTCCAATTGGTTGCTCTGCCAGGTCTTGGCTTTAATTCTAGAGCTCTGTGCTTTTCAGCCATCGGAGCTGGGTGTGTGCTCTGTCTTCAACTCCTTTGTAGAAATTTTGGCTTTGATTAAAGTTCATCTCTTGAGACAGTAGCTAAGAAATACACACACCATGTAAGGGTTTCATGATCGCTTGTTATTTTAGATGGTTTCAGGCATTTGCACATCAAGGCAAATGAGTAAAAAATACTTCGACGTTCTTTCTTGCTTTGAATTCCCTATTCTTGACATGCTTTGACCTTCATATCAGAAACCATAATGGCATCCAGGGGTCTGCCTGCTTTCCACTGAATTCTCCTAAAAATCTTGGGGTGGGTGTCTGTCTATCCCACCCTCCCTTCTAAGCTTCTAGCAGACCTATTGAGAAACTTCTCTCTTATTATTTTCAGCCACTTAATTCAAAGATTCCCTGTTTAGCTCTGTGATGTGGGATGGCTCGGTTACAGCCAATTCTTTAGCTTAGGAAACTCCAATTGATTGAAATATCATGAAAATTTAGTGATTTTTCACTGTTAATTTTGCCCAGGGTATAAGAATTGCTGTTAAGGGATTCAATTTTCAGTATAGAGACCAAATTGGGAAGGGAGGGCAGCCACATGCTATGTTTAAAATGAAGTGTAGAATCTAAGTAAAAGTTGTTTTTTCCAAACACAGTTTGGTGTGACTTTAATAATATTTTTATTTTTTTTTAGAACAGTTGAACATCTAGCAATATTTTCACCGGGAAAACCAAACTTCTTTTTTTTTCCATTCAAAATATATGGTCCTTAGAGAACAAAGGCCTTGCCTACACTAGATCCATGATGTTTTAAGTGCCCAATTCAAATGCCTGTATGTCTTAGCTAATTCTTCAAAGAGAATTGAAAGTTCCATTTTTGTAGGTCACTGTTCTTATTGGTTGTGAATGTAATTTTTGAAAACAAATTTCCTAATAGATACCTAATTATTTGCATTAGTCATTAATATTAAGTGGCACTTGTCAAGTATGTACAACCTGTGAAAGTTGGGGAGTATTAACTAGCTTACTAGATGAACAATGAAAAATAAAAGGCTGTATCCCAAGCAAAGACACTGCACTCGTCATGAAATAAAGTCTGATAAATGTTGAAACTGACTTTTACGGGGAAAAAAATAATCTTGTCACAGGAAAAGCAGAGATCAATTTGTATTGGAAAGCTTTTAGCCACGTGATCTGACTATATTTACTTTTGCCTTTCTGTGCCTCCAACTTTGTCTCATTTTAGAGCAAGACGTGTTTAAGACTTTCTTTAACTCGGAATTTTTGATATGGGAGTTGTGACTAAGATAATGGCCCTTATCTTCGCTAAAATCTCTGATTCAAATATATGGTTAATAATAGCAAAAATAGACAAAATCTGCATAATCTATATCTCTAAAGCATTGTTTACATATAATATAAAATTTGCCTGTCATAGGTACTACAGAATTAAAAAACTTTAAGTAGTGTAATATAATATATTATGAAATTAGTTCCTTAGGGGACATTTGTATGCCTAGGGTCTAAATCACTATGTAGTTTTATGATTGTTAAAATAGATTCTATTTCATAAAATCAAAGCATATTTACTGCTTTATCTTTTTTTTTTTTTGATAAAACTATACACTGCATTCAGGATATGGGTACACATTTATACTGTGGTACTGTAATGGTTTCTGCTTTGTTTGCAATGCTTTTTCTAAAAATTGTTAGCTGCTTATTGTTTTATCCACTGCCTAGCCCCTACCTATGCCTTGCGGAGAACATCTTTTCTCTTTGATTCTTTACTAGTGCCTCCAACTCTCTAACCAGTTTTATGCCTCTGTTGTTTTTAAAATGTTTTTGTTACCAGCAGTTGTGTTTTTAATAAGCAGTCTTTGGAATATTTCTGACCATGAGGGCTTTAAAATCTTTCTACTGAAAGTCAGTGTTTAATTTAGGCAGTGTTATTGTGATTGAATCATCAGATTTATTTTTGTATGCATTATTTTCAATTTATTGATAGAGAGTATACTCTGAGCATTTTTATATCATCAGCAAACTTTGTCACTTCACTTTTGCTGCCTTTCTCCACGATGACTCATAGATATGTTAAGCACCACAGACCCTCTATGTCCCTTTGGACATCCCTTTCTCTGGTCTAAATTCTAGCCACCATTTTCCTTTACTTCATCACAACTGTGAATTTAATAGGAATTTCTGCTTCTCTCAGTGGCTTAATTTCCTTAGGAGCATTTAGTGAAATAACTTAAAGGTTTTTTAAAAACCCAAGTGTATTTCATTAATGACAAATTCTTTGTACACCTATTCTTTGAGTAAAAAAAAAAAAAAAAAAAAGAAAAAAAGAAGCAAGACGCTCTTCTTAAGGAAACAGGCCCCAGTATACTTTGTTTATACACATATCTCCTCATTCTATTCTTTATGATATTGATCTGCCTGGTATGAAGGTCAGCCTTCCTGGGCTATCATTCTTTGATCTCTCCTGGGGGATTTTTATCAGATGGTGTCATATTTGCTACCTCTTGGTATGGAGGTTGACTGAAATGATAAACTGTAAGCTGCAGCAATTTCACATCTGAGTTCTTTTAGAGCTCTTGAGTGAATACCATCTGCTCCTGGCAGTTTGTCACTAATCAACTTGTTCTAAATCCTCTTCTGATGAGAAACCGGTTGGAGACAATCCCTCAGTCTCCCCTTCTGTAGAGAATGACTGTCAGGGAAGTCTCAGCTGCAGGCCTCGTGAGGCCTTGTCTTCCTAGAAACCTTCTTTCGTATTGTGGGAAGGTGATCCTTTTACATTGGGATTGGCAATTAGCTTCACTGGGTATGTCTGCACTGGCAAGGAGTTCAGACCAGTTTGTAGAGGCAGATAGCTGTAGGAGTAGCTGTGGTGGAGTAGCTGAGGACCTGCTACTCCACTACCCATATTTCACAATCCATTTTATATTACAGAATCACAGAATCTTAGTGGTTGGAAGGGACCTTTGAGATCATCGAGTCCAACCACATTAAAAAAAAAAC
>JAOQGH010000012.1:126202303-126218397 GCA_025769975.1 Gallinago jamesoni
GAGGTGGTGGAGTCACCATCCCTGGAGGGATTTAAGAAACGTGTAGACGTGGCACTTCAGGGCATGATCTAGTGCCCAAGATTGTTGGGTTGTGTCTGTTCGTGGGTAGGTGTGGTGTGTGTTGGTTTTTGGTTGGTTTGGTTTGGGTTTTTTTTGTGGCTGGACTCGATGATCTCAAAGGTCCCTTCCAACCATGAATATTCTTTGATTCTGTGATGGCATGATGGACTTACAGATTCAGCTGTGGGACCTCGCTAGATTATAAAGATGCGTTTAGCCTTTATATGGAATGTTTCAATTAATGTTTGAAATAATGTGTTTAAAGTTATTATACAAATAAAAATGTGAAAGTCAGAACGGAGGTGCTTACATGACAGCATTGCTATGTAATTAACAGGCAGGCTGAACTAAGATGTGAGCAGGCAGGAGCTATTCATTTATGCAGCCATTTGCATAATGATATGGCGATAATGAGAAGGACAGATGTAAAGTCATAGCTCATGACTCAAGTGATAGCCATGAAAATCAGCTTCTTGATGCAGTATTCCCATTTGAGAAAGAATGAAGAACTTAGTTGAGAATTACCCCATAAATCTTGGTCACTGGGACATCCATGTTATGTTAGATGGGGTGCTTCATGATTTTTGTAATAGTTAATTCAGAACTGTTATATGGTGTAACATGGTGGCAAAAATTGCTTATCATGAAGAAGTGTGACAGAAAAAAGCTGATTTTAATGACTCACTGTCACATTATGCCTTGCAGATTAAGCTTTTTTACACACGGACACAATCATTTTCAGTTTTTAAATGAGACCAAAAAACATTTTCAGTATAATCTGATTCTATGACTTCAAAATAAACAATAAATTGATTTTATACTAAGTAAAATAAACTCATTCAAATAATACATGTCAAGTGTGGGTTTTAATCTCTAAATATTATCTTTCAGAGGACAGGTCAAGAAATCAACACATTTTTTCCCTTATGCACCCCAATATACTCTCTAAAAAGGATTTCCTACTCATTTGCTTCCAGGTACCTTTGAGACGAACACATCCGACATTTTGGGTTCAGAGGATTGTTTCTGTGAGCGATCTTCCGTTGACTTCACTAGATAAAATGATAAGGTCCCAAAAGACTTATGCAAATGCGAGGCTGTAAAAATACCAAGAAAGGTCTATGATAAAACAGTCAGTAATTTATGGCTGATGGGCTGATTGTGGACCATACTTTTGGGCCATAGATTAATAGTTTCATATGTCTTATTATGTAGTTCTTGATATAAAATCTAAAAACCTCCTCAGGGGGTGATTTCAGGAGTTTTCAGTCAGGTGATTTCAGTGTCAGAAATTCTGAGAAAATAATGGAAGTGTTGGAGAAAAAATTAACAAATCCAGAAAGTGATAGGATTGACTTGTGTAGAAAAGTAGTTTTGTTTTTTTTTTCTTTCAGAGAAAAGACTAATGAATGAGAAGAGCTACAAACTTTTTGAAGAACAAGAAGGAAAAAAAGAAGATGAAGAAGTGTGAGAAGTGTGGCACGTGGGATTTAAACTACAGCAACGAGTGGAATTGAGGTAAAGCTTCTTGAGACTGACAGCCAGATGCTAAAATGCTACTGGCACTTCCCCATGCCATAGCTATACCTATGATTTACACAACCAGAGAAGCACAGTTAATTTAAGAAAAAACAAACAATGCAGGCTGTTTGTGTTCACAAATCATTTCTATCGCCACAGCCACTGATAAATGCTTTTTAGTAAGCTCGGTTGTTTAAAAAAATGAAGTGTATGGCATAAGGCATCGTTTTCCTTAGCGAGAGCTTCTTGTTTCATCTTTTGTGTTCTAGGACTTGGTGCAGTGAAATAGCAGGAATTTTCTGAGGCAGAAATGGCTTCTAGAGCACATGAAGGCAGTAAGGAAGATAGAGATAGGGATGAGTATTTTATATATATTGCCAGATGTAATGGTCAGCGTATCAGGCAATGGAATTACCAAGGACTGCCTGTTTCTGGGACAAGAAATGATGGGCAACATGATTATCTAAAGGATCCTTTAAAGATCATATAAAGGATGAACTAAAATACTTCCTTTCACACCAGCTTGTCGGGACACGGATTACAAAGGTCTCGGAAAGTTTTTCTGCCTTGAATCATTCAAAATGAACTGAAGCAGAGAGTTTCAAATCTCTCTGACATGAAATGATGTCACCAAAAAGATTCTGAAATTCTGGAGTACTTACTGCTTCATTTTCATGTCATAACATCATAAATATTTGCATCATAAATATTACTTCTGCTCTGCCTGTATACGTCAAATAACCCAAGACAGTACTGTAGCTCTGTGACACGACCCAGTATATAATCTTAGTAGAAACTGCTTTAAATTGGTTAAAAGTACTTTTTAAAGAGTTCTTAAATTTTTACTGCATCCAAATTATTTATATGTGCATTTCATACAATTTACAATCTAAAATAAATTCCCCCAGAGAAGCTTTTCTTAAAAAAACCCAAACACCAAATATATTTTTCTCATTAAGTGTAGCTTGTAGTGTCACTTTTTTGCTATGTCACTGTTGCCTATAATAGAAATTTAAAAATTAATAAATCACACTCATCTAGGCATAGAATATTCCAGTGATTACACTGCAGCACTGTAAATTTATGTTAAATGATTTAAAAATGTGATTTCTTTAAGTGGAATTTTAAAAAATGACATTTTTACTTGATAGAAGATTTACTGTGACTCAGCTACTATGAGGGAAAGATGGACTAACAGATTTAAAGCAGTGATATGATTTTGAGTGCTTTCTTAGGGCAGTATTTATGAGCCTCAATTAAAAATAAGAAAAGCAAAATTTGTTAAATCTTCTGCAAGGGATATTTATGCTGTAGGTTATTTTTGTAAGTTTATTTTATTCTTTGTACATCTTTTGTTACAAACTTCTTACATTTGCTATTGGAAGTATTTTTTATTTTTTTTTTAAAAGTGAATACAGCTAAGTATTCACCTGATAAGTCTGTCCATAATAGCTTGAGAAATTAAATTCTTTTTTAGTCCAGTGCCTGGAAAAGAAGGTGTTTATGCAATACTTGATATTTCTGACAGACATTAAAGAAGACTTTATGAAAGACTGCTGGAAAAACTCTCAATGGAGACATCTCCTTCGTCTGCTCAGGACTCAGTAAACAATTTATCCAGTCAAACATGAATTATAGCAAAATATGTTACATTGAAGGCGAATCCCTACTCATGTTAATATCTTTTGTCCAATTCAAGAGTATACAGTGACATGCAGTTATAGAAACACAAATACATAACAACTATTGTTTTAATGAGCATTAAAAAATAACGTAGTTTTATATGCACTCATTCCAATTGTCTGCAACACCAGGATCTTACTCTTTACCAGCCCCATATAGGTTGTTTTATAAAAGTTAGGTAGAGATCAGTGAACGCTTCTTAAAAGCCCTTCCAAAGTGAAAAAAATTAGCAAAACATATTTTACTTTAAACTTATACTTTAAACTTATATTTTGTTGAGTCATATTTAAAGAAGTCTTCCATCTGTAAAATTGGACATTGTACTTCTGACTTTGAAATCTCTGGGGACAAAATTTCAATATGAAAGCTTTTCATTACCCTTGAAAATTAGTCTTCAAATATCTAGCTGCTATACCTTGGCAATGGCTCCTTTAAGAACTCTTTTGTTAACCTGTTTCAGAGAGAGAAAAATCGGAAATCTTACTTTAATTAAAATTTATTTTATTAATTATTTGTAGATTTTATTCTTCCTCTGTTTAATTAAAACTTCTAGTATCTTACAAGGCACTGAAACTAAGAATTTTAAGATTTCTGGCTTTGAATTTTCTATTTAATTATCAATAAATTAAAAAAATATGTTAATGCTATCTACTTGTGTAGTAACTTAGTATAATGGGTTACATAAAGTGTATGCTACATGTTTATGCTTAACCTCTGCTTCTCATTTTACAAAGACTACTCTTATATTGTAGCCTGTTCATTCTGAGAAATAATATGCTTCCCACCTAACCACTGGTTGAAGGCTTGTATGCACCAACCTGGATGATTAACAGCACTCAGCAATTACCAGATGGATAATACGAAGATGATTTGTGAAAATTGGAATTGCCTGTCCTTGTTGTTGTGTAGTCTGCATAGCTCTTACTGACGTTTGGAGGTTTGGTGAGTTGTTTGATTTTGTGTGGATGGCCTTGTCACTTCGAGTGAGTTTACATCAACCTGCTGGAATTGATGTTGTTAAGCTTTCCCTCAAAACATGTTAAGCATTATTGTCACTCACGTATCTTGCCTCATCAAAATAAACAATAAATGAATTCTAAATGCCTCCAGGACTGAGACTTAACATCTCACGAAAGGGGACATTGAAATCTCTTGATGCCATCTCACTAAAATAAAACAGCTGACCTTGAGAAGAATGGCAAGGAGACAAGATTAATTTTCTTTTACTTTTTTGCAGTCCATTCAAAATTAGAGCTTTTTTGCAGGTTGCAGGCACTATTCCAATTATCTGTTGGCTTCTTTTTTTTTTGTAAAGCCTTTCTTTGTGTGTTTGATGATAGACCTTTGTTTTCTTTATTGTCACACTGGGTGAACAGCTGTGCCATTTACCCAATCCAGCAAATATAAGTTGTATGTTACTTATTTAGCTCTGTTGATTGCTGATTTTGCAAGCCCATTTATCAGAGGACTGACCCTTAGGTTTACCACCATTTACTCAGAAGAAACTTTGCTTGACTGCTGTTAAGTAAAATCAGAAACTCCTCAACTGAAAACCTAAATAAAATAAAATAAATGAGATGATAGATGATGGAGTGTATGAATTTCCTACTGGCAGTAAAAAACTTTGAGTTATAGGATGGAAAAGGAACTTTTCACTGATCTTTTTCAGTTCTTCATTGACTAAGACACTGGAGCGTTATGTTCCTGAAGAATTGTGCCCTGTGGAAAGGACCCATGCTCCAGCAGTTCGTGAATAACTACAGCTGATGGTGAAGACCCATGCTGAAGTAAGATTTTTTTTACCTTGCCATTTTCTGTACTCCCTATGCTGTTATTCAGACTTCATGTTTGAATGAGGCCTCTCTCTTTCCCACTCTCTACATCCTGCAGAGAAAGAGAAATTCTATGTTATAATCTGATAAAAAAAGAAGAATTAAAAAAGTGTGTGAATTCATAAACCTAGCATTATTATTTTTTGTAGGTTTAGGAATTGATCTGGTCAGTTCCTGAATGCCTTAGCTCCAGCTGACTTCAGGAACTTTGTTGGGGTTTTATTTGTCCTTTTCTGGAGTTTATGGCACTCAGTTCTGCTGTCTACTTGGCTCTTCCACCAGGAGAAGCCATGAGCTAGAGAAGGGCAATTTATGTTTAAACAGAAGCAGCGTTGATAGTAAGCATGTGGCTGAGAAGAAGGAAAAAAATAAAAGAGCAATTGCAATATAAATAGATGAACTAGAATAGAAATCAGTATCGAAGGGACTCTGATTAGATAAAAGCTGATGGGCTGTGAAGACAAATCGTTTAATTTGCTTCTATTTTTAGAAATATATTCCAAACAAACAGGGTAATTAGACAAAAGACCCTCTACACAGAGAAATGACAAATAAAGAAGAGATCCACATTTTTCTTTTGAACCTACAGAAAAATGCCTGCTGCAGAAATACTGATTGTTCCAAGGATTATTTAAATTTATATGCCAATAGTTGGATAAAATTTATATGGGAAATATGAAAATAATATAAATCTTCTGCTAGTGCTCATATGCATCACACATCTAACAATCAGGAGGAGTCGTTCCTCTGATATTTAAATTTATTCCCTCTTTCGGGGACTTTGCATCTTATTTTGGGATTAAAAGCTTTAACTTCATACAACTAATATTTGGATTTGCTGCCTGGAAATGGATGTTGCTATTGAACCTATTTTCAGCTGTGAGCATTTTAAAATCAGGATAAGCAATGAAGTAAATTTCCTACTTATGAAAACACATGGATGAAATTTAAGCCATTTAACTGCTAGTATTTTTTTCTATTTCTTGTAGTATGAGGTGCAGATAGACACTTAGTCTGTTCTTTTTCATACATTTAAGCAATGATTTAACACAAATTAAGCAGTATATGTGCTGATTAAACTTTGTGTCTCTTTGAAGCTTTTCGTTTTGGGCAGGTTGCATGCTTCAAGCAAAATTATTGTGAAATCCAGCCATGAATTTCTTCATTCTGGTATCTATACATTTAGCACTGGCAAAACACATATTAATCGTGGATAAATTTGTAATTTCACCACCACATTATAAGCTCATCTACTTGAATGAAACTGAAGTGAATGAAGGGTGATTGAGGACATAATTTTAACACATCAGCCAAGAAAAACAGTAAACTGAAACTGCATCTGTGTTACGGCATTGGGCTGGGTGCCATCGTACGATTTATGCACCTGCTGAGTGGTTGGAAAACTATTTCCACATTCGTGGGAGAAATGCATCCTGGCTTCAAGGGTTCAGAGAAGTCTGGACCATCAAAACCTTAGAGGTTCACCTGCCTTGTGCCATATGGTGAGCAGGCGTGGCACCACCAACCTTCTCCCATGTGATGGGTCTGGGCAGGGTGAGCTGCAGAAGGTCCAGAGGACTTGGACGGTTGGGATGTTAGCTTTGATGTCTGCTCTAGCCTGAAGGAAGGAAAGTCTCTGTGGAGAAACAAAATTAGCTCTACATGTATGGCTTGGAGGAGGTAGCTGAGTTCTACCCCCCTGTAATAATTCCCCTCCCTAAAGCCCAATTTCCTTCAGGCTTGGAAAAAGGAGGGCATATTGCCTTCTGGATGATTTTGATGAGGTATGTGTGCAAGTGGGGTTTATACATAGAAACGAAGGCACCGCTATACGGATAGAGTCAATTTTAGTTCTCAGCACTGGAGGGTATAGGATACAAAATCATTATTACATTATTACAGACTCTGTAGTTTTCCACTTGTGGCATTTTGTAATTTATTATGCACATTAATTAAACAGTGGGACAAGCTCGCCAGCTACATGGTAGCTAAATGTGTGTTCTATAAGATAAAGCCACATTAGGAAGAAAGGAACAGAAAATAATTTTTGTGAAGTACTATAAATCCGTTAGACACGGGCAATTCCACAATAAAATTTAACAATAAATTCATTAACTGTAGGAGAGCAAATCTTCAAGCATTATATATAACTGGTCCTGCCATTGGGTAAGCTCTGATAACTTGAAGTTAGTTTTTGTCTCCGTATTCTGAAGCTATGTAAAACATACACACTTACCAATGCCTGAATTGAAAGACACCATTTATTTTGTAATCTCCTTATTCAAAAAGAAAGTCGTGGTAAGGTTGTTGTGGTTTGGTGTTTAGGTTTTTTTCCCCTCCACCTTCTAAATCTGTCAAAAGATAGAGAAGTCATCCATTTGCTTTTGTTCAACAGGAACAATTTTTACTTTTCTTCCTGCTGGATTGCAGGATACAGAAGATGATAAATTTTTTTTTTTTTAATTTACATGCATAACTAGAAAGAGCTGCACAACACAAAGATCTTGCTCTGCTGTTCTCCCTGCAGGGGAGAGAGCAGCCCTAATCTTCCCTCAAAACACATGAAACAGAAATTAATTGCCTAAGAAATAGATGTCTGGGGTGTATGGCTATATGATTAAATAGATATGTTTTTCCTATCCTCCATGCACAAGGAAAAAGTAACAGCACAAGAGTGATTATTCCAGTAGGTCTGGTAATAGCTGTACAACAGTCTGTGAGGGTGACTTTTCCAGGCAGATATGCCACGTCCAGTTCCAATATTCCCACATGCAGGATGAGGCAGAATAGCCATCTGGATCCATTTGTTTCAGGACTCCACTATAACCTATAAAGAGTGAGAATGTGTTGCCAAATATTCTGAAAATCCTTACAATTTTTCTCCATTTTAGGGGAGATATACTCATAGAATTCAACATATTCTAGGGAATTCAACATATTCTACCGTTTATTGAATCTGTTTATTGCCTCTCATTATAAAATACATGAAAATGTTACATTTTATTGGCATATATTAAATATGTTTACTGATGTCTTTTACTGAAACAAATAAGGGTGAATTTCCTTTGTACATATTTAATCAATTTAAATTTATTCCTACTACGTCAGTGAAAAATCAATGCAGGACCCCAAACTTATGATCACCAAGTAATTTTAGTTTGAAGATTTTTCCAAACATCTTGTTTCCATCCCATTCTACTAAAAGAGAAATTTCTATTTTGCTGTTCTGTAGAGATTCCCTTTTGTTGGGGGAATTTCTCTCATTTCTTTTACACCATATTTTTTGTGATATTTTCTAAAGCAAAAAAAGTCACTTATTTTCCTATCCGCAGATAATAAAACTACATGGGATTTAAAACAGCAGCTGGTGTCTGTTAAAGAGAAACACCATCAATTTCTATTAAGTTTTCAGCGATACATAACGTGTACTTCATTTTCTTCCAACATATTCTGTTATAACTTTGAGGACTTTGAATCAAATTACTTTGCAGCAGATGTTAGATTATTATATTTGAGCTTTTTATTAGATCACAGTTTAATGGTGTTTTCTTAAGCAATAAATGAATGTACTTGATAACAAGTATGACAACTGTTTCATTCTCATAATTGCTCCTTGTTAGTAAAGTGATGCTATCGTGGAGTAACGTGTACCTGCTGCCTGTGGATTAGACTTTTGAGCAGGGTTCTGCCTTTTAAAAGAAATCACAGCTCAGTCTCATTTAGTGAGAAATTGTTGAGGAAAAGGAGACAAAGAAAACAAAGCAGAGGGATGTAGGAGAGTGATTAATTATGGAAAACTCTGCTCGAACAGCATTCATCCTGAAGCCAGTGTGAACTGTCTAACTTTGTTTATTTCTATCAAAACACTTAAATGCCTGATGAAGTCACATTATGCTTGTAATGATGTGCTCAGCAGCCTTAATAGATTGCTGTATGAGTTGTGTGGTCCTTCCCAAATCAGTCGTGTAATTTGCTTTTGGGATGATAGGTGTGCTAGCTACAATTCATGACCAGTACCTAGTGTCTTGTGGCTTTGTATTACACCAATGTCCATAGTTGTTAGCTTGATCACGTCAACCCGTGTTGCAGCCATCGTGTAGGGTAGACTTTTCCAAAATTGCTGATATATTTTAACCTTGCCTCCTCGCATTGTTTCTTCAAATTCCTGTGTCTGTGAGCAGGAAAATTAAAGAACATTTTCCTTGGATAGTAACAGGCTAAAGAATTAACACATATGACAACTCCACTTCTGGGCACTGGGACCACAACTTTTCTGTTCTCACCTGTTTCTTTTTCTTCGGCTACAAGGCATGCCTCTCAGTATGAAAGAATTCCATTTTTTTTTTAGTAAGCTCAGTGATATGAAGATACTTAAAAATATTTTAAAAGCTTCTATAGAATATAAAATTCTGAACCATTTATAGCTGATCTGAAGCAGCAATGTAGATTATAATGACATTTATGAATTTGGTCCAAATAGGGAACCCAAACTGCCCTGGAGTCCTGGGAAAAAAAGTGGACTGGCCAGAAAGCAGAGATTTCAAAACATTGTCTGAGAAGGTGACCTGTGGGAGGTCCCCAGTTGGGGCCAGTGAGGAGGCCCCACTGTATAATAAACCACCAGAGAATGAAAAGCAATATGCTTTGTTTACTGATGGGTTTATTGGAGGTATAAAGATTCTTTGTGGAGTCCCACACGAGAAGTTGCTGAAAATTTCAAAGTAAAAGGTGAATTGAGCCAGTTTGCACAAGTGAAGGCTCTGCAGCTGGCCTTGGAGATTGCCAACCAGGACAAGTCTCCAGTGCTCTGCCCCTTTACTGACTCACAGGGAGTGGGAAATGCCCAGTAGGGGTGGATGCATCAATGGAAATGGACCAACCGTCAAGTGACTACTGGGATGTTTGTGGTGATGTCAGCTCTTGATGTCTGGTTTATTGAAAACAATGTTTTCAGAAGAATAACATTTTATTTTGTTTTCAGAATAACATAAACCTTTCCCAGAGCACATTCCCGCAGCAGGAAAAACTCGTACAGCCTATTCCCAGCTGCCTGCCCCCCTGAGGATAAATCAGAGCACAGGGAATGAATTGTAAGCCAGAATAATGACCTTGGCAGTGTGACTAGGGAGGAAGCCTTTTTCTTTTTCTTGTGGTAGTGATTTTTTTCATCAATATTTAAAAAAATAATATTTTAGATTTTGGCTTTGTTGCATATTGTTTACTGTAAATACTTGATACCCAGCATTCTACATGAAAGTTGTGCTGATCTAATCAAATTATTATTTAATTCATTGCTATTATGTTCTCGTTTTGATTTAATAAACATAACCCTTATAGTCAGAAAGAATTGAAGAAAACACTGAAGCTTTCAGTTTTTGAGGAGAACAGACTTTGGTGATAGAGGAGGAAAACTGATAAAGAGACACTGGTTGTGTTTATGTTTGTCCAAAACAACAAACATAGAAAAATGAGTCTTGCAAGAAATTCATAGACCAAATATATAATTCAAATTGCATTGTCCTGGCTGCAGGTTGTGTGGACAGATTCTTGTCCAGTGCATTCCCAGCCTGATTCACAGCATCGTAGTTAACAGGAGGTTTGCTATTGGCACTGATAGGAGAAGAATTTCAGCCTTTATTCCTTTTATGTGAGGGATCTGAAGAAGAATTTATGAACGGTGGTTATCTGCTAAGTGTTTAAGCAGTGTCCTGTAATATCTGAAATCTACTTATCCTTAGACCAACATCAAGATAGATGAGTTTTGAATTTGCTTTCTTCAAATTTTACTGCACTATTATTTGGTAAATTGACGTGAAATAACCAAAACAAAACAAGCTACCTTGTGTTTATAACTACAGATTAATAATGCTGACATTTAGTGCTAAATTCATAGGATGAAAAAGTTGTTTCTGTGTCTTCATAATTTACTTCTTCTTCAGAAGCATTATCTATTTCTGAAAAAGATTTCTGAGAAAAATAATAGCTAATTTCAGATACATTAAAAATATAATGTAAACTTAAGATGATTTTCAGCCATGTAATTTTGAAGCTATTTTAGAAGTTGTGATATAAATAAAGTAAACAAAATATTTTTATATATTCAAATTAAATTAAACTGAAAATTGGGAATATATAAAAATAGATATTGTAAAAAGAAAATATTTCAAATAAAAATTAGTTTTTTGCTTTCAGGCTTACCTACATTTAAAAAGGAAAGAAAGAGAAAGCAGAAAGTAGAAAAAGTTGTTATTAATTTAGTTCTGCTTTTTAATGTTCCCAGTTCTCCATCAATTTCAACACCTTCATACTTAAAGAAATGTGCAACTGTTGCAGCTTATTGGGAAAGTAGCACCGAAAACAGAAATTTCAATTTCAGAGAAAATATTGAATATTACTTGCTGAAATTATTTGTTACTTGAACATTATTGTTGATTATAGAGCAAATGGAATGAGGGAATAATGAGATCAGTAATTCAGAACCAGCGTATTCTATTTATGTCACAGCAGTATAAGAACACTGACAGCACTGACATTTGCAATTTCTGGAAGCATGAATATATGATGAGCTGCTGTCTCATTTAATTAGCACTACAAAGAATGCTACTTAGAAAAAATTGTACAAACATTTTAAGAGAAGTTGTCTATGTTACACTCTAATATTACAACTGCTTATAAAGGTTAAGCTTAAAAAAGATTATGTACAAGAGCATTTCCTTGGCATCAAAAGAATCTGAGACATCTAACAAAGACAAACGGTGATTCCTATCCTTGCCGGTGCTGAGCTTTTCTAAAAAAAGTTCTTATACTGTCCTGAAAATTTCAGAATTGGTAGTTATAGAATTGGATAAGATTTGTAGAGTGTAGTTAATGAGTACATTTGCCCCTTAGACATTTCAGGACACGTGTTACCGCACCTTATTATGGCCAACTCCATAAGAGCAACGCAATGGGTGCAGTGAAAGAACTGAAAACTCAACCTCTACACTATGTGGATTTTAGGGCATTATGGCAGACTCGTTCTGCTAGGTCTGATGAGTATGCACCCATTAGCAGTTTAATTTCATCTAAAAGGATGAAAGTTTACTCCCCCAAAGACTGCTCTAGAGTATAAACTGAACTCTAGTAGGTGGAGAAGGTCCAGGAGAATATCTTCAACAGCTTGTTTCTCATCTGAGTGAAAACAATGAGGGAGACACAGCTCATAAATAACATTTAAGGAAGAATCAGAAGAGTTCGATAAAAGTTAGAATGTTTTGCAGCACTGCTTTTGACATTTGTTGACTGATTCTCAGCTGTAGTTGTGCTTGTTTTTTATTTGTTATTTGAACAGAAATGGCAGTTAGTACTTTTCTTTGGCTACTTCAATGCAGATACATTCATATGATAGTGCTCACCAAGCCATTTTCAATAATTTATCTTCAGTGTTGGCTAACCAGGGAGGTCCCAGTTGACTGGAGGCTAGCAAATGTGGTGTCTATCTACAAGGAGGCACGGAAGTAGGATCTGGAGAACTACAGGCCTGTCAGTCTGACCTCAGTGCTGGGGAAGGTTATGGAGCAGATCATCTTGCTTGCCATCACCCAGCAGGTACAGGATAACCAGGTGATCTGGCCCAGTCAGCATGGCTTTATGAAAGGCAGGTCCTGCCTGCCTGATATCCTTCTATGACAAGATGACTAACTTAATGGATGAGGGAAAGGTTCTGGATATTGTTTACCTGGACTTTAGTAAGCCTTTGACACTGTTTCCCACAGTATTCTCCAGGGGAAACTGGCTACTCGTGGTTTGGATGGACATTCACTTCACTGGGTTAAAAACTGGCTGGATGGCCAACCCAAAGAGTTGTGGTGAATGGAGCTAAATCCAGTTGGTGGCTGGTCACAAGTGTTGTTCACCAGGGCTCGGTATTGAGGCTTGTTCTGTTTAGTATCTTTATCAATGACTGGATGACAGGATCAAGTGCACTCTCAGTAACTTTGCGAATGACACCAAGCTGGGTGGGAGTTTTGATCTGCTGGAGCGTAAGACGGGTCTGCAGAGGAATCTGGACAGATCCAATCAGTGGGCTGAGGCCAATGCTATGAGGTTCAACCAGGCCAAGTGCCAGGTCCTTCACTTGGGTCACAAAAACCCCATGCAGTGCTACAGGCCTGGGGAAGAGTAGCTGGAGAGCTGCCTGACGGAAAAGGACCTGGAGGTGTTAGTCAACAGCTGGCTGAACATGATCCAGCAGTGTGCCCAGGTGTCCAAGAAGGCCAACAACACCCTGGTCTGTATCAGGAATAGAGTAGTGAGCAGGACCAGGGATGTGATCATCCCCTTTACTCAGCACTGGTGAGGCCACACCTCGAGTATGGTGCCCAGTCTTGGGCCCCTCACTACAAGGAAGACATTGAGGTGCTGGAGTGTGTCCAAAGAAGGGTAAGGAAGCTGGTGAAGGGTCTGGAGAACAAGTATTATGAGGGGCGGCTGAGGGAACTGGGGATGTTTAATCTGGAGAAAAGGAGGCTGAGAGGAGACCTTAACATTCTCTAGAATTGCCTGAAAGGAGGTTGCAACAATGTGGGAGTCAGCCTCTTCTCTCAAATAACAAGTGATAGGACAAGAGGAAATGGCCTCAGGTTGTGCCAGGAGAGGTGTAGATTGAATATTAGGAAAAATTGCTTCACCGAAAGGGTTGTCCAGTGTTGGAATAGGCTGCACAGGGAAGTGGTGAAATCACCATCCCTGAAGGTATTTAAAAGAAATGCAGACACCTAGGGAGGTGGTTTAGTGGTGGCCTTGGCAGTGTTAATGGTTGGACTCGATGATCTAAAGGGTCTTTTCTTGCCAAAAATCCTCTGATTTGCATCATCCTTGGTTTTGACATATTACTTCTGGTGTCTTTGACAAGACTGTCTTTCATGAACACCTTCCAATGTTCTTTCAGTTACAAACTACTATTAAACAGAAGAGACAATCACAACACTTGCTAGGAGATCCTGCACAGAGGTTGTTTACCAAACGCTGTTTGAAAGTGAACTTCATAATCATACTATTCGGATATAATATCACCATCCCTAATTGCCACATGATTACATGTTTAATGCATAAAATATCAGTCATTGCCGAGGAGCATAACATGACCGTGCTTTGCAAAAATAATATTCATCAAGACTTAGCACAGAAAACAAAATATTTGGCTGCATAGAAAATTGCAAATGGAAGTGGTTGCACAGAAAAAATAATCTATTAAATTATTTTATAGAGAAGCAGAGAAATTACCTGTGTTATTTGAAGTTTTGTTTATTTCTTGTCTTTTGTTTATTGAGCCCATTTCTTTTGTTTATTTCTATGTGGCTTGTCAAAGGAAGATGTTTTGGAAGTCTGGGAATGCTCCCATCAAAAATGAAGAGTGTCCTTTTATCGATCATTACAGAAGAAAGCTCAAAATTTCTTGCTCAGATTATTTGAGAGTGAGAGAGGTAACTTTTAGTCCCCCCTCCTTTTTTTTTCTATGTTTTATCTGTATTCTTTTATATATTCTTTTTATATATTTTATCTGTAAACTTAAATATCTCTATCATGTAAATTATTTTTCTTACTTTTTTCATATTTCAATTTATAGTCTTAGATTTAACCCACCTACCTTAAGCATGAAAATAAAGTTTGTTTCAGTTACATTTAGACTGTACAGTAAATCCAGGTCAAAATCTGAAGTTGCAATAATAAACTTCCTTCTTTGTAACTTTAAAACTCCAAATTCAGTTTTAAACTGCTGTATCCAGACCTCTGAAACCCATCATCTGCTCCGAGATGTATCCTCATCCATGGGTTGTTACAGGCTCTTTGTTCTGCTTCCCTGCAAGCACATTAACAAGACAACACCTAGTTCTCAACCTCATCAGTCCTCACCTGACACCTCACAAATTGTCAAATGCCAGCTCAGGCTCTGAAAGCCAGAGGTCTCTGTAGAGTTTTAACCCAAACTGAAAATTAGCAGTAATGTGCCTACCTGTGGCTAAGCAAGACATGAAAAATTAATGCTTTATTGCGTGCTAAAAAAGGTTGGCTGAAAGGTTTGCTAGTAGTTCACTCCCCAGCTAAGCCTGAACTTGTGAACTTTCTGATTTAGGATATACTTCCATGAACCTTTTCACTGGCAGCAAAGAAGTTAAACAGAGACCCTTCCCCTTCTTTCTTCTTACGCCTACCTCTTCCCTCTTTTCATTCTGGTTTCCCAGTATATTAACCTGGGTATCCACAGGGTCCCATAAGCTTTTGTGCTGGCACCAGGGTAAGGAGAAGGTGAACGTGGCATGAAGTTGTAGTCAAGCAGGAACGGCTAGGAGAAAACATGAATTTCTAATATAAGGTGCCAGATGAAAAGCATCCAGGACAAGTTTTGTCAAGGAATTTCAAGTGTGTTTACAGTAGCATTTTATTTGGGATTTAACCCGGTATGCCCCAATACAGAACTTAAATTCCAGGCTCTAAAATCAAGCTTCAAAAATTTTCAGACTCCTCACAGTCAAAGGCTCTTTGGGAAATAAAATTTAAAAGCCACTAAAACTACAAAAAAACCTATGTGTAATAGTAGCCCTTTAAATTATTTATGTTGAACAAAAAACTACACTTCTTAGCAATAAGAAGTTATTAGTTACATTTTTTTCAAGCTGAATTATTGCACAGTCTAAATATGAGATAAGACCAATAATTGGAAAATATCAGTGGCTCACTTGGGAAATTCTGTTCAAGTGCACTTTATATATCTTGGTTTTATGTGCACAAACATGTTATTATCCACTACTAGATCCTGAGTAGGAAGGATACTTGAAAATGTGGCAGATCAGAAAAGGAGACATCTTGAGTCAGTCTCTCAGTCTCTGGTTAGTGACATCGCACAAGAGATATCTCGTGTATGATAAAGTATGAGGAAAGACTCAAGGAGCTGGGACTCTTTAGCCTGGAGAAGAGAAGGCTGAGGGGAGACCTTATTTATGTTTATAAGTATCTAAA
>JAOQGH010000012.1:126220569-126256908 GCA_025769975.1 Gallinago jamesoni
GCTCCTGAGTGATGTGCTCTGGGCAACCCTGCTTTGGCAGGGGAGTTGGACTGGATGATCTCTAGAGGTCCCTTCCATCTCTGACAATTCCGTGATTCCATGAGAGTGGCTATGCAAGACATGTACCTAAACGCTCCATAAAAGTTGGAAACACCTCAGCTGAAAGTCTTGCAGCTGCCTTTACTGCTGAGGCTGAGTTGAGATGTCCCACGTTCTGACCAGGTTTCTCACAGAGTTTCTTTGGTGAGTGCTAGGGAAGCGTGCAGGTTGACTTCTCAGGATTGTACCTAAGATAGGAAACCTAAGAAAAGGCACCTTAAGTTTCCCGATGATTGTTATTCAATAAAGTGCACAGTGCAGGATTTTGACTTTAGCAGTGATTGGATAGGTTGGACATTGAGACAACAGTGGGACAAGCAGTGAAATGCTGTTGTAAAAGAAAGTCTGGAATTTGTAATAGACTTATTTCTAAAGAAGGAAGGCTTAAAACCAGCTGTTACTGGGTTTCCAAATTACATGGAAATGAATTTTATATTAATGATTTGAACTGATGTGCTGAAGAAAGAATTTCTTTCAGATGAACCTCATGCTTTTTAAAATTGTATTCTTCTCATTCTTCCTTCATTCCTATATAGTCTAATAAATATATTTGGACCATGGTGTTTTGTTTTTTTTTTTAATCTTTTGACTAAGGAAAATTGTTATGTGCTAACAGGTAAGGTAATGACTGATGGAGATAAACCAAATGGTAAAATTTATTTCATACCATTTCGTATCACCCTGTAACTAATCCATGTAGTATAATATGTTCTTTGGCTCACTTCATACTAGATCATAAAATTTCTTGAACTTGCTGAAGCCATAGGTGACTCTGGGGTATCATAAATCCTATTGTCATGTTTGAAAGATCTTAGTATTTAGGAATTTTTAAGCTGCAGTGTGATACCATTCAAAGAGCATGGAAAGATATCCTAAATGTGATACCCCTTTAAAGCATATTTTTTTTGCTTTGCAGGTCATCATTTTGACTGGCTAAACACAAACTTAATATTTCAAAGGATCAGCACCTCTATGCCGATTTTTATATTTAATTTCTGCAGCAGAAACAGGATGTTAGATTACGCTTGTATTCAGTTGGAAAAAAGGCCCCCAAATATTTCACAATTGGCACTTCTCAGGTTGTAATTACTAAGAGTTAGTAGATTTCTCTATGCTCTTGTTAAACCTTTTAGTGATAAACTTCATGCTTCTGAAAACTTTCTTTGTTCCACGGAATTTTTAATAAGTAAATGTTGCATTTTCTTTATTGGTTTGTTGTTTGTTTGTTTGTTTGCTTGCTTTTTCTTTTTTTAAATCCTAGCTTTTTTTTTTTTTTTTTCTGTTTCTTTTAGGTATGATCTACTGTGACTGTTTGAATGTCTTTCAGGAAGTTGCTAAGCACTGAGGAGTTGCTAAGGAAGAATTAATTCAGAACTGCTCGTGGTATCAGTGCCAGCCACAGCTGTATATACTCCAGTTAGCACCTCATTTGCAACGGAGACAGTTTCCTGCAAGCCCTGGTTAGTTCCTCTCATTTTTTGGTTAAGCTGTAAATTCACAAAACAAAGTCAGTTTTGTGGGCACCTAGGGTAAAATATTAGATTATGCATAATTAAAGAAGGATTGCTATAAGTGTTTTTTTTTTCCTTATACTATTTTTCAATAATTTCTTTCTAACTCCATGTAAGAGTGCAATATAGGTGCAATTAAGTAAGATTGTCATTTATTCAGTTCATATGAAAACTGAAAGAGAGAAGCTTTTAATCAACTAGCTAATGCTGAAGGGAATTATACCTATAATCTGCACTGACATGAAAAAAGCAGCAACTCTATCAGAAGATTTTGATAAATTGGCTGTTAAAAATGCCTTTTATCCTATGCATAGCATGACATGCTGCCCCTTGTGATTGATCGGATTCTCTGTGCATTCAAACTCTGAATGATTTTTAGGTGTTTTTGATAAATGCCTTATACATCGTGTATAGGTTATGCGATATAACCTCATTAGAAATCTTCATCCCCTTTTACCCTAATTTGATCTGTCTAATCGCTTTATTGGGTGAGCTCATTGTGGTGATGTTTTAGAAAGGCTTCCATTGGTTTTGGGACGTGTGATTGCCTAAATAAGTTGGTGAAGCTCAGTTAAATGTAGATATCACTGATCAGCATCATTGATGAAAGAGAACTTGTTTATACACACAGGGTTTATAGACACAGGGTTTCCCTCCCTCGCATACACATACTCTGCAAAGGACGTTTTTGGTTATTTGCCAGAATTGGGACTGAATATAACTTTTAGGAATGAGAAGCATTCATAATAGCATTCAAGTCTTAGTCCATCAGATACTGGTTTTATAGTGGGAAATAAAGTTACTAGTTTTTGTTTGCAATTATGATCACTTCTAAATTATCAATAATCATGGTGAAAAATTATTTCTTTTCTGTTTTCTCCCCTACGCTTCCTGTAATAACTCTTGTACAATCCCAAAATGTTATTCCTGACACCTCGTAGTATGTCCCATGCACCCTAGGCAGTAAATCCCCTCTGGGACCCCTACTGTATGTGGAGCAAGACTTTTATCACATAAGCTAACAATATGTGGAGGGTCAAGCAAAACCATAATGTCACGTTACAGCGAGCAGCTTTGCAAGCAATTTTTTTCTCTATATGTTTTTTCAACTATAAAATTGTAGGAAAAGATTGACTAGACATGTCTACTCTAAACTGAAGCGAGCTTAAACAGAGATTTAAAGAACTAAGGCAGACTTGAGCAGATAAAATAGATCCTTTGTATGCATATATTTTTAATTATTTTTTTTCCCCAGTTTTTACATATGCTTTTGTTGGCCCATGTCAGCATTCTCAAAGGCCCTCCAGCTAAGCAGGGTGGGCACTGGCTTCAACCAAACCTTTCTGATGCTGCAAAATCACAGAATCACGGAATAACGTAGGTTGGAAGGGACCTTTTAAGATCATCTAGTCCAACCAATGAAAAAAAAAAAACCAAATCGTGGCCAAAGATTGCCTTTTGGCTTCCAATACAAGCCCCTTCCTGCCACTAGGGCTCAGCAGTGCTGCAGCAATAGTCTGAACCCCAAGGCACCCCGTCTTGTTATGATTGCAGAACTTCCTATTAACATAATAATATTTTTTTTTTCCCCTCTGAAAACATACACCGTAAAACGTATTGAGAAGGAGTTGTGATTGAAGCACTTGGCCTTTCCTATTAGATGATTAATTTTAACAGTATGTGAGCAATAGGACGTGCTTCCTGCTAGAAGCTCAGCAAGCAGCGTATAAAATCATTACTTCATCTAGGGCACAAGTAAAAATACTCCCTTATGCATGCCAAACAGCATCTAGAATATGAGAACACGCTCCCCATTCTCATAAGAAAAAGTAATTTTTTCTGCAGGAAAGTGAATAACTGGTGAGAAATACTTGCACGTATTAGAGAATATGTACTGCACCATCCTGAGCTTCTTGTAAAATACAAACCACTTGACATCATTTTCAAAGAGAGCACTAGCAAACACAGTTAAAATGTGTACGGTTTTATTTAGGTTACAGAATTCTGCATTCACCTTGCCCTGTTCCTTTACTAACCTAATTTCCTAATTTCCATCTCTACCTGCTGGCTTTGTGCATCTGCTTCTCAATTAAACCTCACACCTGCAGCGGCTTCAGTTTACTGACCCCAGCCATTAACCCTTTCCAATATAGCTGATTTCATCAAGTTCTTGTGTGACTTCGAAATGAAGAAAAAGGGGAAAATACAAGGGAAAATAATTCTTCTGTTACATGTATTCCTGGTAGACAGTATGCTTTGTTTACAAAACAATTTCCCAAATACATTGACTGTTTAACAATTCCTTCGCAAGATATAAAACATTATTTTACATGATGACACATCCTTAAAATTATTACTGTCATTGTTATCCCACTTTATAGAGACCTAGAGAGATACAGTGAGCACACATATCTACAGATTGAGATTGAGGGGTTATTTTTCTCGAGAGTTAGGTCACAACATTTACTACTTTTGATTGGGTAAATAAGGCCCCAAAGTTTTATTACAGGAGAGGTGGGAGGGCATGTATTTCTTTGCAAAGACACAGTCTTTTTGAGGGATTTTCATAAAACTGTACGCAGAGTACAGCCAGAACAGCTTTGGTTTCTGTTGGAGGAGGTGTGTAATTAGTTTTAACAGCAGGTTTGAAATATTTAGACTCTCTTCAAATTTGAGTCAGATTTAGACAGTTTGGCTTTCACCCTCACTGTAGGCTCTCTAGACTGTACTCAGACAAAAGAAACATCATTAAGGCTAAAATACTGGAGCTATTGAAGAGCACTGATATTAGTGTCATTCTGGAGTCCAATTGTTTGCCTCCAAAACTTGAAAAATTCCTATTACATGTTGCAAGATTAGGACTTTGCCCAGTGTTTTTGTGAAAAGTTTCCCACTGTGAATTAGAACAGCTTGACAGTTAGCTGCTGCCCTTTTTCACAGGGACCTGCTGTGATTTAGCATTGCTCTCTCGGCCTAATTGGTCAACCGCCAAGTGCAAGGGGCTATATAAATGTAAAATATTATTGCAGTGCACTCTACTTAATTGGTGGAGGATTTTTATTGAATACCTCCCTGGTAACTAATTTAACCTAGTGATAGTGGATTGTAATGACTTCTTTTTAAGTGGTTGATATTAGCATATATTCTGCAGGACAGCTATATGTACATATGTCGCTAATACCAAGGAGTTAATAGTAGTTTGACAAAAATGAACTTTAAAGAAATAGAATGGAATCCTATACCCTCTAAAAAAATGATGAGTCATGTTGTGTGGACTAAGACTGTACCCATAATTTCTGAGCACCTCACTTTTCTCAAATTAGAACTGAAAGGTCTTTCTTTAGGGCATATGGAAGGCTGCTTTCTGGAGAAGTCATGGAATTTACATACTTGCAATTCCAGGTCTACTCATCAGTATGAGATAAAGAAGTTAAGTGTTCTTTTCTGTTTGAAATTCATCAGGCACCCTAGATTCAGCCATTCCAATAACAGTTCTAACCTTTGCCTGCCTGTTACAATGCCTCCTCAGGTATGTCTTCAGACATCTAGGGGGTCCTACAGCCAGAAGCTGCTAAGTATTAAAATGCTGTTCAAAAAGAAGGTGAGTCACAGCTGAGTTTTTCAGTGTGCTAGTTGGATGACAAAGCTGATTTGAAAAGCTCTTGCCACACGCTGCATTTCATTGTTCACTCCGTTGTGCCAGTATAATTGTGTATGGACTCCGTTGTAAGCAAGGTTACTGAAATGACCGAAGTTAAAAGAAATACGCAAAAGGAAAAGGTTGTTTTTAACAGAGATTAAGTCAGTCATCATCCCTGGAGCCACCTAAGTAGTTATATTGACACAGCTGGCCTGATCCTGAATCTCAGTTTGGGCATGAGCAGTTTTGGAGGGCTTTGTTGTCAAAGCCACCCTATTGTGAACTAGTAGCCTGAAGGACAACACAGTGGTCTGCTCCTGGGTGCTCCTAGATGCTAGGTATCAGTTCATAGATGAGACGAGAATGAATTACTTCATGGAAAGAGACAGACACCCATAAATGCTATGATGAATGCTGATGGTAGAGGAAAAAGCATGTTGCTGTAATTTGGGCTCTGGATTCAGCAGAGAGGCAGGAACTCCTGATGTTTGCTTCTTGGCTCAGAGCAGGATTCAGCTGAAGCTTTCCTCCCTAGCTCCTTCTGAGGGAGAGCTAACACCACATACTTTCAACTGAAAACAGAATCTTCCTGGTTCCCAGAAGTGCTTGGGAAGAAGGACAAGACTCCAAAGCTGGAGCTAGTATCAGCTCTGGCTGTGTCAGCCACCATGTCCTACATGAGACCTGCCTCTCCTCTTGCATGGCTGGTAAATCAGTAGTCTCACCGAGTCAAGTTTTAGGCTTAAACCCAGTCCGAGTAAAGCACAAACTTGACCCTAGATTGTCAGCTGCAGTGTCCAAAATGATTGCAATTAGTTGGTTTTGGTGTCTTCCACAGCCTGTTCTTTCCCCAGTTTCTGCCTACAGCTGACACATGTCTCCTCCTGACACTTTGAACCCCTCAGGGCAAGGACCATCCCTTTGCGTGGAAGAAGCACATCGTGACCATTGTCATGAGCAAAGGAGGGTGGGTTTTCTGCAAAAGTCACAGCTCCTTAACAGCTCCCGTGGGGAACTTCTAGTGGGGAGATAGCAGAAGAAAGTGTTGGAGATAGACTTATCTGCAAAGATGGACAGCTAAATGACAGTTATCAGACCTGAACTGTTTAAACACTCTGATCCGTAAACAGACAATATTTATTTGGTTTTCTTCCTAATATGTTAGCTTAGATGGAAAAACAGGATGACATAGGGTTTCCTGTAACTAACAAGGTTAATCATACATTACAAATTAGAATTTTTTCTCAATTTCTATTTACAGATACATGTACTTCAGGCGTGTTCTGGTTTTCTTTTTTAAATGCTGATTGGAATTCATAATCCAGATAAAGATAACTAAAAAAAAATCCTCAAGTCAACAATTTTGAAGTGCTGAGTCCTTTTGGTTTGAGATTATCTCCATTGTGAAATGATTCTGCAGCTAAGACGAAGTTTAAATACTAAAAGGTCTGAGCATAATAGGTTTCTAAATGAAAATAGTCTTATACAAAATGTAAAATAGAATTGTATTCATTATTCTGGGGACAGTTTTACTACCTCCTGAACTGTTTTCACTGAATACATATTTCTCTGGCATATTGAGCCAGCTCAGCACATATAGCATACAAACTGCTCGTGTTATTTAAAAGACAGATACAGCCATAGCTTATTCATGGTATTATTTAAATTTCCACTTTTCTGGTCAGGAAATGATTTGATCACCAATTCTATAAAGAAATCATAATCCCACTTTTTCATGCTCGGTACAGTAAAAGTTGAATCTTATCTACCAGATGATTTTCCTTACTTTTTTCAAGTGATTATTGATGGGTCTCAAGGTCTTAAGGGAATCTAGGTTTTTGTGCTAATAAATGTAGAAGAGAGATGTTTAGTGAAAGATCTCTTACAAGCACTGCCGAATCTGGATTTCCATGGGACCTTGATCAATGAGAAACCTGTAGATTTCATTTGAATATAATCTCTGTTCAACATAGGTTGAATCTTATTTTTCCCATAGTTGTCTATTTTACTGGCAATAAATGATTTTTTTGGTGTCAGCAATAATTTTGTTTGGTATAAAAGACATGATTGACTTTCTTGCCAGTGAGTATTTCAAATTATTCTCTCTGTACAAAAATATTTGACTCTTTGCATTTTTCTAATGTTTTTCATTCCATTCTTTGTTGCCTTTTGTGCTTTTTTTATCTCTATGGGCAATTTTACCATTGTTTCTGTATGAGTGGGGGTGATCCCTAGGGAGCCATCAATAATGTGATGCTTTGTGTCTTCTTTCATGCTTTTGTACAAAACTTTTGGGAAATGAAATAAAACCGTATTTCTGATCATTACAAACTGAGAGCTAGTAGCTGAGGAAACAATTATTGTCACTCTGCTTACTGGCAGAATCATTTTTTCTAACTTTCTTTGTCCTTGATTTTAGGAAGGATCAGAAGTATATGAACCTCTCTACCTTCATATCTCCATACCAGAATTGAACAAAAAAAATGCATTAATCAAGTGAAGTAAGCAAAAGAGCTGGAAGCAGAAACCAGATGAATAGTAATGATGAATAAAATATATATTTTTTTCCTTTTAAAATGCAGGATGATTGAAAAGACACCATAGCAAGCAAAAAATGTTTCTTCTCACTGCTTATTCTTCCTATCCAAGTCTGAAGACTTTTCTTCTGGAGCTATGTTGCAATTCAATGTGCTTTATTGGGCTCAAGAGTAACTGGATGGAATTAGCAGGCCTTATTTACAAAGGTAATCAACTGGGCAGTGACAGTGGTGAATGGTGAGAGAAAGCAACTGCAATGGTATTTGTGTGGAATGGAGTCAAATTACTGTGGTTTGAGGTTGTCTACTGGATTTAAGGTTATCAAGATAGATGAAAGGGAATGACCATTTTGTAGATATTGGAGGGGTTTAGGGCTGAAACTTGCATTTTATTGAACTGTGATGTGAAAGCTAAAAAAACAGCTGTAGATGTCTGGGAGCATGAATTTAAAAGCTAAAGTCTTAGTGGAGTGTTGGTAACCTTAAGTGTGTAAGATTTTTTGAACTGAGTTTCTTTCGCTTGCCTTGAATCCTCAGTAAGAGAGCTGGGTCTCTTTTATGCTCAGCTTACAGCTGCACAGGAAGAGCAGAGTGGAATCTCTTTCCCTGCATTTTCTATTATCTACATCATTATTTATGTGTCTTAGTATCTCTGACTTCCCTGTAAGGGTGCATGTGGCCAGGGTACTACTAATGTCATTCTAATTGAGTTTAGCTTTCTTGAGTCTTCCCGTGGGCAGCCATTTGAAATGTCAAGTGATTTTTTTTATCTTTTTCATCTTAATAATGGTTGGAAACTAGAATGTAATGTGCCTCTTCTTGCTTTGAGAAAAAAAGTTTGAAGAACATTTTAGTTGTTCCAATACATCACCTTTTTTCTGTTCTTTTCTGAACTGATTTTTCTTTCAACAGCTTTTCTACCTTTGATACTCTGAAAGGTCACCTTGTTATATTAATGACTGTGGAAGAGATCCTCAATCCTGCTTTTTAAAAAATGAACCACTGGAATGTGTAGCAGCAGACATGGAATCTCTACCATCTAAATATGTAAAAAAATTGGAATGATTTCCTCTAGCAAAATTTTTGTCATGTAAACATTCCCATGTCAATAACAGTTCCTTTTTTCTTGGTTTTATTTGAGTATTAAGATAATATATAGAGAGTATATGTACAACACATTGGAACATACAAGAATTAGTATAAAAAATTTAGGTGGTATTGATGTATAGACAACTGCATGAAAGTGCCTATTATCCTGAATTTGGGCTTGAGTTACAAATGGTTGCAATTTTTTTATTGAGTTTATGGAGTATTTTGTCTTCTTTAAAAATACATATGTAACCTTGTTACAGGTGATGTATGTATGAAACTAATGATTCTTTAGTCAATATTCTAAAGAGAATGGGCACACTGGACCACAGTAAGTAATTTAGAGAATTTTAAACATCCTCATCAGTTTAATGCTTCATATAGCTCTACTGATTTCAGTTAGAATTAATCTCATCTGCTCAATCCACCGTAATGTGATTAATTGGTAAAGAAGAACAGTGGAAAACTCATCAGAGACTTGATCCTGCATATTCACTATGGGAATTGTAGCTTAGAAGTTTACCTAGAGGATCACTGGTTTCCATCAGACCATATAACACAATTTCTTATATCTGTGGACCCACTTATGGGAGCAAAAATCAGAGCAGTTTGTTCTGTGAATAATGACAGAAATTCTAAGGTAAATGCTGTGATCAACCTTCCTGATAGAATATTTGTGGGCAAATATTAACCACGGAAACTGCAACTATGAGTATTTCCTGCTTGAGAGCTGCTTAGGGTAGGGCTTTTGAGTGTGTTTGGCTTGACTTCCTATGTAAAACAATCTTAATATTTTCTTCTGGTAGTCCAGCATCAAGGCCAAGAACAAGTGGTTGCTCCCAATGTATTTGTCTCGTAAAAAGATTTCTGTCTTCCTCTGAAGTGACCAGTCACTTATCTTACTCTTTGAGAAGTTTGTTTCAGTGGTGGATTGGTCTCCTTCTTTTAAATAAATTTCAAAAGGCGCATATTTAAAATAATCTTCCTGTAGTTTTATCTAAACCATTGCCTGATAGATCAATATTAAAATAATTTCCATTGGTTTGAAACAGAATGTTAGTGTGATGCTACTGAACATGGTAGAGAGTAGGAATATTCTTGTAATAATAGATCAGGTTGTGGTTGCCAGAGAAATCAAACAAATGGCAACACAGATTTCAGTTGATTGTCACAAAACAGAAAAATTTCCAATATTAGAATTTTGCATTCTCACTGTTTAAGATTTAAAAAACTTCTGTCAGTAATGATGTAGAACATTGCTGCTTTTTGTTAAGGGCCTCATAAATCTGATTAATGATGCTTCCATGAATTAACAAGAAAGCATTAAAAACTCATTTTTCCCATTTAATTTTTTGATACTGAAATGTGTTGTTGATCCAAGCAAAAAGCATATTTCATCTTCTAAATATGCGTCATGCAATAAATTTTAGAAAACAACAGCTATACCCAACAGCTGATTATTTCTTTACTTATACATATATACTGTATATGTGGAATACCTGCTATATTTGCTTTCAGAATGATTATTTCAGTGTTTATTGAAAATTAGATATTTTTCAAATAAAAGAACTTTAATTTCTTTCCTGTGAAAGGGCTGGTGCTCACACTGTTATTGTTTTGTTCTTGTTGTTCTCTTGTTATGTCTTCTTGCTAGACTGCTGTAAATGACATGGAAACCTCAGAGCCCTTGTCCTGCTGTCTCTGGAAACAAGTTAGTGCTCAGCCTTCAAATGGTACATGTAAGAAAAGTACAAGCTTCCCCTTATATTAACATGATGTATTCCAATCTTAAAATTTTTATTTCTTTAATCTTCAATTCGATGGCTAAAAAAATTACCATTTATTGTTTACTTTGGTTTGTTTTTTTTTTAATGAACATTTGAGAGTTGGGGGTTTAATGCCTACAAATATTCATGGACCAAACACATAGACGTTTACTGAAAATACATTTAGTTCATTACATATAAGCAAACAAAATATCTTATTGCCTGAGATTATATTTATAGAACAAATAAGATCAGAGGTCTAAACCACTGATAAAAGTCTGCTGAAGATGGTTTCTGCTTTCCTTGACATGAAGAAATGGAGGTACTGAGATTAAATGTACCATCATTAGGGTCACTGTCATCTTTCACAAGCACTCCAAGTATTTGGACCGCTTTTTTGGTCATTGGCTAAGCAAGGGATTTCTGATCTCTACCTTAAGAAAAAATATTTTGTCTTAGAACACATTAACTTTCAGCAAAATTACACTGATTATGCCACACAGATTTAAAAATAAGATCCTTTATAAAGAGACAGCCACCAGAGAAGGTGACCTTATGTGTAAGTTCTTAGTATGATAGTTTATTGGCAGAACACAACAAACATGGGGCAGTCCCAGACTCAGACCCTTCTGCTGCCTCAGAACGTGAAAATTAACTCCCTGAGGCCACGAAAAATACTTTAACCTCAGAATTAGTTGGGTGTTTCATGGGTTGGAGGTACTCAGTACTTCTCTTTACGCTAACCGCTTTGGATGGCACACTTGATTGCTCACTACAGATCAGTAAGGTGTGGAGAATTGAGATGGAACCATAAGTAGGCCTTGATTGGTACCCTCTGAGGAGAGGCCAGGACTGCCCCACACTGGACGCAGCTGGTTCCAGTGGGCTGCAACAGACCCACCACAGGGCACAGCTGAGCCCCTCGGAGGAGCAGGAAGCATCACCGGGAAAACGTATTTAAGAAAAGGCAAAACACTGCACGAGCAATGGGGAATAAGGAAAAAAAGAAAAAAAAAGGAGAAACAGCGCTGTGAGCACCAAGGCCAGAGAAAGACCAGGGTGAAGAGGTCCTCTGGGCACCAGAGCAGACTCCCCTGCAGCCAGTGGAGACACTGTGGTGGAGCAGATACCTACACCTACTGGAGCAGGTGGGTGTTTCCTGAGGGACCAAGGCCCATGGAGAGCCCACACTGGAGCAGGCTCATCCCGAAGGACCACAGCTCATGCTAGAGAATGGGAAAAGTGTGAGGAGGGAGGAGCAGCAGGGAACTGGACCCCCTCCCCATCATCCCTCCAGATAGAGTTGGGAGAGTTGCAAATGAAGGAATGAAGCGGAGCCTGAAAAGAAGGAAGGGAGCAGGGGCTGGAGGAAAGATGGTTTAGCTTTTGTTTTTCACCATCAAAGTCTATTTTTAATTTGCACAAAATTAAACTAGTTTTTCCTGTAGTCAAGTCTGTTTTGCCCATGACAGTGGTTGGCGGTAAATGACCTCCTTGTCTTTGTCTGAACCCAGGAGATTTTCCACCTTAATTTCTCCCCCTGTCCTGTTGGGAAGGGGGAGAGAAGGAGGGAGAGTGGGTTGGTGAGCATCTGGAAGCCAGCCAAGGTCAACCCACCACAGATGGGTTTTATTTATCTCAAAGAAAGAGTTTCATCTGCTGCATTACAGAGCACTTACACAAAGCTGTTGCTTGGTTCTCAGAAGCTTTGGTGGCAATGCGTTTTGGTTTTCCTTTTGGAATGTATTTATTTATTTGCTTTTTGGAATTTGCTTTAGCCTGAATAGCACAGATACGACTGTTTAAAAAAAAAATAATCTGGGGAGCTAGATATGCTGGCTTTTTCTATCCTGTTAAAAAGTTTTGTGTAATATGAATTTCTCTAGACTTTACCAGGTTGTTCTCTGCAGCAGATCTTGTTTACCTGGACTGTTGTGAAAGCTTCCTGAATGTAAATTATTTTAGACAGAATATTATAGGTTGAGTGAACTGGAATTTTCCAGTGAAACTTTGGCTCGATCTCCGATGCTTGTATAATTAGCTAAACCCTGAACTTGTCATAGACTTGAGGTGTTTACCCATATTAAGTTCATTTGTATGGGCAACACTCGCACACCACCTCCGAATCAGCAGACTGTAACTGGGTTCTGAGAGGCAGGGGGATGAAGGGCTTGGACAGTTTTATTGAGCTGCTTCTCAGCTGTTTCCTGATTTATGGTCCATTTCATGGCAAAATGAAACATTAGCTAAAGCACTGGAGGTAGTTTGAGACAGTATGTTTGAAACCTCTGAAACAGTCATTTACAGCTAAAAGGGATCTTGCTGCTTTTCATCTGCTAATGCTGGGGAACTGAGAGGGTTTCTAATTGTGTGAATGCTTTTCCTTCACCCTGAACCAGTGTGTATATATATATATATATATTGTCTCATTCCAGCCCAAGCTGCTTCAGAGGACAAGCACCCCCATGACCAGGCACCTGTCCCACTGGGATTCAACAGGCACCTGCAGATGTTGTTCCTCGGAGGTGTCCGGCACGTGGTAGTAGATTTTGTGCAGCTCTGTCCACTCCCTCCTCACCTTTGTGGAGCAAACCGTGAGTAGAGAAAGTCAAGAGGAGGCTCGTGTAGACACTGGCCTCCACAGAAGGGTCAAAAATTAACCGTGGCAGTCTCCTTCACGCCAAAGCTGATGGTGTAAGCACTCCTCCTGGAGGCTCTGCAGTTGGCGTGTGATGGACCTGGTCAGAGTAGTACTCTTAACACAGCCTGTTACCGAGTCTCACTTAAGAATACTTTTTTTTTAAGTTTATTTTAGTTATAAATAAACAAAAATTATAGTTTATTTCTTAAGAATAGTTTCTCACTGAGAAATAAGCAGCTTCCCAAACTGCTTCTCGGCTGAAATGTCTGGCCTACAGCCTTGTTCCACTCCTTTGGCACTCATGGGTTCCCATGAAGAACAAGGATGGCAAGACCTGTCAGGATGCCCAAGCACTGGTGGGATTTTCATTGCTATCTGCTTAAATCCCAGCAGCCCTGTGCCAATGCATTTGCCAATTTGACATTTGTGACATTGAGCCTCAAGTTGGGGTAGGTGTGTGGGTCTTATTCTAGATAAGAATCCCACTGAGGTCTAGAGTCATGTGTCTAACTGCTGAATGCACACTGAAAGAAGGCTGATTTGGACCTCAGAAAAAGGTATTTTATCAAGGATAATTATCAGAGGAAAACCCACAGCGCATGTCTTTCTCCTTTTCAGTAATGCATTCTTCTAGTTTGAGATGCCCCAGGTACTATCAAAAGAGCATAAAAAATCCTGAATGTGAGATATCCCTTCTAGAGACACGTTTTCCATTCCTTTGTTCCATAAGAATGCTCTTCCATGTTCATACCACCAGTGAGGGACCCAGCTGAACCATGAAATCTTGCAGTTTTTCAGGGAATAAACTGGTATCTTTCCACGAGAGTCTGAACTGTGTGAGCCTTGTAGAGTAGGGTCTCCTCTATAAACAACTCTGAAGTTGAACTCTTACCAAAAGGAAAATTTTGTGGAGTCTAGGAGTTTCAACTTATAGTGTTCATTCTAGAAAATAATTAAATCTATGAGCACGGGCAGAAAAACAAAATTCTAGTTGTGAGTATTTGAATAGTGGATGATAGGAACATTGGCTGAATCTTTTTTGTGTGAATCTGTATGTCTTGCAACATAATCTATTACTGTTGCTGCTTTATTCGACAAGATACTGCTGACGGTCTTCCTCTGATAACAGGCCACAGGAACATTACATTTTTGGGGGAGGATTTTATAATACATTCCCCAGCTAGCACTTATATTGGTTTCCTTACAGCTCAGAATTGCTCAGTTAGAAAGTTAATTCTCTGCTATCCCTCGGAGAGAATTTTGATTATCAGATGATATGAAGCGCACATCACACAGACTGGGGCTGCAGTAGAAGAAATAAGACCAGTGAGCACTGGAATGGTGCCAATATTTTGGAAGTAAAGGTGCCTCATAGAAAGTAAGGTTTGTCCTTGTTCTTCCGGCAAGAAATTTTTGGTGTAGTTCTCATTTTAAACAGTGAGAAATGAAGTTTAGTTTCAGTTGTGCGTGGCATATTCATCTTGGGCCTGTGTCATTTGGAACTCTGGTGCTTATCCCCTGAGTTGTAAGTTTTGAAAAGTTAACTTGTAAGTTTTTGATAGCATATTATCCAAAAGAAAAAAGTTTGGTTTTAACAAAATGATCTAGAAATTAAAAAAAAATAAAATTACGTTTTCAAAATGGCCCAGCTACATTAAATTATTCAGATATCTGATCTAAATTAGAATTTTAACATTCTTATGTCAAAATGTAACTCTTAAATTCTGGCTAGTTACAATACAAAATTTTAAAATTACCTCATTTAGCATTCAAAGCTAGAGAAATGAAATCTTTGCAATGAATTCACCTCTTTTTTCTTTCTTGTTTTCTATTCTTTTGATTCTCATTTTAATCTCTAGCACGAAAACCTTTCTGAAGCCTCAAAATTTCTTATGATGGAGACCTAATTTTCATTGGACTCTTCTTGGAATTTCATAAATTGAGTTTCTTGAATTTTCACATGTTCAAACTCAAATATTAGTTTTTATTTTAGTCATAACACCTTCTCTAGCTCTCTTTTCAGAACTAAGGGAGCACTAATGAGAACAGAGGTTGAGTATATTGAAAACAGGACAGCTTTAAGGTAGTATTCAAAAATAAGGAAATCAAAATTACCAGAAAACCTAAAGTTATTCCATATATTGTGTATTGAAATAGGTTAAGTCACGTCACTAAATGATACAAATATGTCTGGAATACACTTTTGGGTAATCAATCTAGTAATAGCTTTTTTGGTACATAAAAAGATAAAGCATAGTAGAAGCACAGCCTCATGTAACAAAATTGCCTGATCCAGTTTCTCATGAATCCAACCAAAATACATTCTATGTGCCCTTCTAAGAAAACAGCAGTTAAATGAAATCACATTTTAAAAAAAAAATATGTTTCAATGTACTTACCTCTTTGGTGGCTGTTCGCAGTGCATATATATTAGTGTTTCGATTTATTTCAATGGCCTATGCAAAGAAATAATACACAGGTAATATTTTTTCCCTCCCAGACTCCCTTCCATGTCCCCAGGGGCACCCAGTCAGTCCCTGGCAGCAAAGTTCCCATTCATGCTGCTCCCTGCCATCAGCATCCCTGGGAACACAGGGCCGCAGAGGTTTGGGTGTTTATCTGGCAGCCACACAGAGGGTGCTGCTGAACGTTATTTTAGGAACTCGCTACCCTACGGTAGGTAGCAATTTGCAGGAATTCAAAAAAATTCCCAGCATAACACAGCTTATATAAATACTTTGATTGAAAACTTTCAGAACCAATTTCATTCTGAGGAAATGACTGTTCTCTCTTGCCTCTGTATTTATTCTTTAATAGTCCCCTTCTAAAACTTCTGAGGGAGCATAAGATTACTTTCTGAAGAAGCTGGAAAATATTTACAGACTATTTGAAACCATTGATTGAATCTGAAGGGCTCGGGGAGGCTTGAAACAATTACACACTGTGATAAGAAAGGGATAAGCTTTTAGTATTACCAGTGAATGTGCAAATAAACAGTGAAGCAATTTAAAGGAAATACTCTTTTAAAACATCCCACAAGAGCAACAAAACACGTTTTGGGGGAGAGGAAGCACCCTTTTGATCTTTCCCAGCTAAGAGGCTGATTTTAGACAAAGAGCTTGTTCTGCTATGAATACAGAGCAATCCTTCAAAATACTAGTACCGGAATCCAGGACCTTCTGCACTCCAGTATCGACCTCTACCGTGGGACCTAAAGGGTCCTGATAGTGTTGAGCGTGAACTAAATCACGTCCTACGTCTGCTGCCTGGGGAAAAGAGCCAGTAGCCATCCTGCGTTGACCAGCTGCTCTCAGAACTTATATGTATTCCATTGCATTACAGGTTTTTTTTCCCTTCTGACAAAGATGTGTTTGTTTTTCATCCAGCAGGATTTCAAACATTGCTGTTTGTCCAGATATTACCTGGTTTCTTGCATTTTAAGAACAAAAAAAGTAATAATAATAGATAGATATAAATAATAAATAAAAGGCATGACTTATTCAAGTGAAGGTTTGCTCCCAACACAATATGCAGAATTCAGAGATGTGACAAACAAGGCTCTGATAACATTTTCACAACTGAAAAATTAATATGTTGCAAAATTAATCACATGTTTGATTACCCAAAAGAGCAAATGCATGCTGTCTCCTATTTGGGGGGGGCAGAGGAAAGGTAATTAAGACAACATTTCACGCAATTCTTACCTGGTAAAGTTCTGATTATTAATTTGAAAAAGACTGTTAAAGAAAATGTACCATGTACTACAATTTAGCTATAGACATCTTCATTAATTTTTCAATACCCTACTATATTTGATTTCATGATACCTTTAAACTAAATGGAAGAATAGATATCTAATCATTGTTAGGACAAAACTGGATGAATAAAGATGAAGCTTGAAAATTTTCCAGGTCTTAACATAGCAAAATAGTTTATTATCACTGATCTGGATAGGCAGCTGAGAAGATCGGTAAGAAACATTATTAATATCAGCTGCAGAAGCAAACAAAGCTTGGACTTTTATTCATTCAAACCTCTGCATAGTCTTGACTGGGCTTTCATCTACTCTGATTTGTGGCTGGTTGCTCTAATCTCCAGTGCCATTCAGAATTTCTTTTCCACATTTGCTCTTTTTACCCTATTTCATTGCTCTAACTTTCCTTCATTTCCTTTTTCCTCCTCTTTCAGTCTGGCTTCATCCAGCTCCAAGCAACCTTTGCCCTGTTAAAAATGTGAATTAAAATGTTGTCGCCAGCCATTAGTTAATTTATTCTGTCTGCTATTTTCTTCTGCCTTCCTGTGCTTGAATAGTTTTACCTCACGGCCCTTTCAGACAAAAGCTGTGTATTTCTCCAATGAAAGGGCCTGACATGTTGGAGATCTGTGTCATGTTGGTCCTTAGTTACAACCCCAAGGAGCAAGATTAGCACCCGTAATAATACTTGGTGTCACCTTGAATTAAATACACTGAGTTTGACATACACTCATTTTATAAGTCCATAGGAATGAAGTTGACCTCAAAGAGAAGACTAGAACGTAGGTACTTGAAAGCTGATATCTTAATAATTGAAAATGACTCGTTTCAGAACTAACATTTACAGTCTCATACGTAGAGCATAGAGCAAGACTTTTTTATTCCACGCTAAGAGCTGCCTGTATACATCTGCATACATAAATGCATAAAAGCATAATTTCGCTACCAACTAGATCACAAATTACATTCTCAAGGCCTTTCAGTAGTAGAAGTTGACTCAATATCTGCCAGACATTATTCTGAGCATGTATTTTTTGTTACAGACCATGGATGTGGAACTAACTATGGTAGATACAAACTAAATATGTTATAGGCCACCATCAAGCAATTCACTAACCATGTGGACTCAGTCCCACTGAAATGCATGGGCATTTCACCACGGACTTTCACTCAATGTGATGCTGTGGATAATTAGATGTTTCTGAGTTATACACATTTCACTTGAAAATTTTTATCATGCTGTCCTTTTATGAAGGACACATCTTGATGTGGACTGAAAGATCTCTTTCCAAAAGCAACCAATTCTTTAACCTTCCTAGAGGAAAAACACTTTAGCATAACAAAGTAAGGCTCCTCCCCTTTCAAAATAAAAATGTATTTAATATATTAAACGTTTTTTCTGTGAGGGTGACTGAAAACTGGAGGGGTTGTAGAGTTTCCATCCCTGGAGATCTTCAAAAGCTGTCTGGACACTGTCCTGCTCTAAATGATGCTGCTTCAGCAGGTGGGGTGGCCAAGATGACCTCCAGAGATCCCTTCCAATCTCAACCATTCTGTGATGAAATAAGTTACATTTTGGAATCAGCTTCCTATTTCCTCTCAAAATTCTCAGGTAATATATGTGTCGGCCATTGTGCAACAGCAAGAAATCCGTGGCTGTAGATAACGAGAAGAAAAGATTTGGGGACATACCAGCTCCTGGTAATATCCAAACTGGAGTCAGTACTTATGTTTCAGAAGATGTATTCTGCTGATAGAGACTGGGATAAATATGATATTATTTGAAAGAAGGTCTCTTGTAGGTATTTTAGAAAAATGTTAATAACTGTAAATGAGGATGTTTTGCTGTGCCTTATTCACGAAAACCTCCTTAGGATGAGAAATTTTTTTTTTTACTATAGCTTATTCTTCTAATCGTTTAAGATTTTAAAATATTAATCAATGTTATCTTCTGCCATTTATATATGAGGATACAGGAAAAGCTATGAAATAGAGTATGGGAGAATTAGTAAAGACACTTTCTGTACATGATTTCATACAACAGTCAGTCTGACACTTCTTACGTATAAGCTCCTGCCGTATCTGACATTTATTGGGCCAAATCTCCACTTTGAAATCCAAGAGAAATAACTATTATAAATAATTCTGTTTTAAAATCGATTTTGCATATGCCAGTTTCTATTTAAAAAGTTCTTTCTGGCTAAATCAAAGGTTCTTCACTGGCATGCTGAAAAGCACCCCTCTAAGCAGCACATCTCTGCCAGATTTCAGTTTCCTAACCCCAGCTACTTCTGTGCTAAATCTATTTGCAAAAAGGGGCAGTGAAATATATGATGATGAAAGCATTTTGTTCAATAATTGTAATTTCATTCAGTCTGAACTGTTTCAACTCCCCCTTCTCGTGTCCACAAAATTTTCCAGCTCTTGATATTTGGATAGGAAACAGAGAAAGACAAAAAAAGGATTACCGGAGGAAATGTCAGGCAGGCTTTACTTTTCCAGAAATATTCTCACTGAAAATATTGGAGCATAAAATATATATAATGTCCACGGTGCCTCCTTTCCCAAAATGAGGACTTGCTACTATAGGCCCTCCTTGGATGTCAGCCATTGAAGAAAGAGAGCTGACACTTTGATCCCTCAGCTTTTACACTGAGCGTGATGCAGATGGGATGGAATACCCCGTTGGTCAGTTTTGGGTCACCTCTCCTGTCCCCTCCTCCCCACAGGTGCAAGTCTTTCCATAACAACTAGCACACTATGAAATGGGAAATGATAGAGAAGCGACTGAAAAAAAAAAAGAAGACAAAAGTTTACCCAATCACTTGTCACTTCAATCAAGACTTATGAAACGTAAGTTTAATGCACTTTCTTTAGGTCTCCACCATATCAAACTTTTGCTTTAATTTGTGTATTGCGTCATTTCACAGATGTGTCGTGCTTCATTCTTTTCCATTATTTTATTTTTCTGCGAGTTTATATTCTTGACTGTCTCTTTTCACAAGTTTTATATCTTTCCCAAGTGCTTATAGTCTCTTGATGGTTCCCCTGAAGCTAAGGAGGGTTTTCTCTACTGATTCCATGATTCTCAAAATGATTCCTCTTTATTGGTATCATCACTACTATTTCAACATGACTTGTTTCTCCCTGTACCAGTTGCAAGAATGTCATTTAGATCCTTAGTGGAGGTTACAGGTAGGGTTTTCAAACTTGCCAAGGCTTGCCTTGTCTCTTCTCCCATTAATGATAATGACAAACTCTCCTTAGGGTCAGGGGAACAAAATTAGCACAATTCTAAAGTCTTTCATTTGGTGATTTTTTAAATTTTTTTTTTTACTCTTCCAAGATGTTTTAGAAAAGATGCCATATAAAATATATCTGATACTCTGAAATTTGTGGACTTAGATAACAGTTTCTTATTTATAGTCATTTTCTTATTTTGTGAGAGGCAAAGAGGCAAAGCCATTTTGGCTCTAGAAAAAATATACTAAACCTGGGTTAGCTGGCTTTTTGAACAGGGTTAACAGCTGCTTTACCTCTCCGAATAACAAAACTATACCAAGCAATTCTTTTTGATCTGTCTGTAGTTTTGTTCATTTCTTCCATCTATGGGGAAATACGATTGTTTCATAAAACTTAGGATACAGCTAATGTTGGTTAGCATAGCATCACCAGAACGTTGCCTAGTTTCATGACTTGAGGGTCTGAATCAGAGAGACTGGAATGACATAATGTATTCCCAGCTATTTATGTGGCTCTTCAACCAGTTTTATTAGTACTGGCCTAATAAACATTGTAGTAGTGGAGGCTTTGTTTGAACAGTAAAATAAGTAAGTAAAAAATAAAAAGTTGCAAGGATTTCCAGCAAAATTATGAAATAATTATTTTTCCAATGACACGAAGATGGGATGGAATAAACCAGAATTATATCAATAAACAAACATTTATGAACCGTGTGTATTAAAAGGGAGTTTAAAATGTCTTATAAGTATTGGACTAGGTCTTTTTCCATCACAGGTTTAAATTAGCTTCAAATGAATTAAGCAAATAACAATTTAAAGATCTGACTTGTCTGTGGGATTAGAATAGCTTTAGTACCTTTCTTTGTCTTTGTGGACATTAACAGTTGTGGTGGGAAGCAATGAAAGAATCTGGAAAATTTTAGAATTCAAGATTTGTATATTCTTCAGAAAATGGTCTTGCCAACTTAATACAGTTGGAAAACTACTGGTTCCTTATGACCATCAGTTTGCTTTGCTTAGAAGAGGCTTATACTTCAACACATTATAATTTCATAGAAGTTGATTAATGTGTGTCATTGTTACAGCTTTACTACAGTAGCAACCTTAAGTATAATTATGGTAAAGTTATGATCCCAACCCCAAATTAATGATATCTGAATGGATCCCAGTAGACATCCTGGAGCTTCCCAGCAGTTGTCAGTATAGCTGAATGGGGCTTAATAGTGAATCAATGATTTAATTTAAGTGTATAAATGAAATTTATTTTCACAACTCATTATAACCCTTCTATATTTTTTTTATTTAAGACAACTTCTTACAATATGCTTCTTTTTTCATGCATGTTGCTTTTATTGCTGCAGAGCAAGTAAAACTAGTTGAAATAAGTGAATTTGTAGTATTTGTTTGTTCTGGATTCTGTAATATTTATGTCAAAGTCAAAGTACTCGTGGAGCTACCACTGGGGAAAAGGGTAAGCTCAATAACTTTTTGAAAAATCAGCATTTTACTTGTTTTGATTTTTTTATTTCTCCTTTTGTCAGAAATTTTGTCAGTGATTTATTGAATCTCCAAAAAGAAAAAATAGAAATTCTTTCTAAAATTTTGAGATGACATATATTGAAGGAGTAATTAATAATACAGGGGGAAAATCAATAGTATAAACCAGTTTGGATTGTGCATTGAGATAAGTTTATGTGTTTTATAAGCCCCAAATGGAAGACCATACTTCACTGGGGACACGAAATGGGAGTATATTCTTGTAAGCAACAACTGTGGAAAGGATTTGAGAACCACAAGCAGTCAGTTAAATATCAGGATTTAGCAATATCAAGATTATCAGGTGTCCTTATTCAGACTTTGAAGGTATGAACAAAAGAATAGTCACAGAAATAGCTAAAATACAGTACATTTCTAAAAATAATTGATGAGTCATGTTAATTTGGGGAATCAGTAGTTTCAAGGGGTTGTCAATAGATTATAAGGATTATTTCTCATTGCTCTGCTCCCCACCAAAACAAAACCCACCCAAACCCCAGTGTAATCTGGAAATCACCTGTTTGCATAGTCAACATGTGCAAACATTCATACATTCTGACCTGTATGCCTTAAATAGGGACTAAGGAATTTTGAACTATTGAGGTTATCTGAATATCAAGGTATCTGACCAATTAAGGCCCTGCACAGGGAACATGTTTCTGACTGAAGATAATTCCTTAACCTGTCAGAAAAAAACCATCATTTAGAGAAGACTAGATTCAAAGGTTGAAAGTTGAAACTAAAAAATGGGGACAAAAAAAACCCCACAGGTTTTTAATGGCAAAGGTAATTAAACTGGAGCAATTTGTTCAGAGATCTGGTGAATTTCGTGCTATTTAGGAAGTCATGTCAGGACGACTGTCTTGTAGAAGATGTGCTATAAACCAAACAGAAGTTGAGGGCTTGATATAATAAGGTTCATTATCCTTTCACATGCAGGATTTGCTGGCTTTTCTGGTTTCCAGTATTTGAAATTCTAAACCTGGTAATTATTAGGAGTGTGCTTTTTTGCAAGAAAAATGTGGTCCATACAAATAGCCAGAGAGCTGTTTGGGCACTCACAGCACTTCTCATAAAACACATAAGGCCTGAAAAAGACAGCAGCAACAAGGACAACAGAAGGAATTCCACCTACATAACAGAAAATTAAAAAAAAAAGAAAAAAAAGAAAAAGAAGACATATCTCCAAAAAGAAGGACATTGTTTTGTGATTGGACACAGCATGGAGATGGGAGGGTGAGCCATGTGAAGAAGCTGAATGTTCTTTACTTCTCAGTGGCTGGGCCAGCTTAGAGGATGTCCCCATGGATATCAGAAATTCCACCCAAACCCAGCGAGTAATTTCAAGGCTGGGCTGAGCTGGAGGCAGTCTGGGCCTCCTGAACTCCTCCAACATGTCAGCTCCTCTGCACACACCCGAGCATGAGATAAGGGTGGGCAGGAGGACCAGACTGCTTCTACAGAGCGATGATATGTTATTAGGGGCAATTACTGCAGCCAACCAAATGTCCTCACTTCTGTGAAAAAGTGGTTCTCTTTTGCCTATCAAAATAATAGGCATTAAAAAATAAATAAAGAAAATTCCATTACGGGGAAATAAAATGCATTTTAAAATATTTTGGAAAAAATGAAAATAGCTAATTTAGGAATGCTTAAATGTCTTAATGTCTTTGTTGTCTTTCACCTTCTAGGAAGGTCCCCAGGGTTTCTTGTCTCTTTATTGTCAGCCATGTGACCTTGTTACCATCAAATGGTACAGCGTACATGGCCCTTGAGACAACAGAGTCAGATGGAATTCTGGGGTCCCTACATATTCTGTATGTATATAATTTAGAGAATTCTGAACCACAGGCCATAAATTCCCCTTCTCCTTCTTACTGGGTCAATTGGTACAGATTACCTAGAGCCAGCTTTTAGCATGCACTACTCGCTAAACAAAGTCTACAGTTGGTAAATTTAGTTTCCAGCTGAGCCTAGAGGCTGCTTCTCACTATAATCTCTACATCTCTATAATTTAGATGTGGAATTTAAGTTTTATGTTGCTCCGTGCAGTGCCAGGCTCAGATTTGATAACACTAATTACGGAGTTGGAATGGTGGAGGTTACCTCTGCTTGGAGGTAACGCTACAGAGCCCTCCCTGCAGCTGCAGGTACTCTTTTTTTCTTTTAAAATGTTCTTGCTTTCTGCTCCATTCCTACAAATAAAGTGTGCATGGAGGAAACTGTCAATGAATAGAGATGGGGACACAGGACTTCAATATGCTGCTCTGTTTTAAAAACAAGAGTAACATTTCTAAAAACTGCCATGAATTGCACTTGTATGAACTGAGGGAGGAGATATGTCTTCAATAAGTTGATTTCTATCCTCTGTGTTCAGTGCCTCAGAGGTGCATCCGAATATTGCCAGCCACCGTAAATGAAGTTTTATTTATGATTTGTTTGTGCCCCTCCAAAAGTACTGTAGCAATATCCCACAGTTTTAGAAGGTCAAACGACACACATTTTTTTTTCTCTAAGTCATTAGTGCTGTTGCTTTAATAATTTTGTTATCATCAAGAAAATTAATGCTTAAAGTCAAATGGCTAAATATATAAAAATATGAATTAAAAGCAAAACTATCACAAATTAATGCATGGCTGGTGCCCTTTTTGAACACATCAAATTACATTTCTAAGAAAAATCATACAAAAATGGATTACTTCTATTTATACTCAAAATTTAGACATAAATTAGGATTTGAATTTTCTCAGGCAGTAAAACAGAAAATTGTGACCCATCTTCTTGTAGAACAACAACATTTGGAGAAGTGCAATCATCCCAAGTAAAATGTCTGAAGTCCCCAGAATATACATTTTGTGTGTGTGTGCACATGAATACATACATTAACCTTTGCTTTTAGAGTGGATTGATTTTGCACAGCTGTAGCGTTATGCTAAACATAGAAACCTTTGTTTCTCAACCAGGTTTGAAAAACGTGGAAGGATCCTGTCCTTTGCTGAAGCCGGTGGGTGTTCTCCTTCAGATTCTTTCCACACACACAATTGTCACCCCAACAGCTGTCAAAATGAGGACTATGGATGCTGATGACGTGCTAAAGTACTCAGTAAGGCTTTCATTCTTGGCGTGCCCATTCCTTCACACAGATGGGAGAAGCTTAAGAGAGGTGACTTTTTTTCAGTCTGCATAGCTGACTTAAACCGAGTTCTTCCTCTTCCCAAGGTTATAGGAGTTCTGGGTTTTAGACTGCAACAGTGTTGTCTCTGCAATGCAGGAAGTTTCAGCTTTGTTTGAAGTCCTGGAACAAAATATCAAACAGAAGTAAATGAGAAATAGGCCAGTATGTCCAAAGATGGTTACGACTTCACCTTTTCCTGTGTCAAATAGTCTTATGAGGACTTTCTCCATGTTGCGTGACATTCACCCCTCGCTGTGCTGCGGGTTGGCCCAAAGCCTGTGTGACACCGAGAGTTGACTTTGAACATTTTCAGATACGAATTTACTGGAGAAAAGGGCTCAGTATGGAATGAGAACTTTCTCCTGTCTCCCCCTCAATACTGGCTGACATTGTAGATGCACCATCCCATCTGACGTGGATAGACCTGTACAATCCCCTTATATTCCCCACTCCATTGAGACTTTCCTCTACCCCTGAACTTGAAAGACTATAAATTGCGTGTAACGGCCCTTGGCACGTGCTTAATTGAAGTCACAGAAAATATATGACATTACCTTTTATTAATATTGTGTTTCTGTTCACAGTAAATAACAACCTTGATTTATTTTATGAATCATGACGTTATTCATACACTTGACATCGTGTTCTCATCATCAGACAACAACGATGAAGCTTCATTATGAGAAGACAATAAATCATCTAATGATTTTTTGTTGCTGTTGATTCACAGAAAGAGTGTTTCACTACCACTGTGATTTTTAGGTTATTGTCTTTTATTCACCATTGCATTGATAACTCTTTCCATCATACAGTTGTTTCTCCATACTAATGAGGTTAACTGAAGCAAGAAAAATACACATGGGACTGTTTTATATAAAATTAACATTTCACACATGAAGGTGCTTTTTCTAAATGTATATTAATATCTTCTACACCTTCTGGCATATTCATCCAACTAATAGGCTCAATAAGGATTCTCGACCTGTTCAGATTTCAAATTTCAAGTTCTATTAGGCTGTTTTGTATAAATATGCTGTCATAGATTGCATATTTAATAAAAAAGATCCAGAAAAGGGAATAACCCTTGGACTGGATTTTGTGTTTTATCGCAACATAATATAAGTAGAGTTTCTTTCAACTTAATTATGCCCTTGAGCACCAGGGGCAGAGAGAAAGGAGGGGTAGGAGGTGCTGGAGCAGGGAAAGAGTGTGAGGAGGAAGGGGTGGCAGAGAGGGACTGTTAGGGACTGACCGCAGACCCCTGGTGCTGCTCAGGATGAGGGATGGTGGGTAGGGGAACTGGGAGTGAAGGGATGAAGTTAAGCCTGGTTGGCCCACGATGGTAACTGGTGCATGACCTCCCTGTCTTTACCTCTGTCCACAAGCTTTTCCATCTTGTTTTCTCCCCAGTTCCTGTTCAAAGAGGGAGTGGGAGAGCGGCTGGGTGGGAGTCTGGCCCCTTGCCAAGGTTAATCCCCCACACTAAAAATGCTGATTAGATTCTCTTGTATAAGAACTTTTTTTTTTCCCCTTAAATGTGTTAGATTTTAGACAGGTGAGGAGGTAGTATGCTATGACTGCTGATCTTACATTAAGTCCTGTCATTTCACTTCTGCACGGTGCATCCTGTTTACTACCTATATCTTTGTGTAAAGCATGATAATCTACATGCTCTCTGGAGCTAGGGCTTTATAAAGTGCTTCATTTAGAATTTAAGTCTTAGGAGCAAATCTTGCTTTTGAACAGGCCCAGGCTTCCTATTTAGATTTTATTAGAAATTTTGCATATAGCATAGTCGTAAAATTTTACTATAAGAAATCTTATTTTTCACCTGACTTTTTCAACCACTGTTCCTTTCTCTGGTTTGAATTAAAAAATTCATAACAAAGTACAATGGCAATCTTCTTTTGATGTGCCATTTGCAATAGGTTGGTGATTATTATTCTCTGCTTTTTTCTTAGCAGGTGAGTTTGGGTTGTGATTTTTCAGATACAATATAATCAATAGCTAATGCTTTTCAGACCTTACGTATGCTTTTTATTCTTTTTTTTTCTTTCTTAGCTGCAGCTTGCGAGGGGTGGAAATAGTATGACAGCACAAAGAAATATACTAATTTTTTATCATCTTTTTTTCTCTCAAATTGTTTATCTTTTATTATAAGCAGACGACAAAAAATTACTCATGATTTTTTTGAAGCAGCTTAATAAACAGCCACCACAGCTGAAATGTGGCAGCTGAATATGTGGACACTCTTACTTGTACATAATGAGAGCTGAACCAGGTTTACTTAGGGTAGTAAAATTTACTAATCACAAAAAGTCATCAGACAGATGATTTAAGGGACAAAATGTTCAGCAATAAACTTTGATTACTATGATACTCTTGCTTTCAACCTGTTTTTGTACATTCATATTTAATATGTCTTATTGTAACAGTAGTTTAGAAACCACCATTTAATGAAATACTGTATTGATGATCTGCACATGAATAGTGCAAGTGCTTTGCTTTCATTGAATTAGTGATATAAAATCGATCATAATTTTTTGTTAAACCAGTGAATGCAAATGAGTAAATACCTGTTACTGCAAAGTTATACATTCCCTCAATATGAACATATATATGTTCATATGAATATGAACGTATATAACAATGTCTTTTTATGGATGCAAATAAAGACTATAATATGCTATTGGTTGTAGAGACTATATTTGAATATTTCATTAGCTTTTAATTTCAGACTTTGATACTATGCTCTTTAATATCATGACAGCATAGCGCTGCACCGACGGCAATAAAGCCAAATTAAAATGGTTAGAAAACTACCATCCGAAATAACAATGTGAAGAACCAAAGATGCATCTAGACAAGACAGTGCCATTTACAGTCAAAAGAAGGGAATTTTCCTCACAGCTGGAGCAGAAAAGATTCATCTGGACACTCTTTTCATGATGAGGTATGTATCCCATGGGGTTTGGAAACAGACTATAAAGAGGGTCTAGTTCCAGCTGCTCTAGTTTGAGCAACCTGGTGTAGTGGGAGATGTCCCTGCCCAGGGCAGGGGGGTTGGAACTCAATGACCTCTAAGGTCGCTTTCCAACCCAAATGATTCTATGATTCTATGGTCTAGTTTCTGCCTCTGCATCCAACACAGCACCCCAGAGGACGTACCCTCAAACTGGGTGTGCTTCTCGGTAACCCCTTTGGACCATGCCTGAATGACATGGTATCAGTTGCAGATTTATACTGGTATGGATGTTCCTCTGTGATCGACAAAGCCACGTGGTGCAGTTTTCTGGAAAACTAGGTTTTCTCAGAAAATAGCAAATTTAAATCTGATCAGTGTCTTACGTTGATGAAGATCTAATTCCAGCATAGCTAAATTCTACCAGTTTTCCTTGAGAGGACCTGTAAAATGTCAAAGCATTTGGATCTGATTCTATAGGTATTTTTTTCTTGCTGTCCCTTGGGAGCATAGCCACTTCTGTTTTGCTGAAAAGGTTTGCTCAGTGTCTGTATTTTTTGCCACCTGCAAATTCTTGTACATCAACTGATGTAATTTCTGTTTTACACTGAAAATTTGGCCAAATATTGTGCTTGCTTTTTGTAAGAATTATCCTTAGCTGCCAAATCTTAAACTTCTGCAGCCCTTTCTATTATATTTGGAGTGGCAGTCAGGTGAAGGAATCTTATCTCCCCTGAAATCTGTATCTGTTAACAAGCTAGAACAGGAAAACTTTTAGGACTCATCCCTCTCCCCCCAAAGGAGTTTCAGCCTTTAAAACAAATCTTTTTCTTCTTCATTCTCATAACTGACTTACGGTTACAAAATTAATTTTCTTTTTCCATGACCCAGAAATTTTCCAGAGCTTAGAGTAATCGTCACCGCAAGGGGGAATCTGAAAATGCAACCTTGAACTTCCTGAGCCACCAGGTTGCTTTTTCATTTTGAAAAGCAGATAATTATCTCAAACTGAGGTTTTCAATGCTTCTGAAGCCCCCAGTACCAAAGCAATTGTCATGGAGGAGTCATCTCAGAGTCATAGATCCCAAAAATCTCTGCTGTCCTGGAATTCACTGGGCAACTTGGCAAGAATACCATGCAAGGTTTTATTGGCTACTTGGCTGAGTTTTGGCAAGCATTAGCTGAAACAGATGTTTATATACAACATTTTTATTTCTGAAACATGCTTCATCTTAAAACTAGTTTGGTTTATTGCCCTTGCTACTCCTATTGGAAAGCTGTTACAGAATATTCTGGCTCTAAAGATTACACCTTCTAATTTCCAACCCAAACCTATTTATGGCCCATCTAGAAATATTTTTATTAGGCCAAGATTGTTGTTTATTTTAAATAGTTTTTCTTTTTCTCTCGTGTTTACCCCTAACCACTCCATCTATTTATGTAGAGCAATCTTATCACATCTCAGTTAATTTTACTAAATTAAACAAGACAAGACCTTTTTGTCTTTTTTTTCAGGTGGAATGTGGTGCTTTGGGAACCCCACAGCACAGATATTAGAATTGCATTTGCTATTTGATGGATGTGTCACTTTATTGTCAACAATAACCCAGCTGCATCACACTATGTTTCTTCTCTTCCAAGTGTTTAGAGCAGAACTTACTTTCCATCCTCTTTGAGCGTGTCAGCTGGCTTTAGCGTTGTCCACCACCAAATTTGTCCGATTATTTATCTATCGTGCCGTGGTCTGCTGCACATTGTGTTGATAAAAATTTTTATCAGGCAGCCTTTACTTTTTGCGCCTGCACGAAATGTAATGTAATAAAAATATTAAACAAGATCTGTCCCATGGCAAATCCTTGACTAACTCTATTAGCAATTGATCGTGGCTTGATAATTCCCTTCTCAGATCTGTCATTCACCAGCTGTTTTTCAGTCAGTTCCCTATCCACCACACAATTCTTGCACCAGTTCTCGTGTTCTCCCACTTTGTAGTTCCCAAAGGTAACCTACCAGATGTTTTACTAGATGTCTGATAGATTAACTATATTGTTCTTTCCCCACTTAAATTATGCTATAGTCTACAGACATGAAGCTAACCTGATTCAATGATTCTTGGATCACCTATTTTGGATTTTCTCCCATTTCTACGTATGATAGCTCCTATAAATGTATCCTTTACTTTAAAATAACTTGGTTTCAAACTGTAATTTATGAAATCACTACCTTCAGATAAAGAATAGATTTGTGTTGGGTAGGGAATTCTATGGAGCTGTGGGAGACGTATGCTGGAATTCTTTTTCTGCCAGGATAAAGACTTGAACTATGTTTTCCTAACTCTTAACTTTGTTGTTTTCTTGCACAGGACAGGCTAACAATCAACACTCCTTCTGAATCTTCTGTCTTTCAGATAAAGTACTTAAATAGTCACTGGAATACAGAGTGAGAAAGTGAGAATGAGTCCAATCTGATGCTCTTTGGAAAGAGGAGGTACCGAGCCTCCATTCCTAACCATTAATGAATATTGAATTATTTATAAGATGGAACAGACTAGACACGAGCGATCGAGGAGACGTCCTCTCATGGTTTCCCGATGTATTTTTAACTTGTTGGGCCTCTTGGGAAGTGAGAGCTGGATTTTGAACACTCAGGGGAAGAGAAAAGAATTGAATTTCAGTGCTTTTACCGGTAAGCAATTAATTTAAAAAGCGTAAAATAACTTTTCATCCTCTTCTGGCAGCTTTGTGAATATGGACTTATATTTGTCTCTAAATTTCTCAGAAAACCTGAAAAGAAACATAATGATGTAGGTATAAAAGAGTTGGCTGTTTCACTTCATTTATATTCGTTTAATGGTGAGAGAAAGTGACAGTGAAGTGAAGGTTTGCTTCTTTTGGCAAAAGATTTATAAATAAAGGCAGTTCATTTCCCACAACTGAGACTAACGGGGGATATTTTTATTTTGGCTTGTTTGCCTACTGAAATGAAAAATCAGTTCTTCATACATGACTACAAACAACAGATTTCTGTTCTTTTGTCCAGATGCTTGGTATTCATAGAAACACCTAAGATGTTGAACTGGATTCAATACTTCTTAAACTAAATATCTAGGAAAATACATAAACTTGGTTCAGGATTCTCATCAATGCGGTCACATCTGTTAGAAGTTACATGCATCTGTGGATTTATATACATTATTATATACATTTATATACATTACTTACACTATTTGCACTTACAAGTGTTATGTTTTAGTAGTCATCATGTTCTTTTTAAAGCCTAGGATCCCCAACAAGCTTTCAAAGACAAAATCTAGTTATAATAATGAATATAATTTAATGGACTAAGCTTTATATATGACTTTATATTCCTGATATAAAAAAAGGAGAAGTTTGCAAAAGTAGCCAAGGAGAAGTCAGCTCATATATGTATATTGCGCGTATATTACAAATTCAATTTGTCTATTTATTAACAATACTTGTGATGCAAAAAACCCTTACCTTATGTTAATTTACATGTTGAGAATGCTCCCAAACTATACAGTTTTATTTCAATATGTAATTCCTGATAGTTGGGGAAAGATTAAAAATAAACAGATTAGGATAATAATAGGAGGGTATAAGGAAATAATTACATTGTAATAGTGATACATTATTTTAAAATTTGTCTCACCTTTCCCCAATTGTGGAAAATTAAATTAACAACTTGATGTTGCCTTATAATGAACACAATTACCGACTTGTCAAAAAGAATCTGTATTTACCCTTCAGACAGTAATAACTCATTGTTTTTTTGTATTAGCTTTTCATGTCAGATGGTGGGGCCCACATATGAAACTTATTTCCTTTATGATAAACTGAATGAGCAACTATTAAATATAAGGTAATCTGTTTTTTCTCTAAAATGTAATGAATCAACCTTTTCTCAGCATGGAAAAAAAAATAAAAATATTTGTTTTGAGCCTTCAGTTTCAGAAAAGTAACCAGAAGCCTCTGGTTGGATGCATGTGAGAAAATCAAATCTTTTATGCATGTGTGATGGCACAATATTGACCTTCAGGTACCAGTCACTAAGCAATGCTGCAATTAGGCCTGAGCACTTGCAGATCACAAAAAAATTATTTATGGCCTTGGACTCCTTACTAATAACTGGTCTTATTTTTATTATTTTATTGGAATGAATTAACATTGGTTTTTACTGTTTCCTTGCATAACCTTGGAAGAGACAAATGAGACTTTCACAAAGGCTTTAATTAGTGTTCTGCATTTTAAGATGGCACTTTAATTGTTTGAAAAGATATGCAGCATAATTTCAGATTTTTTTTTCTTTCACTACTTTCCTGTTCATTTCTTTCAAAGGTTATACTGTAGAGTTAATAGCACTGGGTATATATTTATGCAACATTTAAAAATGCACAAGGGAGACAGTGTGCAACAGGCAACGTTTTATGTAAGGCTGATATTTCTGCACCTGCAAAAAGATTGATGAGTTACATTTTCTTCTGGTGGTGAATTTGTTGGAGGAAATGTGGCAGTTTGGTCAATGAGGAGCAAAGCACTGCAGCTTCCTATGGAAACAATTCCAATCCAGGAGCTGCAACAGCTGGAGCCTGACCTCAGAGGTGGTGCCACCACGTAAAACTACACAAAACCCAACGTGAGTTTTAGTCTTTCAAGCTGAAGTGATCTGTTGCATAAAGAAAAGAAAGCAGTGTTCCTGGACAGTATAAGTCCCAAATAGCTATCGACTGGAATCAATGGGTACCATAGTACTTCTATGGCATAGAGATATAAAGCTTTCTTTTTTTTTTTTTCTATTGCCATCACAGGTGCCAGCATTATTAAGCTGGATATTGATATTGACTGCATGATGCTGTTGTAACATTATGTAGTTTGATTGTTTTCTAGCTGTGCAGATACTCTCGGTGTAAATATATGAAATACAAAGATGTGGGAAAAAACCATTTTTTTAAAAAAACTTTCAGGGCATTTGAATGCCATTTTCAAAAGAGAAACTTAAAAGAGGAGATTATTATGTACATTTCCATGAAGAAGAGGCTTTCCTTTTTCAGGTTCTCTTTGCAAAAACAGGTTCTGATTTAATATAGCTGGCCTATTCAATGACAAATAGAGGAGCTTTACTTGTTGTGATGGAAAATTACGTGCCTGTAGGCAGTGCCTGAATAATGAAGAAATGTTTCTGCCTTTCCTAAGGTTTCTGGATAACCTTTTGCCACAACAAATCCCCCAGGTACCTCAGAATTTCCAAGAGCAGACAGCCATGAGACAATATGTTTTTGAAAAAAGTATTTTGCAATTGTCCTTAGTAGATTTTTCTTAACTTTCTGTGTGGCAAAAAGTTAGAATTTGTCCTGCACTTATACATAGAATTGAGCATGCAAATAATGTATTGAGTCTGAAAATGTATTCTAAAATTTTATTCAATATAAAACAAAAAAATCAAAATTACGCTCTTTTAAGTTGTGTTTCAGGTTCTATGTCTTTGCAGGTGTCTGGAGTTTTCATTCATTATTTCATGAGGGATAAAGTAACGTTTGCTATATGATTACTAGAAATTTCTGTTTTTAGCACACTTGTTAAACTTTATTTGTCAGGCTCCTCCCCAGACTTTTACTGATGTTTTCCTGTAATTCCTCTCTTTTACCCATATCAGAGATTTAGGCCCCAATCCTCTACTGATTTGTACCTAGTATATACATTTCTAATTCAGCAAAACCATTAAGAATGTCTGCACTCCGAGTCAGCAGGGTTTTGTTACACTTTGAAGAAAGTAAATGAATATGTAAATTACCAGAAAGAATAGTAATAAATGACTTTACACTGAATCTTTCTCACTACCTATTCCAAAGATGAATTCAAATACGAGTAATGAATTAAAGGCAATGCCACAATTCCTTTTTATTCAATGTAAGGATAATTATTTTTAATTTTTAAAGAAATCTTCTGCTTTGATGCTTAGCATTTAGATTTCAAAGCTTCATAGCATTCCTCCAAAATTCCTCTGAGGATCCTGTATGATGGTTAAGGGCCTCTGAAAATCTGTTATTAAATATCAGGCAAGCTTTATATGCAGTTGAAATGGCATTATTTCAGCAAACCGACCCAAGAAATCAGTTGAGGTGAACTGGTCTGGAATTAACCCCAGACAAATGAATACCTGATGACCTTGGTTTGTTATTGACAGCTCTTACAGTTGAAGTGTGGTCAGCACTTGCTCTGCTAAATTGACTATAAAAATAGATCAAGGATAGATAAGACTATGAACACTGCCTTCCTTCTTTTTCTCATTCTCACTCAGTTTTTCTGTAGGTTGACAAAGCAAAAAGCCTGCCTAAAAGATTTTGTCTTGTGAACGGCTGCGGTACAGATTTGTAGCAAGAACCTCCCAGCTCCAGCTCCCACACAGAAGGTAACTGAGTCCCCACAAATTGTTGAACAGGTATGTCATGCTTCAACCAGCCCCTTAAGGGAGCAATTCTTCCCCTCCTTCCCAAACAGCGATGTACGCTGTTTTTAAGCAATATATATATATATAAGCGAATCAGATGTGCAATAACAGAGCACATTTTGACCACTTTTTTCGGATATAAGAAAAATAAGAAACATCCTGAGTTTCAACTTTCATCTTTTTCAAGAAGGATTGGGGGTGGGAGGGAGAGAAGTATGGCTTTGCAAATCTGCGAAGGCAGATCCACAAGAATTATGCCTTATATATGAAGGCATCTTTAAAGGCAGCTTGACCCAAAAGCCATGGACATCGATAGAAAACATTCTTGGAGTGAGCTTGAATCCCCATTTCGTAATCTGTCTAGTTTATTGTAGTTTCACTCCTCTCAGTCTCTATTTTAAAAATATTTGGCTCATTTTCAAGCCTCTTTTTTTAAAGCAGACGATTTTATGTAACTACAAAGAGTGAATTTCAATAAAATAAAAATTTCACAGGAAACTAAGAATCTGTCCCCTTAGTCACCAATGCCAAGAGGGCAACACATCTCTGCTTGAAGAGATTATAAAAGGGTATGAACTGACTAATGGTGGAAAAACATAATCAGTGTTTTGATTGGACAAGTTCTATTCTTTTACTTACCATCATGTTCAGTGCTTGAGAACTTTAATACCTCCAAAAATATCATCCAGGTAGGTGAAACTGGACTAAATGGTCTAATCCAGAATAAAGTGTTCTATAGATAGATCAGGTGAAGCTGGAATAAGTGTCCTATTCTGGAATAAAGATTTTAGAACTCATTTAACATCTGTAATTTAGTTATGTATCTGAAAATCCCAAATCTTCTTTTCTAGCCAATAGGTCTAAATACTGAACGTAGGAGATAAGAATGACAACAAGTTTCTTTCTTCTCAGATGATGAACTTCTGCTGTATTATAATTAACCTTTGACACAGTTGGGAATTCTTTGTAGCAGCAGTTAATTGAAAATGAATTTCTTTTACAGACCACGTAAAAGCACAAATTTCCTCTGTCAGAGTTTTAATATTTTCTAGTAGAAAATTTTGCAGTTTTCTTCTTTTTTTTTTTTCATGGGAAAAGGGAATAATTACACTAGATAAAAATATTAACAAACATAACGAAAACAAAGTTTTTGAAATATAAAATGAGCTGTTCAACACTGTAGAATACAGTGTTCAAAATGGCCTGACCCAAATGATTCTCCACAAATTGTGAGATTAAAAATGTTTATAGTAAGTTTGATGCCAGAAAATTTTTGTGAATCTTGACCGTTCTTATGAAATGTAATGCCATTCATTGCCCTCAAACTATGACTTAAGGTTCATAATTCCTATGCCTGAAAACTTATTTGGAATAAGGTAAAGTGTGAATTTAAGCTGGCTTAACTCTTCTTGATTAAGTCGGTCTAAAATTTCTCTGATTCCAGAAAATGTCTTACTCCAATTACCTCTTTTATTGAAGAAACTGAGGGTTTCTGCACAAAAAGGTGCTTAAGAATGGATGTACCAGAGTAACCTCTCATGTACAGAGGCCTTAACACAATGTTTGAAGTTTGGGATTCAGCAGGTGGGAATGGATGCAGAGTTATTAAACACTGAAATGCAACTTATTCCTTCCAAGATACATGGCTCTAGTATAGCTACAGAACAAAGTTCTAGCTCCTATTGTTGGTAGGTTTTGTTTTGTTTTTTGTTTGGCTGATGATATCAAATTAGGAGGGCTGGCTGACGCTCCAGAGGGCTGTGCTGCCATCCAGTGTGACCTGAACAGGCTGGAGAGCTGGGCAGAGAAGGTTCAACAATGAGGTTCAACAAGGGCAAATGTAGAGTCCTGCACCTGGGGAGGAAGAACCTCAGGCACCAATACAGGTTAGGGATGGATCTTCTGGGAAGCACTACTGAGGA
>JAOQGH010000012.1:126259825-126291480 GCA_025769975.1 Gallinago jamesoni
GCCCTGCTTTGGCAGGGGAGTTGGACTGGATGATCTCTAGAGGTCCCTTCCAACTCTGACAATTCCATGATTCCATGTATGTAATAACAGAATTGCTCTTTCTACGTGAATGCTCCTTAGGGCTCCAGTGGACGAACATGTGTCCCCAGGCCAACTTCCCCTATGTGCCTCTTGCTCTGTGGTAACTCTCTTTGTACATGCCCTGGACATAGGAAAACAGAAAGTAACTCAAGCTAGACTATCCCCCCGTGATAACTGATATTATAAATTTAGTTATCACACATCTGATCTTTTTAGACCCATGGCCAGCAGCTGCATTGCAGATCAGATGGTACTTCAAAATTTACCTGTATATCTAAGACCTCAAAGTAGAACAAAGCTTTAAATGATCCAATTTGATTTTATTTAGGTAAGGCTTTGGATTTAATTCTCATTTTCCATGTCATCCACTGTGTGCAACCACAGCGCTTTAATAACATTGATCCAAGAAAAAGAGAGAGAAACCGTACTCAGCTGAAGTGTTTTCTAGATCAGTGATCCAAATCTCCACTTTCTCTCTCCATTTTACTTGAGATAATTTATAATGATTCCTGAAATGGGCAGAGTGATTTATGAAGCAAAGCTATGCTTTTAGTTACAAGTTTCCAAACCCTGAAATATTGCAGATTGAACAGAAGTCAAAATTTTAGATCAAGTACACTGATATAAAAGTTTCTGCTGTAGTGAAAACATTCATTAAACTCTCTATATGTTGGCATTGTAATTGATTCCTAAATAAAAAAATAATCTACAAATACCCCATCACGAGTAAAAGCTTGAAAGTTTTTGATAAAACTGTCTGCAGCTTTAGGGAAAAAAAAGATAAATATCTATGGAAAATCTCCAGTTTATTCATGCGTATTCCTATTTAGATATAGAGACTTATCATGGCTAAAGTGTCTTTTTGATACTGGTTTTCCCCTAGGCCTTCTTGGCAATTGGCTAATGATCAATCTGATCTATTCTGCCAGCATCCCATCTTATTAGTGGTGCCTGAAAATACAGAGTTTTTCCCTTGGTGTGATTTTATTTTATTCACTGCCAGTTACCAATGCTTATTTGTGCTCATTGAGCAAACTCTCAGAATTAGTCTATGACAGTTTCTTTACACAGAAAAGAAGAATAATTAGCATCAGATCTAATGGGGAGAAATTTTCAGTTTCACTCAGGAAAAATGGGTGATTTAATACTGACTTTTTGGACAGGGAGGTCTTAGCAACGTGGGGGTTCATTTATATGGTCTTTTTATACACACCCCCCCCCGCCCCGTTTTGCATTGAGGAGATACTGGTTCTTTTTGGATTTCAAGAAGAAAGGCATGGGCACCCACCCAAGCCTAATTAAGTAGTTTATTGAGCAAAGCATAGAAACAGTAGAAAATGTGGTAACAATAAAGTGGTTAAAAAGGTGATAATAATCTTATATTCCTTCTGGTGTTAATAGAAACAATAGAAAAGTTCATAGCAATCTGATGTCCCTCCTGATGCTGGGACAGCTGCAGATGAACCCCTTCATGTTGGTCATGACACGCTGCGCAGAAGCCACCCGTGGTGACGTGCATCAGCAAGTTGTGGGATGACATTACAAGAATTTCTTAGAGGTAAACAGACCTATTAATCCTTTCTGCTGTCAGATAAAGGACTGTTATGTGCAGGTATGCCACTCAATTTCAGGACAAGGCAAGGTTTGTGGATAGTGTCATCCACATGCAATGGCTGGGAACCATGTACAGGCTTCTCGGATGCAGTTAATCAGCCAAGGTCATCCAGCAGTCACAGGTTCTCTGAGGGCAGTATCCTCCTACACATTGCCATGGGAATAAGTCAAATACAGTCACAGTTCAGTTTATATAATGGTTCTTCCTGCTAACATACAGGTCTCTACAAGCAAGGGCTACGATTATTCACTGCCCAGATTCTGCTCAGAGTCACTGTCTCCTTAAAATGTCTTCTGCAGTGGTCCACTGTACCCACCAGCACTGGAAATTGCATTTTTCCAAGACACAATCTCCTTATGAGATTACCTTTCCTCCTTTCTTGCAGTCACACGTATCATATCCTAAACCAATGGTAGATTCCTTGGTTGATAGTCTTTGGGAGGATGTGGCTGAGAGTGTTGTGTTAGCCAGAATTTCCTGGTGATTCAGCAAATATTTTCCTTTGCCCATTGCTTTCCTTAGGCACTAGAGATGATCAGAATTACAGACCATCTGGGGGGTTACTCAGAAACATAATTTCAGTTACATGAAATACTGGGTACATGTATTGGGGCAGACTTAGTAGATCAATCATGAGCATCTATTGTAGTGTAAAGAAACCAGTCGTATATTTCAGGAGCTACTGGACTCCAAATTTATTTTATTAAAAGAATTTTCTGGTTCCATAGAATGCCCTAGAAAATATCGAACAGATTGGGATTCAATCTTTAGTATGTCCTAGGTGGAAATAGGGCTGAGCTTTCCTGATAAAAATGAAAGAAATTTAGATCTTGATAAGCCAATGTTGGAACAGAGGGTTCTGACTGTGTGAAATATCCTTTAAAAACAGAGCTAGGCAATGCCAATTTTGAATGGACACATATAATTCCAAAGAAATTACTATGGCACAATAAAAGAAACCATTGAAAACTTGAAATATTTATTTTAGTTACCTGCATATCAAAACTAAACTTCACTGTCTTCTGTAAGAATGAAAAAAGGCATTCTATATGGCTATTGTAGCACATAGAAAATATTCCTAGGTATATTTTCTCCTATAAATATAAGAATTCCATCAGTCATCTTTGAATGATGACATAAACAATGGATTTGCAGTGCAATGCATACCAACGTGCAGCGGTGCTTTATCAGGATGCTTAAAATACTGAACTAAATTCAGAAAGCTTATTTTGCAAGATTCTGATAAGCGCGTGCGTTGTACACTGCCTGTCCTTTCCCACTTGTCACACTCCTGGCTATTCAGGATCCTTCATGAATGGAAGACACTTTTTGCTTCTTGCTAACGTAAAGAACCTTATTTCTGTTGGGATTTGTTAGAAACTAGGACAGGAAAAGCAAAGAGAGGGTATTTGTTTGCAGTCTCAGTTTAAATAGTATTGTTTTGATCTGGTGATAATAGGGGAATACGAAGAGACCAGCTGATTTTGCAGCTATTATCTATGTCACCTTTAAAGCTGAAAAGCACTAAATGGAGTGCTTAGCTTGAGAACTGCATTGCTTTTTCTATCGAGCCCTTTGAGTCTAAGTTGATATTGCAAAATCAATACTTTTTTTTCAAGAAAACAGTAAAAAAGGAGGAAAAGTCCAGACTCTGTAGGCAGCAGATAACAGGTATATGTTTTGATAATTTATTTTAATTTCAAGCATCAAAATGTTATACAGACAATAGAGAGAAATAGACCAGTAAGTATTCTCCTACTGAAATCATTGGAAATGGGAAAAGGCTGTCATACTAAAGTATCCTGTATATTGACAATGCTTTCTTTGACTACTGCCTAATTTACATTGATACCAGAGGTGCTATTGCAATGGTAGCAACTAAACTAATTGAAAGGGGTCTTGTACATGTACAGATAAAAGGAATTTAATGCATTGCAAAGGATTAAAAACACAGCAGGGGAGATCAATAACAGGAATTAGCTGCAATGGACTGTGTCTGATAAATGCTTACCAGGAGTTAAAAGGAAGTGGCCTAAAAACATTTAGAGACAAGGTTATCAGTAGGTTGACTGAAGATGTTGGATAATGTGTAACTTTATATGAAAATTCAATCATTTTTCTCATTTCATTGCATATGTTGCCCTATGTTTTCACATACTGTCCAATTACTGGTCTTGCAATGTAAAAAGCAATGCAAAGGTGAGTGCTGGGCTAGAAATCAAGAAATCTTACTGGTTTGTAACTTCTATGCATTTCAAAAGCATTGTGTAAGCTTTTTTAAGCTTTGTGCAATATACTGTAGTACATATATTTTATTAAATAAAAATCCAATAAGATGGCATCAGGAATGCTTGTAATACAGTGATTCTTTTTCAGATTTGCAGCCTATGACAACAGAATTTCAAGAGACCTTGAATAACAAGTTTGGATGTCTGCTACAAAGGATAAAAAGCTTTCTTCTGTAAGTTCAAATATTCATGCTGCTTAAAAGAACTGGAATTATAAACACACCATTGGGAAAAAACCCAGTAACCAATCCTAAAAATTAATTTTAGACTCCAAAACAGACCAGACTTTATTTTACAAGTGTATTAGTACAATTATTATTGGACTACATGATCTTGAAAGGTCCTTTCCAACCTAGGTGATGCTGTGATTAGCAGTGAAATGTTTATTGGGTAAAGATTAGTATACAATGGATGCAGTTTCCAAAAGGGGAGAAATTCAGAAGAGTCACAGCCACCATTTAGCCCCTGTCTTCACACAGCCCTGTGAGGCTGACAAAGTCCAGGGCCTTCTGAATTCATTAAGAGTGCTGTCATTCATTGTGGAAGATGATACTTTACCTTGTGACTTTTTATACAAGGGTGACTGGTTTGTCAGTAAATATAATCTATATCTTGTCAATGTTTCTCAGTTTTTCTGGCATTAAGATAAGCACTATATATTTTCTTCTATTGCACATTTTCTACTGAAAATATCTACAAAGTAAGTGTCAGACCCTAATCTTATGAAGTGCTTTGTAAGTAATCCTTCTGCAAAGAGATCCTTTCGTTTCAGCTCAATTACAGCTTTCATTTGTTAGACGTCTGGATCTTAAGTTATAAGACTGTGGACAAATGCCAGCAGCTGGGTTTTCTAGGAATATAACGCTCCTTCCATGGTTCTTCAGGGCTGGAATGAAACTGGTTCTGAAATGGGTAGAGTGGCTGTTCTTCACCCAGGATAACATCCTTCCATCAGTGGGTGGATTTCAGATTGGATATTAGGAAAATTTTTTACACTGAAAGGGTTATTAAGCATTGGAATGTGCTGCCCAGGGAAGTGGTTGGGGCATCATCTCTGGAGGTTTTCAAAAGATGGGTTGACGTAGTGCTTAGAGACATAGTTTAGTAATGTGGGTATTTTTTTGGTATGGTTTTCTTTTGGATTTTTATCAGAGTTATGTTGATGGTTGGACTAGATGATCTTAAAGGTTCCTTCCAACCTAGATGTTTCTACCATGATCCTATGATTCTGTGACACATTAGTGAGCAAGAAGGATCTAAGAGGGCAGGAGGAATTCCTTTTGCTCATAGTATTTTATCGCTAACGTGCTGCCTGTACATCCTGCACGTGCAGGGGATACACGGACAGTACCACGGAATAACATCCTGAAGGGCAGCATTACAGCTACTGAGTAAGACTGTCAGGGAACTTGCAGATAACATTAAAACAAGCATGTGAGGGCATACTTTCAAATCTCACTGCAACAATATGTGTACCTTGGAAATCGAACATTTTATATGCAAAAATATGTTTCATTTAAGAACTAGTCGAAACAATATGGGACATTATAAAACTATGATGGATCCTTTTTTTTTTTTGGCCTTTGCTTCTCCATACTAAATTACTCCATTATTGCTACTATTTTTTATTTCCCCCCATATAAGATGCTGTAACATAAGGATCATTTATTTTGCAAATTTTTGGTGGACTCTTTTTCCCCTTGTAACTAAGTTGATTATATCCTGAGTCCTTAAAACTACTGATGCCATATTTTTTGAGATGTTTTCTGCCATAATTTCAGGTTAAATAAAAGCAGTTGGCATTACCTTTGCAGAATAATCTTTAATTCTCGAGTCATACTCTTTCATTTCTTTGGACACCATACTTTTGTGGTTCACTTGATTATCTGCATCTCTTTGTCTTGCACAATTTTTGTCTTTCAACAGCTAAATATTTACTAAGTGAAATATTTTTTAAATATTTGGTTTGTTGGGTTTTTTTTTTCACTTTCACATCTGGGTGGATTCCTAAAAACCACTTAGTACTTTTCAGTGGACTGATGGTGGGTATTTCATAAACGTGCCAGTTACCATTTTTCCTTATTTCGGTTCTTTTCTAGTCTTAACTATTAATCTATTAACTTAATTATTTTGTGCTGCATGCTTTGGGACCATTCTCTTTCCTGCCATTTGTAAAAGGGAAACTATACTTATTTGTTCTGAATTAAGTTTTCTTCTTTGTGTTGTGCTATTTAATTTCTGAGATCTAGTTAAAGGGAGTTTATTTTGCTGATTTAACAAAAGTTGTTGAAGTCAAGTAATTTCTAGATTTCGCTGAATATTTGTCACTTGTACAAGATAGCTTTACTTCTGAAATTAGCAAAGCTTACTACAGCTGTTATTGTTACTTGAAATAGGCTTTATTTGTCACAGTTTAGGGAAGGTTTTAAATTTTTTTTAGTGGCATGTTATTTTAGCCATTGAAATAGAACTTTGATTCATTAAATGCTCTTCACTGTATAAGTAATGGTAAATGGAAACTGGAGTCCTTATTTGCCAGCCATCATTTCTTGAGGAAAACAATCCATCTTGTCAAAAGTTATAGTTAAAGAGTACACTCAGGCATCATTACAAACAGATAAGAAAATGATACAGTAGGTGCAAAAAGGAAGACTCTGAGGTTAGCCAGAACTCAGCATTCAGTCTGCTTCTCCAGGTATAGAATTTGTCATAAAATTGCCAGTTCTGAGCACCCTCAAGCACTTCTTAATGACGGGCTTAGAGCAGCATTACAGCTTCAGAAGAAAGAGTCAGCCCTTTTGATCTTTGGCTGGCACATATAGGATGAGGCAGTGAGTTACAGAGAAAAGCTAGTACTTGCAAAAGAAAGGATGAAAGCCCTTTGGTCTGATCTTCTTGAGATAAACATGTTCTTGAAGTCTTTCCCTTTGAGAAACGAAGTGGTTCATGATGTACGTCCTGGGTGACAATCCACCCACACTGAGGTCTCTGGGTCAACATTATAAAGAACGATATTGAGGAGATGCTGGCTTTGTCTCACTATTCATAATGCATACTCTGCTTGACCTCTGCTTCATCCATCGCATGCCTACCTGTCACCAGTTCAAACTGGGCAGTGCACTCCTGTCCCTAGAGGAAAGTAATGATTATCCAATAACCCACATAGCTTTGCCGAAAAGCATGACTACTGGTAGCCTACAGTTATGCAAGACTCATAGAACATTCTGTAGATAAACATTTGTAAATCCCCTCGCCAGGAGCAACTAATCTCTCTGTCACCAAGGAGATGACCTCTACCAGAAGGACTGAAAGCCAGAAAAAGAATGCTCTGCTCCACAGGCCTTTATCCTGTATTTCACTTCTTCTGTGGTGATCGCTATTCTTACCTGCTGTCTCCTGCCTTAGAGGGCAAACCAGTCTCTTTCAGTGGCTTTGATTTTAGTGCTTCATGACTTTAGAAGCTATAAAATGAAAGAGCCAGTCTTGTAGACGTGCACAGGATTAAATTGGTTTCCCACATGTCGTTTCGTTTACCTCTGTAGGAAACCTAGCTCTCATAGAAAGCTCTGTGAGACCTCTTCATGTTTGCAGGATCAGGCCCAGAGCAACTTGGCAGTTTTTCTACAGTTACTTTACTGTTAGCTGTCTACTTAATGCACCTAGATCTGTCAGTTTGATTTTGCAAGAAGTGTTCCAATGAACAGATCTTGGGCAAGATTCCCTTTTCAGTCACATCCTTTAAAATGGTAGAAACTCTGCTCTAACAGAGGCTTTTCTCAACTTTTTCACTTTATCTCCTGTTTCACCCCACAGTTGCCTGCCTATGTGCTTATGTCAGAAGTTAAATATTAAGAGTTTTAGGGGAAGCATTTCCAAGAATTGAAAAATAAGTGGGGTTTATGCCATTTCCAAACATATTTGGGGGGTAGATATATCAGCTGTGTAAAGGAAAACCGAACGCCCCTTCAGCTTTGGAGAAGCAGATGAAGTTGGATCTGCTCAAACTCCAGTACTGCTTTTCCCTGGCTCCTGAAGGGAACCAGTTGGGGTGGGTCATCAAGTCACCAGTGTAGGAGTGTTGTTGCTGTAACAGGCTAACAACTAACAACTGCTCGTTCCCAAACTAAGGAAGAGTCTTTTCATTTGCACCTTAAGATATAATATTGTGCCACTACTACAATAAGCTGTGTCTCATGGGAACAGTTTAGCTCTTATTATACTTAAAAAGATTTTAAAAGTAAATGCTATCTTTGTGCAAAAATAAAACAAACAGAAACCATTGTTTACAGGAAAGCATTTCAAAGAGACACAGTAAATTTCAGCATTTGGACTTCAGAATGGTTAAAATAGGAATTAAGAAGCACCAGTCTTGGAAACTATTAACCATAAACTGTGTTTATTTTTAATCTTTTTTTTTTTTTAATTTTCTTTTTACGTTTGGATCAGGTGACTCAAATGCTTCTTCTTCAAACAGCTAAGAATGCTTAGTAAAACCAGAGAAGTAAGTGAATCTGGAGATTGAATATACTTATCCATGAAAGGACATATGCTGTGGGCACAAACGAAGCAAATTCAGGGATTCATTCGCTGTTTCCCATTGGCAGGCAGGTGTCCAGCCATCTCCAGGTGAAGGAGGGCTCCATCACGCATGGACAAATGTCACAACCCTCAATTTCCACCCCCATTCCTCCTTTCCCCCAGCCTTTATTTGTGACTATGGTGTGGGATATCCCAGCTGTGTCCCCTCCCAGCTACTTGGACACCCCCAGCCTCCTCGCTGGTGGGATGGTGTGAGGACCAACAGTGGCCTTGACGCTGTGTGAGCGCTGCTTTGTCGTAGCTAAACCATCAGGGTGTTATCAACGGTGCTTTGGTCACACACAAGTTACTATAAAGAAAATCAACCCTATCTCAGCCAAAATCACTACACAAGGTCACCATCATCTTTTAGTAAGGGGATTATTAAAGTTCTTATTATATAAGTTTTCCTATCTATAAAAAGACGGTGATAATGTTTACTCCCCTTAATTGTGATGAACTACTAAATATGGTTTAAAAACACTGAGAACAAGGAAAACTTTATAAAAGTGTTATTTTTAAAATAAATGTTGGTATCATGAACCTGCTTATGTGTTAAAGAATATTGAAGGTGGTGAACCAGGTCATGAAATTTTATATAAACAAATTCTCTCATTTGATACATCTGGAAGAAATAAGAGCACAATCAAAGCAACTTTTACCCAAACACTAAATGTCACCCCAAGGCCCCCTCATTTTCCAGGCTGATGAAAGAGAAATACATATCAAATTTATTCTTATAATCAATTACATTAGAGACTACAGTGATGGATAATGTGTTTACTTTTTTGTTTCATTTTTCTTTACAGCTTGGTAATGTTAGCTTTCATATTTAGTCCTGATATTTATTATGAGTTATGTAGAGAAAAAGAAATATTGGAAGATATGTTTGGATATATGTAACTTGAACATGATGTCCCAAAGCAAAGGGTGGTCTCAATTTTCTTTTACCCAGGAGAAAACATTACATTGCTGTTTTTGAGAACTGCTCCCACACTACGAATTAACTAGATTCATCAACAAAATGAATGCTGTTACTATATTTATGCCATCGTGATGTAGTTTAAACATCCAATCCATCTTCAGCACAAAAGCATGCTGATGAAACAAAACAGGAACTATCTGAAATACAATGAATTCAAATAGAGAGTTAATTTGAATAGCCAGTTAACAGGAATGTTTTACAATTATGCCTGATTTTGTGTTAAGATTATAATTCTGTCTCTTGTGAATTGTTTTCGTTAGATTTTAGTTAATTTATTATGGCTAAGGTGACAGTGTACTTACATATGCCAGGTCATGACTGATCTGCAACTCTTTTAACATATTCAGGAACTACTTTTACAGTGTTTTACTGAGTGTCACGAGCCACATGATTCTAGCAAATGGGGCAGCTTTTGTCTGAGGTACCCATTAAAGCAGAATCCTGAAAAAATGGAAGTCAACTAGGTTTTTTTCTTGTTCCATCACATCTAGCCTCTAATTCTTTTCTTTCCTATGCATGAATCTGTCGCTCTTTATGTCCAAAGAAGGTTGTTGAATTTGAAACTGCACTACTGTGCAAATAACAAATGTCGGCAAAAAGGTTAAGTTAGGATTAAGAAGTTAAGAAGGAAATATTTTCATTGTTTTGGTCACTTATTTAAGAAGTTTTAGCAAATGTGCTCCAATTAGCAGATTTCACCCACCTTTTTCAAGATAGTTTGTTCTTTTAAAGGTATTTTTAAATTTGTCTCACCTGAGACGAAAAGTATGGTTCAAGAATGGACCCCAAAACAGGACACCTTTTGTAGCATATGCTAGTGTTTATGCAGATTATAGTACAAAATATGTGACTATTATGGCCCCTCAAATAAGAGATTTCAGAACTTTTCAATTCAACTGTTGTTAGTAGAAACTTGCTTCTCTGAAATACCAAACCAGGGAAAGGTACTGAAGTTAAAAGGATTGCCAACTACACAAGTTTTTCAGTGGTGCATATTAATATTAACAACAATATTTAAGAGCAATAGTGATTAACAAGGACAAACACGTCTTAACTGTAACAGTTTGACATCTGAAAATCCTCTCAGTGTTAGAAAGCACCATTTAGCAGAATTATTGTTTTAAGCTGTAAATAATATATCCTGAGGGTTTTTTGGGGGGGGGGGGCACACAGTGCTACTTTCTACCTCCTACAAGGCATAGGAATACGCAGTATAGAGATTTAGTTCCCTTTTGAAATGGAAAATATTTAACACTAAAAGTAGTACAACACAGGAAAGTTAATAACAGCTATAGCTACGCAGTTGCTAAAGGTTGTTGACATAGGCTTTTTGTCAGCAGAAAATTTTGTATGCCTGAGAATTCAGAGCTCACGAAAGATTCTTGACAGACATCCTTAGAGACTAAAGTCTACAGCTGGGAGAATTCAGTTGACCAGTCCTGGTTTTGTACTCCACTTATCTGATGCTGTTAGAAAACCCAAAAGAGCAGAAATATGCAGATGGTTCTGGTGAAACTTAACCTGTATTTTTTAGGGGGGAAGCCAAACCTTGCTTTTTCATTGCACTGCACTGGAGGTAAAAATAAGTCATGAGGCCATGGAAGCAAGGTGGGAGCAAGGTCTTAAATGGGGATCCATGCGTGGTGATTCTTCACTAGCACCAGTTTCTGCTCACCTCAATAATTATATATGGGAAAAACGGCCAGGAAAAGTGGACGGGAAAAACAGACAAGGGAAAGGGGATGGGAAAAGCTATGGCTGGAAACTGCTGCATGGAAATGCCCGAGAAGATGGACCGCGATCTGGTGCAACTTCAATACCTCAGGGATAATGGTAAATTAAGTAGGTACAGTTTAACTGTATAACGGAGCAAATGACATTATATTTGCTAGTCTCAGACCAGTGTAGTGGTTATAAATGTCACTATTGATCCAAGTATGTCAATGTAGGAACTGGGTAATTTATGGCAACGCAATATCTATATGTGTATCAGCAGAAGAACGGGAAGCTACTGTAAGAGGTGAATTCAGTTTTAGAGAATTATATTTCAGTCTGCCAAAGAAGCACTTTTGAGGGGACTCGTCTGGGTATTTGAAAGGGAAAGAACTTTGTAAGGCTTTCATTAAGAGCTTTATGTCTTGCATTTTTCTCATTTGAAAAGCTTGATTTACAAAATTTTTTGTAACTCAGATTGACTTTTTTGTTTTGTTTGCACATTTCAGAGTAGTGAGATGAGATACCAGGGTTTGTTGGTGTTTGGTTTTGCTTGGTTTGTTTGGTGTTTTTTTAATTTAATTCAAAGAGCCTCCAGTTCCTTTATGAACTGAAAACTCAATCAGTAGTTACTTTCTATATTAAGTAAATTTAAAAAGAGAACATAAGCTTCTCATAACCATTTCCACACCTACACACGTATCATAGAGGTGATGAATGGAAATAATTTGCCATCTTGTATAGGTCTGTGTTAACTGAAAGCTGTTGTTTTTCACATTGAACAATTACAGCTGCAAATGACAACATATGTTGGCTCACAGGGATGTGAAAAGAGCATCTTCTGTGCTCTTTATAAATCCCCTGAATGTCTTATGAAATCATAGGGCTTGTATTTTTGGATCTGCTGCTTCACTCCAAAAATTGTTACAAAGCTAAGAAGTTTTATTTTAAATAATGAATTAATAGAATCATACTACTTTGTGTATTATTATCATTAAACATGGATAAACTAAAATGTCATGGCCATGAATTTGATTACTTCATTAGATGTATTTGTTTGTTTCCTACCAGACATTATTAAAATGGCATATGGAATTTTACCATGCAGATCTCACAGAGAAAGGAATGTGAAAGTCCCATAGATTGTTCAGTAATTTTTTTATGTAAAAGCTGTTTTCTTGGGGGTTTTATTTTGTAAATCGTGCAAGAGAAGAAACAGAAATCTAACTCTTGGGAAGCTTTATTCAATTTATTTCCCAATCAATGTCTCTTTTGAAGATGTTTATTGTACAGTTTTTAATATGATTATTCATACTCAAAATATAGCTGGAGGATATTTTATGAGGATAATTAGGTTAGGTAAACCTAACCTGTTTTTATTTTCATTGTTGTGTACTTGTTATTCTGAAAGATACCAAATATTGTGATTTGTTGTCTGCCAGATGATGTCTGCAGAAAATAGGAAGCTAAGAAAATAAAACTCCACCCCTCAGAAAGTCATTTTCATTTTTCATTCACTTTTATACTAGGAAAAAGGGATAGAAAACCCTCTATAAGTACCAGTCATCAGTGTGAATGTGATCATTTTATCCGTATAAACCCATGTGGAAATTCAAAATACAAATACATATAGAAATAGACAAATCTGCCATTATAGCTAGAATTAAACTTTGGAGATTAAAATCAGTTCTGCTAACTATTCAAACTTCCTTTCTGTAGGTAATCAACTTAATGCAACCTGTTAGAATATGCTTCCATTGATTTATAGTTTGACATGGAAATGTGAATAGCTGTGTACATTTATTAAAATAAAAAGAACCCTCTATAAGTGTAATTTTGGTGACTTAACTAGGTGTTGATGCCATATTTTATAGTCTGGAAATATTAGTAAGAAAAAAATACATTTTTTGAAAGACTAAGTGTTAGTGCTGGAGAATTCAACATTTAGGGTGGAAAAAACTTGGAAGCAAAATATTATACCATAGCTGGAAATCAGTAAACATTTACTGTTCCCATTTGATGGTGATTCAAAAGGGATCTTTCCAGACTCTAGAGAGAGCAGTGAAGCCAAATGCTTTCAGTGCTTCCAGGGACCAGAGGCCTGAACTGTTTCTCCTTATTTTTAAAAAAATAATGTCAAACCCTTGTGCTCGGCTCAAGTTAGAAGAACTAAGTTCCTGTCTGTTTCGTGATACAAATGGTTATTATAATGTTATATTGAGCCTAGTTATTTTTCCCCTCATCTGTGAAGCTGTGGAAAATGGATTCATTAATGCATCTTTCTCTCAATGATTTGGTTTCTTGTTCTCTTCCACATTAAGAGTAATTACTTTCCTACAACCTGGCCTCTTTTGATGAGGACTACTGTTTTCCAAATGTAAATGGTTATTGATTTGCCAAAAAGGGTCTAATTTAGAAGTCTGAGAGTGTTGCACAGCTGGGAAGAAATTGAAAAACTGGCCAAGTCATTCATACTGCACTTGGCAGTCACAAAGCCAAAGCAAAGACTGATTTTTGAACTTGTTTTCCAGTCATTTCTTTTTGGTGATTATGCATGGGTTTAATACTGGGTATCAATTAAAAATCTATTTTAAATTTAAAGGACGGCTTTGTATTACAATAGCAGCCATCCACAGTGCCTTTTCATGTTCAAAATATCACTGCAATGAATGAGCATCTGTGGTTTTTTCACATGGGCGGACTTGCATGATATTTTATTTTCAGAGAAATTCCTGTATTAGTGGCCTCACTGATACCATTACAACTATTTTTGAAGTAAGATTAAAGTACGGCTTTGCAGGAATAAATGAGGGACAGATTCTTCATCTCTTTCTGTATTTAGAAGTCTAAATGTCATCACTGTTACACTGAATAGGAATGAACTTGGAATAGCACAGCTCAATGTGTCTATTTGAAATTTAAGGTATTTTGAAGTGACTGATAGTGTCAGAATATGGTCAGTATGGAATTAGAAAAATTCTTATCTCTGATTCTATGATTCTGACGTATTCTGATAGATGACTGATCTATGAAAATTTCAAATGCTAGTGTTGTAGTACTTACACCTTTTTTAAAATTGTACAATGATCATACCATGTAATACAAGGTATAGGAATGTTGCAGGTAAAATTAAGAAAACATCTGAATCAAACTTCCAAGAGTGATTTAGGGAAGGTAATAACTGATCTGTAGATAAGCAGAGGCACCTCACTACACTTTTAGCAGGATATTCAAGAGCATCTTTTTATGTCTTTTCCCTTTTAGAATTCAGAACCTGGTTTTAAAATAGTTAGATGCCTGATAACATTTTAAACATCTAAAATGCCTGAAATGGGGTCTTTCAAAACCTGCCTGTGAAAAACCAGTGAACCTAGGATTCAAAGGGTAGATTCCTCCTCACTCTTCATGAGAAATCAATAAAAATACACTTTGACACAGCATGTGGCATTTGTCTTGCTTCTTGGTCTCTTATCCTTCAGAGAGGAATCTATAAACCTCATTTTAGGCCTTGAAACCAGGTTCAAAACCAAACGTGGTTATTGCGATGTTCAAGACTGCAAAGTCCTCAAATTATTCTGAGTGAGCGTCACTACAGGGAGCTTGGTGCCTTAATCTCACGTGGACTGAATTAATGAGGGTTAGCATGCCGGGCAATGGGAAACATAAACCAACTGATAGCACTGGGAAAGAAAAAAGTTAAATTCTAGCTTTCTTCTGGACCTGAGGAGCCATTTCAGTTAGGTGCCACTGTTAAAATGAGATTCAGCACTTCAGAGAAACTGTATTCATGTTTCTTCATACAACATAACTGTAACTGCTCAGTTCCTGGGGAAATACTCGTAGGCATCTAGCAAAAAGGCATTCTTTATCAGAGTGTTTGCTTTCTTTCTTCCTGAATACAGTTTGAACAGCACACAGGAATACAAGTTTTCATTCAGAAGCAAGTGAGAAATCCCAAAATCGTAACTAGGGGCATAGGATGTTCAGCTGGCAAGTAGGATCTTAGGCCACAGATATACTAGTAAATTGAACGGTGCCTGGATGTGGTCTCAGCTAGATTTATTTATTTATATAGATGTACCTTTGAGGTCCAGATCTCTATTTGCAGAACTCCTTGTGACTTTTGCATTATACAAGAACTGGATTTAAAAAAAAAAAAATAAAAAAAAAAAGAAAGAAAAAAAATCCAAGGGGGCTGAATTAATGTGTTAGATACGATCAGTCTTTCAAAAGTACTGTAAATCCAGCTTTTCATGGGACTTACACATAATTACACACACGTCGGGATCACTCTCCTTATTTTTAGATATCTCCAGTGCAGATATCTGCATCTGTTTTGATGACTCCAGGCATTTTCTGTAACAATGGAAAAAAACCTTTTAGAATGAGATTAATCAGACCCACATTAGACATCCACAGTAAGACGACCGTGTTGCAGAAGTACCTGTTTTTCTCCACTCACACAAGGGCTTTGAACAACAAGCTTGGACACAGGCATCTTTTCCTGGTCACTTGAATGCTGTACCCATCTTAGGAGGGAGAATAGCTGCTATAACATCAGCTCAAATTCAACAATGCTTTGAGGCACAGTTATATATTCTTAAGTGCATCACGGGCAAAAAACTGCTCTTGGGAAGTAGATTGTTACCTGTTTGCTCTCCCTGGCTGCTCCACACACCTGGATGGTTAGATTGGGCACACGGGGCTTCCCGTCTGCGTGTTCCTGTCTTTGAGTCTAGCTAATCAAAATTAGCTGTGTTCGCCAAGAACTAATATTTTAAACAATTTAGGCTAATGATACTGATTTTGACAGTAACTAGCTGTAAAGAGCTCAGCCTCCGTTATTACTTGACCACAGGAACAAATCTGAAAACCCACAGACCTGCAGGGAGAGAGTAATGGCAAGCAGCTGGGGCTTGTAACTGGGGGCATCTGAGTCTGTGAAATGGCTGGCCAGATGCCCAGACAGGTTTTGTACGTAGCTACTGATGAGTTTTTTTCACTGTCTTCTTATTAACCTCTTGGGGAGGTGACTGCCCATCAGCTTGCTCCTGAAAACATCTCTAATGCCAAAGTCCCTCTGTGCACGAGGCATAGGTGGGAAGACCCACCCAGCTTAGGTGTTGGAGGAACCAGCCTTCAGTATCTGCATATCTTCACATTTCTGGCCTTGGATGTTACGTTGCTGTGCAGTAGTGTTTACTGAACCTTTCAATTTTCAGTGATAAGAACCTGGTGAACATGATGAATCTTCTAGACACCATTTGCTAGGCTTAAAAAACTATACTTTCAACAACACCATGGGTGTACCCAAACGACACTTTTGTTAATGCCATCTAAAGACATTGTTAGTTATATCTCCTCCTCAATAACTGCCTGTTATTCCACTGTGATTTCAGCTATTTAAAAACAAAAAAGAAAGCTTTTGGTCCAAGTACATAGGGTGTTACATTGCCAGTGTGCTCGGGTGTCTTCTAACCAGTATGTCACTACATCCTGTGAGGGGAAGGTGATCACACAGTTTAATTATTCAGGCGCAGGTTGTCGAGAAAACAAGCGTGTTATGCATCCATAAATGACTACGCCCCCAATCAGAGGTAACCTGACAAAAAGCTGTGCTTTTTGTGTACTGTACCGAGTCTGAGTTTGTGAGAGGCTAAAATAATTGCTCTGGGGAGTACGGAACACGCTCAAACGCTTAATTCATTAGCGGTGCAATTACGAGACAAGAATGTCAGCAAAGGCAGGAGTAAATGGAATGCAGTTCTTACCTCTAGTAAAATCCACGTTTCAGAACTGATCACAGTATAGCAAGGGGAGAGGGAAGGCTATGTTCCAATTTATTTTAGTTTAGATCTATGACTATGCATTAAACTATTTAGGAAACCCCACATTCTATGCCCAGTCCTGTTCTTACTGTATTCAGTAGTACAGCTTTCATTCTGGCAGGCCTGTTAGGATGGAGTAGATGACACCTTAATTCATGTATCCCGGAGAAATCAGAAATATTTTTGTGAACATAGGTCAATGTAGTTCACCTCAGCTAGCTAATACAAGCTGTTTTGCCACGTGTTTATTTGTACCCATGGAGCAAAGCCACAAGACATTACACCAAGAAAACAAATTAGTTTCTCTACAGTCAGTTTTGGTCAAATGTACTTACTTCCAGCTTTCTCAGTGAAGAGCTTATACGTTCCACAATGAAGATGAAAAGCAGTTCTTGTACTCGACAAGAAAACAGGAGACATTTGATAGTAAGTTCTTAAGGATCTAAATCAGAGAAGTTCCATGTTGGTTTTGGAGCAGTCCTTTTTTTCCCCATTCTCTTATTAGAGTGTGTAAATCATTGTATTTCTTTTCACATTCACAGCAGGACTTTTTTTTTCTCATTGTGACTGGCTGCACTGAAATACCAAGCAAGGTGAGAGGGGATGTTTCTCCGCATCGGAGATGTGGGTGAGTTCCTCAGTCACATAGCTGTGATGAGATCCAGCTGTTCAACCCTTGTGTGCCCTCAGATGTTTAAGCTGTAAAAACCTCAGCACTGTTTCCAGCTCGGGACCTGTAGGAGCACACTAGAAATACAGACCTTGTGTCTTGCACTTCTTTTATCTATAGCACTACCAATCTAGTTGTTTGGCCACAAAATTAATGCTGTCTGAACTAGACCCTCTTTTATCTCAGCCACATATCCTTCAGCTCTCCCATGTCCTCAAGGACCTCCCTCTTCTGGTTTATCACTTAAGGCTTTTTTTCAAGGACATCCAATATATTTTATACTTATTTAATACCCAGACTTTTTGGAGGCTTTTATAGCACCTTTTTTATTTGCTTATCTGAAAATATAGATAGAGATAACAAAAATAAAAACAAAGTCTAGCTATGTTTTCCTGCCTCAGTTTCCATATCATTCTCTAAGGAATTATTCATGTTCAGAACCATTGTATTTGGGGATATGCTGGGTCTTCCTCTAAAGTCCATAGTTTGTGAATTACACCATATAGCTTTTTAGAATGTGAAGCGTTCCCAGCATCTTCTGTTGACTCTGTTTAGTCCCATGGTGAAGCTGCCTTCCATGACTGTTTTAAAATATTAACACGTCCCTCCCCAAAAAACCCCACATTTAAATCCATGGTTTTTTTCCTGCTCAAAAAATTCCTTGCTTTGGAAATGAAGAAGCAAGTTTCTTATGGTTTTGATTTGCAGAGAATATTAAACAAAGATTGCCATAATCCTCCAAGTTACATGATCATGGGGTGCGTAGGGCAAAGGTGTCTTTGATATTCAGGAATGTCTTCTATATTCATGCTTCTATATTTTCATGCTTCTATATTTTCATGCTTCTGTATTCATGCTCGAGAGAGTGATGTTCAAGGCAAGCGGTTGTTGAAATACCCCAAATGAGAACGCAAGTCACAAAGACAATTAAAGGAATGCATTTAATTTAGATTTTTTTTTATTTTTTTTTGCTATGACTACAGTTTCTGGAAACCTGTTCTCAGAAAACATAAGTTAAGTTTAGGTTATTTTGTTTTTGTCTTCAGCAGAGGTTTTGGAACTTTTATCTTAATGCCATATTTTATCCAGGCACGGTCATCTCAATAGACTTAGCGGCATCTGCCACTCGTGTTGTAGGAGCTGTTACAGTAGTCAGGCAGCCTCCAGATTTGTTTCCAACACCTACAGAAACTGGCTAGCATTGATTCTTCGGGCACCTTATGGGCCAGCGGCCTTGCCATGATTCTCAGAAATGTCACTTGCTTTTTCTGGATTCCCCTGTAGGGGACCGGGAGGGTCGATTTCAATTTGTTTTCTAATTTCATGTGTCAATAGAAAGGAAACCTTCTGAGGTGACCACAGATTGGTTGGTGAAAGTCTGGTCTAACAGTTGTTACATATAGACTAATTCCCCGAGTCTTTATTTAAGCAATTTAAGCTCAAATTTGTTCAGATTGTTCAGGAGCCTGATCATTGATTTAGCTGGGATAGATTGAGGCTTAAGGATCTCTGTTGAATACCAAGAATTCACCCAAAGATGAAGTATTCTAAAATGCTCTTTACTTTGTATTGAGAAAAAGATCACTAAATACAGTACAGATTTATCCCATGCAATATATGCTCATCAAAATTGAAAATTATATGTCTAATTTAGTTTTGATTCTTCAGAGCATAGAATTGTAGCGTTTTAGGAAAAAAAAACACTTAGAGCAACAGCAGGATAATACTTTAATATTTATTAAGTACACTACAAATGCCCCAAATAACTCTAACTTCTCAGGATATTTTCAACATAATAATAAGACTGCTATTCAAAACATTCAGTAGTAAGGGGAGTTTGGAGTACCTGGTCACTAGCAAAGGTTCATGTTTTTTCACATATACTCCGAAGAATTTTCTGAAGAGAAAAGAATATTAAGTACAGATGTTCTCCCTTTTATTATCCACAGACCCTTGGGGAAATAAAACATTTTAATCGAATTTGAAAGACTGTTTGCAAACTGCTGACCTAGAAGAAAAATCCCTGGAAATCATTTGCGAGACAGTTTCTTACAGATCCACTGAGTAAACTGTCGTGTTGCTTCAGTTACAGGGAGAAAATACAGGAAGGGTGTGCAGATCTAACATCTGTGTTCTTTTGAAAGGTACAAGAGAAAATACAAGACATAGTTGAACACCAGCAGGAAAAAAGCAAACTAACACCATAATCGGCTATAATGTTAAGTGCCCAGCATTCTGGTCGTTTTCTGCTAAAATAAGGAAGAAAAGAATGGCCTTTGAGGATACAGTTTAAGAATCAACAGAAAGGAGGAGAGAAGGAAAGAATAATATTGGTCTCGGGTAAGTACAGAAAAAATGTTCCTTTGTCATATGTCCCATGGGGACATTATCCATGTCCCTCAGATAACTGTTCTCTCTCAAGGTACTGTGACAAAAGAGGATCATCATTATACCCTGAAAGCCTGTTGGCTCTCTTTGTCACTGCAGCACACTCTTCACTCCTATTGATCTTCTTGTCCACTAGGACCCCCCCGTACCTTTCATGGAGCTGCTCCCCCCACTGGGTAGATCCCAGCTGCGCTCCTGGATTATCTAGTCCAACTCCTGGTTGGACTAGATGATCTCCAGAGGTTCCTTCCAACAATTCCTGTGATTGTGTTTTCCCAGGTGCAAGACCTTACACTTTTCTTTGATGAACTTCCTAAGATTCTCTTTAGCCCACTCTTCCAGCCTCTCCAGGGTCTTCCTGCAGGGTGGCTATCTCTTCCAAAGTGTCTACCTTACCACTCAGTTTGGTGTCACCAGCGAAGTTCATCAAAGTACACTTGATCCCATCATCTTTATCACTTATGAAGATATTAAGCAGCAGTGGACCCAGAAACAATCCCTGGGGGGCCCTACTTGTCACAGGTTGACAGTTTGAAAAGGAGCTATTTTCCACCACCCTCTTGGTGGGGTCTGTTAGTCAGTTCCCCACCCATTACGCAGGCCAACTTCTACACTGTCATATTTCAGCATTGCTGCTCTTATCTTTTAGTCTTACACGATATCATGTGGACTGGACTGATGAGGCTCAATTTGGAAGGAGGAAAAGGGTCAGCTGATATTGCCCTACCCTGATGATGGTAGATAACACTCTCTGAAAATGTGCAGTATGTTCTGATAGCAGAAGAAAACAAGGATAACCTTTCACATTTGTCCCCTCTGGAGAGCAATGACTTATACTTGCACCGGAATACCCAATTTAGCTGCTAATGATACTTACCTATTTATGGATTTCTTCAGAAGGAATATTTTATCGACACTGTTGAGAGCAGAGATACCCTTTCACTGATATTACATAAATGGGGAAGAAAAATGTCAGCTATTAACATTTGTATAACTAAATTGCCCAGAGATCAACACACTATTTTCAGATTTCATGCAAAGCGAGTAAAATGCTGCCAGTAACCTCCCTGTATTTCTCATACCTCTTGAAATTCATTCTTCCTATGGAATCCAAGGATTTATTGTTTTGTATTCCACAGTTATGACTGTGGATCTCTCTGTAGAAGTGAAGGGATTCACTAGAAACAGTGAAATCTTTGTATATTGTTTCCATTGAAATAAATAAATAAATAAATAAATAAACAAAAAACCCCAACCCAATCTTGGCTCTATATATGCATATATAGTATGCATATATTACCATTGACTTTGGAAGAAACAACATGCCTGTTTGATTTTTTTCAGATGTGGAGCCAACAGGGATCTCTCTGGCAATGGGTCTGTAAAATTACTTGAAATTTTTTCTGCATTTTACTCTGGGTTTTTGCAAGTTGGTTATCAACTTGCATCAAGGAGTGCTGTGTGAGTAGCCGTGGTTTGTGACTGGGTTATGTTTATTTTGGGCTCCAAAGTGACACCGTTAGGCTAAGGAAAACAGAACAAGTTTTCGAGCAGTTCAGATATTTCCTGGAAAGACATGTTGAGCTGAGAAGTTTTCGAGGAAAATGTAGATCATCTTAGTTTTAGAGCCTGGATGTATCTAAAAAGAACATGCTTGATTCTGACCTCAGAAGCAAAGTTGCACTTTTCTGTTAAAGTAGCAGGGGCAGAAACTGATCTTCCAACCGGAGAATTACATATTAAACTTTCTGAACAGCCTCCTGATGTTAATGCAGCAGCAAGTAAAAGCTCTTCAGAATCACAGCCAGATTGTATTGTGTGCTGCATAAATATGCAGAAAGGTGTAAATTTACTGTCTTCTATTAGCTTTTAATCTAATTTAAGTAAAGGGATGATACATAGAAAAATGGAATGCAGTGATAAGGTGTGGTAGAAATTTATAGAATTCAGATTTGTTTAGTTAGCCATTAAAACTTAACTAAACAAAGAAATACTATTGAATGTCAATGGCTACTGAAACATGAACAGTCATTTTAGTTGAAGTTTGTGGACAAGTGGGTAACTTTCTCTACAGTTAATCATTTTAATGCCTATGAATAGTCATATTACAGGAATACTTTGTGATTCATTGGAGTATTTCTTTGTATTACTTTGAGACTTCTGTTAGAGTGAATTTTAAAAAGCAAGAAGGTAAAGTGATTTTCTGATATAGAGTTTTTAAATCTAAAATTTAGATCTTTTTGTTTTAGCTTAGTAGTGAACCCTGAGCCATGGATAGACTTGGCAAAATATCTTCCACAGTAAGAGAAATAGTGTTTTATAACATTTAGATTATGGAAATCTTCTTAGATCTGCCATTTCGGTTAAGTTAGTGTCATTATGTTTTTCTTTCATATGTGGCATTCCAATAAAACATTTATTATTTCATTTTGCTAGTGAGAAATGCAAGAAACGTAAGAGGAAGATGAAAAATCCGTGAAGAAAATATGCGCTTTGTCTCACTTTTTAAATTTTCTCCCAAACTTCTCTTATCTTCGGTGAGTTTGACTGAATCACAGCCTTAAACTTTTGGGTTGAAAACAATCTGAACATTTCATCCATTAAATAGCTTCCACAGAGTTTTTCTGTTCTCTGGTCCCACAAGCATGCTTAATCTCACCTGCTCAGTGAAGTCATTAGATCACAGCACCTCTCTGGGTAATTTATTCTGATATTCAGTGGTGTTCACTGTTAAAAACCTCTTTCTGATGTCTAATCTAAATTTTAAATTGCAAACCATTTGTCTTTGTCTTCTAGCTCAGAATCTCTACAAGTAGGTCTCTTCCTTTTATTTGGCTAGACAATTAAAAAAAAAAAAAGCTTATTTTTTAAGAAAAAATAAATAGGTTTAACTGGATGTTAAAGGCAATCTTTCCCATTTCACTTGGGCATTTCATGGTGACATCTAGAACCTTCTTGGAAGACCTTGACACATTCCATGTCTTTTAAAGGAAAGAAAGAAGTAGCAGTGGCTTATTAATAACATTATGACAAACCAAAAGTGCCCTCTGGCAAAGACATCTCAAGGTGAAAGGACTTCAAATGTTGACAAGGAGGTTTCAGAAATGACTGGGAATTACAGTATGGTGGGAACAGACTAAGGACATATGGAATAACAGGGCAGTGAATATAGGAATGTGATGCAGCAATTTAAAAAAGTAAACAAATAAGCAAACAAAAAGGAGATGGTGTGTGAGATCAGCATAGGCTAAAAAGAGTCTTAAAACTTTTTTAGTGGCTAACATCAACATTATGTCACCAAAGCAAGAACACATTAGATCTTTCTGTCATCATTTTCAAAACAATGTGATCTTCTCTAGAGCATTTTTGAGGGTATTCTTAATACTTTCATCACATTTTCATATGGAAATTTCTTCTTATTTTAACAATTATACCTCAATGCCTTTACTCATTTCAGTGTTCTAACTTGGATATAATCCATCTATATTACATTCCTCATCTGTTTCATCCTTTCCAGTGATTGACTTACATTCTTCCTAGCTGCTGACACTTCACCTTTTTTTTTTTTTTTTCCATGTGTGTGTGTAGAAATTGTTCAAAATGACTGCTTGTAGCAGTTTAATTTTATCTGGCAATTACCTTTAGAATTTCAGTGATTAACATGTCAGATCCTTAATGGATCCAAGAACTCTTCCACTTTTCTCCTAACAGCATCTCTACCTGAAATTAATATTTTTTACTTGAAATTAATATTCCTTTCTCTGTACTTTCCTCTCATCATTTTTTTAATTAATGCCAGAAGAAAGGTAGTAGTGATTTATCATAGGCATTTAAGCTTAGGTAGCAACAGATGTGGGAAAAGTAATTTTGCCCACTTCTGGAGTCCGCCGTCTAATGCTTTTGAGAGGCAAGAATATGAATATTCTGTCTTACGCACTTTATGACAAGGAGAAAATAATGTTATAATAAGGGCTGTTCTGCTATCCATCCTTGTAAAACTTAGTGCTGGGTTCTGAATGGTTTTAAGTGATTCTAAAGTATATTTATAGCCTGGCACAAAGCCACCCAGTGTGTTCAGTGTGCTCTTATCAAACCTTCGGTGACTCAGACAGGACACAATTACTGAACTGTGTGCCAAGGTTCTGTTTTGGTTTTTTTTTTTTCCTGAACTGTTCAGACATTCCTCTCAAGGGTAAAATCTCAGCAGAATTGCCAATAGAAATTATTTCCATGCATAGAAATATGCTGCAAGAAGCTGACATTTAGAGCAAGAGAATGGGGACAGGAGGCTGGACCCAAAGCCTGCAGCTTTCATATTCTTGATTCCAATTTTACTGACTTATCCGTTGCCTTTGATAAGTGTAGAAAACCAAATTTTTGAGCATAAGATGTAATTTTCCCTGCAGTGGAGCTAAAAAGGTAACTCCTAGGACTCTTGGCAGACTTCACTTGTGCTGAAACCACTCTCCTTACTCTTCTGCTTTCCACCCGCATATTTCCTCATCTCTCTGTTCTGGCTACTGCCCACTGTGATAAAAAGGACAGTCTTGAAGTTCCAGAGAGGACTTGCCTCTCCCTTTTCCTTTTCCCCCACTGGGCTGCCTGAAAACAACACCAGCCATCAGATCCAATGAAATTGTTGTCAGTTGATGTGAACTTTATGGGGATCAGGTTCACCATGTTACTCATCCTGTCTGTCCTTGTCCTCCCCGTGTAAGAAACAAAGATTACTTCAACTGAAAATTTTGCTGCTGGAAAGTCTTTTTCTGATTTTCTTACAATGATATCTGATTTATCATTTAGTTATTTTTTTCTTTTTTATGTATATTTGAACATAGATTTCATCCTTTTTAATAAGGATTCATCCAAATTTCACAAAAGCATGAAACAATTACATCATCAGAAACCCAAAATAAGAAGAGAGATAACAAGATGAATGTTTGGGCTAACACTAAATTAATGGGCTCACGTAATATGTATTCTGGATATTTTAAGTTCTGTCTGTATTCAGTTTAGAAATACAGCTGAGGCATTCTAAAGTGATTCTTTCCCACTACTAGCAGTTTAAAAAGACATAGAACAAGATTGAAAAATGAAGTCTCAAGCTCTTGGAGGAAAATATTTCTGGTTTTGATTGTGGCCTCTCCAGGTAATCAGTTGAATTATTTGTAGACTAAATAATCAGAGAAAAGGTTGAGTAATCAGAATTATTTTGTATTCTTTCAGGAAGAGGTCAACCATGAATTCATAAGAGGAGAAAGGTAAAGAGTATTAAAGTACTACAAAATGTTTAATTATTAAAGCATTGTTTTATGGCATCTTACCATTTTTATGAAATATCTTAAAAATAAATATTATGAAGTTTTGTAAATATAGATCCTTAGTTATATCAATTAAATTTTTATCTGAGGCTAAGGATTATCAGTGTATCTTTTGTTTCCAGATGAAAAATATCTTATTATCGGTTTTTTTACCAGTGATATCGTTAATGATAGCAATGAATAAATACATCAATCGGGACAATCCACAGTGGTCCACATAGAGAACATTAATATTCAGGTATTTAAAAATCAATATGTGGATGTGGCTTAGGCAGCCATGATAATAGAAGTAAAGAAAACTTCATTTCTTTTAATGCAGTAATTAGCTTAGTCACTGACATTTGCATAGTTACCTCTATTATGCTATAAGGTGTGGTTGCCACATTACAGTCTTACAGACATAATGTCATCGGTATCCTACTGTCATCTTCCCCTGAATGTAAACCCCAAATCTCATTATAGATTTTAATTACATCACTAGATAGCTTTTGCCTTTCCCTGGAACTATCCTCAAACTTCTGTTTTATTTATTAATGTTGTAGCTGTACGATACGCAATGCAAAATTTTAGTGAAAACTCACCACGTAGTGTGTTTGGTCTAATGGTGATAGTTGGAAATGCACAGTTTAAAAGTGACCAGATGCCCTCTCTACGATGAAGAGTATTAGATTTTACCAAATGTCCTCTTGGTATTGAAAGGACGATTATTAGATTTGCCATTTATTAATGCTCTTTAAAAGGAGCCAAACCAATAACAGACACAGGAGCAAGAAAAGCACTACCTCAAACCAAACTTGAATTCGTTTTTATACCTTCATGTTATCAATCAATCCTACAAAGCCTCCTCTGTGCATAATGGGAGGATCAAAGGTATTGTAGAAGGAAAATTCATTTAATAATTAAAAAAAAAGAAGAAGAATGTGAGAAAGCATGCCCTAGAGATGAAAATATGTGGATAGAAAAATAAATATGTTAACCCCTATCAGAAAAATAAATATGTTAACCCTTATAAAAAAAAATAATTAAAAAAACCCATAAAGTCTACAAGACACAAACTTCAAAGTTCTGGTTCTGATAAGAATTAGCCTGCAATGCCTAGCACAAAGAAAAAAATAAAATAAAAAATTAACCGGATTAGTTGTAAGCAAGTAGCTACAACAGGCAATGAATTTCAACTTGCTTAACAGAATTCATTATTGCTTCTGTAAAACGGCACGTTTTGTGGTGAAGCGAAAACTGGCGTGAATACAAGGATATTCCCAATTTGCAAGGTCAGGAACCAAAATGGTGAGAGGTTTGCCACCCTGGGGAATCGTCATCTGTTTAAAAGCTCCCCTGGGATATACTAAAAGCTGAGGTAGCTCCTGGTGCCTACTGGTACATGCGGTAGAAAGCCATGAAGGTCTGAAGGCTCTCAGCCAGGCATCCTGAGATGTAGTCACATCTCAGCCCAAAGCAGCTCTTCCTGCAGTAAAACTGAGGGCACTGAAAAGGACCGGGAGGAAGGCTTTCATTTAACCTCAGTGCTAACCCAATGACAGCAGTTTCATCAGCCCTTTTAAGTCACTATATTATATTGTTAATGCGCTTAAATGGGCCAGAATGTGTCAGAAAAGATAAACTGGATTTCTCAGGCGTTCATTTCTGAAAAAAAAAGGAAAAAAAAAAAAACCAAACCAACCCACCAGACCCTCTGTCATGTATTGAAGACATTTTGGTGAATAGAAACAGCTTGTTCTGAAGGTTCCTGTGAAGAGGAATTAACCATTGTTTTTCTCCATCTACAGGATCTGAAGCATCAGTAGTTTCAGAATAGAAGTAACATTTAATAATAAATAAGAATAAAAGTAACATTTTTTTTTAAATCTGGAGCTCCTTACAGTATGCATCCTTAATGAAATAATTATTTTTGAGGTCTGCTTCTCCACCCAAGTATGCAAGTTATAAACCAGCGTATCATCACCATTTGCAATAGACTTAATCCCAGTATACTTCAGTGTCAGCAGTGGAAGGAGAGTCAACTGTCTGTGTCACTTACTGGAACTTATAAAATTAAAAAGAGTGCAACAAGGCAGAGATTTTACTCTGTGTTTAGAGAAAGCTAAACATTGAATTTTCTACAATTACCCCTCATTTCCTCTGACACTTCTTAAAAGACAGGATAGCGCAAGAGGTATTGTTTTTTGTAGAAATTTTGAAATGGAGATATGAATGGAGTCAATCAGTGAGAGGAGGCAGATGTCAACAGAAGAGACATCACACCACTGCTATTTAAATGAAATGGTTCCATGAGGAGCTTGGGACTGCAGTGAAAGCCAGCAGCCATCTCACTGCGCTGCTCACTTTATTCTCTCAGCAGCTCTCCCAGATTAATGATCTCGCCCACTCTGTTTTTTTCTGTAGACCAATATGCAGCTGTTAATTATTTCTACTTGGGAATCTTCTGTTTCTTCCTACTCCTTCTACTTCCTGCACTATGACCTACATAGGTTTCTTGGTTTTTTCCCCTGTGGAAGAAAGAATAACGTCAATCTGTATATTTTTTCTGAACATTAGTTACCCTGAGAACAATTTTAATACATTATTAAAAGCAGCGGGGATAATAATTTTCTGAATTCCTAACAAAGCACTTGAATTAGCCAAGTCATTCTTTTATCAAATACAATGGTAAAGAAAACAGGTTTGGTACCCTTTCAGTTGAAGCACAGTTTTACACACCATCGAAGACAGTTTCTTTAAAACCTGCAAATCACTGCCTTGTCAGCAATTTCCTAAGAATAAAATAGTTTTGATTATTCAGTTTTATCTTTTAGTTTTCAGCTGCCTTCTAGTTCTGACTATTTGATTATTCTTCTTCTCAGCTTGTTCCCCTAGTGCCCACAAACCTCCTACCCAGACCCCATCTCTTTTTAGCCTTATAGTCTGACAGCCAACTCAAAAAGGGCAACACAACATGTGGTTTAACATAACACTCTATCCAATACAGCTGTCAATTGTTAACGAAGGGGGCGATCTTACTTTTTCCTGTGTCTCACATGCAGGTCACCTCATCAATCTAAAGGAAAAGAACCCAATTACATATTTATGAATACGCACACATTCCCCCACACAGTCACACTCTGATCAGGTTTATACAGCCAGAATACAGTTGGGAATAAATGTCATTAGGCCTGCGAAAGTGAAAGAAGGAAGCATAAAATACGTTCCTCTGGTGTGGTGAGATAGATCAGATGACGTGAACATCATATGAAACTGCATCCGTGTCCCTGCGTGTGGCTGGAGTGGTGTTAACTTTCTTCATAGTAGCCCATATGGTACTGTGTTTGGCATTTGTGGTTAAAACACCCTTAATAAACGCCAGCATTTGATGTGAATCGTGCTCACACAGCATCAGAGCTTTCTCTTTTTCCCACCCTGTCCCCTCAGAAAGTAGGCTGGGGGGCGGGCAAGACACTGGGAGGGGACACAGCTAGAAAAGTTTATCCAAACTGGCCGAAGAGGTATTCCATGGCATATAATGTCATGATTAGCAATATAACAAATAAAGGAAGAAGACAGTTGGGTAGTGGGTTGGCTTTCAGGTGGGCAGTGTTCAGATAAGAGCTGGGCATCTGTCTGCCTGTAGGAGATGATGAGTGATATCCTTTTTTTTTGGCTTGTTTTCCTATTTTCTCCACCTATTAAACTGGGTTTATCTTAACCCATGACTTGGGTTTATCTTAACCCATGGGCGAAAGCAAGTGGCTATGTAGGTGCTTGGCTACTGGGTAAGGTCAACACTCCACCATCCTTAATGCACAGAGTTACTCTATGTGTATGTATGATGATGCAGAGGACAGCTAACCTGCCTACCTTTAACTTTTCCAAAGGGAGGTGATACCTTCCTTCCAAAGCTTTCCTGAGTTGGAAAATTACAGGAAACCCCAGTGAGGGGGAAGAGACCAAATTTTGTCTTTTACAACAGTATAAGAAACCTCATAAAGGTTTGTTCCACATTATCTTTTCATAACTGCACAAAGAATGTGGATTTGTGTAATGATTGTATGATTCTTAGGAAAAAAAAAAAAGAAAAAAAAGATTGTGGTCACTTTTCAGAGGATCAGGAGTACAACTGGTCTCACAGTATGAGCAAGATTTTCTTGGTTGTTGCATCGTTTCTATTATCATCAAATGGACTTGGATTTGTCTATGATGTCCTGCTATTTCTATGAGAAGTGTCGAGTCAGCACTCCTGCCTCAGTAACAGATTTGTGTGTTGGAAGTGTTGGGTTACTAACTAGCAAGGTGCTTCCTCTGCTGGCCTCTAAACCAACCAGCTTTGTAGTAAGGACGTACACGACAAAGTAGTGCCACGGCTTCAAGAGGAGTAAAGAAGGGGACTGTCAAGAAGTGAAGTGCATTCCTCCCAGTGTCATGAATCCAACATTTTCCATGAGGAGGCATTTCAAAAGGCAGTATTATGACAATGGTATGGTGCCTGCTTAATGAAACCACATGTTCTTGAGTGAGTATACCACTGCCTTTCGCAGCTCTGCCAACAGTTGGCCTGAAAGAAATCATACTAACTAACTTTTGAGTGGATTTTCCACAGATTAACTGTTCAACATGAGAATTGTGACAATGAAGGTCCTTACGCCAGCTTTAAAACAAGATTTTATTGAAGAAAAAAAGAACCCAACAACGAAACCCACAAATGAAAACAAACAAAATCCTCCTGGGTATACAGTTCCTTTCTTTGTATTTTGCACAATGCTCTGTTTCATTCCCATTAAATTCAGCATGATCTTAACACCAACTTGGAGGTCATCAGATTTTCAGTGTAGGACAGTGTAGGGGTAGGGCATTTGGTACTTGTTCCTAGGACAAGCTTTTACTTTATGTATTTATGAAAAGCCTCTCCACCTATTTCATGATTGAAAGTTGAGCCCACAAGTTGCGCTTCCATTTTGTATCATGCAGATGTCTATCAGGTTTCTTCTGGAAATCTGAACATTAGACTTTTGTATTCTCCAGAATGAGTTTGTAATTAATTGCAGCTGAAAAACAATAGGTACCACTGGAAATAACTACTTCAAAATCAGGCCTGATGTCCAGATTTATTCTTTTGCAGCTGATGGAACATCTACCTAAATAGAGACTCCATTTGGTACAAAATTATTCCTTTTTGGCCTATAATAGGTGATTCTGTGCACATCCAGTCTTTCTTCAGGCCACTTATTAGAGAGCATCACCGTATTTTGTACATTGTTAAACCTTGCTGTTTTTCAGCAACAAATACCGACTCATAATATTTTGTTCACGTCCTGCCCTGCCCTTGCCCCTGGCCCACCAAAAAAAAAAGAATTTTTAACTCTGCATCTCCTTTAGTGAAAATAAAACCCCTTTTCATTACTATGTCTCGAAACCAAGAACTCATAGAAAAGAACATAGACAAAACCACAGCAGAGATATTTTATTACACCCCAAAGACTGAAATATTCATTAAAATGTTATGTAATACATTTTAACACTCTTATTCCTTACAAAATGTAAAGGGATAGAACACCTGGAATGATGGCGTTAGACTGTCAGTGAAGTGAAAGAAGTCATCGAAACTAAGAGTAGCTCTATGTTAAAAAATAGTGATATGAAAATAAATAACATGTCCAGAATCTACGCAGATGGAAATTCCCTTGTTTTTCTACTCCGAAATGAAGAAGGTAGGTCATTTTTTAAGTATTCAACAAAGATTCTAATCATATGTATAATCACTGATATTATATCATTTTCTGTGCAAAAAGATTCACACTTTTTTTCCTCTGGCAGGTGTCTGATTTTGAAGGAAATTAGCCATTCAAAATACAGCTTCCTAAACTCATAATCCTTACTGTCCCCTTAATGTTATAATAGAAAATTGCTTATACTGAAATCAAAACCCAAATCCAGGAATTTATCTGCTTTAAAGCAGTTTACTCAGTCTGACCAAGTGTCTATGCACTTCATTTTGGTGCTGTCACTTCTTTGCTGTATCTCTGGGTATACGAATAAGAAACAGGATGTTTCTTTGTCAGATAATAAAAACAAGCACATAAAACAAGTGTAGGATCTCAGTATGATTTTTGGCTTGCAAAAGAGGATAACTTCCTGACACAAATGGTAGGTGAGCCTACCAGGGGAGGTGCCTTGCTAGACCTACTGTTCACAAACAA
>JAOQGH010000012.1:126291580-126310760 GCA_025769975.1 Gallinago jamesoni
TTAATGTGGTTGGACTCGATGATCTCAAAGGTCCCTTCCAACCACTAAGATTCTGTGATTCTGTGATTCTGTGATAGAGTTTTGAATAGCATCATCTGACCAGAGCAGCAGGCAATAGAAACAGGCTTGTGAAGAAGCTTGCTCTTAGCTATTCATTGCAGGTCACTCCCTGTTTTGCAGAATATATGTGCTTGTTCAATATATAGATATATATATATGGTATGTTGAGAATGATTAATTGGGATCACAGAAATTTTCAGCTTTTTGTTTAACCTCTGTGAGGATAACATGTATTTTCTCAGGGATATGACAATGCATACAAGTGAAATGCAGTCTAATATATAATGTCAGATCAGAAAGTCTGTTTGATGACTCCACATAAGAAAACTTAATTCCTTCCTGATATGATACAGTACAATGTAATCTGATTTAAACTTCATTATAAATGACTGAAATTATATGGAATAGATTCTCTGATACAGATTTTATTTCCTTTGGATGAGGACAATATGACATTCCTTTGGATGAGGACAATATGACATTCAAGGTATGTCCATAACAATAAAATACAGTGGAACTGTCATTTTATAATGATTACATCAATACTTATACTAATCCCTAATTTCTACAAAGGGCTTCCGAGAGAATTCTGTAAATTATGTATGCACAGAGATATGAATGTACAATAGAATATTTATATAAATACCATAAAGTATAAGTTTTCTAATACACTGAAATCCAGATAGTATTCTAGAGGACCTGGAAGGAAGCTGTTTTCCAAATGAGTTCAATTAGTCACATATTTGTCTATATGAAATACAAGAAAAAGAAAAGTATTTGAAGAGGAAAACAATCCATTGATATGGACATTATGTTCATGATAAGCCTACATTTCTGTTCCCACACACTAAAATATAAAGGGAGATTGAATAATCTAAGAGGAAAGGGGGAAAAGAGTCCACCATTACTTGGCAAGCACACACTTTCATGATTTCTTCTCAACATATAATACATCTACCTCTGCATCCCTCAAGCAAAACAAACTGCCAATTATGCTCCATTCATAGGAGGAGGGAAGAGGTAGGGAGGGTCTAGAAGCTAAAGCCACCAGCTTTGTGTACCATTTAATGGTAGGTAACACATATTCCCTGGAGCATAACCTTAAATTATATTCCCCAAAACTGATATTCTATTAAGAGGGCTGCTGTAATGCACGTGTCTGACCAGACTCCTTCCTCCAATTGTTGTTCTTAAGACACTGGTGTCTCTGTCTTGCAAATGTCCCTGTAATGGTTAAAAATAAGTAACAGCAATGGTGCAAAAACAAACTATTCACTCTACCTCATCACTTTCAATGCACATACAATCTAAACCCCTTTCAATATAAAGCCAGAAGTCCAGTTCTCACCTCAAAGGCTGCCCACAGCAAACATAGATCTTGCGGTGGCCCTGAAGTCCAGTTTAGCTACAGGTATAATGTAAAATATCTACTTGCAGTTCACAGAATGTAGGAGGGAAGGAACAGAGTCGCCTACTTATGGAGACAAGATAGCTTGTTAAAAGCATCCTTTCTGGCATCTGAGTTTATTCCAACATTTTAACAGTTTGAGAATGGCTGCTGTTTTCTGGTATTTCTCATGCCTTGAAGGTCAATTATGTCTTAGTACATAATGCATCAACCTGAGGAAAACATTTTGTTGTCTAATTGCCTATTTTAGAACCTGTTGTTAAAAAACACAGGTTAAATGTTGTGTCGGAGAAAGAGATTGATGAACTGCTTGGAAAAAAGGAATATCTCCAGCCTGGATATAACGACCTCCACAGGTGTGGGCACAGTACCTCTGGTTTGTTTGTTGGCAGATTTTATTTTTTTACCTTGCCAGCAAATGCTAGGTTGTGTCACCAGGAGATATCAGTGAGCATGAGTTGTAATTTAGGCCAGCTGTCCTTTTAGGAAGCAACTCATTCAGTTGAATTATTAATTGGTGTAATCAAAGAAAGTGATACAGACTTTCCAGCTCACCATCATTTAGACTATTGGATTTTTCAACCGAGTCCAAAAATCAGTAAATCTGTGGAGGGAATACATATATCGTCTATAAACACTTCTCTCCTAAGCGTGCAGCTGACTATTAGCACCTTTCTAAGGGAGGAATTTGAAGGCCTTTGTCTTGAAGGCACCAATGAAGTCCACGTTCATACTGAAATCACTACTGCTACCATTTGTATTAGCACTCAACTGCCACATTTCTGTTTCTTAAAGCACATGTATGCTCCAAAATCTTCACAGGATCCTTGTGGCCATGTAGTGACAAGCTTTACAGGCAAAATGAGTGCTGCAATGTGGGTTAGTAAAACTGGTAGCCTTTGCATAACCGTCTGGCGCAAAGCCCGTGGGGTGGGTGAACAGTGCACGGTGGGTTGCCAGCACTTCCACAGAAAAGCTGAGACGGCTGGTGGTCAGGTTCATACAGTCCCCTCTGCTATATGACGTGCAGCTGGTCTCCAGATAGATCTGCTCGTAACATCCTCAGAACCTTTTGCTACCTCATTTCAGCTGCGGCCGAGGATTTGGACTTCCCACCAAAACAGCAGATCCCCTCTGACAGCCACGCCGTCCAGGCTGGCACTGGCATCACAGCTGAATTGCTTGTGGTTCATTAGCTGCAAGCCTGCTGCCCTGACCTTTTTTAACAGATGAAGAAACTTCAGTCTTTGTATCTCTCATTGACTGCCCTCTTCACCCTGCACTGATCTTGGTATTTGACCGCATATTTGGATCAATGAAGGAGGTTCATATTAGGTCAGAAATTTGTTCTTAGATTTAAATATCCTTTCTGTAAAGGAGAATACTATCTCTGTAACAACTATGGCCTGACACTTAACTGTGGCTGTTAATTCCACCTCAGAAGTGCTCCCGTGCAATGTTTAAAGATTGGATGATGTGACATTTTGTACTGGCCAGGAAAAAATACATCAAAACTTTTCCCCACAATATTTATTCTTTAAACCTCCTTTAAGTAAATATTGCATATACCTGAAAACATTCTGCAAACCTCCAATGTCAATAATGTATATTGTTTTAGTTGTTGCTAGGTGATTATTATACTATTTGAGCACTTTTTTTTCAGCTTCCCACAGAAGTTGAGGAGAATAGACAGAACAGTGGAATGGGCAGTGGAATATTCCATAGCATAGACGTCGTGTTTGGTGTAGAAATGGAGATTAACAGTGGGAGAAATCCACAATCACTGCTCAGTATGGGCTGGGCAAACAATTCACCAGGTGGTGAGAGTGACTTGTGTTGTATTACTTTATCTCCCAAACCTTATTTCAGAACTATCTTTCAGCTGTACAAGCTCATTCAGTTGCAGCCAGGAAGTTCATTTGATCCCTAAAAAGCAGCAACCAACATAGTTGGTCTTACAGAGAGAATATAAAACATAACGAACGTAAAACACAAAACATAACATAACAAATTACAAGCAGCAAAATTAAACAAATGTGGTCTCTCTGCCAGCTAGGCTACTTTCAATTCAAACCACTTTTAGTGTGACGGTCTTCAGAAGCTTCTCATTTAACACTGTCAACACATTTTTCTCCATTCACAAAATAAATCCTGCAAAATATTCCCTGCTCCAATCATGTTTCAATGAAATATCCGTACATATTGCAGTCTGAGAAAGTTGCTGTGTTATCCACTTGCCTGACCAAAAGCAATTCTTCACATACTCTCTTTCACTAAGAAATAAGAAAACAGGTAGTCACCATAGAACTATATTGCTCTGCCTTAGGGTCCCAGTTCTCACCTCTAGTTCTAAAAGTTGCAAGAAATGAAGCTGCATTCACAATTAAGGGCTTCTATTGAAAGCTATTGGTAGCCTGTCCCTCTCTGGCGTACCTGTGCCTCAGTCAAGTATATATTTGAATTGTAGGTGACTAAACTTGCAGCTGCTGAACTTTTCTGTTACCATTGTCGTAAAAAGTACATGAAACTGTGTAGTAGGTTCTTTAACCACTCTAACGAATTGCATTGCAGAATTATTTAAAGGTTATTTTTTTCAATTGTGGAGACAATAACTGAAAGATGGTTCTACTGTGATGAGAAAAGCTAAATTCATCATGAGTAGCAACTCCTGTTTAGATGTAGATGGTCAATAAAAATCAAAATCAAGAGGGCCTAACAGGAATAGAAAGAAATCAGCCAGAAGTCACATGAGAAGTTAACAGCAAAGCTATGGAAAGGCATTTTCTTGGTCTTCCCATAGATCTAGTTAAAAGACATAAGGAGAGTGTAACAGAGAAGAAAAAGTCCATAATCATATGAATCATATGTATGTATCCATTCTCAGTCCAGTACTGACAGTGACCTACTGTCTCTCTCACATGTTTCCTCCGTTATATTTTTGTCCCCTTCATAAATATAGAAAATTTGATAAGGGCTGCTTTACTAGATAAAGAGTCAGGCTTTTGCATAATGTTGCCATGTTGGCTTCTTTATATTCTTCATAATACTGTGGAACTATTATGTAAGCTTCAAATCATTACCTGATATTTCAGCTCCCTAGGTTTGAAAAAGCTATACTAAGTCACTTGAAGCACTTTTGTAACAGACTGCTGATCATTTGTTTTGAATGGGGAACATTTTGCAAGGAGACAGGAATCGTCAGCCTAAAAAGAGCTGTCAGATATATGAGATTGTGACACCAACGTAGGACTTGATGAATTCAGGGATGAAAATCTGAATACTGCAAAATTATCTGTTAAATTGCAAGAGGCAAAAGTGGACAAAGTAATTGCTGTCCGAACTATAAGTTGGTTTTCATGGTGCTCATTTTTCAAAATGTTCTTGATCACCTTTGCAGCCTTAATTGAGTGGTATGCAGAGCTCTTCTAATCAGGGCTAGTGAAACTGAGTAAGTAGATTCTAGGTCATACATTTTTAGACTAGTGACTGAAAAACTTGTGTAGACTGAACAGGTAACCAATTGACATAGTGCTGGTGGTTTAGAAAATGTGTTCAGTAAGGACTTTGCCACGGTATTTTGGCTATAGTGTAGAGGTGTTCACTTTGAGGAATGCTCTTCCTTTCACTCCTTATGCAGGTAGAACTGTCGCTGGAGCAAGGGCACCCTTGGTGCAGGCTTCTGATCGGTGCCTGATTTCATCCTGGACTCAAGCATGTGAGGCACCAAACGCTGGTCTGCTCCAGGAAGGCAGATGAACATGTGCTTAACTTCCTTGAACTCTGTCGGAGCACTCTGTGCTTGACCACAACTAAAGTTTGAACCAAAATACTTGTGGTTTGTAGGCAGCCATCCCACCACATGAACCATGGTGTTCTCTGGATGAGCTTTTGGTAATTGTGCTAAACTGCTCTGGGCTGAAATCCACTCTGTTCCTCCCATTGTTCCTCTGCATCTGTGCCTACTCCTTACACTTTTCCAACACTCTGCTATTTTCCATGTAAGAAGGAAGAGTGGAAAGGACTGACTTCATTTTCTGCTTCTATTAGATGTATGTGATTCTATGTGGTGCAGGTAACTACCTGGTGATGTTTAGTGCTTTGTCTGCTTTTCCTGACTTCGAAAAATAGCACCACCCTTTTAAGCGCAAGGAATCTTCCTGCCTAGCAGTGGGAACTGGGCTTGCTGTGAGGTTACTGAAGATGGAGGCAATTACAGAGAGAGGGGGTTCAATGAATTGCAGGTTTTCTGATTTAGTTTCTGTTTTCTCTCCTTTTACTCAAAGTCACCTATAAAACACATATTGTCTTTCCATGTATGAAGAAATACGGCCATTCATAATTTCCTGGAATGATGTGTAGGACCTATTTTATCTAATTAAAATAGAGGACCCCATTCATTTTTTAAATATTTCTCTTTTGTAAAAAGACCCTAATTTTGTAGAAAGACCTTCTTTTAAAAAAAGACCCTCATTTCCACTGGGAGATGGATGTATTGAACGATTAGAAGAACAACAAGGGCTATTTTGCCTTGACACAGTACCTATTTTCCTAGATGAAAGATCAAAAAGAATTGAAATACCTCTATTTTATAACTGATTGTGTGGAATTATGTATAAATCTATTGGAGGTCTTTTCAGGGATTTTTTTTTTTTAAATTTATGTATGCCCACATCAATCTTTCAGGGCCTTTTGTCTCTTTGCTGCTGTATCCCACTGCCTGTCCTTTGATTTTGTGCAATTTCCTTACTAAACTAATATTTATGTGAACTGATCATGACATCCTTTTTGACATTTATTTTGTAACATTTAATAAAGGTTAGAGTAAATGTAATGCCAAAATTACCCCGTAAAAATTCATCACAATGTTTTGCAAAGTAACACAAAACACAAAACAATGAGAAAAAAAGGGGAGAATAATTCCCTTTATGTAAAACTCTAATTTTGATTTAACTCACACATGGCTAATATGTGTGATTTTATTTTGTGGAATGTGCTACACCATTGTTTTCTATAACGTTTACCACATGCTGCCTATTGCTTTTGCATTTAAGAATAGTATTTTGTACTCCAGACAAAATGAAACTAAGTTGTTTTCATATTTTTAGACAAACCAGTGCTGTGATGGTTAAAACACTGGCATGACACATATTATTTCTGGTTGAAAGGGTCGGTGAAGAGCCAAAAATGCCTGCTCTGTGGGATTCTATGCTATTTAATGCATGTTGTTATTTACCCTGGGCTTTCTAGGCCGGTGCCATTCAATTCTGCTGAAGTGCTTGTATGTAACTTTGAAAATTATGGGTGGGATTATCAGTTTAGTTTAAGATCAGCAGGGCTAAAGCTGAATTCCTAATCTGTCTTTCCCCTTGTCTCTGTCACCTTGGATTACACCACCAGAGGCATGGAATCGGGATGTTTTACACTTCACCTTTGCTTTCATGGTCTGTACATTCAGATTACGTTTACATTTACCATTTATAGTTACATTAACATCTAAGGTTCTTCAGGTCCTCTGTTATTTCCCACCTCACTCAGTGTAGTGTACTTTTTCTGCTCTTAACATCGTACAAATGGTTCCCCTTCAAAATGCTGCTGTTATGTCTTGATAAAAAAGACATAAAAATATTTTGTAACATCTTCTTTTAATACAAGAAGTCAAATGGGTATATGAGACCAGAAAGCAGCTGACTTAAGAAATTTGAACTTCTTGGGACAAAACAGCTTGTGATTTTGCATGTGGTTTGGGGAATAGTGTGAAAATGATGTAAAATGTTTTCCTTGCTTTCATCCTGGGGCTTAAATGTAAAAGAGTGGTTCTCTAGTTCATAGTACTAAGGTCAGGGTGCTATAATTGCAGGAAATGTTGATACAATGAGGATACCCTCATCACGTCATCTGTGAAAAAACAGAAATGTCCTTACATCTCAAAACTGCTTAATAACTTTCTCAAAATGCCAGATCAGCAGTTAGAATTATTTGATGATATAGTAGAAGGCATAATGCACCATACCGGCTAGAAACCTTTAGCTGTCCAAAATCTTGTCTAATTCTCTGCTGGACTAATACCTTACATCGCGTACAGCCAAACAGCAGAAAGTTAATTAAATAAAACATTATAAGTTCAACATATTTATAAATGACGTGGGCAAGGGGACGGAGTGTATCCTCAGCAAGTTTGCTGATGATACCAAATTAGGAGGGCTGGCTGATGCTCCAGAGGGAGCCATCCAGCATGACCTGAACAGGCTGGAGAGCTGGGCAGAGAACCTCATGAGGTTCAACAAGGACAAATGTAGGGTCCTGCACCTGGGGAGGAAGAACCCCAGGCATCAATACAGGTTAGGGATGGATCTGGGCTTTAGCAGGGGAGTTGGACTGGATGATCTCTAGAGATCCCTTCCAACTCTGACAATTCTGTGATTCTGTGAAGTGGCAGGAGGAGCTTAATATTTTGGAGGTGCATTTTTTCTTCTTGGCTCTGCATAACAGTTTTGCAGAAATGTCTTTAACCAGCTGATTTCTTATCACAAAGATGTTTGGGGATTTTTTTTTCCTTCTTGGTTCCATCTGTAATCTTCTTTCCAGTGAAGTGTTTCATTCAAGAGAAGGCAGGAAGCAGAAAAGATAAATTACTGTTCAGCTGTAGATCACAGCTAGTCTTCTGTCATACATACCTTCATATAGAAACTGTATTCTCACAATGCCTTGAACTCAAAGTTCATTCTTTCTATTTATAATAAACAAAGCTTACAAGTCTATTATCAGCACTAGAAAAGATATTTTTTATGGCAACAGAGGACATTTATGATCATCTATCTGATCCTTGTAAGACAAAGTATGGTATTTTATTTGAAAATCAGTGCATTGAATTTGGAACTTTGTGATTCATAACATATTTCTTAAAAATATCTAATCTTAAAGATTTAAGGTTATAGATTATCAACTGCCCCACTAGTTGACTATTTCAGTGGTTAGTTTCCAAACCATCTGCTACATCCTAGCCAGGTTTCTTTTTAAAATCGTCATTTACTAACTGGTTTTAATTTGCTTAGTTTTTGCTTAATTTGCTGTTGCTGTTCATTATCTTTTTGTCTTCCAGATCAAAAAACCTACCATCAGAAATCTTCTCCCTGTGTACTTCCAAAATGTGATCAAGCCTACCTTGTAATTTCTGTCTGAAAAGCTAAATAAATTGAGCCTATTTAATGAATGTAAAGATGGCTCTCAAGACTGTGAAGCACGCTGTTGCTGGGTTTTGAGTGATGACTGTGCTTATAACATTATATTAATTGGACAGTATGGTACGAAACTGGGCTCAATGCTGTATCTTTAAAAAAGACTCGTTCACCTCATTCATTACTTTCCTGTAATCTTCTAAGGATCTAAAGTACTGCCACTGTATTTTTTTTTGGATAGGATATTATAAAATGGATATGCTCAGACCTGAGACTCATATTTGCTTTGCCTATATTATTAACACTAGAAATTTGCTGAGAGAAAGGCAAATCACTTCAGGAAGATACCCCTGAGTCTAGCCAGCTCTTACACAGCTGCAATTGGTAAGATGTCCAGCAGTACAGTGAAGATTTTAAAAAAGGGACAAGTTACGGCCTTGTACTTATGCAAGGAGTATATGTATGTGGTCCTTGGCCACTTCAGGTGAAGTAAAAATGGATTAGTTCAACCAACCACTGATAAAATCCTAGTCCTGACTTCCATTGCCCAGATGAGTCTGATGCCTCTTCCTTGGACATTGGCCAAGATTTCAAGTAGACCGAATATACTATATACATCTAACATTTCAAAGAAACAAAGGCATCCGTAACTACTCTGGAGATGCATTTTCCTTCACATTATTAATTCAGAAACTAGTGTTTAGAAAGCATCCAACTCATAATGGAATTGCTGTAATGGAATTGTTGGGATAGAACTCTTTTTCCATTTCCATTTAATCTGGACATAGCCACTCACAAACTCACAGTAATCCTGTTCGGTCTGGAGCCCAAAAGCTAGTATAATTTTATTAAAAAAAAAAAAAATAAAAAAAATCATCATAAGTTGAATAATAAGAAGAAATGTGCAAAGGTTGAGTAGGTAGGGCCATACAGCTGAGAGAGGCATAGTAGCCAACAGCTGAGAGAAAACAGAGAAGAGCATCTTTGATTTTATAAAGCTTTTAATCAATTGTGTTTCATAGTACGTTTCACATGATTCAATCCAATAAGCAACATTTTAAAATGATCCTTTAAAAGATCTGAAATTTCAGGAATGGTTTTCTATTTATGACCGTACCTGCTGTGCAGTAATGGGAACAATAAAGGAGTGACCGGTTTGGGAAAAAAAATAATAATAATAGTTCATATGCTCTGCAGTGCCATCTACAGTATTTTGGTCAAGACTGAACCACTTCATGGGAAACAATGCATGTTGTTTTATAAAGGAAGAGTAATGTGGAAAATATGAATATACCCATGTTAAACAAATATTAGAGAACTGAACTATAAATTAGCAAGAGTCTTACTAGATTATTATTTTATTTCCGAAAGGTTTTCATCTATGGTTTAAATATGGTATTTTATCAGAAAGGGTTTGAATTGTTTAGTAGCATCTGAACACAGTCAGCAAAGTTAAATTCCTATGATACTGAAAAGAGTTAAATGATGTCATTTTATAGAAATATAACATCATTATGGAAATTACAAATGTACTTGTTACTGCTTTTGAAATAAATCTGCTCAGGTCGTCTTTCTTTGCCTCCTGCCTTCAGTCCTTACCATACCTGTGTTACATTTTCACACTTTTCTCCATGTCTGTGAGAACCAGAAATGTAAAATAGTAAATAGAAAAGTTTTGTTGCATAAGCCCTGAAAAGTTAATGTCTCTTAAAAGACTAAAATTAAAGTTTGAAAATTGACAACACTATTCCAAATGTTAAGAAAAGATAACTGTTTAGGTTATAAACTACAATTTCATTCTATTTTGATTGAAATAGTGTGGTACCTGACCTTGTCTGAACTCTATTTTTATATATGGTATGGAGGTAATATTTCATTTAGAAGCAAGCATATTTTTATGATTTGGTAACTATAGATGTAGTCAGAACACTATTTTTTTTTTAATTTCTGATCTTTAAATACTATGCAAACAGTGCCCCATACAGTGTATATACAGATAAAAAAAAATATTAATTAAAATAGGTTTAATTAAGCCTCTAAAATTTATTACTGAATAAAGTAAACAGAGGTGAATATTATTAATTAGTTTTTTATCATTACAACTAAGGAAATGTTTTTTGGACCACAGAGTTTAGAAGTCACTTTGAAAAGATTTTTTTTTTAAATTCTTTAAACAGCAATGTGAAGAAAAGAAGCTGTTTACCTGCTTACTACTGTGGAAAAGTTTCACAGGAACATGTATGCAAGGACTTGTTTTCCAAGTAATTACTCAAAAAGAAAAAATAGTCTCCTGTGAAACACGAGGCTATGCTTTTCCTGGGTTTTGTTGTTTACTGGCCTCAACACCAAAGTTTTGTAAGGTTTGAGTGGGAAGAATTTTCCCTGTCTCTTGCTTAAATACTACTAAAAATACTGAGAACGCTGGGTCCCAGTGCAAGGTCAGAGCAATTATAAAGTTCTTCAATTATGATAAATGAGAACTCAAAATTGGAGCTTATCACTGTTGTACAACCTCAGTATAACAGATAAAAGTTTCCTATGTTGCATACCTGAGCAGCTAAATCTAATAACTGACCTTAATCATAAAATTCCTGGAGATTCTGTTATCTCAGCAAGTTATCTGGACACCAAAGTAGTCAAAATTAATTCACTTCATAAAATGTATGATCTGCCTGTAAATCATTCAAGGGACCTGTCAGCTTGTGGTGTTCCCTGTGAGCAGATGTGATGTACTGATGGGTTTAGGTCCGCTCCCGTGATGTGGGGGGGGTTTGGATTCGGGACTGTCTAAGGGGGAGACTTCCAACAGAGGTCCTTCCTTTGATCATGGTTACTAGACATCACCCATTAGGAGATATCTAAGAGATATCTGCCGGGGCACAGATCTCCAAGAGACTGGGATGAAAGGTTAACACTGGATTGACTGGGCAAGTCTTGCTGTTTATTGTGTAAAACATAAATATATAAAAAACAAAATAATAATAATTTATAATAATATGTGTAATATGCGTGTGTATGTATATAAAAATAATTGTATATAAAAATAAAAGAATGGAATAAAGCATTCAGACACAAATATTGGTAATTATTTCAAACTATGTATTAGCAATTCCCTGTCACTTTCCTTTAATTGTATGTATTAGCAATCCTCTGTCACCTTCTTTTAATTATCCTGTCTGCAGTTTATAATTTGATGAATTAAAAGTGATTCTAATGAAGTTAAAATATAGTTCAACCTTTTAAACTTGTATTTGAGTCTTGTAAAAAAAAAAAAAAAACTTACACTTTTTTTTTGTTTTCTTCTTGTATTTTAGCTGTCTCTTGCATTGGACCTAAAATTGCGAGAGAGGCACTTCTCTTTGCGTGGTCTCTCTGAGCCAGCCAAAACCACATAATGATGGAAACCTCACAAGTAAGCCTATTCTTGCAAAAACAGAAAGAAAAAAAAAATTGCTTGGTTGTCTGCAATGTTTTTCTTTAGCCTGTTATTTCAGGGAAGGGGTGGGAACAGGGATGTTGTTCTTTGGGTAATGTGTGGGTAGTGATTAGTATTGCAAAAACTTACAGCTGGACTGCTTAGCTGACAGAAACGGGGAGCAGAGGATGAAAGGTCGGGGACCAACCCAAAACCTCTCTTATTTTCTTTTTTTTTACAGAGTCAGGAACAATAGCCAGTTAGGCTGTCAGTGTGTATACAGCCTGGGAAAAATGCTACATGGCCACATCTGAAATGCTGGGGTGGGCACAGCCTCTAGCTACATGGGGGTGAGGAGCAGTCAGCACAGCTGTGACTCGGCCACATGACACCAATCATATTCAGGAAACCTAAACTGTTCTGTTTTCAATGTGTGAGTTACATTCAAGAGCAGAATGACCTCTGTTTAAAAATTAAAAAAAAACCAGTCCATAAAAAGTGATCAAACTCTTTACTGGAATATCTTTTTTCAAATTTTCGTATTTATGAAAGTTACTGTTCTTTTTCCTAAGATACTGCTCATCCTCTTCTTAGTTTCTTCATGTATCTAGCTCTCCAGTTGCAGATGGCTCAGAAAATACTCGGCTTTAGAAAAATGTACTAAAATGACTGTTTTATTCAAATGAGTAGACCTGTAAAAAAGAAATCTAGATCTTTATTCAGGAACACACTTTTAACCAGATGAAAGCTCCTCGAAGTATGGCTGGATGTATGTACAGTCCTGCTATGCCTTTAGAAATGGAGACTGAAGTGTTGTTTGGACTGTCTGGAAGCTAGACCATGAAGTATGTCAAAATGTCAAAAAAAACCCAACCCAGCTAGACATGTAACAGTCAGCATAATTCCATCAGCACACTTTAATAAAGACTAGACAGTGACTCTGTAATTAGGGAATATTTAGGGAATTTGGGGTTACAAAACAGGACCATGTGGGTAGGAAAATTTTGCTGCTTTGGTTAGAACTGTCTGCATTATCTCCTGACTGGAGGGACTGAATGCCGGTTGCCACCACTGTGGCAGTCAGGAAATAGGTAGACCTTGAATCCTTCAGCGGCTCCACCATGTTAAGTGAGAAACAGTTGTCAGATTCCCATCAAGGAATCATGTTATATTCCAGCTCTGCCTTGTTTTGACCTTTAAAGTGGTCTATCTCAATTTATTGGCTTTCAGTGTTTGGTGCTCTACAGTTGGTTAGTTGGTTCCATGTTTGAAATTATGAGTTCTGTGTTTGAAATATTAACTGAAAGAACCCTCTTGGATTGTGATTCCTCGCGGTTCAAGCCATACTATATCCTTAATGAATCCACTAAGGATCTAGAGCTGACAGCACTAAGCACAGAGGAACTAAGAGTGCAAGCCAGTCTCAGAAGCAACGAAATAAGCTTTACCTATGCAAAAGATAAGTGTAATCCCTGGAGGTGGATAGCTATATGTTTTCTAGAACTGAGAAAAGGGAAAAGACGAAACAAGAGTTGGGTATAAGGACTGGACAAGGCTGATTTAAATATGCATGCAACAATTTCTTACTAAACTTTTTTAATTCCCCAAGATCTGTGTGTCCCCTGTAAGAAATCTGTTTCTGCTGAGGCTGTTGGCAGAAAAATGAATAAAAATTCATGTTATTGAACAAGCCTTGAGCAAGTTGGACTGGGTTGGAGGAGAACATTTCATCCCCTTGTTTTAGATCTGAATAAGTTTAAGATGGCAAAACTGGAACAAAGGAGTCTCAAACAATAAATTACCAGTCACAAGCATAATAACATAGAACCATAGAAAAAACTACAGCTGGAAGGGACTTCAGGACATTTTCTGGTTCACTCTCCATCCTTAAAGCAGGATCAAGTATACCTATGTCATTCCTGACAGAAGTTTGGATAACTCCTGAAAAAGGTCTTCAGTGAAAACCAGTGCTTCCCCAGGAAATCTCTCCCAAAGCCCCACAATCCTTATTGTTACAAGGTTTTAGTCTTACCTATAACATACTGCTTTCTTTAGCACCTTAGATTAAGACTTTGAGTTATTTAGATGGTATGATCATAGCATTACACTTGAGGCAATGTTAATACAGGTGATTTGGAAAAGAATGTGATGCTGGACCATTGAACAATGGGACCAATTTTTGCATAAATTAAATTATAATTCTTCATTAAAAAGTCTTATAATAATTTAGGGCTAATTGCCATAAGTCATGCATCATTGCAATGGTTTGTGTTGGTTGGAAAATGAAAATAGAGGGTATAGGAAGGATTCTTCATGCCATCTGACTGTAGGATCTAGTTAGCAACTGTAGTTACTAATAGTAGCTGAAAAACTAATGTACAAGAATATTGCTTCAACATATAGAAAACTGGTTGATTTCACAAACAGTGTTGAATTTCCAATTCAGGAATTTTTACAAAGCCTACTGATCTTTTTAGAAGTATAACCTTGCAGTTAACCTTTAAATATATTGGGGTTTTTTATTATTATATTCACTATAATGTTAGATAAAAATGTAATCAGTACTATTGTAACAAAAAAATTGTTTTCTAAAAATCTCAGAGATTTACTTTTTAACTCTTTAAGTAAATATACACCTATACAATATTTCTAAAGTACTAATCACAAATTTAAAGCAATTTTGATAGTCAAAAGAGGAATTACATTTTGCAAAAGTTTGCCCATAGCGCGCCATAGGAGGAAATGTTAGCTTACTCTCTTGCTCTGCTACACTGGAAGTTTAAATAAAGAACTGATAAAGATATAATTAAAATCTGGCAATTTAAGCACATCTCATGAATTATTAAAATCTTGCTCCTTCATATCTTGCTGTAATTATTCTGCTGTACTCCTCCAGCTTTTGCAATTACTCCTCACAGAGCCAGACTGACACCTAAAGGGGCCATCTGCAAACCTCAGATAAGGGCCATGGCTCACTTGAGCAGCTGCAGGGTGGGTGGGAGAGGGGAAGGCTGGAGCACTGGGGCTCTAGGAATTTCTTGGCACTCCAGGGTGCCTCCTGGTAATATGTGGGAGAGCAGATGGATTTCCTTATTTGGTTTTAATATACGGACCTATATCTTGACTGAAATGAGCAGAATAAAACCTTCCAGAGAAACGCTTGATGCCAATGTTGAAACATGAGCCTCTGCAATAAACGCCTTAGTCGTGGACTGTCTAAAAGTCCTGGACTTTGACTCATCTGTATAAGTGCCTTGTTTGCTTTTAGTGATAAGTCAAAGGCTGTCTTCCTTGGAAATTTCTTGATTCTAGCACCAAGACCTATGGAAACTGAAGAGAGCTCCACTACCAACAGTAGAGATGCATAGTTTTGTCTGTTTAACTGCTAGTTTAGTTAATACATGAAGTGGCTCCTTTGTAAATAAGATACATTATTTGATGATCGCCCCGCTTTTACATGCTCTTGAACCACATGCACACATGCATTTACCGTAGTTGATCTGAGGAGGCAGAAGTAGAGGATTGCAAAGACTCCTTGGAAGGTTTTAATTTTGTTATTATTAAATTACCAACATTTTGACTGATACGGTGGTATTGGTATGAAAGGACAACGTGTGGGCCTACGGCTGCCGTGGGGTCCGGGAGCACTGAGGCCTCCCTGTAGGTCCCATCCTATCACCTGCCATGGTTTCAGCTGGGATGGAGTCAACTTTTCTGGCTAGCAGCTGGTGTAGTGCTCTGTTTTGGATTTGGGATGGAAATAGTGTGATAAGGCACTGGTATTTTTGATTGTCACTAAGCTCTCAAGGCCCTTTCTGCTCCTCACACCGCCCCTTAGTGAGCAGGCTAAGGGGGCACAAGAAGGTGGGAGGAGACACAACTGGGAGAGCGGACCCCAACTGACCAGAAGGATGTCCCACACCATGTGACGTCATGCTCAGTATATAAAGCTGGGGGAACAAAAAGGAAAGGGAGAGACGTTTGGGGTTATGGCATTTGCCTTCCCAAGTAGCCATTACACATGAAGGAGGCCCGTTTTCCTGGAGATGGCTGAACCCCTGCCTGCTGAGGGGAAGCAGTGAATGAATTCTTTGTTTTGCTTTGCTTATGTGTGCAGCTTTTCCTCTGTGTATTAAACTTTGTCCTGGCCCACAAGTTTTTCCTTGCTTTTCCAGTTCTCTGGGAGGAGTGAGCGTGTGGCTGCCTGGTTCTAGATGTTGGCTGGGGTTCAACCATGACGCCACCCCAGCCAGGAGCGAGGCAGCGGGGACAGTCTATCCCTGGGCTTTGGGCACTTTCCTGGGGATGGGGACAGCCCAAGGCTGGGCTGTGACATGGGCCTGGCTCAGAGGAGTCCATGGCCAGGCAGGGCATGGCTGTGGGGAGCCAGAGACTGGCCTTGTTGCAGCATCCCTGAGGCAGGGACTCATGGTCTGGAGGGGCTGGCATGGGGTCCTGGGCCATGGGCAGGGTGGGCAAGCGCTTATCTTCTAGTTTTGTTATTTCAAACCTTGTCCTATTGTCAGTTTTTTAAACCCTCCTTAGTTTGGTCTTATTTTTAGTGTAAACAAGAAAATGTTCATAAAAGTAAAGTAAAAACAGTGCATAAAATCAAGAAAGCAAGTGTTTTTCAGCTTCACGTGTCACTTGGATTTTCTCAGAGCACATGTCTCTCTCCAGGGAAGCTCTGCCTTAAACATAGTATTAGTCAGTAATCCTGGCAATGCATATGCTGAATTTTAAGCGTGTTAAGTAGCCTCAATGAGTTCAATAAGGCTAGTGGCTTGTTGAACAGGCACTAAACATCAAAGTGCTCATGAAGTTAAAGTCTGATGGTGAACTTCAGAAAAACAGTCGTTCAATGGAGGAAGAATTGCCCCTAAATGCTGAGACCCTGCCTTGTGTTAGTCATCTACACGTGACCATCATGTGCCTGTGACTCCTTTCCTTCACAGGGACTCAGCTCTGTTTTACTGAGAGATGCAGGTGCTTTCTTCCCTTCACCTTCCCCTATCATGAATGCAAAGAGATTTGGGGTGAAGGAATTTCTTTTAAAGTTTGAATTGCTCTCTGGTAAAGCTTTTATTCCCTTATTACTTCTTAAATTAGCACATGAAGTTATGACCTTAACTTGTGAGAGGGAGTATCTATCCCCTACCTACTCGCAGAGATCGGGTCCCAGAGAAGGGAGTTTCACGGGCAGGATATTTGAAAAGAGCAGGAGGGCTGTTAGATTTATCTGCAGCAAATTGCTTTCCTGTCTTGGGAGCACAGGAGAGCTGGGAGGAAAGCTGTTCTTTGAGTGGCTCCAGGCTAAATCTCGCTAGCAATGTCTTCTGTTTCCTTTGAGAAGAAGTGCTGGTGAGAGACCGCTGGTGTTTACTTCATAATTCATGATGTTTGTGTACTGAAAATAATGACAATCTTTGTGCTGTATTACAGAATTTTTTAATTTTTATTTTTTAAAAGTAGCTTATTTCTGTGATTGGGCTAAGTTATTAATTTTGCCTGTGTAAATTGCCTCCGTCCTATGATGTTATTGTTGGTTTAGTTGTCTAGCCAAAACTTTTAAACGTTGCCTAATCTAAGACATGAGGTTTTTGCTGTGGTATATTTTGCTGGTTATTTTTAGTTCTGGCTTGTAGATCTTCACAAAAGTTTTGAGGCAGCCCTCTGGGTTAAATATTTACTGTGACAGAATTAGTGATGGGAGAGATACGTGGAATATATCAGAGTGTACATGGATGTTCCTACTTGCAAACAGCTGATGAAGCAGGAATATTTAGTGAAGTATCTTGGGGAAGAGAAGCCAGACTGAAAATTTAAACCCTAAATAAACCCACCACGTTCACTCATGGCTAATGGCTAGAGGTCTCCCATGGTTTCATAAGAAAAATAATAATGCTTTTACAAGGTGAAGACCAACAAGCAATAAAAAATATTAATAAGCAAGTACAGCAAACAGAATCGCACGTCTGAGCCCTGGATTTTTTTTACTGCATAGAGCTGACTTTTGGGTTACATAAAACATCCCATCAGATACATGCATTAATTCCCTTAATTTCTTCTGACATTGTACATACAAAGTATTTGTTCAGTGCCTTATTTTACAATTTCCTGCAACTGACAACACTACTATCTTAAGTTTTCTTTGATGTCTTTTTAGAAACACTTCTAAATTATTTAAAATACCAGGCATCTGGACTTTATAAACCAAAACATCTTTTTTGGGTCTTGATAACCTTTGACCAAAATCTTGTCATCTGTTTTTTTCAAGCCATAGTTCAGAAAAAAGAAGTGAAGCCCCTCTCTAGCTTATACTGAATACTCAGAGTGAATACAGAAGTTCTCTTCACATTAAGTCTTTCTGAAACAACGCATCAGCTATGTTGAAACCTTCTATGTCATCATGCAGATACTACCACTGAAATTATATTTAACTTGCTCAAACTGAAGTTTAAATTTAACTTGCTCAAACTTTCACCAGTTCTAGTTTCCAATTTTCTGTTCCCCCTGAAGGTGCTTTTCAAATTCCACATAGCCTTTTTGGGTCTGACGCAAAGCACTGGAAGGATAAGTAAAATGAATCACCGCGTCTAAGCAGATGCTTTTCCAGTTAAAGCAGTCATCTTGAACGCATGAGGTTCAATTTTAATTTTTCACTCTGTCTGAAAGAGAAAATCTTCACTTATCTTCTCAGAGAGTATCCAAGATACAGGGCATTTTCAGGGTAGCTCTTTCCATTTCTTCTATTGGCATGAAATTTTGAAATACTGAAGCGGGGACTGGAGTACAGGCTTCACCCTCCCAGATATGCATCTATTCCTTTTTCTCACTTCTCTCTGTCTTAATGAATATTTAATATTGTCTGTGCAGTGAGACAGTTTCAATAACAAGCAAGAGAACACTGTGTGAGACTACCCTATGATCAGAGTACTCACCTAGAAGTAAGAGCTGCCGTGGGTGCAGGTCCTCTGGGTCATCCTCAGTCCTGCCAGGCCTGTAGAGGTGACTTGCCTGGGAAATCAGGTATTAGCCATAGTAACACAGTCTCCTCTTGCTGCCACAGGTTGCGAGGAGGGGATGATTTAAAATTATCTTAACTGCTAGATTCCAGGAGAA
>JAOQGH010000012.1:126319534-126332943 GCA_025769975.1 Gallinago jamesoni
GCAATGTTCAACTAACACTTCAGTGTGCCTTTTTCAGCCGTTCAACCATATAAAAGGCATTACTATGAGGTAAACATGTATGTAGACATTGTATGAAATTTTGGCAAAGGAAATGGACTGAGTCTCTTCTTTTTCTCTTTAACAGAGGTTCTGAAGCTAATCAGGCTGAAATGAAGCTACAAGGAAAGAATTTGTTAAGGGGAAAATTGTCAGGACAAAAAGGATGATTTAAATAGGATGTCTGCAAAATAATTAGTTGCATGGATGCCTGCCTACATACTGCATACTACTACACACAAGATGTGTGGTTTCATGAAGAAAAAAATATCTTGCCTTTATTTCTCATACTGTCCTAACCTCCAACTGTCACCCAAACCCCATCTTTACAGTTGGTTTATGAATAATGTCATATGAGTGTGACAAAAACCTAATAAGCCAATCAAACAGATGTTATTACGTGCTTTGCACTGTGAGACATAAACATTTTAAAATATGCATTGGATATAAGAAATTAAAAAGTAAACACTGATATGTTTTGGGGACATAGTGGGCAGTATACCATGCACAGTTTGGGTTTGGTTTTTTTTAAATACTTATTGAGTACAAGAAGTAGTCCCAGTTGCTGCATCTAAACAACCGTGAAAAGAAAATATTGACATAGATGAAAAGTAAATAATGTTAACATTTTATTCTAAAAGTTATTCGAGGCAATATGATGAGTTTAAAATTGGCACTAACAATGCTAACATAGTAATAGTGCTTCCAAACCTTGAGTATCCCATGCTCCATATGTCAGTTTTTGTGCTAAAGCAACAGATATGCTGGTAACCAAGAAAGCATTGACACAGATATCTAACAACACATCCATTTTAACATTTTCCATTCATAGAAGAGGACAATCTGATAGTAAAAGTGGCAAGCTCATAGGACAAATTTAAAAAAAAAAGAAAGCAAAATTCAAAGCTATAGTTCAAAAATATTGCTACCTTAAAGAAGGATGCAACCAGTATTTCCTTTTGTACTGTCACTTCCATTATGTGACCAAATTTGTCAGCTTTCATAGGATGCTTCATAAATAAGACAGGAAAATGCACTCAGAATAACCACAAAGGATGTTACCTAGGAAATTTTGTCTTAGTCTTCAATTCTAAGACTATACTTAGAATATGCTGCTTCCCCTCTCTGTCACTCTTTGTATAATCCTAGCAATACTGTGCACTCATCACATGAAAGTCACTGAATTTTGCCAATTAAACTGAAAACATCTCCTATTTATATTGGAAATTGCAAATCTATATATGACTACCAAGGCATGAAACTGTGTTGTAATCAGGTCCTAGGCAATAGTAATACAATGAGAATGAATCTATTCAAGCCCACAGTCATAAAGTACAGCTGTAATAATCCAGTCTGTGTTGGTTATCATGAATTCTGCTGCAGTCTTCTGGAAGTGCACCCTTACATCCATGGGATTTCTGTCTAAGCATATAGGGCTGCTCAGCAGGTATAAGCCAGTGTCGTCAGTATGCATGATGGCTGCTAGCAAAAATTAGGCTGCAAGCTTAATGTTTTATATCTTATATAGGAGTATCCCTCAGCTTTATAATTGTCTCCCTATGAAAATATGTCCGTTTTGTTGACAAATGTGTCAAAGCTAGGAAGAATGAAATCCAAGTAGAGGACAGAGAGAAAGAAATGATGGCCAATTTCACCCCAGTAGCACTTGCTAATTTGGAAAAACTTCAAAGCCATGATTTTTTAATGAAATCATTAGCTGTAGCAATCTATTAAAGATTCCATAAAGATTAAAAAGTTCCTGCCTTTAACTTTTTTCATATCTGTAGGGGTTCTGCAGCCTGCAAGTTCCCAGCCTTTAAATAGTTAAGAATTTAGATATGAGTGTATTTTGCCTTTGTAATTTATTAGTAACTAGTTTACATGTAACGTATATATACAAACTTTCACAACTTTGAAAAGGTGTTCTTTTATTTATCCATCTACACTTATAAAACAAAAATCTTCCAACCTCACTTTTCCCATTAGCAAGTTAATCTACTGTTGCATATTAGAAATCTTATTAATATTCCATTATCTTATTATTAGCTTTTCAGCTGCCAAAACATCTCCAGTGATAAAGTTGCTTTCTGGTAGCTCAAAGCATCTCATTAATCTGTTCCCTAAGCCAACCAGAGGACAGAAAGGCAATAATGCTGCCAAGTTTGTCATTTTCTTGTAGCCCATGCATTCGATTTGAAAATCCCATCAATGTCAATCACAGAGTCCAACATAAAATAATTGTTGTAATGAAGTCTTGTCACAGGTTCAACACCTAGGCTGCACCTCAACGTTGATGTTTTATATCTTTCTATTTATGTAGCAGCAGGATACCGTATGCTGTGACAATAAAAGTGATTTCATGAATGTTATGTCTAAAGATGTATCATTTCCGGAGTTTCACATCCGTATGTATTAATCTCATGGAAGGTAACAAGAAGAAAATAAATTTATCAGAAGAATTCAAAAGGCAAATCAAGATGGGACACAAGAACTACTGGCTCTGATATGTTGTCAAGAGTAAACAGTAGCTGTAATATCCCATGAGACTAAGAACATCAACTGGATTTAAACTGATCTTCTTGATAATCATTTTACCTCAATAACACTGGAAGTCTTAACCAACAGTGAAAAAGAAGACAACTTAAATGGGTTTCTTACACTTGTTATATAAAGGGGAAAAGTCACTATCGATGTCAAACATAAGTGCTTCAAGGGCAGAACTCTGCTGATGCGTTTAAAAATGCTCCAAAATCTTTTGTTGATTTGCTTTTGGAAATAGATGCTGCTAGACTGGTACAGGTGCTTTCATGCAGAACCTCAGAGACGAAACTCATCTGGCCTTTAAAATCTATGTACCAGGGAAAGATTCTGAGGCAAAAGCACATCAAAGCTTTTGGAACTCAAGAAGACTTTGAAAAATTAAAAAAGAATTAGATTCCAAGTAAACTGAATGAGATTGCTATGGGCTTTGGTTTATTTGTGCAACGTGTGGTCTTCCATTTTGTCTAGTCCTTTGAGAGTTTTTGCTTTTTTTAATATTTTTTTTTTCTGCAGCATCATGGATATAATGGATAAGTTTTCTTTTACCAATTAACTAATAAGTTCTGCCTGTCTTTCTATTGCCTTTTATACCCTCTCTAATAAGTGTTCACTTGAAGAAATTGCCATGAATAAACCACTGCTTTTATTAACATTGTTAATAAAACAATAGAAAATTTTTCATTGCAGTCTACTTCACATTTTTAGAATGTAATAAATCTATTGGAAGAAAACAGTTAAGGATTAGCAAATTGTTCTGCATCTATGGGAATAAAACAGAAAGTTTGCATCATGTATGGTTTTTTTTGTAAGTCACAGAAATGTACCTTAATATATCACTCCTGGATGTATTAGGTTTTCTCTTATTAATCTACACTCCCAGGAAGCTACTCTGCTATATGTTGGAATACTTGATAGCTTCTGTCATGTTTTACTGCCTTTTTCTGAAGCTTATGGAATGGGAAATCTACCACTTGCTCAGATACAAGAGATCCAGGCACATATTTTAATTATTAATATTTGCTTTTATTTAGAAAAAGGATTGAAGTCTACATAAGCATGCTAAATTTAAAAACACATCATTAATTTTCAGGCACCGCCACAATATTGTTGTTTATCAATTTAAGTTGGGTTCAGCAAATTAGTCCACTCAGAACTAGAATTATACTTCTAACTCAGGAAAAAAAACTTTTTGTTTTGTTCTCATCTTCCAAGGAAATCGGTGTTTCCCTGGAGGATGAAAACAAATATTTCATGTGTATATATGTATATATATGTGTGTGTATCTATATACACAAATATATCCACATCTATACATATGTGAAAATTATGTGCATATATTATGTGTGTATAATATATAAGTATGGTTATGTATATAGGATATTTATAAGCTAAGTATGTGTGCTTTTTGTTTTCTTATTAGCTTAAACCCCTTGTTTTCTGTGAATCTTCTTTGCTTGTTTTCTGTTTTCCAAGATGACAGGTTTTGTCTCCAAAAGCAGAACTTTACATTACTAATTGTTTTTTTTGGAAAAGTTAGCTGCTGACCTGAGAACGGGGTAGAGATACAAGGGAAAGGAGGTAGGGAAGGTGGGAAGGAGTTTGTCTTTCTTTAAATCAGAGAATCACCATCTGGTAGCCATGTCTCCTTGCTTCTACCTACCCAGAGGTAAGATGCAGAAGTAATATCTTTGCTGATTTAGACTGCATTCTGGTCAAGGAGGGCATTCATTACAGAGGTGGGAGGACTTCACAGGTGAAGTCCTAACAACATCTTCTCCTAGAGTGCTTTCGTTGATCTTGGTTGTGATATGGTTGGCATCAGAAATGAGAAAATCAGATGGATTACTCTAAACAGTGTGGAGTTTTAAAAGCAACACCAACGTTTTCAGCCCCACCTAGATTCCTATTGACTAGTGCAAATATTGAAGCTCAGGTATGAATATGTTGCTACTTATTTTGCCAAGCAAGTCTTCCCTTCTGTACTGCGTTCACTTTATGAGCTGTTCAAAGTTGTGGACAAAATACTCTAAGAGGTAGAACTTCACCATAAATTTTCTGGAGAAGAAAGGTTTTGAGGGACAGGCCGTTCACCCCTGGAGCTTCACTTCACTGAAAGAAAATTTTCACTTTGATATAAGCATATTTAGGTAAAATTATAAAGGCTACTTAGCTATGAAAACTGTTTCAAAGCCTAAGACATTGAATTTTAAATGGAAAAATGATCTATTTACAAACAAGGCTGTGCTATTTTTACATTCTCCTCATGTGGAATGGGATTTGAGTAATATAATTCACATTTGAATACATGACAAAAGAAACATTCAAAGCTGGTTTAGGGTTTGCTGCATTAGCATAATTATATTTTTTCAATCATATTAAAAATGTTAACATCTTCAAAAAATGCATCAAGCTTTCTACCAATTTTCCATTTATATCCAATTAGCCCCAAGCAGTGCTTTTCACTGCAATATTTTTTTAAATGGCTCATGAAAATACATTCATTTTACTGGGTAACAGAATTTCAGTATCTTGTTTGCAATAGGGCAGCTTTAATTCTAACATTTCAAACTCCTGTGCCTATTCATTAAGTCTTTTCATACTAATGTACAAAAAAAAATTGATTTTGTATTATTTTCAGTACATTTCCTCTCCAAATGTCGATTATTCTATGAGGTTCCCACTATGTTGTAGAGAAATTATCAAACTTGAAAATAAAGATGGAGTATACAAAATAAAGCAGTTTGTTTGGCATTGCTTTAAAAGGCTTGAAGTGGTGCGTAACAGCTAGGAACAAGCAAGAAATCAGTTGTTCACTCATTATATTATACCGAGTGTAATGCTACTCAACCTTTTGTTTTCAAGACACGACAGATTTTCCCACAGGTTTTGTTAAAATTACATTTCCTCGACTTACCCATGTCCCTCTGAGAATTTTTAGTAATAACTGAATTGTTAATATTTGGACTGGCTTGAAATAAGCATCTAATTCAGAGACAGTTTAATCTCTAGAGGCAGATCAGTACCACACCCCAAGAGACCTGTGTATAACTGAAGCACAAACATATGCATTACACTTTAATTCAGCCATGTATTGCTGTGTACACAGTCAACACTCTCAGTATTTTTTTTTTTTAATTTTGAATTAAAATGCTGCATGTTTGTAATTCAATTGTGGTATCATATTTATAAATCAATTGTGGTACGATGATAAGAGGGGCAGTTCTCTGGGGAGATGGTACATAAAGTACCACTGAAACACCATTTTTAAGATGGGGAAACGAAGTATTCTTAGTAGTATATTCATTTTAATTCAGTGTTTGCCTTCCAAATTCGTACCACACCAAAAAAGAACATGTTAGAACAAGAAGGCTTCAGGACTTCTTGACCTCCTAAAAATTATTTTAGAGAAAGAAACATAATTGAGATCGATTCATTAACAACAACAACTTTGGAGACTATATTATTCCTTAACTTTATTGTAGTGTTCCAAAAGAGCATTTTATGAGAGGGCAAGAAAACCATTTTGTACATTCACATAAGAACTCATCATGAAATCTACCTGGAAAGAGTTAAACATGGAAATCGTTGTCCAGAGGACACTGAAGGGTCGGTTACAGATGGATTTTAACAGATGGTTATTAAAAATATTGTTTTGATTAATTACTCTATTTTCTACATGGAGAATGCCAAAGAAGACTGCAATGTAGTCCATGGTTATAACAGTACACATGTGAAGATTTTTTTTATGTTGCAGAACAGCTGAACCAAAAGTCCTTATCCTATTGGAAGTGACTAGTAAATTTTGAGAGTTGGGATGTCTTTACAATTCTAGAAATGTGTTTCTCAAAAGAGAAGCCAGAGGAACACACAGCTGCTGAGGGAAAGATGGAGCTCAAAGGTGACTGGGAAGCTCTTCACAGCCTGTGTGAACCTCTGGTGAATAATAATCACTGTAGAACTTCCTACTAGACTGGAGCTTGTTCCACCTTTTGCCAGGGTAAAAAGAGAAATAAGCCTGTTTACACTGATTGACAATGAAAAAAAGCTGGAGAAAAAAAAAATCTCAAACAGTACTGATTTATTTTTCAACAGGAAACTTTCTCATTGCCCAGTCAGTCCCAGAAAGGCAAGAACATTTTTAATTTCATATTCCCACAGAATGCCGCAGAGTTGCAAGGCTGGTTTGTTTGTGTGTTTTGTTTGTTTTCTTGAGTCTTGGGAAGAGCTGGGTTTGGTCCCATTTTTTTCAAAGCCTTCAGGCATTCGGTCGGTTGGTCCATCCTGGCTGTCCTGTGGACAAGTCGTGTTCTCTGCCCGTTGTGGTTTATGGTATTCTGAAGAGTTGTGTTCCATATCCTCTTTATCCCAGTTTGTGTATAGTCATGTAACTGGCAGTTAAAATTAAAACCCACAAGATTTTAATGCTCAAGAGCTGTTTTGTTTTGAAACGTTCGATAGTAATATTTTTAATACGTAGATCTCAAAAAGGCAGTGCAAATTCTGTAGAAAAATCCTTCCAAAATAATGACCTTTTAATAGTCGACCAGGCCACAGTTGATCTCCTCTGTTGACAAGGCCTTGAGGGCTTTTCTTGATAGGATTCCACTTCAAAGCAAGCAGTCTGAGTCTCACACAAAGAGAGCTTACCCTCTTAGCTTACCATGCAATCTGGCTGTAAATTGCTCGGCTCTGTATTGAACTTTTACTAAATTTCTGCTCTAGTTACTTCAAGAATAGCAGTCATCACATCAGAGGTCTGGAGAGCACTAACCAATGTGCCATATAAAAAAAACATTGTAGGCAGTTATTGCAGAACAGCAGTTAATTAGATACTGTGCCAATCAAACAAGTGTCAATATTGCATCAAATGGCAATACAAATTAGTCAAGTCGTCTATAATTTTATTTTCTTATGAAAAGAATTGATGTCTAATCAATGTCCATCAGCAACTGAGTAGATTCATTGTTTACAATATCTTACCATAATGTTTTCTATTCAGGAAAGATGTTAAAATGGGGAAAGATGATACAGTATTAGTCACAAGGAACATTATACAATATAGGATAAATTCAGAGAATTACAAGATGATAGTCTCATATAAAGTTTACCCAAATCATGGTGCATTTCTAGTCACACTGAAATCAGTGAGAGGTGCTAATTTGCCATACCTCAAATCAAATGAAAAATTATACATCGGAAGGGGGCTTTCATGGTTCCTAATTATTATAATTTTACTCGTGTTAGCCATAAAATTGCAGTCTGAAACAACACTTTCTTAACAATCAAGAAGTGTCTATAACAGTTGTTAGAGAAAAAAATATAGAAAACTATATAAACACGGAAATCCCAAGGAGAGTTGAAGTAAATATATAACTGTTATGAAAATAGTATTTGAAAATCATCGTTTTGGACAATCTCAAACGTTTGGGGAAAAAACAATAGGAGTCAAAAGAGTATTTCCAGCACTGAACCATCTAATGATAACCAGAATGTTTGTCATGCAATCATTTGCTAACACAGCAATTTATGGTCATGGTATCTCATTACAGAAAATAACGGTAGTAATACATTCATAGAAAACTTAAAAAATAATTTAAATAATTTCAAAAGAGAAAAAACCCCACTATGTATAAAAATTTGGAATGTATAAACAGCATTTTTTCTGCTGCTTAAATGTGGAAAACTTAAGTATGTTATTGTAAACAAAACTCTTTAAAGTTCTGCAAATGATGAAACTGTTTTATATCTGAAACTCTAGTAAGATTTTGTGGCTCTAGAAAACATCAGTCCTGCTTGAATGAGCTCCGTTTCCTTTCAGTAAATGTTCACTTATGTATGGCACTGCCATGAAGGCCCAGAATTTTTCTAGAAATTCACCACTGGCTATTTTAAATTCAATCTTCATGTCAATACTTGAATGAAGCAAGGCATTAAAAGTGAAACATTGGTTTCTATTTAAATTCTTCAAATAGTTCAGTCCCTCTTTCTATAAAAGTCTCGTGAAATTGATTTGCTAAGGCTGGCCAGCAAACTGTTGAGTGTGAAGTCCAGTTATCAAACCGTGCTGTTTTTCTCTAGTTTACAAACCCTTATCTGAAACTCTTCCAATTTCAAAAAATCCTGTGAATCCATTGACAAGGATTGACCTTGTGCATTGTTTATTTCACCATGTTTTATTCTTATGCATTCGTTTCTTAGTATTGCAATTTTTTAGAAGAGATTTAGAGCTGTTCCACTGAGTTTGAGTCTCTGCTTGTGGACGCAGAATATTCTGCATAGCAATGTATGATCTTCAAAAAATTTCATTAATTTTTATTATTTTATTTTTTTTGCTTATGTTAGCAACTAGATTAACCATTAAAACACTACATCTGTATATGTCCATTAGGGGTTGCCAATCTCTTTTTTTATTTATCTGCTTGTTACTATGAGATTTAAGTGCAGATTTTAAGCATTCATTTTTAATTAAGAAAGTCTTTTCTTCCCCCCCCCAAAAAAGCTTTTCAGTGGTTATGTAAATTTAAGCAAATACTTGTATAAACATGAACTCTTGGATCTGGTTATTTTCATGATATCCATCCACTTCAAATATGTCAGCCCAAATCTGCTGAATGCCCATGGCAACAAGAACCAGCACTGCCTTCTGCTCTACCAGTACTCCTTTCCTCTCATTTTTCCCCACACAACAATAAATGTTTATGATGAAGAAGAAAGTTTAAAACATCAGAAACAAGCACGGCGCAGCACATACTTCTTTCCATGGAAGACCATGGAAGATACGGTTTACTGTGCTCTCAGTAGTCATCTCACACACTTCAATAAGAGGGCAGGGCAAGCAGTACACTGTAAAATGCAAATCTTCCTTCATCAGATGAGCATCTCTGACTGTTATATTCTCCACTGCCCTTTTGAATCCACCTGTTGCACCTTTGAGGTTGAAGAAACCATTTTGAAATGTGAGTCCGTGTAGCATCCAGTCCAACACAGCAGCCTTTGAAAATAGGAGTGGTACAAAAAGGTATCTTCTCATTACTAGAAAAATAAATCAAACACACCATTTTAGAAGTAATACCAAAGTATATGATTATGTCTATCAAGCTTGTTAAGTCAATTTTTGTATTCTTGCTTAAATATTAAAAAACAGAGAAGTGGACGCTTTAGCATCACCCTAAATAACTTCTAACTATTTTGGATATTTACTGATTTTTTTTTTTAAACTGACTCTCCAAAGAGTTCTATTTAAGAACTTGATGATGTAATCAAGAGACAGTAGCACAGAGCAGAATGGGTCATGAGAAGAAAAAGAAGATACAGATATTTTAGACAGGTCACTAACCTGGTAGCTGAGATTATTTGAAGAGACAATCTTTTGATATTATGAGAGAAAAGAAGGCAGCACTGATGAAATTTTAATTTGGATGGAAAAAAGAGTTGCTGCAAGAGAAAAAAAAAAAAGAGTAGGGAAGAACAATGGTTCCCAGAACATTTTAGAGAAACTGTCTTTGCTTTTTATATCCTAATAAAATATTTTTTCTCATATCCTTAGCCATTTAGTGTATTATTTAAATGATGCTCATTGTTGGCTTTAATAAATTCCAATATGTCTTTGTTTTATGGAAATAAAAACACAAAATCTTTTTTTAAAAAAGTAATTAAATTTTAATTTGAAAGTCACCTTTAACATAACAGTCTTCTTTCCAAGTCTTCGTAGCATACATCAGTCTACTTATATAAGGAAAATATTATCACCACCTTTGCACTTACGGTATATATAGACATAATAAATTCCACATATTTTGAGAAATTGAAAAAGTTCCCATTTGGAGGTAGAACATCAGACCATTTCCTAATATAAAACTTCTGGAGCATGCATACTGACTCTATTGAATCTCTCAATATCTAATATTCTTCATAAAACAATCTACATTCATCTTTTCATTTGGTTTCAACCATTCAGTATTCGACACTTTGATAATGGTTTCCAAATGATTTCCCCAAAACTCAAAATACTTTCTCTGAGAAAGTCTTATATTGAGTTAAGGTGACTTTACCCAGTGAAATAAATATGTTAAGGAAAGTAAGTCATTGTTAAGTACATGGTCTGATAATAATATAAAATGTTTACTTTCCATTTTTCTGATTTGTCATGTTTTTTTAGCTATGTTAGATTACACACACATAGGCATTATAAGCAAGCAAGTGATAAACATTAAATAGTTGTCTAGCAGACTCCCAAAGAAATAGATATTTCTTTTTCTTTATTCTCCCAAGGTACACATCCCTTCATCTTTCCTGCCTTTATCAACTTAAAGATTTTTTGTTTTCAACTACGACTGGGGAATGATGACCTAAACCATGAAGTTCTCCTGGTGTTTGCAGAGTAAGGGACTAGTAAAACTCTTCCAGTGTAAACCCCTGTGATGCACGGAGACCTTACCATTTCCATGAATCCAAGAATAGCAAAGTGAAATAGCTCCTGTAATTTTAAAATTATTTAGGCAAAGAAATAATCCCAGTTAACAACTTCTGTTGCATAACCTTCATGAACAAATGGCAGCTTACTGTCCAGTAACCTTATTGTAATATGCACTATATAAACGGGGATATGTCTTTCTCTGTAGGGTTGGAAAAGGAAACAGAATGTTGTCTTCCACTATTAATCTATGGATTATCTACCCTACACAGCAATGTGAAGAAGGTGCAGTAGATGTGGGCAATTGGGGGACAGGATTCAAAAATGTTAACCTGAAGGCATTTTGGAGATAGTCACAGTTCTTTTTCTCACCGTGGCCAGATTCTTCACTTTTTCATGTGATACTTTTGGTTCAGGATCTCAGAGAGCCTCCATTGCCATTTTCTCTTCCACAGCATTTCTTTTCTGGAAAAAAAAAAAAAAAGCTAAAAAAAAAAGCTCCAAGGGTTCCCATTTGTTATTCCAGTATCATCATACAGCTTTGAAGTCTTTCCTTTGCCATCTTCCCTGCAGTTCAGTTTGCCAGCAGCACTGTACCACACAGTAATTCCCTTTGCCATGTGACAAATGAATGTAATAAACAAATTTCTTAAGGGATCATTTCTGCTCCCAAGCTGAGTGTCTGCGGTAGTCTATGCTGCGTCCAGGCCAAGTTAACTTGTTTCTGACTTAAACTTCCTCCAAATAATACAGTTCAGTTGCTTTTCTTTTCTTTTTCTTTTTCTTTTCCTTTTCTTTTTTTTTTTTTTTTTCTGTGATAGAAAAACTTTTGTAAATTACTGTTCAGCCAACCTTATGTTGACTGCAGAAAAAAACTGTCCCTTGCCTTTCTGGCAAAAATTCAATTATGGTTATAAAGGTCAAATCTAATCTGTTGCTCAGTCAGTTGCTCCAGACTTGTCTTAAGTCAAAGTATTTGCAAACATCACATTAAAACTGGGAGTGTAGCCTTGGCATGCCTACTCTTGCTCTTCTTTTTCACTCAGGAGTTTCTTTTGTGTCTCCAACTTGGCTTACTTCCTTAAATATGGTCATTTTCTCATTTCTTTCACCAGCATCTTACTGTCCATCTCAGTCCTTTCTTCCTTCTTCGGGACTGGGAGCAGACTGTTGTCCTAAATGTCCATCTCAAGCCAGCCCAGGTCCCTAATGTTATATATGACTGTTGGTCCAAAACCGGGAAACCTGGTTGCTGAAATTGCTGAGGCTCTAAATTTCTAGGTAATATGATGATGTAATATAATATCTCTTTGATAATAAAACATCAGAATGGGCATTAATCTTGAAGTGTGAACCTGTTTATCTAGGTTGAAAACATTTTTTCAACGTCTATTTTAATCATGGATATCCAAAAGCTGTAATAGACTTTGTTTGCACTCCCCTCCTTCTCTCCCCGCCTCAGTTCAATATACCGGAACTCCTTTCTAATCAGTAAGGATTTAGTTTCAAAGATCAAAAAATATATATCTATGGATAATGTCTTGCACAAAAACCATTTATTGCTCAGTATGGCATCTTAAGCAATGAATTGCTTTTTTCCTTTCACAATATGAAGCAGTATGGAAGAAAAAGAAAAACATGAAGTTAAGGTAGTGGTTGAAAATGAGGCAAAGCCGTCTATGTAAGACAAATTCAATAATTTTGATATAATATTCTTTTAAGTGGCTTATTATTTACCAAAGTCATTTATTCATTAGCTTCTGAATTTCCTCTATTCCCTTGTTTTCTTGGGGAAAAGAAATGACATCCCTCTTGGTTTTCTTATATTCTCTGATGCTTTGTTTCCTTGGAAACAATATCCATTAACATTCTCCATTTCCTCTTTTGTTGCCATTTTCTGGATACAGTGAGTGTTCCAAACATTTCTGGAGTGGAATGCACCAGAGGCTACAAAATACAAAATCAGAACCTTTGTTAACGATACAAGGCATAGTTAAAAAATGAAACACAATAGAAAACCTGGCTGTATTTAATGTTTTCACATAAGCTACGCCGTCAGGAAAGTGTTCTAGGGAGGAAAAGTGCATGTGGGGAGGAGGCTGGACAACCTCTGTGCAAATACATATGTTTAATAGGCCACTAGATTTCAGATGACATCGCTGTTCCACACTGACACAGCTGAAATAGCTTTTCTGTTACTGTTGGCAATAAAGCAAAATTGCATCCCACAAAGAACAATATGCATGTAATTGAAACTACAGATGTGTGAACTATTTGAAACTAAGTTCTGCTGGCTAAGAATAAGGTTTTTCTGAACTGATTCAGGACCATCCCGAAGATTTTGTTGGCAATTCATAAATGTCTTTTTTTTTGGGGGGGGGGGGGTGTGTTGATCCTT
>JAOQGH010000012.1:126332953-126356879 GCA_025769975.1 Gallinago jamesoni
CCCCCCCCCCCCCCCCCCCCCCCCCCCCCCCCCCCCCCCCGCCTTTCCTTTCATCAGGTTGGCATATAGGGTTGGATTATTCTGCCCAAATTGAGATGTTTAACTTTGAATTGCTTAAGTCTGAGATGGTAACACACTTAAAATCACAGACAAGAGAAAGACACCTGCAAAGGGTGATTCATTTTATGCCAAAATATATATCTAAGATGAGCCCAGATGGACCTTCTGGATGCCTTCATTGTTCTCTATTGACGACAAAAGAAACCAAGATAAATTCAAATTTAGTCATATAGTTTTAGAACTGTAAGTGAGGTGGAGTATATTTGTACCCTTTAGGGTAAACATATACCTTATTTTATTGTATTTATACCTTCTACTTATATTTCATATACTCTTTTCCATGTTTTTTCAATAAATCTAATGTACTCAAAATTGCCACATCGTGTCTCAGTCTGGCACATGGCACTGCAAGTTATGCAGTGCTCCTTTTTCCACAGTGTTCCAGAAAAAGTGCCTGCTGAAAATTGCATTTAGGGCTGGGACCAATAAAGGATCACAGGTAGTACTGAGAGGCTTAAAAAAAAAAATTACGATTATGAAATTTTTTTGCTCAGCAGCTGTCTCCATTTAGTTATCTTAAATTAAAATCTTCTATGTGTCTAGATTTTTGCTTTTATTAATGCATATGTTCACTGCTTGTGTCCCGTTAGAATCTGATTTGGATTCCATAATTAGGTGGAGACTTTATAGTGCCTATTAGAGAGTAATAGATACTCTCTGAACAGAAACACCGAACAGCTACGGGTGCTACATGTCTTGTACTTCCATTGTGATTGTTATTTAAGATCAGGGAAGAAAGCTGTGGCATCAATGGTACTTTTTCTATGAAAGCACGCACTCACGAGGGGAGAAAGCAGCTTCAAAATTTTCTAAGCCTGAAAGGGTTCCAGTCCACAACTTTTCACCTCTCAGCTTATCAGTTCAGGAGAGATATTTGTTTTCTTCTGACTGCAGCTATGTCACTGAGCAGACGATGCAAGACTCGTGGCTCCAGAAAAAGGGAGAATGATCAAGGGGTTATTCCCAAGGCATCTTTCCATGTTTTGCTTACTGACTGCTTTAACATGGAACAAATAAGCATTCCTTGTTTCCCCTCATGCAGGGTGTCCCAGAGGTGGGAAACCCACTCAATAGGTACATTCAGATGGTGAGGCTGTTCAGATGGTCACCATGGGTCTGAATGTAGGACCCTGCAGTACATGCTTCAGTGTCATTCAAGTTCACGAGCCATCCACTTTCTCTCCCCGTGTATCTCTGTGCATCGCTGACTCAGATGGCAAGTGAGTCTGTTCAGTTTTTTCTACTCTACACAGCTGACACCAATTTTCTTTTCCTGGAAGGCTGCTGCATCATTTTGGAAGGTTTTAGTCTAGTCCTTTAGGTCTGTCTAACCTCTGCTCCTAGTCCTTTGTAGAATAAACAAAGAGAAACTAAATAGAAACACTTAGTGTTTAGAGCATCAATAGCACTGTGAGACATGTTTGGGAAGGAGGGCTTAACATGAGAGCATAGAGACCATTTATTTTTGAGGCAGGTACACAAAAAAGTATCCAGTTATATTGTGAGATGAGCAAGAGAAAATGACAGAGAAAGAGATTATTAAGAAACAATATTCTGTATTTGAGTCCAAGTTTGCACCATTGGAGTACAATATTACATTTGGATAAAAGTAGAGTCAATGAAGAACTGCAAATCTTATTTCAAAATTGGAAGCTATAATAAGAAAAAGTGCTTATATTGCCATGATTTTCTAAATGAATTAGATGTATACATCAGGCTGTATAAAAGTATATCATAAGCTAAGAATGCCTCCGTTTTCTGTAATACTTCTGTTCATAATAGATTCTGGAAGCTTTCATTGATTACATTTTTAAACACCTCCGAAGAAGGAATTAAATCTGTCATATCTTTTCCCTCCTGCCATAAAGACTAAAAATAAGTATGTTAGTGAGAGCTTTGTCACTGAACTTTCCTTGCATTTTAGATGTCATTACCAAACAATAACCCATTCTTTATTAAAAATGGGGTAGGGAATATAATATAATATGAAGAACATTATCAAGTCCACCAATCTGAAGATCTGTGAGATACACACCTATTTATTTTCAAAGAAAATTCTCAAATTTATGATGGAATTCTGGGGCAAAACTTCTCTGATTTCCAGGTTCTCTTTAGCATTTCACAAATAATAACACTTTGGTTTGGACAGTTTTCATTTAAATCACTGCTTTTCTTTTACATGCTGAACTTAAAATTACTTTTTTTTTTTTAGATGGTGAAAATTTCCTAGGGGTCTTGGCTCAGAATTTGGACCCTGTTGTACTTCACAGGAGATGTCTACATAGTGAAACACAATCCTTGACCTTATTATAAATATTGGAGATAAAAAAAAAGTGGAAGAAAAGGCATGAAGATGAGATTCCTCCAAGGAATGAAGGTGAGTTTCACAGGTCTGCAGAGAACGTGCAAGGAGCAGCGGCTAAGATATTGGGCTTTTCCCTGCTTTTCTCCTTGGCATAATTTGAGGGGGAGATGTAATTATAGCGGCACCCTAATAGGTCCAGTAAGATGACAGAGTTAGACATTTTAGCCCTGTCTCAAGCTGTCCCCCCTCACCCCCTGCTCCAGAATGGCTGTTCTCAGGTCCTGAATTTCACGTTCCACACCTGCCACAGCTGGGATTTTGTGATCTCCTTTATATCGGTCCTCCCTTATATACAAAGGGAAAAGCAGAAATCACAGTCCTACCAAAAGCTTACACAGCCAGCCCAATTCCACCTTGCTCCCAGCTGCCTTGGTCTTTCAGACAGCGTCTGTGCCCTGGGCCAGTAAAATAAAACCCACAGCGGAGGCCCTTACTGATAGCAAGGGAGAAATGGAAATTATTTCTGGGTCTCTTCTAATAGATGTAACAGAGTTTTACAAGAGTTTTCACTCCGACTACTGTACTACAAAGGAAAAAAAATGTTTCCATTACCTGGGAGGCATAAAATCACAGGGGTTAGAAAAGGAAAATGAAGATGGAAATATGTATTAGGTCATCCATTTCTCTTTTATGTCAGCACAATCATTTTCCGCTATATCATACTGTCTCAGACTTGGTCCAGTTCCGAATAATTCTGTTTTCACCACATCCGTAGGCTGACTATTCTAAAGATAAATTAAGCTGAATATTGGTGGTTGTATTTCTAGATTTTTGTTGTTCTTCTTCCCCCCCTTCCTGGGTTTATACCTGATTGTTATGGTAGATGTCTTTTGACTGGAACACGGGATTTCTGTCTGAAGTTCACTTTTACCTTCAGTGTTGGCTCTGGGCATGGTTTCCATAGGCAGCTCCTCTGCCGCCATAATTACAGCTTCAATTTAAATTTCTGTGATCATATGCATTTTATTTGCTTTGCATAGTTTTGCATCATGCCCGTCTGTGTTGCAGATCTGCAGACGTTGCCATATGTAGCACACTTATTTTTGAGACACCAAGTGCCGTAACTCCTACAATTCTTTGCCTTAGTTTACTGTTTACTGGCTCTGGTAGGATTTTTGATTTTTATTTTTAAATTAGATGCTCTTACTAGGAGCAAGAATTTATTTTTTTTAAGTGATAACCACACCATCTGTCTTTTCATTTTCTTCCCACTTTTTATTTGTAACTTAGCGGCTTCTACAAAGTTACTGGTATTTTGCTGTGTTGTTTATGTGGAAGCTGACCACGCTGCAATCATTAGTTCAGAACAATTCTTTATAAAACAACTAATCTTATCTTTTATCAGACGGTACTGGTATAATACCTGAAAATGAGAAACAGAATATTCAGCTTTTGTGACTTAAGCTGGTTTTTTGGTGATTTTTCCATTCCAAGAAGCACCAGTCCTTTTTGCGCTTGTTCTTCAGTTCAAAGATTCCCTTTTTCTGCTGTCATTATCCCACATGGATCATATCATTATACACATGATATTAGATGTACAAAGACTTCTATTAGTACATAGACATTTTCTTCTGCTGAAATCACACACAGGTTCTGAACCACTTTTGGAATTCTCTTGAATTCATGGTGATGTAGGACATCACATATCACATACAGGATCGCGGGGACAGGGTAGAATGCTTTTTCTCTTTGAATGAAATTTAAAATAATTAATCTGAAAGTTTAGTGAACAAGCAAGCAAAGGGAGGGTTTATGATTTATGCTTCAACAGCAAGATGTCATGTGATAAATTCACCCAGAGATGATCATCCACCATAAAAAATTGTAAGGCTGTTTACATGCTGTAACTAAATACGTAGGAAAAAAAAATGGGAATGGCAACTGTGCGAATAACTATCTGAGAACCATTTCTCTAGAAGTCAACACAGAAACTGTGTATTGACTGAATTACAATGTAATTGCAGTTGAGTCATACACCAAGTGTTTAAATGACAATGGAAAAACACAAAATAGAAAATAGATGAAAACATCTGACAGAAAAAAGTCAGGAGTGGTGAGGTAGTCAAGAAAGAAGGGTTTCTTTGCTCTTGAGAAAAAAGTAAGCAATAAGAACAATCATGAGCTTCTGACTCACCACAAAGAAAAGACAGAACATTTTGTTTCTTACAAGAAAGATAAATCTCATGGCTATATCTGATATGTGATATTGGAATTTTTCAGTATCATGAAGTCAAACATATCCAAACAAGTGCACTGTGACTACTCGGTGATGTACTGAGAACATTTTCTAGATGGAATTAGTCCCTGGAAGGAGTTTCACAGGAATAGTGGGGAAGGTGACCGTACAATGACTGGGAACAAACTGCTGAAAAGAAGATTTGAGATAAATTCTAAAATGGTGCATTGCTTTTGCATAATCTCTTACACATTCATGGAGCCAAAATCCTCTCAAGAAGCACTGCCACACATGGCCTGCTTTGACAGATAGCTGTTCCTAAAGGTCTCACCTTCCGTAAGGATTCCATTTCTAAAAACAGCAGAGAACAAAGCAAGAACAGAAACTTTCTGATCACAAAAGGAACAGCTGAAAACTAACACATGAATTCAGCTACTGCAGGGGAGTGCTCATGTGCAACAAGTTTTCTATGAATGTGAATTTCCTAGATACAACAGTGCAAATGAATTTTTGTGAAGGATCTGTTCTCACTTGGAGCTTCAGTTTACACCTTTCATTCATTTTACGTCTCAAGCATTCAGCAAACGGAAATTCTGTATATGAGAATAGAGGTCCTGATTTACGATTTGTCATTTTTGCCACATTCACCTGTCCTCATGACATATTAGAGTCTGATTTTTTTTCTTTTTTTTTTTTTTTTAATATTATCTAAAAGATTCTTATGAGATGGTAGAACCTGCTTGCTTTATAAATGGTCAACAAATGGGAGTCTTCTGTTGCTATTTTGGCATACAAAATATTTATGAGTTGATTTTTCACATCAGTCCACACACCTCAAAAAAGCTGTGCATGCTTTATATGACATAAAAAAATTAGGGGATATTCCGAAAAATTCATCTCAACAGTCCTAGGTAGAAAGACCAATACTGGGGATACTCGATAAAAGGTTGTTAAGCACATGGATTTTAAATCTACTAGAATTAACCACTAACCACACTCAACACAAGTTTTACTGTACCTTTTTGGTCTACCACATAGCACAAAACGAAGTTCAGAAAATGGTCTAGATTCCCATAGTAAAATTTTCAGATTAACTTCTTCAGCCATTATACCCTGCTTTAAGGCTGCCAAAGAAATTATTTGGCTTTTGAGCAATAACTGTTTTTTTTTTTTTTAAATGACAGAATTATTAAATTGCTTTCAATAATTGAAAAGGAAGACTACATGAATTATAGAAAGTCTAAGCAAAAGTAAAATCATATGATCACATTCAGTAAAATAAACTTACTTTATAAATACCATATGTGCATTCTGTTGACCCTAACTTTTGTTGAGTTAGCATGAAAGCTACTGGACTGCAATTCTCTGTCTATTTGTGGACAGATTCACAACTATTTGCACTGTCTAGGATTGCAAAAATATATAGTAATATGCTAACTTTTAGAACACAGTATTTTTTGTCCTATTATCCAATAAATATTTTTCTGTCATTTTTTCAAATTAAATTATTGGTTACATCCCATGATTGTCAATCAAATAATTTCAGTGTTACTACACTCAAAGTAATTTGCTTGATTTATGATCCATAGCTGACAGAGTACTTCAGAATATTAGCTGCATAAAACTGGTAATGTATACATGCTAATGCCTGCTGAAAAATTAAAGAAAGGGAAAATAAAATACTTTTATGCTCTACAATGTGGTTTCTATTTTGGCATGTACTTGGGAAATCTGATTCAGTGTAATGATCTGAACACCCTATATTTTTAAATGGCTTTAGAAATTAGTTCAGACGTGCTGCAAACAGTAACCCATGCCCAGGACTGTAGGGCTGATAGAGACCTTCTGTATCACTGACTGTACTGTCCTCTGTCACTGACAGAGACACCTGTTATTACAGGTCTCTACTGCATTGTACTTAGCCATTTATAGTTTAAAAATAGTTACACTTAATATTGCAAAGCATTATTGCTCTGCTAGTTACTTCTCACTTTCTAATTCCCTTCCTTAATGTATTTATCACTAGTATAGACTAATTTCTTCTTGTGTTGATATTTAGCCTTCATTTAAAGAGCTAACCACCTTTGGTTTTATGTCTCTGATGTACATAATCGACAATGATTACTTTCCTTTTCAGCTTTTGTCTTGCAAGGCTAAAGAATCCAATTAATTTTATTCACATAAGATTGAATATCAAGTTCTCAGACCTTGTTATACTCTAAAAACATGCAGGTAAGGTCATTGTGTGATCTGTTAATACAGCATGGTTCATCTCTCACTTGATTCCAACTCAGAAGTTCCCACACACAGCAAAATAAATTTACCTTCTTTTGGTCAATTCTTCATTTTATTTTTATACTTGATAAGATGTGCTCTCAAGATATTTCACCCTCGGTGTTCAATGTTCTAATCATTCACCTGTGTGAGGTCTTCAACTAAATGAGCCTCAAAAATTACAGCAATACATTCTATTCTTTATGCCAAGACTATTAATAAAAAACACCACTATATATCTGAGCAACATCACTAGTTAACCACCCTGCATCTAATATGTCCATTTTCTGTACCTTTCCACGACAATCTTCTCTTTAGTTAGATTCTCACATTTCTCTTTCTCATCTGTCTTCTTTAAGTAACAAGCTTTTTTCTAGAAATAGCACAATTGCTTTGTTGATATTTAAAAAAAAAAAAAAAATATTTTCTCTAAAAATCAGTTATGAGTGAAGATATTCAGATATTCAGAGCTCAGAGGGTCATGATTAGGGGCACAGAATCCAGCTGGAAGTCTGTAACAAGTGGTGTTCCCCAGGGGTCAGTACTGGGTCCAGTCCTCTTCAATATATTCATCAATGAGCTGGACGAAGGGATGGAATGTACCCTCAGCAAGTTTGCTGGTGACACAAAACTGGGAGGGGTGGCTGACACCCCAGAAGGCTGTGTCACCATCCAGAGAGACCCGGACAGGATGGAGAGATGGGCAGAGACTGTATGTAAAGTTACATCTTATCAGGTCTGAGTCCTAAGTAATGCACCTGTACGGATGCAAAAAGTATGGCCAAAAATTGTACTGTAGCTTTCCTGCGAGGAGGACTGCAGTCTTTTGAAACACAGAGGAAATCCAACACAGAATTTGTATGGTAGAAGGAAGAAATAAATAAAAAAAAAAAAGTATTCTTCAGATATTTTACATTTTACAAAATGAGGAGATAATTGGGTTTATCATGACAATTTTTCTCTAGCCTAGCATCTTAAATTTGTGACTGAGAGAGTAGGATCAATGTCTTAAAATAAACAATAGTCTACTATTGTAAATGCACGCGTAAGACGCATGCTGTTCGTGCTAGAAGAGAACTGAGTACTGCATAACACTAAAATGGTTTTGTTCAGCATATGTTTGCCTCGAGTTTGAGCATTCATTAACCACTTGGTTGACAACTTTGATAAGAAATTTGTCATGTCAGCCACAATTGATGTTCTGGATTTAAATCAATGTGTTTTCATCAGTTCACTGATAATCTAGGTATAAGTGTGATCGATATAGAAGGACTTGGAGAAATCCATCTGAGGTCATTCAAGTCAATCTCTATAGCTTACTAGAGGTGTCATTTATAGTATAACTTTAAAGACTTATAATGACTGTTTCTAACAAAGTTTTGTCTTGAGTTGACAAGCATGGAAGAAAATAGAGCTCTTCCTTCTACAGTTGCTTAAAATTGCACTGCATTTACTGGCATATTTCCATACTAATTTGTGAATGGTTTTTTGTAGATGGACTTTTGTATTGTTTATAAGGCATTTATAGCCTATATTACTTTAATTTTAACCTCTCATGCCCCAAAAGGCAAGTGGGCACACATAACTGTCTTAATTTTTTGCAGGAAAAAAAAGTACAAGAAATAAGGATGCATTTAATATAATATGAGGATGAAATGCATGGCTTGTAGCCCTGAATCGGTAAGGAGATTTTTCTATAGCTCTTGAAAAAATAGTCAACCTTATCTTAAAGTCTTTCAATAAAGTGAATCACTGTATCAATGAATCTATTGACCATGCTGACATCTTATTTGAAGGTCTCTCTGAGACACCTTTTATCAGATGATAATCATAAAAAATAGTAAGTTTTGGTACCATGTATCACAAAGTGATTTAGAAGACTAGCTTACACTTTCCAAGTGGGTTTGACCCAATGTGAACCTCAGGGAAAAAATTACTTCAGGAGGGTGACAGTTCTTTGCCACCCAGTAATCGTCTCTATTGATTTCTCTTCTGTTTTCCAAAGGTTTTATAGAGATTGCATTAGAAAAAAAAAGGGTGTTATCTGTTTCACACCATTTTTCCGACTGTTTAAAATCTCCCCCCCCCCCCCCCCCCCCCCAAAAAGTTTGAATTGTTTCAGGAGTAAGAGATGTCACCTAACTCTTCATTACCTGAGTTTCAACAATTGTTTTTTCTGAAGACTGAAGCTGTTTCTGTGATCCACGTCTTCAGCATAAAGAAACATAAACTTCAAGCTGTCCACATGGTACATTGACTGGGTTTTCACACCAGATGTTCACTGGCCAATCCCATGTGAAGGGAGCACACTGTGCTGGGAGAGCAGACTACGGTCTTTAAGATACTTAGTTGATTGATTCCTAATTTTTTTGCAGAAAAAATCTGGAAATCTTGCTTTAGAGCAATATAAAACCAAATTAAAATTTGTATCTAACTATATTTATTTATAAATTTTTGATATCGTTAACCACATTTAAAAAATCCAATAAAATATTGTGTGGGTTTTGGTTTTATTTTCATTTTTTAAAAACCTTAAGCATCTCTTGTACCTTCCCCTGCTAGCTGTTACAAAGACCTAATGATATGTGAGGACTTTTGTCAGCCTCAGTAACAGTGCTTTCAGACCACTAGACTGAACACTCATCAAATTCATATTCATCCCTTCCCCTCACTTTTCTGGTTTACGACAGAAAAAAAAAATAATAAATCCAAACCTGTTATTTTGATTAGCACCCCCCTAATGTGTAGCTGGGATGTGGGCTTCCCTGCAGGTCAGTCAAAGAGGATGGAACCAGTGAAATCCCACAGGGACATGGGCACCACACAAGCACAACCTCCAGCAATGGCTGGGCTTGAGCAGTTGAGAGCATTTCTAACCATAGCGTCCGGCAGGGAAACTGCTCAACTGTTCACTCCTTACAAGGGAGATTTTCTGACTGCCTTTTGTGCCTAAGTGTTTAATTCAGATGCCTTAAGAGGTATGTTTTAATTGCCTTGCCTTAATGTATCCCGTGTCCATTTATGAGACTGAGCTTCAGCAGCCAAGACCATTCAAGGCATCGTTACAACCACCATGGATGTCTGCCCATGCTCACCTGCACACTGATAGAGTCACAATACATGGTGCCCACTCATGATTTCTGTCTTTTTATTCCTAGATGAAGCTCAGATTGTGGGAGATTGTCATAGGAAGATTTCAATTTATTTGTACTAGGATTTATATGTGATTTATCGCATCTCATACAGGGATGCCTCAGGAAAGTAATTGGGGGATCTCTAAAGTGGCAGTATATTTGGGAAACATAAAAAGCCCTCTTCATAGAATGTACTTAAACTGTTTTTCCAGGTCATTAGGCTTATCAAAAGCATATAAGAAAACAAACTGGTTTTACTTCACATCTAAGTGAAACATTTTTATCTTTTAAAACCACTTTTCTCTTCTGCTCATTTCCACTATTTACTGCACCACTGAGTTTATAAATTCAGTGGTCCTGGTTATTATATGTTTTTTTTCTCCTACGTAAATTCTTTCTGGGGTTCAGAAATAAGGGAGACTGTTACAAGACAAACACATTGAGCTGGAGTATGGCTTGGGGCAATTCATCTACATTTTTCTGATCCTATAAATCCCTATTTACATCAATTGAAGAAAGGTCAGCAGAGCTGCTAATGAAGTCTGCCTCGCTGCAGTCAGTATTCATTCAAGACACAGCTAGAACTGCTATCTGTCTTCTGCATAACTCACTTCATCAGCTTGGCTGGCAGCTAATATTTTCAATGATAAAGAGTTTGAAGAGAAAACTTTTCATGCCGACCATTTTGGCTCTTCTAAATTAATCTTTTCGCTTCCATTTATGCATCGCCTTTATTTGCTTGCTATTTTTCATTTTCCTATCACTCACCTTGTTTTCTGACTTTCGTCTCAGAGGAGCTGAATTTTTCAATAATCCTGACTTCTGAAGAAGGCAACTCTTTCCACAGTGATCGTCTCCCAAAAATGAAGCAAATCTTATAAAAATTATCCCAGCGGTGTACCTTCAGAAATTATATGTATTCCATGTTCCTGGTGGTGGGACAGCACCTGGCTTATTCCAGGTAGACTTTTCTACACATTACCTGTACAGGAGACAGAAAACATGGAATAAGCTTTTCTCAGGTAGATTGCTCTTTGAATGGCATTAACTTGCTTTATTTTGTCATAAAAGGATACATCTCAGAAGATACTTACTAAGTAAAAAGAAGGCAATTGGGAGATTGGATTTACTCGAAAGCATTAACTTGCAGCAATACCTCATTGTTATCCTGCTTTGTTGACCACAGTTGAAGATGATTGAAAACTCTGTCTACGGCTATAAAGGCACCTCATTATGCAAATGGCGTTGGACTAAACTAATTTTTTCTCAATAGATGAATTGCTGACTGAGCTAATGAAAATATTGTTCTCCATCATGTCAAAAAGCCTTTTTCTCCACCCGTGTAAAGCCAAATAATAGAAAAGGGCTGCATTTCTTCGTGCATTCTGGTACCTGTGGATGCAGATAAAATCTGAGAGTTTTTAAATCCTCCCTATAAATGGGTAGTGTTGTTGTAGTAGGATGGTCAAAGGATACCAAGTGTTTTGGAAAAAAAAGTCTTATAAAATGGGCATGTAACTTCTAATTAGATGGGCTTTATATCACAATTCATTAATTTCCACAACAATAACACATATTGAGCATAACAACAATAAAAACTCACATTATAGTAAACTGAAAAAATAAAATCTCATGTCTTAAAAAAGAATTTTAAAATCCTTTAATGTTGACATGAGCTCATTTTTTATTCCCACCTCCTCTGAAAATATTTAGAACTGCTTTCTTCCTGAAGTAGTCCCAAAGCAAAAATTTTTGGTTTTGCTAAATAGCCCCTAAGCCGATATATAGTCCATACTCTGTGATATGGAGGTATGGTTTTTTTTAACATTAACTCTGATTTTTTAAATTATTTACTAACTGGCAACATCTTGTAAACTGATTTTTTTTTTTTTATTTAAAGGCTGGGATAGAACAAGGAAACTCAACTTAAATTGTCTTTAATGCAGTTTCACATGTTGCTGCTACTCTATGAACTCAATCCAGTCTTCTCACATTTTGTAAATATCATAGATTAAAAATTAATTTGATATGACAAGATCCAGAGAGAAGCATCAACTTTTCAATGGCCATTTCCATTGTGAATTACATTTCAAAGTAAAGTTTTAAGGTAGTAAAGAGAAAAAATTAAAATTAAATTAAATGAAAATTAAAATCTGTATCTAACTGCACAGGACAGAAATAAAAAGTGGCAGTTTTTTTGCCATTTTCCAAGTATAAAATCCTTCTAAATTAATAACAATACCATATTTTAAAGGATGCATTTTTTCAACATTAAAAATGTAGTGAGCATTTGTATATGATAGCTTGTGGTCTATCTATAAAGGATTTTTGTCCATTAAAACATGCTGAAACATGTTTTGAATTACCTTATATTTCTTTAAAAATACTTAACGATAGCTCCACTAGGATTTCACTTTAAGCTTTACAGCTGCTCTGAATCTTAACACTGACATCTATTATAAGAGAACTGAATTCCTAAAAAGTCACTTTATGCATAGCAATGTCACTGGCAAGATTTCACAACAAACTAGAGACGGTAATGACTTTTCTGCAGAAACAGCAAAACTGAAAAAAAAAAATTCAAATATTGCTTTAGGTTTCCAGCTCTTTTAACTGTACCTGCTTGTTTTGACAGACTTTTGATCATCAAACGATAAAAACAATCAAGTGAGAGGCCTTTCTCATGCAATTTCTTTATGTCAGAGTAAATTTATTTGGGATGGAACCTTTGGTTTTTTTGCATAATTAGTGCTCCACAGCCTCCTCTCTTTCTAGCACCCACTCAGTGTTAGAATATTTTCATATTAATTTGAAGAATATGCCTAAAAGCCAGATGACATCTCCTGCTACACAAGCTTGAGAAGGCAATAATAATCACAGAAGAAGGAAAACCAGGAATATGTCCTATTAGGGTTTAATAAAGAGTAGGAGTCAACCAAAAGTAAATAAATTCGGTAATTTTTATCCGTCAAACAGTACTGAGACAAAACTGTGTGTTCTCTAATTGCTGGGTGGACTTCCTGCCCCACTGAAATCAGAGCCCAACAAAAATTTAAATAGCCAGCTCATTCAATAATGAACATCCCCATGACCACATACAACAGACTTATCAATTATTATTTTTCTGTTCCAGCTTTCTCTGCTTGGAAAAATTATTATTCACAAACTGATTATGAGAGGGAAGAATGGAAGTATATTACCAATTTTTTCTTATGAGGAAGCAGAAGTCTATTTCACTAAATGTCTTCTACATTTTTTTGGAGCATCTAAACTGCTTGACCTGAAAATATTTTACTTCATTTTTCCCTGAAATGTGTCTTCTGCTTTATTAGTTTTAAGGTCTCAAAAAGTCGTTTCACTTGTTGAGTCACAGATAGAAAATCTGTAGAGATACCTAGACATTTTTTCATCAGTGAATTTTGAAATTAGGACCACAGTCTTGAGTATGTTTTGGAAATGAAAGATAATAAGTGAAGACTGGGAAGCACAACAGCAAAGTAGCATCAGAAGCCTTGAATCACTGAGGAGGCTGCTGGTACTCTGCTCACACCGGTATGTCCCTTGGGAAGGGAAATCTCTCTTCCCTGTCTTCCCTGTCAGCAACACATAGTGAATTAGGCTGAAGATGATGGATGCACAGGCTACTGTCACCAGATGTGTGTCTGAGATGAAAGGGCAAAGTATCTCAACAAGTTGAGTTTCGTGGTTACAAAGAAGATGGAGACTCTCTTTTTACAAGGACTGACATGGAAAAGACAAGGGGTAATGGGTACAAGTTACTCCTGGGGAGATTCCAACTGGGCACAAGAGGCCAATTTTGCACAGTGAGACCAATCACCCATAGAAACAATCTCCCTGCGGAAGTGGTGGATTCCCCAACACGGGGCACTTTTAAGATTCAGCTGGACAGGGTGCTGGGCCACCTTGTCTAGACCATGCTTTTGCCAAGAGAGGTTGGATTGGATCCTTGAGGTCCTTTCCAACCTGGTATCGATTCTATGATTCTGTACAAAGACATTTATTGCGTTTCCTTGTGAAATTTCAGGATTCATTGTCCTTATCGCTTGCCGGGAGGACATGATCAAATGGGAGTCCTCTCAACTTAAAGATATCTATGAAAAGGCAGTGGGAAGATATTTGGCATATACATGCAGCTGAGGCTTATTTTTGTTACGCTAGTCAAGTCCAAACCACCATCCAGGCTAAGATCAGTACCCAGTAGTGAGAGTGTGCATAGGTTCATTGACACATTACCAGCTACTCTCAAGCTGTCAGACCCTTTCAAACATTGAATGGTAGCCAGCGCTGTGGCAGCAGGGAACCAGCACCCTAAAGGGACAAATTAAATTATACTTGTTTCCATTTCCTAATGATCTGCTGTAGGGGATGATCCTGGAATCCTGAGAGCTTTTCTCACAGCATCAAAAGCAGAAAGCTGAAGAACTGTTTTTAGTTGCCTGACCTTTGAGGGAAAGAGCCAGGCCAGAATAAGTCTGTGTTTACGTTTCCCAGTCAGGGGAGAAGTGACAAGACTGGTAAGAGTGTTGAAGCATCAGTTCTGCAAATGTGAGGAAGCCGTCTGGTTTGCATTATGTTGACCACTGTATAGAACTCCATCTCTTGTTGCCTTTTTTTCCCCCTGGGAAAATGTTGCTTGCTGCTCAGCAAGGACAGAGAAATAAAATGAAAGCTGAGTAGGATGAAGTGTGTGAGAAGGACTGACACGGTGAGGAATTTCACAGTACAGGGCCTAGTGAAAGGGAACCTTGGTGTTCAGCTGATCTGGAATCGGTGCCAGGTTCTGATGTAAGACTTTGAAGACTACATTTTGCATTCCAAAATCAGGGATTTCTTTTTTAAACCGTGGTAGGAACACAATTTGGTCCTGCCCTTGGATACTGCTGACACGTTCTAAGCCTTTGGTACATTTATATTGAGGAGACCATTGCTCTGTCACTGGAAAGAGTCAGGCATCTGGTGTGGACCTCATCAACCTGTCTAGAGTCTTTTTATTCCCCTTTTCCCTAACAATGCCAGATAAAGCCAGATCAAGGAGGATGTTAAAATGTTGCAGTACGCTGGACCTCTTATAGTGGTGGCCATTATGGTAACCTGCTGTGAAAAAGTGCAAAAGCATAAATAAAATAGAGACTTTACCATGGTCCTGAAAGGATTTGTGGCATTGGGGTAGCTTCAGAGCTTCTCTATACGGTGTAAATTGGTGGCTTATAGAAAAAAAAATTAAATATGAAGTTTAGATGTGGTCTGTAGCAGAACTGCTTCTCAGACCTCCCTCCAACAACGTGAGTGATTTTTTTTCAGATCTCTCCTCCCAAACATATGATTTTTTTCTTGATCAAGGCTACTTAGAGCCAGCTTTTGTTCTGCCTTGTCTTTGCTGAAATGGCACTGGTTTCATCTTTGTTCTTCTGGTTGCTCACGTCTCAGTAAAGTACTCCAGTTTCCAGGTCAAAAACAACAGCATCATTCTGAAATAATCACTCATTCTGAAATAATGTATTTGCTTCTGAAATATATTTTTCTGTTTTCCTTTTATATCTATCTTATTTCTTTGATTTGGTGGCCAAAACCTTCTTTGTGTCTGTAAATAATGTGACTCATTGAAAGTACTCTTCTTGCTTCCTTGGAAGCCACATTTAGATAGACTTTAAGCAGATCTCATTTTCTAGGGATAACCTTTAGTTTTTAATATTTTCTTTGAAATGCTGCAAAAGAGAAGTTAAGTCAAAGCCTGATGGGCTGGACCAATATTTAATAATTACCTGCTTCTATTTTCTTGCAATGAGAATCATTAAACAGATGGTGAAAGGATTAAAGTTGTCACTAAACTAATATATCATTTCTCTATGGAAAGTCTCCTGGAGACCTTTTTTGGGCTCAAAAGTTTTATTCTTCCATGTACCACTACATGAGGCATCTGAACAGCAGAGATCTGTTATTTGAAGCTCACATGAGTCTCTGGATATATGGCAGTCCATGAGCTGCTCAACATTTCTGCTGTGAGGATTTATTATTCATTATTTACCCTTGTTAACAGTAAGCTGATTCAGATCATACTAGGTTCAAGGACACCTTGAAAACTCCTGTAAAAATGCAGTACTGTAAAGAAATTGCTGTGAGCCTTCAGATAGCAGAAACGTATTGAAAGTGAAATTTAAACACTGACATAATACAGGAAAGATGGCAAATTCAACTGAACAGTTGCACAGAAATATTTAGTTCATCTGTTTCCACACAATGAAATTCTTTGCAGTCATTTATCTGCAAGCGTCTCCGCCAGCCTGTAGCTCCAGTTGTATGTCCTACTTTTGATTTTAGCTAAAATGTCATTTTAGGTGGAGAACAGAAGGAAATATTTTGTTTTGGATCATGCGTGCAGCTGTCTTGGCAGCAAAGGGACTTAAGCCTGCAAAAAGCAACCTCTGTAAATGGTTTATAACAACATCCTCTCCTTGGACTGAAGCATCAACCTGACCTTTCAAGGGCCAGGTTCTAGGATGTTTATTTCCCCGGAGTACTATCTATCCAGGCTCCAACACTGAGCTCAATGTGGATGCCTGTGGTTACAACAGAGATGAAGCTGTGTTTATTCAGACCAGGTACACTAACCTGGAGTTACTAAATCCTATATCCTAGTTGGTATTCTCAAGGGCAGTCATCACTTACAGCTTCCCCTAAATTCACTAGAGTTTATGAATGCTCCACAGCTCCTGGAAATCATCCCATGTAAATTTAATTGCCAAAACAGGCCTTTAGAAACCTAACGTTAGGTACTCAGAGTTGAAATATTTGACAGCGAAATCTATTTTGATGTAGGATATTTTTTTAAGTTTTAAATTCCAGTAAATCTAAGGGTTTTCTCACAGATAAGTTACCTTTTTTTGTTGTTTAGTGCACACTGAAAAGAAAAAATAGCTGCTTGTATTTCTAGACATTAAATAATGCCCTGTCTACTAGGACTCTTAATAAAAAAAAAAAATATCTTTTTGATGGCTTTGGAGATAAACTCTGTGTGCTTTAACTCTAGAAACTGAATAATCAATTGTTTCAACGGGCCTGCTGCTCACATTTATTTTTTTTTTCCAGGGGAAAAAAGTGAATAGTTTCATTTTTCACTCACAAGGAACAAAAGGGGTTTCAGTGCACGGTGCTGTGCAGCTGCCTTACCTTCCTTTGTAGTGAAAAATGTAACACAATAGCAGGAAGAAGAAAAGTGAGATTAATTTTCATTCGAATAAAAATTCAAGTTCAGGCTTCCACTCGAGTATACAAATGTTCTGAAAGGGCCACAGCTGAGGGCAAATATTTCTAGCTTAGGATACGTGTTTTCACACTGTTGGCTGGTTTGTGTATGAAGTCAAAGAGGGGAAGGATTTGATTATCAGAGAAGAAAGCACATTTTGGTGTTGCTTTCAGAAGTTTTGGGTTCGTACTCATTCCCTACAAAGAGGTTGTATTATTAACTGCCTAATGGTTCAACAATGCTGTGACAAAATTCCCCCAAATCTGTCTGTGAAATCCTGCGATGCTCAGGGATCCTGATTGCTGTGAAACGAGGCTGAGGCAGTTGTCTAAGGGGCAGGTCAAGTTTGATCATTGCCATTCGCGGCTCAAACTGGCAACTCCAGTCATAAAGCATAAAAGAATGAGCTAGTAACCAAAAAAATGTCTACAGTACAACCAGCAAGTTTCAGAAAAACATCTGTGGAGACCTCTTTTCTGGTTGACCTCCCATTCTCAGCTGAGTTTGGAATGGGCTAGGTGGGATCTCAAGGAGGAATAGAAAGAAACCCTGCCAGATATTAAAGTGAGAATACTTAAATGGGCACATAAAGACATAATACCTATCTTGTGGGAATGAATTCTTTGAAAGCATCATATTTAAGCTTTTTCAATCCCCCCTCTCCCCCTGGATGAAGCAGAGTAAACCTTCTGAATGTCTTGCCTCCACTGAAAGTACAAAACTGCTCACTTCTGTACCTTTGTAAATGGAGTTGTTTTGGAAAGCACCATATCCTGAGTTCTAAAATGTACAGATGCCACTTATGTGGCAAAATAGGTAAGTGGTTTTTTTCAGTGTACACCTTTATATGCTCAAGTTTCCCAGTTGTAAGAAGGAATTATGATGCATTCATTTGTTTAGTTTGCATTCATTAGATGTTTGGGGGAGGTTTCTTTCTGCTTTTGCTGAGACACGATCCTTGCAAAAGCTTTGCTGTCCAAAGAATGAATTGAGAACAGTTTCCTAAACCCTTGTCCAGGAAAGCAAAGGATTCATTTAAGCAGTAATCATGCTATTTTTTTTTCTCACATTCAATTTAAAACCTGAAAACTTGCACTATCTTGGTGATTTTTTTTCAACCATTTCTATCAGTTTTCTTTTTCAGCTACACTCAAATACTATCTTAGTGCAATCTAAGATTGTTACCAGTGAAAGAAAAAAGCAAAAATTCCATTTTTATTCTTTCTACTCACTTTCTTTTGGAAAAAAAAGTTGACCTAAAAACTCTGTGCCATTTACACCATCCTGGTTTTGTGGAAACTGCTGAGCTGGTGAGCTTTGCAAGTTCTGCCTACAGCCCTGGTCCCTTGGGTGCCAGGTTATTGGAGGCATTATTTCTCCTTCTTTCTTGTGGTGGTGGTTGAGTTTGCTCCAGTGAAACTCAAGGCCCACTGATCCTGATGTGTAGTCAGAACACAGCGAAAATATGTTCCCACACCAACAAGCTGGGACCTGATTTAGACATATGTAATGAAGACAGTAAATACACCTCATGAAACAAGTGACTTTCCTTGTACCTGAAAAAAACTTGGAGCAGTTATTTATGAATGCCTATGACTAATACATCCTCCTAAGTACAGCGATACTCTCTAGCAATGTCCTAAGGCTGAGAGGTATGGCAGAGTTATTCTTAATTGGTTGAAGGTTGCTTAGGTACCTCCTCCAGGGAACAAAATTAGAATACTGCAACGCCACAACTTTAATTAAAGACAATTCTGAGAAACAAGGAACCACAATTGGCTTCCTGTCATTCTACCACCATTCCTTTACTACCTCTGTTCTACCTCTCCCTATATAAAATCTATATTGTTAAAAAAATCAAAAGTTTTTGAGACTGTCTATTTCTGTCTTAATTTTTGCAAGCAATTAAATGCCTTTTCTAAGGGCAAGGGAAATCAAGCCATAGAAGTTGTTAAATACAGGATCTGCAAAGAAAAACACTAGTCTCTATCTTTGTATATTTTTATATCTCTTGTAAGCTTGACATGTGGAAGTGGTACTCAGAAAAACCACATAAAATGTTCATGATCCTGAAACATAATTCCCTTTTACTGTAAACAGCTCCATGTGCTGACCCTGAGGGAAAACTAGATTTGGTGAACCCTATACAGATCTCTCAATTTCTGCTTCAGAGTATATATATAAAGCCTAAAAACAGTATATGACAAATAATGAAGAAATCATGCAATGTGATAAAATACGATGATCATTATATCCGTATCATTTGCATGATATAGATTAGAAATTATTTTCTAAATAGGAGCTTAGACATCTGAATTTCCATTTTTTTCTGATTCGCTGTTATGTGATCTGATACAACCTTGTGGTCACATTCACCTGCTAAACCTTCTATTAAAAGCAAGTTTGCCAGGTTAGTCTGTCAAGTATGCTTATTAACTAAAATATTAATGTCTTTTTAGCTTAGAAAAGCTTTTAGGAGAAAACTTTTAGTAGAAAGAAAACCTTAAACATTTTCAGCAGTCTGAAAATTCTTTTTTCTTAAAGCACAGTTTATAAGCAAGATATTTTTCTCTTCCATTTTAGTTATAGTTATTTCAAAGAGAATTATTTTTTTTTTCTAACTGTCTCACCTCTGCTTAACCTGTTTTGTTGGGGTATTTTTGTCATCTTAAGCTTATTGATATCAAGAAAGCCTTGCTATATCTAGTGAGGAGGTTGATGATTCCTACTATTTGTTTGAAGAGCATATTAGAGACAGATGATGAAAAATACCACAAGATTTTCTGATCCAGAGAAGAATGAACATTACTCTGGTGATTCCCTGTGGAAATGCTGATATTTAGAGAGCTTTCTGTGTAATAAATGTAGGGGATAGGAAAATCCCTCAGTAGAACATCAAAGCCTTTAAAATTGAAAAAGGAAACTCCCTTTAATTGATCATTCTGTGGCTGGTCACATCAGGGAAGCTATTTGTGCCTTTCTACCTGTTTTACTTCCCCCCTTCTTTCTTCCAACAAAAGAATATCTGAATTAAGAGAAAGGATTTTGGCAGAATATGGAAGGTTAGATGCTTTTCTGGGTATCTTGTCAGAAACAAGATAAGCAGAAATCCTGCAGGAATCCTGGCTTCCTAAAATGGATAAAAACTGACATCTTGGTGTTGAACTCTGGTTTAGTCCTTGCCATTAAATGATTGAATACACGGCTGCTACTGTGAAGGCGACATCATACTCAGTAAAAGTAAGGCAGTGATAGCTGAGCTGCCACAGTCTTTCCCTATATATAGCATAATTGACTACTAGTTGGTATTTTAAAATCAAAGTTGACTTTTAATGATGAGTTATAGTTGCCAGATATATGTGGTATGGCCTGTCCTTTTATCTCTCCTTTTCACTTCAATAGAATTCTTCCTGAATGAATACATTCTTTTCATTTATTTTTTTTTTTACCCAAACATTTGCTAGTGAGATCTCTCATTACCATCCCATTTTTGTTGGTATTTTTGTTAGATTATTATAACAGAGTGTCCTGGTTCGAGGTAAAACACAACCAACTTTCTGTTCGGTAATTTTACTTCCTAGCTAGGCCTCTTCCAACTCTCTGAAATTAACAGCATATTGTGCAGAAAATTGTTCACCCTTAGAGCGGTAAGAGCAACGTTTGTACTTCATGCCAAGGAAGAGTGTGCAGAGAGGCCCTTGCTTATATTTATTGCTTTAACAACCGAGGTCAGCCAATTTTGTTTTTCGCCCCTTTGGAGGGTTGGAAATGAAAAAGTGTAGAGGGGTGACACCTGTGGGGAGGAGGGGACAGGAGAGGTGACCCAAACCTGACCAACTGGGATATTCCATCCCATCTGCCCCACACTCAGTATAAAAGCTGAGGGATCAAAGGGTCAGCTCTCTTTTTTCAATGGCTGACGTCCAAAGAGGACCCTCATCTGCTCATCTGCCTTTGATCCCCATCCGTGTGTTCCTGACTCCAGAAGTGGAATGCAGTTCCCATCCATTGTTTAGTCCATTATGGGACTTCCCCGGTGCCTTCTGATGATCTTATCCTGGGAGCTTGATATGGATTTGCATATATTGTGTTTATTTCATTATTTTCTTTTTATTTTGTTATTAATATTTCATTGAAGTAGTTTAGTTTCCTTCTACATTTGTAAATCTCTGACTCTCCTCCTCCTCTCCTGGGAGCGAGAGTTGGGGAGACCGACTGTCACTGTCATAGGCCAATTTGGCCAAAGACAAATAGATACTAAATGACACATAGACACTAAATTCTCTATTTACTTATAAGGATCCTCTTTAAATACAAATAAAAATCATGCATTGAATACTCTCCATATTTTTATAAGAGCAAAAGAAAGAACTATACATTAATATTACCACTGGTAAAACTGTATGTGGTCTACTGCTGAAAAACATTGCTGTGACAGCACTGAGCATTTAGCTAAAAGCCTCCAAATTGTTTTGCTAATGCTCTTGCTAGCCACAAGGGATCTCATATGCCAGACAATAATAGTTCCCCCTGTTGCTCTTCTTAATTATGGTTTCTCATATGAATATGCCCCCTAATCAGAAAAGCTTTTAGATAGATTAGATTGGATACTGATTACAACCAGAGAGACTGCCAGAAGTTCCATGAAAGTTCATCTTGTTTATTCATCTAGCACCATAGCTTGGAGCAGACCTGCCGCGTCTGGGAGCTCTGGGTCGCCAGGGATCCAGCCTCTGCTGCATCAGCAGTTTTCAGTTTAAAAACCTACCAGCTGAGGTGGAAATAAACTCAACGCTGATTAACAGACTGCATATTTTTCCAGCTTCTTGAGTGTATTTTGCCACCAGTACAGAATTCCATGCCACGACTCACAATGCCAAACTTTTTTAGATAGAAATCTAACTGATATATTCCATAAAAGACTTTAGGTGAATTTTCTTTATATCAAACGACTGAGCGTGATTTCTAAGTTCTCTTGCTTTTGTTTGTGAACAATTATTCTTGCTTCAGGAAGGATCAGGGAGCAGCTTTGGTACAGGATAGATTCTCCCAAATGACTCGGGATGTTGATGATGGTCTGTAGGGAAGGTGTATGAACTGCACAAAGATTTAAATATTATTAAAAAACTGACATAGTTTTGAGGCTTTCTATGAGGACAGGTATAGCCCTGAGATTGGTAATGCCCAGTCTCTTAGAGTCACTCAAAATTCAGAAGTCTATATAATTAATAATATAATCTATATTGAATCTTCAAAACCCTCAGACCCTCAAAACCAGGTATCAAACAACATGCTCTGACTGTGGAGACATAAAAACTTTTGCCATCTTAAAGAAACTCTGATTCTGGAATCAAGATGAAAAATAAATACCTAAATATCGAGGGGCTTTTTTCTTTGTGTAATCATTTCTGCAATTTTACCACTGCTTCAAACAGCTTATCTTTTGCAGGGTGTCAAATTAGTGTGTCACGAAGAGAGAAGCTCTAACCTCCTGCGCAGGAGCTCTAAGTGAATTGCTGGGATTTAAAAAGGCATATAAGGAGAAAACATCTCTTGCAACTTTCACCTTTGTCTTACTTTTATTCTTTCTCCAAGCATTGGAGAATAGCCACCATCATAAACAGGGCATTGAGTTAGATCAATGGTTGGTCCAACCCAATGCGGTTGTTTTTACGTTCTTACTATAGTGGTCCTTTCTGCCTTGAATTCCTATGAATGTCAATAGAGATTAAATGTATTCCATTACACATAATTGTTGTCTTTTGTAGGCTTGAGTAGAAAAAAATAGTGCCAGCTACTCAGGAAATTGCATAGCTCTCTTAATAGCTGGATCTGTAATTATATACTGATGCCAGATTGCCACAGGAACAACTAATGGAGGGCACTATGTAACATCACACAGACTACATGCCTGTATTTCAACTGAAATATATTAGTCTGGTTGACTATTTGGGACTCTGTTGAGCTGAGTAAAATACAGCACCTGTATGTTTCAATTAATGCAGATTTCATCCAGGTTTTGGATTTTTCTTTCTTTCTAGGATTCTCACACCTGGTCTTAAGAGCGTGAGCTATTGTAGTCTTATGTGCAGTCTATTATATATGAGTGTTGGAAAGCTCGATAAATATGAAGCTGCATCTTATAAAAGTGGCATTTTTCCAGTGGCAGAGATTACTTTAGAAGACATTTTGAGCTTTTCACTAAATTGGTTGCAAATCATTTTGATGTTTAGAGTGCTGGGTGTACGGATAGTGGCAGGTTCTGACAAGGCAGAAAGTGGTGTGGCATTATCAGTAGCCATGGAAATAGTCCCAAAAAGGAATGCTACAGTACTTTAATGTAAAAAGTGCCGTTGAGACTTTCATAATGGCTTATAAACAGACAGAGGTGAAATCAGCTGAAAAAAGCTATTCAGTAAGAAGTATACACACACACCTCTTGCCTGAAAGTATATTCAAGTGTTCTGTCAGCCAAGCAAAAGACACATTTTGAAAAGAAAACAGAGAAACAGTGTTCTACCGAACTGTAGAAAATTCCCAGAGAAGAAATGTGATTAATTTGAGAAGTGGTTTGAGTTAGAATGAAGCCTTAG
>JAOQGH010000012.1:126356979-126368514 GCA_025769975.1 Gallinago jamesoni
CTACCGAACTGTAGAAAATTCCCAGAGAAGAAATGTGATTAATTTGAGAAGTGGTTTGAGTTAGAATGAAGCCTTAGGAGGGGATCCGAATTAGGGTGGGCCACCTGGTCATCTTTTTTCAACACTCATGCATCCAGAGGACAGCATCACAACATGAAACTAATCCTCTGGACCAGTGGTTACAATACCCCCCTGACTTGTATTTTATGTGCTTGCAGCAGTAATCTTCCATATTTCCAGCCAATCTCCACATGTGAAGTGAAGTTTATACTCTGGTCACCACATCTTTTTGAGCACAATGCCAACACAGTAATAAATCTATCCCCATGTTCTCATGAGAGATGCCTACTATAGAATCACAGAATAGTTTAGGTTGGAAAAGACCTTTAAGATCACCAACTACAACCTTTAACCTTGCACTCCCATGTTCACCAACAAACCATGTCCCTAAACACCACATCTACACTACTTTTAAATACCTCCAGTATTTAAAATACCTCCAGTATAGATGGTGACCCCTTCAGAAGGGGTTGTCAAAATAAACTTTTCCTAATATCCAATCCAAGCCTCTCCTGGTGCAACTTGAGGCCATCTCCTCTCCTCCTATCACTTGTTACTTGGGAAAAGAGACCGAGCCCCACCTTGCTATAACATCCTTTCACAAATCAGGAAAAAAATTTCTAGCCCTCCCATCTAGCATCCAGAGAAACAAAGATTTTCTAGATTTGAAGAAAACAAAACCTAGGCTATGAAAGTTTCAGATGTATACATTTTCCTGGCTGTCACACGTGGCCAATCTATCAATTTTATAAAAGTGACTGATGAAAAACACTTGGTACAATCCAGATTGGAGTTTTTCACTGTGTTCACTTTCTGGGAGAGTAAAGATGGGAAGTACTGGCAAGCTGTAAATGCATTTAAAAACGGACAAACTATTCATTAAGCTCATAAAAGAGCACGATGCAGTCCAAAATACACATGCATGCTGCCTAGCACCGACAAAAGACCCACGATAGTTAATTTACAAACTACTTGCATTTTCCAAGGAAGAGGTCACTGTATGACTAATCAACCATATTTTTGGTAATTATATAGAGAACAACAAAAGAAATACACCAGATTACAAAAATGCTCAGAAAAAGTAAGTTGGTCTTTGGTTCTGACAGCAGTTTGGTCTGCAGATGATAGTGCTATGTGAAGCCCCTGGGTGAGAACGTATGGTTACTATATGGAGACTCTGTCCCCATGTCCTCTAAGCTGCCTTATGCCTGCAGGCAACCCATGTACTGCCAGGATCATGCCTGTGCCAGATCCTGTCTCCTCAGCACTTGCTACTAGTCCTTGAAATACACATTTACACCTGTCATAGGAGCTTCTTCCCCATCAACTGGGTGGCTGATACCAACATCCTTAATACCCACCCTTTCTGACTGAGGTAGAACCCCAACTTTAACACATTTTGGGTGTCGGAGACTAAAAAGGATGCTTTTCACTCATGCATATGAAACTGCTGTTCCTTAGGGAATGAAGGTATACAGAAGCTGTATATAGGATGTGCATTTCCATATCTGCAGGACGGACTGTAGGATGCAGGATGGGCTGTAATTAAGATAAGTGAAATATCCTGAGCTATATTAAGTATTTTTGGAAGTGACTTTTCAAATCAGATTCCTCATTCAGCTTACGGCATAACCCAGCACAGACTGCTGCATCAATGCAATTGAGATCAGTGAATTACAGCAGGGGGGCTGGAAACAAGCAGCAGGGAAAAAGGAAGGAACTGCCTTCACAAAACTTTTATTCCTGATGGAAATACATCATGGAATGGCTTCCTTGCCCCAGGTGTTTCAGGATGCAAACAGCACAGCCGGGCAGATGGCTGTGCTCTACCTGTGCTCAGGACATGAGCTCTTGGTTCTCAGCAACGTGGTACTATTTTCTCCCTGTACACTCTCCTTTAGCCATCATAGGCTCAATAAAAGGTAAAACAAGTGGCTTTTTTTCAGTACTTATGTTGATTTTTTTCCAAATATATAGCAGAATTAATTGAGATGCTGGTTTAACTTGTTAAGAAAAAGAAGCTTTGTTCCATCTTTGAAAAGCAGCACTGAAGCTTTCATTCATCTGCTTTTCATCCGATGTTCTTTTCTGGCCTCCTTTCTGCTTCCTGCCACACAATGCAATATTATTATGAAAGCATTTAAAGTAATGACAACTATATTAAGAACACACTTTTGGGGAAAAAAAATTAACTATTTTTCTTTGTGGGCAAAAAAGGAACAGAGGCTTGTTTGAATTACGAAGGCCACACACACACACGGCAAGTGTCACATAATCTCTGAAAATTATCTAATTGAGCCACAGCGGGGGACAGTCACACATAGCCGTAACAATCAGCGTGCCTATGACACTCTTTCTTGCTCTCCACCCCCTCACAGTTTTTCAGCCATATTGCTAAAAAAGGGATATTGAACACTCTAGCAAAAGATATGGACTTGGAGATCAGCATTGATATGCTAGTCCACCAAGGCTTCCTATGCGTACTTCACAGAGGAAGAGAGATAAGCTGCTTCAGAAGCAGAGTCAGATAAGATCTTAATGCCTATGATTTAAATCTCTCTTTGGCAAAGCCCTTTTTCTTTTCCCATCGAAGACCTAAGAGAAACTGATCATCTAGTGTAGAAACAGTCATCACCTTACTAAAGATAGACCTTGTTCCAGGAGAGCATATAGGCAGGCCAATAAAATGGCCAAGGAATGTAGGACAGCTTTCAAAAACATTATAAAGAAAGTAAGAAAAAAATATATGAATGAGAACTACAGAGAGAAAAAAAGAACCTGAGAGCTTGGGAAAATGACTTTCAAGTTAAAATATTGTGTCACATATCTAACTCCGTGAAGTTTGTAACTATTTACTGCTGTATTGAAAATAGTTAGTATGTAGACTAACCACAACTGGTTGAATGGGCACTAAGATCAAGGCGATCAGATGCTTAATATCGTTAAGCAAAAAGGACATGACTACTCTCCCTGTAAAATAGAGTTATATCTCTCCATCATGATATAAATGATTCTGAATTTTTAAGAGATGTCATAAGAAAAAATTTTGAAAGGGAAAAAATGTCAGAAATTTCCTCATTAATATTTTATATCCTTATACTATTTGTTACATGCTGTAGCACACACAAATCTAATTCAAGGCATAAAACACTTTCTTGTATAATGCAATATAATGAGTCTTTAAAGTAAGAATCAATCTGTTTGAATAGGAAGTACCAGATGTGTATTCACTGAGATGAAAGAGAGACTTTTCTCTCATCAGTGCATAGAAGATTTATGCTTGTAATTCCTCCTAGAGGATGGAGGAGAAATATTCATGAACAAAAGGCGTGATGTAGTATGATCTAATGGATCAATCTAATGCTGAAATCCAAGAATTCCTGTGTTCTACCAGGCATTGCTATAAGGTTTTGAGATATTTTGTTTTCCATTTCTGTCCCTCAGTCTTCTCAACTGTAAATTCTGTGGATTCCATTGCTTTTAGTAATTGAATTTCAATTTATAAAATATTAGGAGCTAAGGATAACATTTTTTTTAATAATCATCTGGGATTCAGACTGCCAAGGAAGGAATGTGGAATATAAATGGATTGTGTTAAATCCATACAGTGATCTTGATGTACCTGTAATAAGTTAGTGGATGGTTTCATCCACTTCTTATTCATTGTAAAATGTATAAGTTAATTTAGAATTAAAAAAAAAAAAAACACAACAGATAACATGAAAAATGAGACAAACACTTCAGAAACTGCTCCTTTCCTTGTGCATCCATCGATTGGATGCAAGGTAATGATACAGTGTAAGTTTTGTCTTTATTTCTTATCACTGTTTTAGTGACTTTCTATGAAATATGAGAGATTAGATCATACACTTTGTGTGAAAAACAGGACTGAATATCTCTTCTTTCAGGGAGAATTAAATTTAACAGAAAGGCTTTCTAACCGCTAGGACTCTAAGGTACGCTAGATTGAGGCTCCTTCCCATTAGAAGGTCTTCCACATCACAGAATCATAGAATGGGACATTGGCATCTTCCAGTGCCTCACACTCCACCCTCACAATAAAGAATTGCTTTCTAGTATCTTAATCTAAATCTCCCCTCTTTCAATTTAAAACTGTTACTCCTTGTTCTATCTCTACTTTCCCTGATCAAGAGTCCCTCCCCAACTCTCCTGTAGGCTCTCTTCAGATAATGGAAGGCTGTTATAAGGTCTCCTTGGAGTCTTCTCTTCTCCAGGCTGAACAACCCCAACTATCTCAACCTGTCTTCATAGGAGAGGTGCTCCAGCCCTCTGATCACTTTTTGTGGCCCTCTTCTGGGCCACAACAGAACGTGTTCCAACAGGTCCCACAGAATACCCTGGTCTCTAAATTGGAGATGGACATGGATTTGACAGATGGACCATTCTGTGGATAAGGAATTGGCTGGTCAACATAATGGTCAACAGCTCGATGTCCAAGTGGAGAAGCACTGGAACAGGTTGTCCAGAGAAGTTATACATGCCCCATCCCTGGAAGAGTTCAAGGCCAGGCTGGATGGGACTTTGAGTAACCTGGTCTAGTGAAAGGTGTCCCCGCCCATGTCAGGGGCATTGGAACTGGGTGATCTTTAAAGTCCCTTCCAGTCCGAAGCATTCTATCATTCCATTTTCCATTCTAGGATCTGCTCCATGATCTTGCTGGGTGCAGGACCTTCTTGTACTTCCCTGGGTCCTTTTTTTTTTTTTTCCTTTTTGAAAAATGAATATTCCCATTTTTTGAGTCAGTGGGGACTTTACTGGACTGGCAAGACTTCTCAGGTATGATGGATAGTAGCTTACCAATTTCATCCATGAGTTTCCGAGGACCCATGGATGCATGGCCTCAGGTCCCACGGATCTGTGCATCTTCAGGTTCCTCATATGTTCTCGAAACTGTCCTTCTCCTACAGCGGGCAGTACCTCATTCTCCCAGTCCCTGCATTTGCTTCATTGACTTGGGTGGCGTGGCTAGAGCACTTGCCAGTGAAAACCAAGGCAAAAAAGATATTGGGTACCTCAGCCTTCTCCATATCCCAGGTAGCCAAGTCTCCTGTTTCCTTCCAGAGAGGGCTCGCATCTTCCCTAGTTTTCCTTTGTCGCTGACATACCTGTAGAAGTTTTTCATGTTGCCCTTGACATACCTGGTCAGATTTAACCCTATCTGGGCTTTAGCTTTCCTAACCTGATTCCTGGCTGCTCAGACAATTTCTCTGTATTCTTCCCAGGTTATTTGTCCTTGTTTATACTCTCTTTAGGCCTAAAAATTTTAGGCTTTTAGGCCTTCCACTTCACACGCAAGAGGTCATCTTCCACAGCAAGTTTTACATTTACCTTCAGTGAGGTACCTCACTACTGAGGATAAGACTTTGGATGGAAAGTCACTTACATGGTTTCAATATATGGATGTGTAGTGTTTTGCAAAAAAAAAAGCTCCTTTCACTCATCTTTCAGCAGCAAAATGAGACACAAGAAGAATCTGAACTGAATTATCTTTTGCACTTAAACTGAAGGGAAAACTGACATTTTACAAACATTTACATCTTCAGAATATATATATTAAAAAATTGTCATAATTAATACCAGAACAATATCCTTGATTTAGATCTTTTGACAAGTAACTGCCCCCCTAACTCTTTACTTTGACTTCCCCCCACCGCTCCTGCCACATTTTAGAATTTGAAATTGAAAACATAAATTATATGTTGTAGCTTGGAGCTAAAAAATGATTTTGTCTCTGAATGTTCTTTTAGAACCATGGCCAACCAAAACTAATTCAGCACAGTCTTGCTGAAGTGCTTGGAGCAGTCTGTCTAAACAGCACAGGCCTTCTTAATTTACCAAATGCTCACACTGCCTCCAATTAGGATGAAAGTGACTGTGCCATTGAAGAAAAAAGTAACTTGAATCTTTCAAGCGGCAGTTGACAGAGTACGAAAACTTGCACAGATCTGGCTTTCAAAGTCAGGTCAACTCCATACCTTTGATCTTCTGGAGGGCCTAACAAAATGCTAGTGGGCACAGGAAATCTTCCCTGTTTGCGTAGCTGCTGGATATCCTACGCTGCATCTGCCCTTGAAGACACCTAGCTTTTATTACATGTCAAAGTCACAAGCCAGACTGTTTTGTTGGACTGACTCCTTGCAGTACATTTTGAGTTCTCTCCCCGAGCAAGCCAGAGGACATCTGAGCTCTCCCATGCTCTCCTTGAGCTATCATTCGCTCTTCAAAAATGGGCTTTCATAGGAAAACTTCCGTGTGCAGCCATAAAAAGATCTGGACAACAGAGATCCTGAGCAGGCGGAGACAGTCTGGATTGGCGTTTAACAGTTTGGGCTTTGCTCTCATGTATGATTTCATCTTCACACTTCTAACGAAAAATCTGTGCATGTGGAATTTCAGTTTGAGATCTAGGGTGCTGGAGCCTGGTCCTCATGCACAGACAGGAGGTGCTGGAACGATGGCTGCTGGCACTTGTCACTTATAACTGCAGCCATAACGGTGCGTTGGGTGAGTCAACAGAGAAAGAGTATTCCCATACAGAATTAGAGCCTGTAGAGTAAGTCGACTGCATCAGCAGGAAAAAGTAAGGTTGCATTTTCTAACTTCCATGGACTTGACTTTGCAATTTTAATAATATTGTTTGGAATACCAAAAATAATTACGGCCTGTTATTTCCTTCGAGCTACGCGAATAAATTTCTCATAAGCAGCCACTCTATATTTGTAATCTATATGATTAATGGTTTCTTGGGCCCATAGTGTACCAAAATCATAGTAAAAATATTTTGTTCTTAAATTATGCCTGTTCTGCAGCAAAAAATCATTTAAGGTGGCCCACTTAAGTGTGTGAAAAAAAACACTTAGAAAGAAATACGATACTTTTTTTTCACATCTTCAGAAAAATTTAGCTTAAGTGTGAGATAAAAGCTTCACCGGTATTTTTTTAATCTGATTTGATTTCCCTGCTACTAAATCTAATTTTATATAATTAGCGAAGAGTAAGTAGATCTCAGAGATTTAAAAACTCAAAATAATAGAAAAAAACCATGTAATTTGTATGGATAATCACATTACTCTTGAATAATATGGCTTTTAAGAATGCTGGTGGACTTAAAGATAAGCAGTTGAAATACCAGAGTATCTATTCTGTTACCATTTTTTTTCACAGGCTTGTTTATTTTTTTTATTCAGTTTGCTTTCAAACACCTAAACAGCTGAAGCAAATTTAATCTTTCAGGGCCTCTGCAAAAAAAAGATATTTTATGGCAATAATAATGCATAAAAATAATGAGGGGAAAGTATTTTGTATTTCATCCATGTACTCGAGAGGAATTCCATCTATAGATATATCTGTGCTTTATCAGATGCTTCTGCTTTGTCGCTCATATGTTCCCATAGAAATATTAGGCTGGAATGAAAATGGAGAAGGGAAATGATGCAATTTAAATCTTCACAAGAGAGTCAATTTAAAATATGGAAAGTTCACAAATCAATAGTATTAAAACAGTTATTGAATTTAAATATTAATAAGATGGGAGGATTTGATGGACTGGAAGCAGAGCTACTTAAAGTGGAGCACATTGTATAGTGAAACCATTAGCTTGAAATAGAAAATCTAATTTTTCTACAACTAGTATATCTACAAATTGAAAATACACCATTGTGACTGTGATTCATAAAAGTGGGGACTAACATCTCTCTTCCTTTACACTTAGCTCAGTGAGTGCTATGTACAATTTGTCTCTTCTGTTTGACACAATGTAAACTTAATAGTAGGCACAAAAGGACCTCGGAATAATCTACTATCTATGAATTACATATCTTAAACACACAGACAAAATTTAAATGGGGAGCCTGGCCCTGTATGGCTGAAATCAAGTTGGCTATAAACTACACAGTGAAACTCCTTTGACTTTCCTGTCACATCACTCACCATGTTACTGTGCTAGAAAACTTTTTGTCTTCTTGTTAGAATTGAAAAGGCTTCACATCATTGTACTCTGCCACTAAAGAGCAATATTTCACTAAAATTTGGGTGGGGCATGAATTAAATTTTTACTGTGACAATGAAATAGAAATGAAGATGTGTATCAGCGAAACATCACAGAGGTACTGTGAAGATGTATTTTCTATAGTTCAGTTCCATGACTTCAGATTCACAGAATCACAGAATGATAAGGGGTTGGAAGGGACCTCTGGAGATCATCTAGTCCACCTCACCCCCCTGACCATAGCAGGTCTGGGTTTTTCTTTGTTATAGTTGGTTTTGGTTTTGTTTTTAATCTTCCCTAAAGAACAAACTGTAGAATACTGTTTTCACTTTCTTTCTGGGCTGCATCATGCACTGAGCATTATTTTTCAGCACACAACCAAAAAATAGTTTTGCATAACATGAAACAGACCTATGTCTATTACAAGCTCATTTTAGAACAGAACTATTACAAGAGTTCATTATGAATGAACACCAGTGCATGACAAACAGCCCTCAAGAATATGTAAGTAGCTTTGGTATTTATTTGATCATTAAAACATACCCTGGTACTCTCTTAACCTGGAACACACAGTAAGATTTTCACTGAGAGCTGCTGTACAGGATTTATTCTGCCTGATGCTGCAGTTTTTCTCCCTGTTTAGGAAGATGCATGGAGTGCCACAGTTCCCTAAGCATGGGAATCTCTGGCCTGAGAATGTTTATCACTCCTAAAGTCTTTCAGAAACTTCATTCACATCTTGGTGAGGAAAACAGACTTCAGGATGAGTCACTTATCCACATACAGGATGTGATAAAATTGCTTGTCTGCTTTTTCTTTTTTCTGTTATTTTTTGTCCTTCTTGCTGGGTTAGTGTTGTAGTATCTACAGGCCATGAGCGAAATAAGGCGTGAAACACAGCAATGGACCGCTGCCTGTTGTCTCCTAGGGGTCAGAGAAACATTTCCTCTCCTTTGAGCAGGTACACGAGATCATAATCTCCCCTGAAATGGTATAGTGCCATATTTACCCAGAGTAGTATCATCAGGGTTGCCTTCCCACCAGAGCAGTGCTGTCAGCTAATGAGAGTCAAAGTGGTGTATTGGCTTTGCTTGGTTCTGAAAGAGGCAATGCCCTTGCTGGTGTTTGGTTTGTCATTCTGTGAAACCCAAGGTCTTATAAAAAGTTTTGGTGAAGTCTATGCCAAAAATGGAGTCCTCTCTATACTAAAGGGTTGGACATTCCATTCTTCTTTTTCCATTAGATTACATGTAGTTTCTCATGTTTGGTAGAAGCACATCCCAATACCAAGCAATGACAGCCACGTTTGAAACTGCATTGGTTGATAGGTTCAATGCCGTGAACTTTTCTTTTTCTGTTTACTTGAATCTTTCTGTGATCATTTCTCTTTAATTTTCCATCATGAGAGGAAACTACACTGAGGCCTGTAGTTTTTTGTCATCTGAAGATGTAAACTCCCTTGTGTGCCTAAATCTGTTCTTTTTAAATTTTGCTATTTTCTCTGTTGTACAAATTAGACAAATTTTCCATATTAATGCTTTTGATATTTGCATCATCCTCAGATAGTCTTTGGTGGGTTTTTTTTTTTTTTTGTGTGTGTGTGTTTGTTATTATGGGTGTAAGCTTGAATTTTAACATATGGAAGGAGATAAGGGGAGGAAAATGTGTGAAGTAATGAACACTTATATCCAAAACATAAAGTCAGAATGAATCTTGCTATCATTTGACTATACAATAACGCAGTAGATGACAAGATTCATATTAATCAGCCTACAGCAGCCTACACTTATAAATAAACCACTTTCAAAGACAAATGAAATGAATTAACCACACAGACTATGATGGATTTGTGCTCATCAGAAAACTAGAATAGATGGAGTGTTTTCAGAAAGTAATAGTAGTGAAGAAACTGAAAAAAGTTTGAAGTAAAAAAGTAGAAGATTGGCAAACAATCCATAGTATCCATGATTCTGGACAATGATCCAAAAAAACCTTTAATGTTTCAACTTTCATTGTTGGATGTAAAATGCTACTTGTGGCTCCTGAAAAACTATCAGTCATTGTTGAAGAATTAATTTATAAAGGTTGCCTGGTATGATGGTTCCAAACCCAAGATTCAGTTAGGCAGTCCCTTGGGTGGGGTAGAAAATATATTTCAGTTTTACAAGGTCCATTTCCATCGCTGATAATCTGGCCTGTTGCCTTTAAGAGATAGCAAGAGATAGTATGAGATCTGAAAATACAATTAAAGGAACATCAAAGGAAATAAAATATGACAATTTTATGTCCTGACACACTATAAAAATAGGAATGACCAATGCAGGGACAAAAGTGGAAGGGGAAGAAATGATAAGTCTGAGTGGAAGAAAATGCATATGATTTTTTCCCCCTGTGGTGGGGGGATTTATATACCCTCTGTGGTATATAATCTCAGCCAGAACCAATACCAAGACCATGGATCTTGTATGCTTTAAGTATAGATGAATTCCCTAAACTTCAGATGTTTGTATGTTTCTTTCAAGAAGCATTGTGAAATAATGCTGGTTTTTCTGCCCCGTGGAACCCATTTGAGTTGGAAGCCAAGTAACTTTAGAGCGGATTCTGTGGAAAGCACTCCTTGTTTAAAAAGAAAGAGCATCCATCAAGCCTGGGAACCAAAGAAGCCTCTCGTTCAGCTATGTCAGTCAAGGAAGAAGTGTGATTTACACAGTCTGGTTTAGTCTCAAATTAAGGTTTTGTATTTAGTCTCTCTGTGACAGACACGCTCCACTTCTTAGGCTAACATACTGTGGCAAGAAAGAGCCTAAACATTTATAATTTACAAGCCTGGTGATAATTTGAGGCTTAAATATCAAAAGGACAGATTGACAAACAGTATATTCGACAGAAAGTATAAGCAAAAGAGCTCAGTCCAGCCACGGTTGTCTGAGGTGAGGCAGATCATGGCAGCTCTGTGAGGATGGGGAGAGAAACCACGGGCACAGGAGTAGCAGCTGTAGCATGGCTGTGGCTCTGGGGATTTGCACGAGGCAGAATGACACACACACACAGGCACAGATACACAGAAAGTACCCTGCTGCAGCAGGCGACAGCTCACAGCTCTCTGCTAACACGGTCCTCTGGGTCCAGCTGAATCACTCTTGTTATATAAGTGATTAAATGGGAACAGATATTAATTGCCTCTCTCATGTGTCTGACATCACCCAGGGAAATATGGATTCTAGAATGAGTGTGAGTGCAGATGGTAATATCACAGAGTCACCTAGGTTGGAAGGGGCCTTTTAAGATCATCAAGTCCAACCAATGGAAAAAAAAACACAACCAAACAACAACAACAACAAAAAAACCCCACTACCACAAACCCCACAGCACACCCAAAACCAACACCAATCCACTACTAATCCATATCCCCGAGCACCATGTCAACTCATCTCTTGAATACCTCCAGGGATGGTGCCTCAACCACC
>JAOQGH010000012.1:126368639-126395304 GCA_025769975.1 Gallinago jamesoni
TCTTCCCCAGACTGAACACCCCCAGCTCCCTCAGCCTCTCCTCATAAGGCTTGTGCTCCAGACCCCTCACCAGCTTTTTTGCCCTTCTCTGGACCCGCTCCAGCACCTCAATGTCTTTCTTGTGGTAGGGGGCATAAAACTGGACACAGTCCTCAAGGTGGGGTCTCACCAGTGCCCAGTACAGGGATCTTCAGCAAAGATCTCATCAGCCAGTACGAGAATCACTAGACTAAAGTAATTATAGGATAAAGTCTTATTTACTTGAGCTGTGGAAGCTCGTACTTTTAATGTCTTGAGCCTTTGGTGCAAGCCACATGACGACTCAGATGACAGTCATGCCATATGAGTCAGGCAGGCAAGAGTATGCCTCTAGTACCCGAAAGATTTTAATTGCAATAGAGAATCTGTAACGAGCCCTGTTGATCTTTGTTGTTTTGTCTGTAGCAGAATGATTAGTGACATGGGTAAGGTTAGACCGGGTAGCCAAAAGTAATTAATTTTGTTTTGCCAGTTGAGGGGAATTTTAACCTTAACATCAGAGAGAACGCCTGTGTCACTGCTGATGCATGCCATGGTAATGAAGGGTAAAGAAAAGCTGGGGGGAGGGAAGGAATTAATGACAAAATCAGTGTTAGAGAAAAACAGCTCAGACAGACTGTAGGCATTTCAGTCCTGTTTATCTTACTTCAGAGTATTGATTATTTGCAATCAGCAAGACAAAAACGGCTGAAGGTGAAAGTCGGTTGAATGGGGAATAGGTTATTCAGCATGTTGGTAAAGAATTCTTCTATTTACTTTTTAAGGTTTCCATTATTATAGCAACTTTCCTTTTTATTTATAAGAGGCTGAAGATGTCTGCATTGCAGCATAATTGGTTCTGGCTGCCAGCCACCTGACAAAGTTAATTATTGATTGACTGTGCATTGGTCCTGTGAGAGAATCCAGTGTCTATACAAATTAGATGGAGGCAACTGTCTCATAAAATGGTCAGAATAAATCCTTTATGCTTTCCTAAAACAGAAATGTGATAGATTATTGGCTTTTTGAGGGAAAGGGCAAAGTATGGTACTAACTGCTATTCGTGAAAGACAAAGCTTCTTCACTGTGGAACCCAATTCAAATCAAAAGGTACAAGCATTAAGGAGCTGAATTCACAGTTGAGCCTGAAGAATACTAATTATTTTCAAACCCATCCCACTTTAATAAATTGCTGGTGCTAAGTGGATTATTTCAGTTTTTGAAGGACTGGGATTATTGTATTTCTGGTATTTAACTTCAAAATGCATTCGTCCCATGACATTTTGAAATAAAGATATTTTTATATATAACCATGGAATTTATGCTTTCAGATAACAAATTTTACTTTCTATCTGTAATCTCATGAAAATCGAGAAACTCATCTTTGTGAAGTATTTAAACATTGAATACTAAAATTTGGAAGGAGCAAATTAAGACTTCACTAAAAAACAGCCACACAATGTTTCCCTGAAAGCAGATGAAAACTTCCATAGAATGAATGATATTATCAGATCCAGATATTGCCATAGTAGCATACACAAGTACAGATTTAAATACTTACTTGGCTAATCTTTAATTAAAAACATTTGAAAACACTAGCTTTTTTTCTGCATTAATTTACCCATGGTGAATCACAAGACGCAAACGACGTAATAGAGACGAGCTCTTAGCCTTGGTGGTGAAACAAACTTCAAGGAGGTGGAGAGATCCCAGTTTAGCAAGGCTTGTTGACACATCATTTTACTCTGCCTGCAGAAGTTTCTGTTCTCACCCCCCTACCAGCTCTTTGTCACCGTCCCTTTATGCCACTGGAAATGGGCAACTCACCTGGACCTTCTTGGTTAAGCTTTGCTTCCAATGGAGCTGGGGAGTTTTAAATGTTGGTCTTGGTAATTTTCCTTGGGGCTGAAAGTGCTCAGGGAGTATTCAGACAAGCAGCTCAGCTGGTGAGAAGGCAGTACAGGCAACTAGAGGCAGGCTGGAACAAAACAGTATTTTATATTTTTTTTTTTTTGCCTGCACAGCTGCAGTCGGAGGGGGATGTGTGAACGAGCCTTGAGGCTCCACAGCTGCTTCCCAGAGTTATAGTAGCCTAGTCATCTCCTGCTAATGCAGATAGCTTGCCATTGCAAAAAGAGAAGCAGTGGGTGAGATGGCAATAATGTGTCTAGCAGGGCATCCTTTGATCCTCCCCTCTCCCTGATTCCCATGAAATCCTTTAGTTCCCCTTGAGCAGGGGCTTGATGCTAGGTCCGCTGTGCAGGGACCATCGGGCGATTCACAAGTCAAGGCAGAGTTTATGAACGACCTATGAAAAAAGCTGTAAACTGAGGAAAGTCTTTTCTTGGTGAAGAATACAATTCCTGAGGTTCAAATCTTCATGAATTTCTCACAGATAATCTGATGTTGTTGTTCTTCAGCTCTGTTCTAAGAAATGCGTCTCAGGCTTACACACAGAACCTTGAAAACTTGACCCAAAAGCTTTGAAATCAGATACTTAAGAAAAAACACTATAGCTGATTACTTTAAATTTGCCCCTCAGCCTCTTTTAAATGATCTTATAATTTTAGATTGATAGTATCAATGATATTTCATAGTTTAGAATTTGCAATATTTTAATAACAAAGTGATATTTTAATTTTTTTCTTCAGTTTAATCTGGAACTAGATTATTAACAAAGGAAATCCCCACAATTCACTTTATGTTTAATAGCAGTAATTTCTTTTAGAGAAAGAAGCACAAAACTCACCTCTGCTCTCCCCTAAATTGTGTCTGTCTGGGTATTCGTATTGAAAAAAATGAAATTGCACTGAGATAAAATGAGAGTAAAATCAGTTCTTCTGCATAAGATTTTGGTAGCTCTCAGGATAATGGCTGGATGCCTGGGGAGAGATTAAATACATTGAGTAGTGTTCATTCAGTTATGTTACTGATGTGCAAGTTTCTTTATAAATCTTTATAAATCTTATTTTTCATGTTTGGTTTTACTAGCCTTTTCACCTGAACCATTCCATGATGGTTCTGTCCTACTTTCGACTATAACATATGCTGGAATATAGAAAAAAACAAAGCAAGTAATTTCATTCTACAAAATATACAGCTAGGTAAAAACAAGAAAATGCTAGAAATATGGTGGAGCTATCTTTTTTTTTTTTTTTTTTTTCTCTCTCTTGAGGTTTTCCAGAGGGTTTCGGCTTGAAAAGGCTGATAAGAGAGTATGGATACATTAAAGTGATCAGCTGACTCTAGGCAGTGAGTCAGACAATCTCTGAACTCCTGCTGCTGCTGCAATCAGGTCAGTGTTTCACCAATATCATCTTGCGACAAAACTTGCAACTACACTGAGCAGAGTGATGAAGCAAGTGATATTTGTGTATTTTTAATATTGACTCAGCTCTTTTTTTTTTTTTTTTTGTTTCTTAAGCACAGTCTTGAAAGATCAGCTGTTCAGCATACTTTACAGGCTTTCTAGTCAAACTGGGTGATTTGCCATTATATTCAAATACTATCTCATATGACAGATGGAAATCAAAGGAAGATTAACAACAGGATAGAAGTGCTTTTTAGAGAGAAAGCACAAGCTTTTAATATGTGTGTTTGCTTACGCTCATTAAAAATCTACCTTTTGCCATTTGGCATATACCTTCATCAGCTCCAATCCTTCTTTAATATGGATAGCTCAGTCCAATTATCTAAATATAGTCAGCTACCTATACTCCTACTTCAAGGTGCTCTGCAGAGTCTGAAAGGACTGCACAGAGATTACATTTAAGATAAAGATCCACAGGAGATCCACAACACTCTAGACTAGAAACTGAAGGCTCAGAGAAATATCAAGGGTGTTTGAATGCCTCATTCAGGTTTGGCAGTTGTTAATAAATTTATCATAAAGCAGAAGATTTTAAAAATTAGCACTCAGTTTGAAGTAAAAGTAGCTGTACATGGGCCTGAATCTCATTTATTAATAACTTCTTTGCTCTATACCTCCAATGAATCAGAATTTCACTCTGTTTACACAGTGCAAGTGGGATTATACTCACAATTTCTGACAAGACGTACAGCGAGATAATGCAGGAACAAAAAAATCTCTAGTGTACTGTCCTAGACCAATGGAGTGTGAATAAAGATAACTGTAAACAAGCTAATTCCTGTATTTCAGAGTCATTTTTAACAATATTTTCCTTTTTCCAAGCTCATCACAAGATTTTCTGAAAATTTTGTAGAATAAAAGCAAATAATTTGTTCCTATTGTCAAAACTTCCAACTCAGTTGTCTGAGAAGAAAGTCAGAGTGAAATAACTTTGCATTAGGTTATTTAAAGATCCTGGGAGGTACCTTCCAGGCATATCTTTATATCAATGAACTTTCTACAAGGAAGCAATGTTCACTGCAATTAGGTAAAACATTTGACACTGCTTCTCATTGATCTCCATGTGGACATTGAGACATTTATTGCTACTCTCTGCATGTGACCATCCAACTAATTCCTCATCCACTGAATAGTCCACCCATCGAATCCATATCTTTCCAATTTAGAGGGAAAGGTGTGGAGGACTGTGTCAAAGGCCTTACAGAATTCCTGATGGTAGTAAACATCTAGAAAAGGGTAGTAACCATTGTTATAGTATGGTGGGTTTCATAATATGAATATTTGAATGAGACTAAAATTTCCTGAGTGATAAGGGTCTGAAAAAATGGAGGTGGCTGAAAGGCTTACATTGACCCTATTAATAAGTTTTAGATTATAGCTGCTATTGCTATTGTTAGATGAGTAGTTGACAGGGTATAGACTATATAGACCCCCATCTCCCTACATGTTAAGGAATACTGAAAACAGAAAACAAACAAAATAAGGGAACTCAAAATTATTTTTTTTTAACAAAAATTATACAAAATTCCCCTCTGACACTTTTAAAAAAAAATAATAAAGCAAAGCACAGTATGAAAAAAAAATGTGGAAGACAGCACCTTCCAAATGTGGAAGACATGGTGGGGAACAGCCCCTAATGATTAAGGTTAATAAGAAGATAAGCAGTTGTTAATAAAGCACCTTTTTTGCTAGTATTTCCAATCTGTTTTATGCAGTTAATTTGAGATTAGTTTTAATGTTATAACTTCCATATTCTTATTTAAATTTTATTTAGACCTTTCTTTTGAATTTAAAATCATTTGAGTCCTTGTGTTGCTAGGAGGTTCAGTTTTCTCTTTAAAGATATGACAGACTTGGAATGTCGTTTTTCTTATGTCTCTTTCTGCTTAGCAATTAAAACACACTTTACTAATGATCATCTGGCACTTCTCCTCTTTCAAATGTTCTTTTCATTTTCTCAGCCTACGCTGGCTGTTCTTTACAGTCTCCTCAATATTAGTGTAAAATCTCAGTAAATGATAGACCTAGCTCAATAGTGTTTTGCTATATATTTTATCACTAAAAGTACTGGATTCATTTCTTGACCCCATTGTCAGGGCCATAATTAACACTGGAGAAATTAATTGGGAGAAGAGATGTTGGTAAAAATGCTTATAAATCCTGAAAAAAAAATCATTAATTTCCCCTAAAGAATCATAACAGATTTATAAATTCTTTTACATTTATTCCTATTTTCTTAGTTCAAGAGTTTCATTCAGTTCAAGAGAAGAAAATAATTAACAGGCAGGCTATTAAAGATGTTTGAGTAGCTAGAGGTACATCTAAACCTCTTACGGAATTAGAAAATAATTCCTGGGAACTCAGCTCAGTTATTGCTGAAGCTCTGTGCGATGGTCAAGATGCACTTTCAGGTACTTCTGTCACTCCACTTTTAAAAGCCTGAGCTCCTCTGGCTTAATGATATTTTCTTCTTCATTGAGATATCACAGTAGAAATATCAATTGGGCAAAAGAAGCTGAATCTTGAAGTGTCCAGCACCTGTGACATTTTGATTAGCTTTACTGTGATCTTTCTTCTGCTATTTCTAAATATAGCAAGCGAAGTAATTCATTCAAAGATGACTACCTGAAAACTGGTACTTCACGTGTAGTTAAGATCTATTAAAATACACTGGAATGGGTCATGTTTCTTGCTGCACTTTACTGTAACAATAGTTAATGGTCTTCAAGTAAATTGGTATGTTTTTTATTTCCTCCGTGCTCTTTGGTTCTGTGTTATTTTCTTTCTTTGTGTCTATTACTAGTGTGCTGGTAAGTGCTTCAAACTTTTTGCAGTACCCTGGACTATGGACATGCTTTTTTAGCCACTCCATGTAGTAGAGACTTTTTACAACTGTAGTTCAAATATGATATCAAACGATCCCGAGGAACTCTTACTAAGGTTCAGAACTAAGGAAAGTAACAAGATACCTAGAGAAAGAAACTTCGAGCTTGTTTCTGGGTTTTGTTAGTTCTTTTTTCACTGGGGGACATGAGGTTCAGAAACAAGATTTTCATGGTGCTTGATTAGAAAGATAGCTACTTGCCAGTCTGGAAATGGAGCCAAAGGATGTAATGAAAGCTTAATATTGCTCAGTACAGAAAAAAACCATTATTTTCTCAATAGCAAACACAGAACTGATTAAATCTGCCCGACTTCCAGTCTGCTGTGTTAACATGCCTTCTCACTTGCATCTAACTTGTGTTATCCCTGGGTCTTGCATTGTAGGCTTATTTTCGTTGTCACTGAGGCTTGAGCTGGCTATTGCCATAAAACACATCTGCAGAAGTGGCTCTATGTTTCTCCTCTAAAACAGAACCAAAGGCTGCCTTTTGAAAGGTAAAAGCTTGTGTCACTCTAAAAGGCCTTGATAGCATGCCTCATCCCTGAGCATTCTCTCCTATCATTTTAGGTTTAAATTAATTACTCTTAGAGAACTCGAGGCATAGTCCTATCAGATAAAGAAATGTGGGCAGTGAAAGGTGAAAGACCATCTGGAGCTTAGATTGAATGATATTAAAAGACTGATTAATGGTGTGGTGTCTAAAACTGAAAAAGAAAATCTCAAGCCAAGCCATTAGGCAAATATAATCCATTACATGAAGAGACATTCCAGCGCTTCAGGGAAATCTTTGTCTTTCCCATTTCTCTCCATCTATCTCTTTTAATTTGTGTTTTGTCACTATCTATCTTCAGCTTAAAACTGTGTTGTTGTCCATTCCCAATATTATCCTCTTGGCTCCTTTATCTCCTTACACAAACTTCAATAACTGTTCCTCTTAGCTACTTTTGACCTGGTGTTGGATTGAGGTATACGATCTATAACCACTTACAGAGGAACACAAAGTGAAATAGAAGCCATTCAAACAAAAAAAAAAAAAGAAAAGAAAAAAACAGCCCTGAAATAAACAACTTAACAAGCAAATCAAAAATCCTACTGTGTCTATTGCTCTGGTAGGTGCCATTAATCTCTGAGCAGTTTGGATTGTTTTCAGACAGTAGTCAAAAGAATGGAAGAAAATTTCTAGTGGTTATGGGCTCTTAATTAACTTTGCTACAGAAAAAAATAGCAGAACTGAGGGCATCATAAAGAAATTAACAATTGATGCAGCTGTTCTGCTCTGCTGTACTTGTTAATATTCATTAATGGCCATTTTCAAAACTATAAAACAGCACAAGTGGGAAAGAATGAAAACAAAGATGTGGTAAAGCTGTAGAGGAAAATATGTAGTAGAAGAAACGGGATAATGGTAGAATCAAAAAAAAATGGAAGAAGGAAAAGAATAGAGCAACAAAGTGGAAAAGGTTTGTAACAGTATTAAATAGAGGGATAGAGAGAAAGAGTTATTTCTGTCTTAAATAGAAGGAGAAAACCAAAAGCAATCATTGAAAAATTCGGTTATTTCTGTGGAATATTAGGACTCTGAATGATGACTTTTTGTAAGAGAATGCAGTTGTGAGTTTCAGAGCAAGGACAAATTCTCTCCATAGAAATATTTGATTTTTTTTATTGACAGGGAATTATTACATATTAACTATGCAACACAGTATTGAGCCATGTGTTTGTACAAGTATTCCGGTTTAAACAAAAACTACATTTTTTGTCGGCAGTTTAATTCAGCAATCTGTGTTACATCAGATATATTAAGCAGGTTCAGTCTCCTGGCCAGATAATAACACTCCTACTTGTGTTAGAACCCACGACAGTCTTTTCAAGCTGAATGTTCAGAAACACCTAGTTGAATTATTATTTTTTTACCTACATTCAAATTATTAAATCCAATACTTCCTACACTTGTAGAAAGACTTCATCACAGAGTCTCTTACCTGCCACAAAACAGTTGGTAAATACACACGGGTCTAGTCTGTGATGATATTTACAGATTCAAATCTGGAAACAGCAAGTGAAGTAAGTGTAGTTAACATGTATGTAAATAAATCAGGATCTAGGCCCAAATCACTGAAATCAGGTGATGTTTCATAATAAACAGAAGGAATGAAATGTGGTTCTATACAAAGCCAAGCTTAATAATCTCTGATGGCTTGGTTTAAATCATACTTATATCTTGTGCAGGATCAGTTCACAGTGGTGATTTTCAACTAAGAAGCATTTCTCTTGAAGAATTTTAATGAATTTTTTCTTTTTTTTTATTAAAAAAAGAACTATATACTGAGGACCAAATCCTGTTTCCCTCAAAACCATTCAAAGTTTTGTTTGCAACATCAGTGAGAACAGAATCAGACCAGGGAATATATCTGTGTGGTTTTTGTCCCAGGTTTACGAGTCCATTTCTATTTCCATGTATGAGCGTAGGAGTTTAACTGTGTAGCTGTGATTGTCTGTGAGGAACAATCTGGAAATCAAATCTCCTTTGGGATCTCTATTAGATAGATTTGAAAACTCCAGCACATAAAAGCAGATGAATTCAGTAGATGAACACACACTACCTTTCAAAACCTGTTTTATAACAGATGCCATGCTCAAATAAACAGGCTGATTTTTTTTTTTTCTCTCTCTCTTTTGATATACAACTGTGACAGCCATATCAATTAAATCTATATATTTTATGCCAGTCAGTATAGATTTTATATATTTGCTTTTTATTTATTTTTATGCCCCTAAATCTACTCGTATTTTTATCACACATTTAACACATTTTTATTTATTTAGCTGTGAAAATTATTCCACTCATAAAGAAATATTCCTGCAAGATAATAATACAATATGTACAGCACATTTTAGAATGTGCGTTCACTTAAGACTATTGATTTTTTAAATTAATTCATACATTTTCCTAACAGTCTGGATGAGAACCACTTCATATGCATTCTCTGAAATATAAAATCTTGAATGTCTTAACATATAAAACTTAGATAAGTCTGGATGTTCCCATTTGCAATAAAGATGTGGGAATTCTTGAAGAATTGGTGAAAATGAAGTATAATGGTATTGGACAAAGAAGTGGTGATAGAATCTTAGGTTTCTCATCTTTCAGATGACAATGAGCTGAGAAGACAACATCCTCTGAATGTGGATTTCTCTTGAGTCGATAACATTCTAGAAAAAAAATCTACGCTATTATTTCTTTCTAGTGGTCTTCCTGTAGCCATTTTTTCTGCATTGCTTTTCTACAATGTATAACTCTTTACTGCATATCTCATCAGCACATTTCTCCTAACTTTCTGTATTAACATCACAACAGATACTTATAAAATTCAGTTTTCATAAACTGTGGTACAAGGTATAAGATATGTTACTTTTGCAGTAGGTTATTAATATTATTTGGGAAAAACTGCAGAAAAAATGTTCACATTATTTGATCAGCAAGATTACTGAAAAGCTTTCGGATGTTGGTTTCTGTACTGGAAGTAAAATACTGAATGCACTTACATTTCAATAAAATTCTCTATTTGTCTGAAGAATTTTAAAGAAAAATCATAGAATCATGGAATGGTTTTGGTTGTAAGGGACCTTAAAGTTCATCTAGTTCCAACTCCCCTGCCATGGGCAGGGGTACCCCTTGCTAGACCAACTTGCCCAAACCATCCTTGCATGATCAAATATCATCATCATTACCAAAGCAGCACAAAAATTTACAGTTACAAAATTAATTTGGTAGCTTAATATCATAGAATCATAGAATCATAGAATGGTCCAGGCCAGAAGGGACCTCCAAAGGCCATCTAGTCCGACCCCCCCACAGTCACAGGGACACCCCCAACTAGACCAGGTTGCCCAGGGCCTCGTCGAGCCTCACCTTGAATGTCTCCAGGGAAGGGGCCTCAACCTGGACCCTCAACCCTGGGCAACATGTTCCAGTGTCCCACCACCCTCCCAGTAAAGAACTTGTTCTTAATATCCAGTCTAAATCTGCTCTTCTCCAGCTTAAAATATCAGCAATACTGCAGGATAAAACGTGGCCAGTTAAGTAGTTTCACTGATCTTTTCTTCTTCCAGAAGGTCAGGATTTGTGAAATATTCTGTTTCCCATCTCATGTCTTTTATTATCTTTCCTTCTCTGTGACTCTCTGACAGAAAACGAAGAAATGTGACAGAATTAATCCATTCATGAGTCATATGTGACAGACGAGAACTAAGAGCTAAGAATAAATTATAATAATTATATAAACTTTGCATCCTTAGACGCCAAGACAATTACCATGCAGAATGCAGTAACCTCCTGCCAAGACAATTAACATGCAAAATCATGGTCATTAAGTCCAGCACCAAGGGCAGATGCTATTGGAGAAACGGATTCTTGCTTGCAGTGTTAAAATATGAAGGTGAAACAAGAAAACAGGTGCTTTTTTTTTTTTTTTTTGAGCAGAGACTACCAGGCTAAGAATAAGAGAGACATAATGGGCAATACCAGGCAACGCTTTGACCGTGTTTGAGAAGGAAATGTCGCTGGTGTTATAAAAAAGAGCTTGCTAACCCAAAGGTTTTACAAGATTTGAGAATTAGAGGAAAATAATACAGTAGCTATTTGAAAGCAAGAACAATATTTCTCTGACTGACTGGCTAGACAAAAGGGTCAAAGAGATGAAAAGTAGTCTAAAATCACATGATGATTTAACATGTCTGGTTTTATCTGCCTTAAATTTCTGTAACGTTATATTATGCAAATTGCCTCTTATTTGAATCTGATTAAATCTATTAATAAATCCTGTTTTTAATTAGACCACTTGAATCATTGAATTTCTCAGGGAATATTACACAGACTGTTCCAAAGAGATGAAATAACAGTTACCATTTAGGATGATATCGTGAAAGGAAAACATCTGTAACCATGCGGCGTTATCAGCAGAAGGGATTCAGAAGTTGTCTCCTGGAAGGCAAGAAGTTAAAACCAAGTCTCAAATACGATGTGCAGGGCTTCTGAAGTTTGTCAGGTTAAAAGGACAAGCTACTGGCTACTAGACATGAGTAGTAGCCCACCCATTCCCACCTGCCTGTCATTTTCTCCCCCCTCCACCCTCCCTTATGTCCTTTGATAAGTGTGGGAGAAAGGAGACAAATGAAAGCAGGATCAAAAGTGGAAGAAAAAGGAAAGGCAAAGGAACAGCAAAACAAAACAAAAAAAAAACAACACTGAAGAAAAAAGGGGCATGGAGGGAAGGACAGGAAGCAAAACTGAAGACGAGGTAACTGAAACATGTCATGATATGACAACTGCTGGAATGATAATGCGAACCATTATTCTATTAAAGTGAGCTTCCTTGCCTGCTTTGTGACAAGGTCCTCTGAAATAAAAAATGTCCTGCTGAGGCAATAGAATGTTCTGTACCCTGAAGAAAATGTCTCCAGAATACCAGCCGTCCAGGATCACTGATCTGTCAAGTTTGTACCCTCTTTATGCTGGTAAGAGATGATGTTCTTCCCTTTCAGTCTTCATCTTAATCATTCCCCTGCCTGCAGAGTTCATTATGTGTACATAGCATTCAGTTCACACTAGGATAGTCCATGTACAGCAGAATAGCACTTTTTTCCATTCGTGTTGAGTTCAAAACGTACAAATCTTGTCAGGTCTTATACATGATACAAGTCTCTACGAGTAGCTGGAAGCCTTTGCTTCAGTGGGATTTTATCAGAGAGCTATCAAGTTCTGGCCATTTCCATTATTGTTACTGATTGTCAGGTTGCCTCTTGAGGAAATAGACCAAAGCGAGGATGAATTGCATGTGTTTCAAAGCACCTTGAAGCTAATGTTAAACAAAGAAACACTCTTTTTTGTGGAGAGGAAGAAGATATCTATTTCACCAGTGGTCCACAAGAAATTCTCACCAGCATGCCTTGTTTGTCATTAGCACACGTATTGCAAGTGTAGAGGAACCTGTTTACATCTCTTCCTGGCATTCTTTATCCTCATCATTGTCACTTAAATTAGCATGGGTGATTTTTTAAGCTGCTGGAATAATCAGAGCAAAATACAATCTTCTTCCCCCAAATTCAGGAATATTAAACAAAATTCAGTTCCCCTATCCCTTCATGCGCTATTTTTAAACGGTTGGGGGTGTTAGTATTTGCCTCTCTACAAGTGCTTTACAATCTAACTTCTATGACCTTCACAGATATTCCAAGTTACCTGCTTTGGAAATAGATTTCCTTATTGTTTTCTGGTTGAACTTCTGTTCAGAAGCAACTTCTGTTGCTTCTTGTACTTCTAATTCTCTTCCAGGACTTGAATGTCATCAACGTGTTGTTTCTTCCCTTTTTCATTAACAAAGACACTAAGAAGGTCTTAATCTAAGGTGAGGCATTGCTTCCAAACTCAATACTTTTTAGTCTTTAACAGTGTACTTTGTTTATGATCTTCTACACAGCTTTTCATCAATATAACAATGTTTCTGTGCATTAAAAGTGATTGGAATTAATTTTCCTGATAAGACTTCATTATTTATTTCCTCAAGTGCTTTACTAAGTTATTTCATATGTAGTGATTTATTTCATCTAGTGATTTCATAATTCTACTTTAAAAAACAATCAAGTTATAGGAGTAAAATATTATCTACTTCTTTGATAGGTGTAAAATATCTTTTAATATAACAAAGCTGCTGCATAGCAAGACTAGTTGTGATCACCTTCAGCAAGTTGTGAGGCTGACTCATTGACAGATAAAAAAGTAAAATTTTATTAAAGAAAGGAATATAAAAGAGAGAAACGAAACGAAAAGATAAAAGATATACCAAAGTGAATAAGATGTATTTGAGCTAGAAAAAAAATAATCTATATTAATACCTACTTCTAACAGTAGGCAGAATAAGGAAATAATTTAATCATATTTATCGAATATATCCCCTTTCCTTCACCTTCTCCCTCTCTGGCTTTATGCGTGAAATACCATCCGGCTAAGTGAGTTCCCATATCAGAGACTGACAGACATTATTTTTATGAATTTAACAAACTTCTGCATCATTACATCTCACAGTAAACTGGTTTGGTATTATGCAAGTGCCAATACTGGATATTGCTTGCGACAGCACTTCTTCCAGGACTTGATCAATTCATATATGATTCCACATTTTATATTGTAAGAAACAGTGAACAGTTTTCTCTGATGGCCTCCTCCGTGTAATTCATGATTTATACCCATGGACCATACCTATCCTCAGTCATTATTTTTCTAATTGTAGCTCACATATTTTTAATCTTTTCTTGTAAGGAATCTATTCCATACCTCTGAGTACCTCCAACTCTTCCAGTTCCTCTTCAGCTGGAAATGGTGGCTGCACATGCCATGGGTGTAGGTAGTTCCTGTAGAGATGTTTCCTCTGTGCACCTCCTAACATTCATTTTGCTTCTGTTGGCTGTGAGCATTCAGCTCATGTTTTTGAAGAATGTGGACTAACAAATTTATCCACCAAAAAACCCAAGGTATCTTAGGATACTGCTTGAGCCATAATAGCCCATCTGAAAGCTATCATTTTGTCCCTCCGTGGAGGGTTGTTTTTCCACTTGTGGACCATTTGCATTTATAAACAATGGACTTTATCTTTCATTTTGATTTGAGACACAACCCTTAGTTTCTTTACCATAAAACAAGGACACTCCTTTCGCTCATCTGTAGATGAGTTCTGAGAATTCATTTAACTTTTCTTCTTCAACATTCGCTTGTTTTGTAAGTGTGGAAGGTAATGTGAAGATGAACATGACCTGCACAGAAAGAAAGCACAAAGGGGAAATAGTAAAGAAACAGAAAAGGAAAAGAGACAGGAAAGAAGAGCTGAAGGAGAGATTAAAATGAGAAAGGAGCTAAAAAATGAGGAAAAGGAACCCATAAAACCTGAAATTGCCTGGACTACCTGAATTAAAATATAATCATTTTGTTTTAAGATGGGAAAACCATATTCTGCGGTTAGCTTAGGTCCTTTGCCTTAGACAACCACAATGGAAGTCTTCCATGCCCATTTGGATTTCCAGGTCTTGAATGAATAAGGTATTTTGCTAGTGGACATCAGTTGCAAATATTCATTTCCTGTGTTTGATACCTTCCTGATGCTGGGAGCACCCTTGTTTTCTGGATAAAAATCTATTTTCTGAGGTAAATGTGACATTTATTTTCCTGTTTGTGTGGCAAGGGAATGCCTGGAGGTTGAGAGTTTCTCACACAGAGGGAGTTGGGTGTGCTGAGTCACTGTCCTTTGGTGGGTGACAGGCTCGGCAAAAGGTTCGAGAAAGCCTTAGTCTCTCTTCTACACCCCAAGTAAAGAATTAAAATATCGCTCCATTTTATTAAAGTGCTCCCAATGTCATTTATGAATTTGAAATAAGTCTTTAATAAGCTGAATTTAGTCAATTTTAAATGCATTGCACATGGAATTAGTTATGGTACTAGCCCTCTTTTCCCTTGTTTCACTAGTGGCTAAACTGCTTCTACAAAGTTCAGTCTAAATATAAAATAATTTTGTTCTGAATATGTTTTTTTAGAATGTTTACTTGGCATTTGCTAGATGAGCTTTCTAAATAATCTGATTCTAGGAAAAGCTTCACCAAAAGGTCATTTTCTAATGCTGGAAAAAGTCACCATGATTTTTTTCTGAAATTATCTCCTTTTTTCTCTTTTCTCAGACTGCTGGTGTAATGCCCCACATCTGCTTTATACCCCCTGTGTACTCTTCTGCTATTGAATGCTAGAGGTGATATTTATGGGCATACACAAATTGGGGAATGGTATCTGCGACAACACCAGGGTGGCACAGAATAACCTTCTCCTGAGGCATTATTTATGCACAGGAATGGTTGCAGCCATTCAGGGGACAGAAGAAAGTGCAATGAGTGACCTGCATCCATTCACTTATATCCTACTTACACGGCTCTGACTTCTCTGATTTGCATAGAGGTAATGAGACTATTTCCTGATCAACATACAAGTAATCCTCTGTACTATGATCAGACTGACTCCTTTAAAGGCACTCCTGATTTACTTCTGATTTACTACTATTATTATGCCTTCTCTTTTCCTATTCCTATCCTCTCAATGCCTTTTTCATTAATTTGTCTTGGGGTACTTTATGTGAGGTCCTACTTATAGAACTAATATTTGTAAGTTAACATTGTTACAAATCTTATGCCTCCAAATTTGCTATCACATTTTCCCCACTCCATTCCCTCCAGTTTCCTTCCTTCTTTTTTCTCTCTTGCTTCATGTAAGCATTTTCTCATTCGGGGTTACTTAACCACTAGTGGAGAATTTCAATGAAGCTCCTGCTTTCTTAAGTGACTCTAAGTCCAAAATAAAATGTCAAGGAAGACTATACAATTGAAGAATTAATTACACAGTGAGGACTCATTGTCATGTTTTTTATCATAGAATGAGAGAATCATCGAATATTTTGGGTTGGAAGGCACATTTAAAGGTCATCTAGTCAACAGCCCTGCAATGAGCAGGGACATCATCCACTACATCAGAGCCCTGTTCAACAAGGCCTTGAACACTTCCAGTGATGGGGCATTTACAGCTTCTCTGGGCAAACTCCTCTAGTATTTCATCATCCTCACTGTCCTTGTATCTAATCTGAATCTACCTTTTTTTTAGTTTAAAACAATTACCTCTTGTCTTATTGCAACAAGCCCTGCTAAAAAGTTTCACAGAATCACAGAATGGCAGGGCTTGGAAGGGACCTTTGGATTTCAACCGTGTTTTTGCAAAAATCTACTGAATGATGCAAAATACGAGCTATTAAATCTCCAAGAAGCATTCTGAAACAAAACCCTTTAATGTGTTTAGGAATTAATGCTGCGTTTCCTGAAGTATAATAGTCATTTTAGTTTCTTATTTGTCCCTCCAGAGTACAACTATTGCCTCCATCCCATCTGTGTCAGATCACATTCTCTTCATTCAGAATGCGTAATCTGTTTTACTTGGCCCTTCTTTCTGAAGTCAAAAGAAGATGTAGTGTAGCATAATCTCATTTGAATTGACATCAGCAGTTCCCAACACTCTATTATTTTTCACATGGCTATGAGGACTTGCAACAGCTATGATCTCAACTTGAAAATGGCAGCTGTTTGGGGTGGTTTGTTTTTTGTTTTTTTTTTTGGTAAGATTACAATAATATGCACAGTATTGTGGAACCAGCTAAGGTGAAAGTACATGTGAATCATATCTAAGAAAAGCAGCTCAACTGGACTCACACCTCCAATATTAATGTTTCATGAAAATGCACATCCTGTGTATTATCTTTCCATTTGGCCTGCGTTAATGTAAATACATTACATGGGTCCAAATTTCTTAATTCATTACAGAACACTCGGTTTTTACATTTCTTTTTTTTTGCCAATTTACTAAGGAAAAAGTTTTGTGTTTTCCAAAAAGACTAGTACAAGAAGGATATGTTTGAATTAACTCCATTTGCAGTGGAAATTAATGCCATTTGCACTACTTGAGATAGAACTAAAAGTTCAATAGGACATTTAGGAAGGAAAAAAAAAAAAAAAGAGAATTTGAAATATTGTTAGTGAAGCTTTTGTCTTGATAAACTTTGTTTCCGGCATGGATTAGTATTTCATTAACATCTTGCCCTCAGGGCAAAATTTAAGGCTGACCACAGGAGCTACCTGCTCCTGATTGCATCCAAGCAATCAACAATATGGGTTTGTCAGGAATAAATTGTGCAAAAACAATTGATTATCCTTCTCTGAGAGTCAACAGACATAACGAACTAAAGAGAAGTGGTAGATGCCATGCAGCTTGGTTTGAGGAAAGCTTCAAATATGGTGTTTATGGAAAGAAATAAACACAGTGTACGTTAAGTTCCTATTGCTGGCCAAGGGACCATTCTCAGAGTAGCTAGTAATGGTTTACTGACAAAATGGAGAAATGTATTGACTGGGATTCTGCAGGGATCCAGCCAAGCTCTGGTGCTGTTAAAATTTCTGTTAGTAATCTGGTTGATGGAACAGAGTATATTCTTATTGAATTTGCAGATGACAGGAGGAACTGCAAATGTACCGGAGGACAGGAACGAGTTCAAAATGATTTTGACAAGCAGAAGTATGGTATGGAAGAAAGGATGCCGTTCAATAAAAAGTAACAACGCTTAAGCAGGGATCATCAGGACAATACAATATCAGGAAGAAACCAGGGATAGCAGATCGTCACAGCCTCAGCTTTTATATTTTATCATAGTTTGAATTTGAGCCATCAATGGCCTGATGTTGTTGAAAACGCAAATGCAATAAAATACAGGGTGTTACTTAATATACATTATGTGCCCCTGGGAAACAAAAAGGAGCAGTTCATGCTGCCAGACACGAGGTAAGACTTTTCTCTCTGCTCAGCATTTTTAAGTCCTCAGATAGAACGACTTCTTCAGTTTGGAGCTCAACATTGCAAGTAAGAGATATATCAATCAGAAAGCAGCAAGAAGGTCCTAGGTCTGGAAAACACGAGGAAAACTTTTTGAAAAATGTTAATTCTTAGCCTAAAGAAACACTAGGGAGAACACGAATCCTGTTCTCAAGGATACAAAAAGGTTGCTGCAAAGAAAAAGGAAATCTATTCTGTGTGTCCACAGTATGTGGTGAGGGAACACAGCAAAGAGAGATCTATATCAAAGGAGATTCAGTTTAGATTTTGCACAAAGCTCCACAGTGGAGTGAAGCACTGGAAGAGGTTATTTAGGGGAAGCTACAAACATTAATGGTGTAATTAAGATCAGGCTAGACAAACAGTTTTTATTATGGAGGTGGTCTGGAAGACATCCCAGGATTTACTTTATGATATTCTTGTAAAAATACCCATCTATAAGCTTTTGAATAATAGCAAGGAACTCTAATCAAATGAAGTTTTCTTTTTCCTGATGGCATTTAGAAGAGGGACCTTTTTTGTTTGTTTTTTAATGTGTAATTTGTTTCTCTTTTTGTTTACTTCATTTTTTTCTTATTTGTCTTTTTCGTGCTTTCAGTTTTTCTCTCCCCTTCCCATTTATCTTTTAATTTTTATTTTTCTAACCCTGATGTCTTACGAGGAGAAAAAAAAATCTTGAAATTGATGACCTTTTCCTGAGTCTCACCCAGGAAGTATATGCATTTATTACATAAATAATTTTTGGATGAATATTGGATCATGGCATTACTGTGGCATATAAAGCACACAAGGCATTAACATCAGGCATTTTCTAAAGTCTGCAGATTTTGCATAGAAAAAGGTATTTTTCAATTTCTTTTACAACTGCAGTATTAACTGGACTGGGAAAAAGACACCAACTAACCAACTGAAAAAGAAACAATTTTTGAACCTTTCTAAAACACAGGATTTATGACCAGGGAAATTAAGATTCAAAACTATATAAAGATAAATTGTTTCACGGAGACATACTATTCAGGCAGTCATTTTATTTGCCCTCAGCCACAATGGCTAATTTAAAACACATGCATAGGATATTTTACTTCCCCAGCTCATCCACCAAAAAAAAATATTTTTTGTTATCTTTATAGTCTGGTGGTTGTCCTTGCAATATGTGACTAGCTATTAATGTTGAGATTCGGCGGGCTGGGTAAAGATAAACATATACCATATGAAATTTTTTTGGAAGAAAACACAGTTTGTTGTTTTCTTTCAATTGTCAACTTAATAGAAGTTTAGAAAAGATTTTAATTCATCTCCACACAGTCATCTCAGAGAGAGATCCTGAGAAAAGCCAAACTCCTGCTTATAGTCACTGACAACTGCAGAAACAGTGGGCAGGTTACGATTCACATTAAGAGAAATAAGAAAAATGATTTCTGCATGGTATTATTGAGGTAATTATGAGGGTAATTATGATTATGTTTTTTCAAGTAAGAGTTGTTATTGTGCTCAGAAGTTATAACAGAATTTGGCAGAAGCAGCTTTCCAAGTCCAAGGTTTGTCAGTGTCCTTATAAAGTACCGCTGTCCCGTGGGACACTCGGCGTGACAGTCAGAAGTCACAGTTCATCACAGGAACATATCCCGCTGATGTCATCTGCTGGGCAGCAGGAGCCTATCCCAGCATCAGGACTTCCTCAGGGACAGGAAAGGAGCCAACTACAACACTTTTGCTGACAGCAATCCAAGCATTATTTTACTCTTCCATCTGTTTCTCTCTCTAGCCTACTATTTCTGTTCCATACAGACAAAGGTCTTCTTCCATTCTCTGCTATTTCATTATTATCGCTGCATAGAAAGGTTGTAAAAAATGCCGTTCTTCTGTATATTTCTCCTTAAATATACAACAAAGAGGTGCTAGAGAAAAAAGAAAAAATGGTTTCTCTTTTTTTTTTCTTTTCTTTTGAATAGACAAATAAATGCGCTCTTTTTCTAAGGGCAGAATAAAATATTTTGTTCTACATAAAATAAATGCATACAAATAACAAAGGCAAGTCCACTGATAAAAGCTTTCAATTTGCAATATGAATTTTTCCAAAATTCCTGGGGGAGGAATCAAAAAGAGCATGCATTCTCATTTCTTTTTGGTTTGTATTTTCCAGCTCATTGGCCTGCTAAATGTGAGGGCCTTAGGCCAAATTTGGGGCAAGTTTACAAACAATTCTCGTCAAATTTGCATAATATATCTGCAAGAGTAAATCATTGTATTTTCGGTGTCACAGTGGAGGATCTAGACCCCATGATCCTGTGAAGGTCAATGCAAGGCGTTGACTTTGTTGATGTAGGAGCAAGCCTTGACTGATCTCTCCACAGGCCTGTCACAACAGCCTCTACCTCCTCTCTCCAGTGGTGCAAGGGGATGGGGATGTGGAACGGGGGTTGCTGTCACTCCATAACAGCTCCTTCCTCCTCACGCTTTTCCTCTGCTGCCCCTCCCATGGAATGCAGTCTTTCATTAGCTTCTCCATAGTGGGTGATGCCCACAGGCTGGAATTCCTTTCAGGAAATATTCACCTGCTTCACCATGATGTCTCCACAGGCTGCAGGAGCTGCTGTGGTTCCTAGACCATCTCCTTTCCCTCCTTCTTCTCTGACCCTGATGTTCAAAGGGCTGTTTCTCACTTTTTTTTTCCCTCACTCTTCTGCTTGTGTGGTGTTTTTGCCTTCTCTTAAGTATCTTTTCCCAGAGGTGTCACCTGCTTGACTGATGGGCTCAGTTTCGTGCTGCAGTGGGTCTGTTGGAGCAGCAGGAACCAGCTGTGTCCAGCACAGGGCAACCCTGACCTCTTCTTACAGAGGCCACCCTACACCCCCACAGCCACACAACTTCTGGATGTGGAAGTAGGAAAAGGAAGGAAGAATATGGCCCTAATTTTCCTGCTGATACAACCATTGTCAGGATGACAATGGATAATAGTATATTACCTGTTTTTTTTTCAATAATCTCCACTTCTCATTTTACAGGATTTGTAGTGAGGTAGGGACAATAAAGTAGCTTTTTCACTGTTCTTTTTCAGCTCGCAGGGGCTATATGTAGAGACGATATTTGCTGGAGGAAGAAGTTGGGAAGTTAATTCTGAGCTTGCTAGATGATGCAACATGCCTCTCATAGATGTTTCTTGCTTATTAGATGTTTCCCCATTTGGTAAAGCCTGCATTAGATCTCCTTTCTTCATTTCCAGGCACTGAGTTTCAGTAGCATGACCATTTTCCCCAAAACCTCTTCTGAACTAACCGACTGTTCTGGAAAATATGTGCTTGCCTTTTATTAACTTAATTAGCACGGTCAAGATTTCCTCGAAACTTTAAGCATCTTCTGGGCTTTCAGAGTTATTTCAGGATTATCCTGAGTGCAGCATCTGAAGCTCTTTAGGGAAACATCCAAATTCAGAGCTCAGCTGTATAGCAATCCAGCTTACTTATCTGTTTCTGCAGTGCTGGTACCTCATTAATATCAATCCTCTTCCTCTGTTGCTTTCGTCATCTTACCATGAGTTAGGGATGAAGAAAAGACATTTTTCCTGGATTTTGGATTTGTTTTCTTTATCATAGGGACTCTCTACTGTTTAGTGTTCTGACTTCTTTTCCGTCTCTTATTTTCTGCTTCCAGAATATAACATCAGAAAACCACCTTTCTGATGGACCTGTTACAATAAATGTCATCAAATTGTTGATAAAACATAATGCTTAAAATCTCATTTAACTGCATCTAACTGGTCCAAACTGGCTGCATGTATTACTAATAGCAGCTCATTCCAGTTACATATTCAGGTGCTAAGGAAAATAAGAACATTGATCTTGTTTTACGTGATGCAACTAACTTTGCTATGTTGTCCTAGAAAAATAATGTATAGAATGATTAACAGTGGTTCCGCATGTATGTTATGATTGTGCTGCCTCTATGATGGGCCTTTATGATACCCCGGAAGTACTGTTTTTAGGTCTCAACCCTGCTTATCCTTGGATAATGTGGTTTAAGTGCCCCATGGAATGCTAGAACTCTAACACAGGAGGTGAACAAGGAGCCTATAGAGTACAGCTAAGACATCACTGCCTTATATTATAATCCAGCTGTGAGCAGCTGAAGGAATTCTCTAACCACACGGTTGTGTGATAAACTGAAGTCTTTATGTAATTTTTCTTGGAGCTAAAATGTGAGCCTGGCAGCCATCGACAACTATTAAATGCATTCCACACTTACTTTGATGTAAACTGGGAGTAATATAGATGAAAAACAGGTATACATGAGAAGAAAACTAACTAGAAATATTTTTATTATCATTTTGATATAACTGATTGGGAGGAAAAAGAAGAAGAGAAAAGGGACTGGTTTTGCTCCCAAATATCCATTAAATAGTACACTTTACTGAAATGTAGGTAATACAGTCTTGAAAGATCACAAGTCTATATTCATGAAACAAGAACTAGAAACTCATCCTCTATATTCCTCCCAACGGAGTTTTAATACCTGCTTCTGCAAGAACATTATACAAAAGAAACAACTCAAATGTATTTGGAAGCAAACACAATGGAGGAAATGTCTCTCTCGTTGTTATAAGAAGCTATGAAAACCATACTGAAAAGCTATATAATATTGTATTCAAATCACAGGAGGAAAGAAAACGTCAAAACAAAGTAATTTAGAAAAGAAACTAAAACCAGGAACCCAGGGGTACTTTACAGACTCTTCCAGAACAGAGTAGTCAGAAAATGCTCTAATTCACAATTACTGTTCAACACACACAGAAAGAAAACCTTAAATTTTTATATCTAAAACAAAATGCTATTTTCAAATCAGTGGTGGAGAATAAGCTTGGAGAAGTGCTTGACTCATCAGACATCTTCAGCCTGGTTATTGTTGTGTGCCTTAAAGTACCAGCAATGCAACCATAATTACCAAATTTCAGGAAATTATGAAAGAATGCTACAATTTCCGGGAGAAGCTTGATGCAACTAAACACAGTCCAGAGAAGCTCATGACAGCTGGGCCAAGCATTTAAAGTTGTTGATTATTCCAAAACCTGAGTTGTTTAAAAGCCTACAGTGGCCAGATGATTTTGAGCCATCCGTTAGAAACACCAAACAGTGACAGGCTTAGGATCTGAATGGACTTCAGTATACATACTAAAAAAGCTTAAATTAATCCTTCCTTCAGAGAAAATGTAAAGGTGACTAGAGAAGTTATGAATATCCTGCTGTTATGTTTTCTATGCTGCAAGAGCAAAACTTATTTTTTCTTTTTATGGCTTTTGTTTTAAGTGAAGAAAACCTACAAAGAGCAAATGTAAACTTCTGTTTGATAAAGAGCTGAAAAAGAGAGGCAGGGAAAGCCTGTAAAGGATTCTCAAACTGCCCTTACAACAGACAGCAGTGGGAACAGAAAAGGTGTCTTTATGTGAAACGTACGGTCTATTTATCCCCAGCAAAGGGACAGGGGGAGGATACAGAATCATCCAAAAACAACAGATGGGAGATGTACTAAATTGCCCGTTTCCTGTGCTGTTTCTTATCCACCCATAAATGATCAAGTACCTTTTATATCATATCACATCATCCCAACAGACCTCTCCCTAACACAGTTTGCAGACCTCTCCCCGCTGTTCTTTACCACTTGATGAGTGACCCTAGATGTCCCTAACTACATACTGCTCTGCCCTGCAAAAATATCACCGGGGGCTATTGATCTGGGGTTTTTGCTATTTGACATTTTGGGGTCATCCCCCTCCTCCTGTGAGTCGCAAACACATTTCACCATTAATCTGTCAAAGACATCCTTCTCCACAAGATGATACTGGTAAGTATTGAAGGCTTTTTTAGCAATGTAAAACAGCCCATGCCTATTTTTATGAAAGCTTGTAGCACTACAAAGTAGCTGCTCTTGTCTTCATACTGCCCTTTCATATTGCTTTAGGTCATGGTATAAGTTCTGCCATTACACTGTGATTGGAGATCTATTATCCTGTTATTCTCCTTGGATAGTCTTAAGTGGATAAATACAACTTCTAGCGAAAGTAATGCATTATATTTCCAGTTGTTGACAATATGATGCCAGTAATGTGCTACAATGCTAGTATTAATGACAACCTACAGGCATGCCTTCAGTTTGTGGGTGAAGGTAGATGCTGCAAAAGCTGACTGACACACTAGCCACTTGTTATTTATGTTAAATGGAAAAGGCTATTTTGTAAGATAGCCACAGATCCTGGGGAGAAAGAGCTGTGGGAGACACGAAAGGGCTTGCCCGGTGGTAGCGTGAACTTCTCTCAGCGCTGCTTGCCAGGGTCTCCCCCTCCTTCCATCAGACCTTCTTGGGTCAGCTCCAGCTGAGCTGATGCAGAATGCCAAATCAGCAGAAAACACTTGCTTTTACTGTAGGGTTTGCTTTGTGCTGACTTACTGTGCTGAATACAGGACCCAGCAGGCACTGGAGCCAGCACAAGGAAGAGGCTGTAATACACAGCCAGGGACAGCAAGGTGAAATGGAGCTAGAGAACCAGTAATTGGATTGGTTCTCAAGCCACTGAAAATTGCAGCCTGTATTCCACCTAAATACAGTCTGCAATTAAACTGTGTGTCCTGCTTGTCCAATATATCACCGCGCTAACTAGTGTAAGAAGTGAGTGTGTCAGAAACGAAACACTGACTTGCAATAACCAAAAGTGGAAGAAGATGAGAAAGTCAAGGAAATAACTATACCTGAAACAATAAGCTCTTTGGAAAACTACTCTGACTAGAAATGCATAAAAGGATATTTTAAGATAAAGCCTGCTGTTGTTTCCCTGTTTGTAGTCAGGTAAACAGAACTAATATGTGTTTTTTATCAACGTAAACTAAGCAAAACCTATACTTCCATCTGGCACCATCCTCGTCTTTGGCTGCAAATTGTTTGGGAATATGCCAAACCAGCTACGTGACCAGGCTAAGGGTAATAAGCCATAATACTGCCTGAACAGTATTGATCAAAATACCTACTCAGTATGACCATTTAACTGTGTTGGTTTTATTAAATTTAGTCTTCCAATGCACTTAAATCATCCTTGTGCTGAGGGGGTTCCTTACGGCATATACTCAAGGCTGGAGAGGAGCAATCCTTCCTTTCCTACGTGCTGGAGTGAGCCTCTTCCTTTACGTCTTGCATCTGCACTACTGAGTGAACCAGTGCTCACCACTGACTTCGTGAACTGGAATGGCTCACACACTTCCTATCACCCCTGTAATTCCAGTGCCATTCTGGAATGCTCTGGTTTCCTACTCCATAAACACAACTCATCTTTCATCTCTCCATTTTTGGATGGCTTGTGGCTTAGCTGGTTTTAATAAGGGTTACCGAAACCGTCATTCCCCGGTGGCACAGACACAACGCATCCTCCCTTCAAACAACAAGTTGTCCTACCGTGGCAGATGAGCTTCTCAGTGTCAGGATCACTTCTTTACAGGGACTCCCTGTGATAATTAAGAGATAGACAAATCAACAGAACCAGATTAACTGTCACCAGCTTATATATCATTACTCCATAAATATAGGATAATACATTTATCTGTTTAATACACCTGTATTAACTTGAGTAGCACTTGTGATGTTTTCTTTTCCAGGCTGTAATATAATTTTCTATGAGATGAAAACCAAACCAAACCAGACCAAAAACCCTAAACCCTGGGAAACCAACTATAGCTTTAAGCCCTACTGCTCTAATTACCAAACAACATTGTCTGCCTCTGTAGCAAAATCAATATACTTCAACTAAATATCAATATTTTTATTAGCAGGTTTTTTTTTAAACAAAGCACAATGCTGTGCATGGATGATCTAAGAATGGCTGAAAAGGGCAAATGAAACAAACACATCAGAACAACAAAAGGCATTTGCTTTTTGGGGATGAAAGTAAAGAAAACCTTTTCTGACTGTGCTTCAGATAATGTGCTTTGCAGAGTCAATCTTGCTCTTTCAGACTTTATCATTAATTATTCAACAGGACAGTAAAGAAATCTCCAAGCTTCAAACAATATGACAATTTGTTATTTATGCAATATTCAGAGTCAAGGTTTGGTTGCAATCCCTTTTACAAGCAATGCCAGCCAAGCCACCAGAATTCATTTCTAGACTCAGGCAGCATTTAGCAGTAGTTGGATAGCTGCTAAAATCCTGCTAAAGAAACAGGACTGGTCAGGCTCAATCCCTACATCTTTTCACGGGGAAATTTTCCCAATAAATTTTTCAGTCCTTTCTTTTTACAAAATCAGCAGTCTTCCTCTTCCAGAGCCATAGATATTTGTTGTCCACATATTCTTGACTTAGACAAACTCAGTCTTTAGTAGTCTAGTGTGTCTGCTAACTTGGACACAGTTCTGAATGCTGAACTACCTGTGTCAAAGACAGGCATCTCACAGTTCTCCCCAGAAAGGCAGCCTCTGAGAGCACAGAGGGAGAAAGAATCAATGTCACTTTCTGAAAAAAACAGAAGATGTGTGGAAGAGGGAACCAACGTACGTGAGGGCCTCTAAGGTCTGTCCACAGAGATATTGTATGAGAGAATATTACCTGTCAGGACTGAATGTTTCCTGTCCTGAAATCACACAGAATCACAGAATCACTGAGGTTGGAAGGGACCTTTTAAGATCACCTAGTCCAACCAATGAAAAAAAAAAAAAACCACAAAAAAACCCCAAACAAATGAAAACCCCAAATAATAATAAAATAAATAAATAAAAATCCAAAAATGAACAAAAAACCCCACACAAACCACACACCACACTCAAACCCAACACCAATACATCACTAATCCATATCCCTGAGCAGCATGTCAACTCATCTCTTGAATACCTCCAGGGATGGTGCCTCAACCACCTCCCTGGGCAGCCCATTCCAAGGCCTGACAACCCTTTCAGGA
>JAOQGH010000012.1:126395404-126418221 GCA_025769975.1 Gallinago jamesoni
CCTCTTCCCCAGACTGAACACCCCCAGCTCCCTCAGCCTCTCCTCATAAGGCTTGTGCTCCAGACCCCTCAGCAGCTTCATTACCCTTCGATCCACCTCCAGAAGACTAACTTCTATAATTAAAAAATAATTTTAGAATATGGATTCTTTCAAATGTTAAAATTGGTTGGATTCAAGGAGTAGAAAACAGTTCTAATTTTTAAAAATTACACTCACTTTTGCAAAAATATCAACTTACATTAAAAAAAGAAATTAGTAATTTATAGGTGCAGAAGTTTATGTGATTGAAAAACACCAACAACACAAAACACATTAGAAACTATACAAGAACATCAAGAGTCTTGTACTCATGACCAAATCTAATTTCTTTATTCATTATAATTCTATGGTTTCCTCTTACAGCATCACACACAGCAGCTATGATATTCCCTTTGCATACAGACAATTATGCAACAATGAAATTCAGCTAAGTAGCTGTTTTCATAATCATGTCCAAAAGGTTTGGTTTTACTACTAACTTTCTTCACATTTCATTGCCTTACAGAGAGTCCAAGAGAAAAGGCTTTCTGAATTTCTCCTTATAAGGTATCTCAAGAGAAAATAATTCCCAAACCTCTGCTGCAGTAGCAGCAATTGAATCCAAAAGGCACAACAAGTGATAAGGGGACTGCAAAATGCTACCAATGCTTTTAAGGCAGGAAGGATCCAGTTTGATTTTGATTTGTGCCCACTGAAGTCTTACTTCAGTGTTTTACATCAGCAGGCAAACATAATTCGGTGTTTCCATTTATTAATAAAAACTCTCCCTGTTTTATGAACTAGGTCTTCAGAAAGAAAACAGATTAAGTGAAATGCTCTTTGCCAGCTAAGGTTAATAAAAACTCTCTGAATCAAGTGGGATGACTTCTACTATGGCAACTAGAGCGTGGACTTATCAAACATATTAGAGCTCACATTTAATAAACTGGATTAAAACAAACCCTTGTTTTCCTGGAGAAAAGCAAGGGAAGGAGTAAGATGGAAAAGGAAGAGAGTTAGACAGGTGTAGCCTCAAAAATCTTTGTACCTGGTACATACTATAAGCCATGTGATGTTTTGCAGCAGCTGTACTTCTATAAAATCTCAATATCCAGATCACAGCCCTCCTAAAGGTGACATGCTTGTTCTTAAAACTGGGGGTATCAAATCCTGAGTAATATTTCTTTGTGCTGAGTGTGTACTTGATAGATTTCACCTACCTTATCTGTAAGAACTTATCTGTAAGAAGACTTCATAAAGCAAAGAAACTACAAAATATTGCTGGGTCAATATTTCTAGGTATTGCGTATGCAACAGCTACAAATTTTAGGAAACACGTCTTGTTTCTAGAAGTCACAGCTTCTTGGACCATCTAGCTGTCAGTATTTCTTTCCCTCTGTAGGCATAAGTAATAGTTAAATTTGAAAAGTTATGCTTTTGCTGCCTGAAAAACATATTTTTCATTAGAGATTAAATAATTTTTATTGATTTCAATGTAGCAAGGGTATAATTTTCATTTTCAGAAATCCTCTTTAGACATTGCACATGTAAAGTGGCATTATGTAGCACAATTCTCACCTAGAAAAGGAGGTGGGGTAAAGAGGAATTGTGAAAAAGAAACAGCTAAAGATGTTAAGATATCCCAACACTCAGTAAATACTGCAGTCCGAAGTCAGATATAAGTATGAAGGTCTGTTTCATCACCGAGTAGCTAAAAGGGAAATTAAAAAAGATAAACTGTGGGGAAACTAAATGAATTCTTTAGATCAGTCTTCACTCTTAAGGTAAGGAAATTCCTGTTCAGAAGTTATTTTTCATGGGTTAATCAAGGTGAAACATGAACAAAGACAGAAGTATCTATGCAAGAGTTGCTAGCTGAGCACAGGAAGCAAAATAGCATTCATCCACTCAAAGCACTGAGGCAATTAAAAAGCAAAGCAGCTAAAGAAAACAATAAATAAAGCAACTGGAAGAGCTGGAAGGCATCCAGTGCTGTGTTCATATTTTTAAGAAGGAAGTTCCATATGATTGGAGAATGATCAGACAAGAAATTTTGCTAAAATTTTGAGGCAGTAGTTCTGATTTAAGATTAAAAATGATACGATAGGATGGGATCCTACCTCTTGCTACGGCCAGTGTACATTGCTCAGAAACCATTCTGACACACTTCTCAATTTGGTTTTACCTCATCCTGGAAGCTGCAACGTACTGTGAGATGTGTGCATTGAACAACGTGAGGACAAAGCAGGTTTCAGAACTAGCTTGTAGAGGAAAGAGGCTTTTTTTTTTCCTTTTCTTCTCTTTTCTTTTTTTTTTTTTTTTTCTTTAACAGGCATCTTTTCAAGATTGCCTACTTTTCGTTCAGGGCTAAGCTACTGGTCAGGATCTCAGAGATCAGACCAGATGTCTGCATCTGGGCATTGAGCTTCTGAGTGGACAGGAGAGTGTGAATGGATGGATGTGAGGCAAGAGCTGGTGGCCTTTCACTCAGTGTGCAGGACCTGATCAGTCTGCACAAGGACAGGGTAAGAAGTTCTCCGGGGGAGACATGGCATGTGACAGCTCTAGGATCTGCTGGTAGATCCTCAAAGAGATCCTGGCTGAAGTGGTATGCAATGACAGGAGAAACTTTAGGACTAGGAAGGGAATCCTTGTGCTTCTCTTGCTACAGGGAATTTTGAATTGAAGCAGTTCAGCAGCTTCAAAGATGTTGGCATCAGAACCTGCAGGTGTTCCTGGCTCCTCAAAGTTGCAGTGAAGAACTGTACTGGTCTCTGGACCAGAGCAGAACAAGGAGGCTACAACCACCTCTGATTGTCTCTGCTGTGCCCTGCTATCTATGCCTAAAACCTCAACCCAAATGAAGAAACAAAATAATGAGGCTACAAAACCCCCATGGATTCTCTGAGGCACTTAAAGCTTGAGACCAGCTTACTGGTATCACTTGCTGCCCCTCTGCAGAAAACCTGGACACAGTTGTGTCATTGAGGGTGGGAATCCTGAAGTGAAAGAGGTTATAACTTGTCATAACTTGAAAACTAACCCTGGTGAAAACGCCTCTCAGTTTGCACCATTTGAAGAGACCAGGGTTCTAAGATGTCCCAGTGCTGCTACCTTGTCTCAGCCCAATGCTATATGAGAAGAGCTACGTAAGAGTCAATCCTAGCTCTTCTAACATTCAATGCCAATCTGATTTGTTTCTTGTGTCAAAGAAAGCCTGACTGAAAAAGAGATTTAGGGATTTTAGGACAACAGGGATAAGAGCCCTTTGTTGCCAATTGGGTTAAAACAGGCTGTTTCCATAGGACTTGTCAGGATAGCAAAATTACAAACATAGAAATGAAAGAAAACAGACAGACTGGAGAGCAGGGGTCTGTCTCTTTTGTTCACGGAATGCCAAAGCAGAATAGACCAAACCTTTGCTTTTTCTTACTGTTCCATCCCTTTCTCCCTGGGAAAGCTTTCAGTGAAATCAGTGAGGATATAGCTCTAGGTATCCTAAACCAACAGGATTGCAAGGTTTGGCTTCTTTCTGCTTCTCATTCTTTATTTACGTGTGTGTTTTTAAGTAAAGGCTGAGCAAACCACGTGGGAAATATTAGTGTTGAAACTGAAATTGGGTCACTTGTTCCTATATTGCATCTTGCTGTGAGTCCATTAGTACAAAAAATATTCTGCTGCTTTTTTTTTTCCGTAATTCAGTGTTACCTTTATTTTAGTTCAGTCCTTCTAACTTCAAGGAGTTCCCTTAATCTGAGTGTATTTTTGCTATTATTTTTGCTACATTATCATTGCTATTGTCCTTTTCATGTGTTTTTTATCTGTAAAATATTTTCAAAGTATTTTTAAGATTTCCTTCTCATCAGTCCAGTACTGTCTCAGAATACCTAGGAATTAACTTGCCATTGCCATCACTTGACTCAAACTGTTCCACAGTTTATCTACTTCTAAGGAGCCTCTGTTAGGTGCTCCTGGGACTATCATGTTAGTGATCTAAACTTAATTAGTTTAGATACAAATTTTGCAGTAATGAGCAGTTATGGCAAAACTTATGTCATTAAGGCAGGCTTTTTTAATTTTTTTTGGAGCTTTTTGTGTGTATGAGAAACTAGGTAGTGTCTGAAAGATGGCTCAAAACTCTTCTCTAAATATACAAGTAGGATTTATGATAAAGAATTAACAGTGGCATCTATCCCCACTTTCCTCGAAAAACAAATAATGCAACCAGGTGCCCTTTTCCCTAGTTTGTCATGTAGGTAAGTTTAAATCCCATATTTTCCTTTTTGCAATCCCCATATATTCCAAGACACTGTCTATTCACTTTTAACATTCTGAGCCCTGAAAATAGGTCTACAGTGTGGCGGCTATAGGCAAAAGCAAGCCTGCTCTACACAGACTCAGAGGCAATATGCCTACACCCTGAGTTGGTACAAACTCATTCTGTCCATACATTAAGTCGTAGCAGGAGACTGACTCAGAATTAATGAGCCCCGATAAAAGCCTACTTGGTACCTACTTACTCTAGGGACATGCTTTTAGAAATAAACTTATGTTTTTCAGTAATTTGCCACATGCAGGACTAGGAGATCTGGAGGGGTATGTACATGTTGTACTGTGGTTTTGCTGAAACTGTAGCAACAGCAGCTCTTGATTCTGAGACCCAGAGATTCTACACTTAGTCTTCAGTTGCAGAAAATCATCTTATTATATTAAAATCTTGAAGATATTTTTAACTCACAGCTCAAAACATTTCTGAATCGCTTTCATAAAGAAACATGTTGGCTGAACTAAATCTTTCCTGCAGGATTCTTTTTAACAATTCTCTGTGATTTAATATTCCACCACAAGCAATAGGAAGAGGAAATGGCTAAACCAGGGGACGTTTAGATTGGACATTAGGAAAAATTTCTTCACCAAAGGGGTTGTCAGGCCAATGCTTGACAGGTTTCCCAGGGAAGTGGGAAGCACCATCCCTGGAGGTATTGAAAAGACAGACAGGTATGGTGCTTAGGGATGTGGTTTTATGGTGGTTTTTGGAAATGTTAGGATGATGGTTGGATTCTACTTTAAAGTTCCCTTCCAACCTAGACAATTCTATGATTCTATGAATCTATGTTATATGTACCCATCTTGTCATCGTCTCTTATGACTTCCTTCCCGTGGGAATATAAAAAAGATTTAATGATTCCTGAGAAGAAATACTGTCAAATTTTGTCTTTTGCACTAGATATTAACTATCCATAACATATAGATTTTAATAGCTCCATACTTCCTGTGCATAAATGAAAAAAAAATAGCAATGACTTATCTAACACCAAAATCAAACTTGCCAGCTTCCAAAAAAACCTGTCTGGGAAAATATTCTATGGGTCTGAGTCTGGCATAGCCTTACAAAAATATAGAAATCTTTCTGCATATTGCAAGGAGAAATTGGAGAGTTTGAGATAGAATATCATCATATCATCTCTTACTGTGTGAAAAGTTACACAAGCTACTACAAAGGGTTAAAGCTGAAATACCAGGATAACAAAACATGCTTTTTTATTCCTCTATAGATGACAGTTTTCAGAGTCCTTAGATAGATTTTCCCAGTCTGGATAAATATCCCACAGTAGCAGAGGAATATGGGACTAGAGTCCTGTTTATGTTCTATTTATCTGTGGGTTCTTCTGGGGGAAAAGTGCAGACAAAGCAACAAACAGAAAAGACACAGAAGGCATCTAACAGAAGACCAAAGAAAAGAACAAGGAGAAAGGAAATAGACCTGTTAAAATATCTGCATAAGAATAAGAAAGGGCAAGACAAACAGATAAATCCATTCTCGAATGGATTAAACCAAGACTAAAGCAATTAAAGCAAGAAGATTAAAGAGACCTGAAAGCAATAAAAAGGCCTTGAAAAGATAAGAGCAGAAGGCACAAAATGGGGGGGAACCAAATGTAGCAGCTGCCTTCAAAAACCAGCAATTTTTAAACTGATGCTAGCAAGGGTCTAAGGAGCCAGTGTAGCCACATTGTGTACGTAACCATACAGACTTTAACAGTGTGTGTCTTGTAGGATCATAACCATACAGGTTTAACAGCTAGTTTTGGTAAGTTGTTTGCGTTACCCAATTAGAAAGACTTTTTGCAACTGACAAAGGGAGAATGTCCTCTAGGAGTCTCAATGGTATCCAGAACCTGCTCTCTTCTTTCAAAGACTGAGGTCCATTGGATGTTTTGCATTGTCCAATTCAGAACAAGTACCACAAGCATTTATAGAAGTTTTGCTCTGAACATTCTCTAAGGAAAAAGACATGTGGCATCTCAACAGCTTTCTGCAGATAACAAAAGTTGTTGGTTGACCTAACAATATTATCCCTAAGGAGAACGGACTCAAATCCTGAATGGTTTTTGACAGATAAAGTTTCCACAGGGTGCCTGTCCTCTGTTACTATGAAGCCTACTGCCAGAAGCTAAAGAAGACATTTTTTCTCTTCCTTCCCAACACAGCTAGTGAATGGAGCAACCAGTGCCCATACAGATGCCCAACAATCTGAGCATAACATCATTAAAGGCAAGTATGAACCCACTTTCAACCCCAAATTTAGGCTGATTCTCTTATACTCTCAAAGTGCAGTGGGATGGAAGTTAAGCTGATAAATGTCTCTGTGTAGATCCAAACTGCTATGTTTTACAAGATACAGACGAGGCTGAATCTGCTCTACCTCTGTTTTCCAGCAGATACCCTCACTTGACTAAACAAAATGAGAAACTATCACTGAGCTATAGCAAAAAAGTAGATGGAATATGTGTATGTGTTGATTTGGGCATATTTTAGTTTATTCTTTCAAACATGTTCCTTATTTTAGAGGTTATGGCTGCACTAGTTAATAAAAAGAGGGTAAAGACACAGGAACAGGCATTGCCATACAACTTTCAAATTGTTAGCGTGAGCATGGTCCCTGGCATAGTTTTGACTCATGTCAACGAGTACTTTCACAGGCATGACCCAAGTACAGTTTGGAGGTTAGTATGGGCTTGAAACCACTCCTGATGGGCCGTTTGAATAAACAGTTTAGCTGTGGGTACGTGAGCTGTGCTGAGCCAGAGATGAGTCCCTGCCTTGTATTATTTACTGCTCCATGAGGTAACCATAGCAGTCATAGTGGTTACAGGGTTATGCAAACTTCTCATATTAAAGAAAGGCTCAAGTTAAAATGTTTTATTTGTGGCTAGATAATCTATTTGCAATTATTCACCTGTCTAAAGACTTTTGTAAGCAGCATTTATTTTTTCAGCTAAACCCGGGATGGACACAAAATCACATAAAATAAAGACACAAAGGTTTCATTTCATCTCCCATTAAAAATCTGGAAGACCTGGCCCTGCTCTCTGCACTGAGCTGCAGATATTCTGTTCCAGGACTTTGTGAGTATTAACAAGATATTTAAGGTCATATCTCCCAGCTCTGTTTACTGTGGCTGCTTTTCTTTCCCTGATTGCTTGAAATGACTGCTTTTGCTAAAAAATAATCCCCCTCTCACTGACAATCATACTGCAGAGAATCTATTAAGTGGTAAGAGGCAAATCTCAGTAGTGAGTCAGCCAATCAGTCAATCAAGAAAATAGTGAAGATTGGCCATGCAGCAATCTCATACATACATATTCCCCCTTGCATTGCCCATCAGTGTCAAATTCAAAATGTAGGTGCATAAATGTTCTTTGATGGCTGCACAGACAGTCATCATTATGTACTTTAACCAGTTGGTAGGTATGCTCAGTAGCGTGAATCACTATTCTGATTTCCTTCTCACCAGGGGAAGTATTTTATTTTCAGACATTTGTTTTTTTCCTTCAAGACCAATGTTTTTGAAATAAAGTAAGAAAGATGGATGGACAGCATGAGAATTCTGACCTACTAAAATGAAAAATTAGTTTAAATATCCTCTTTCTCATTTCCTCTTCCTTCTTAGACATCTGTCATTCATGTCTTCTCCATGGACAGAGGCCTTAAGCATAACCCACTTTTAATCACTGACAGTTGATTCAATGCAACCATGTAAATATGCACTGTCTCCAATTCTAAGCTTCCTGTCTATGTAGTTACATCAGGAGTCTTGAATTCCCAAACTTAATGAGGAGATGGATTATTCCAAAAGACAATTCAAGTCTTATGCATATGGTTGCTGTTCTGAATAGCTCTGTAGAAGTCCCTTTTTCTCTGCATTGTTTATGTCTCAGTCTGAAGAGACTGATTTCATAATTTAGTCATTTAATTTAGATGTCTGGAATTGCATATGAGACTGCACCTTCTTTAGTGTTCCAAAACTCTTAAAGCCAGTATAAGCTGCTGTTGTGACACCTTCTTGCCCCCTGAACATAGTCACTTGTACTCTGTTTCCTGGTCTTCCCTGATATAGGAGAATAGCTGGCACTGGCAAATCATTTCACGGTGCTAGCATCATTAAAATTAACTTTGTGAAGACACGTGTGTTGTTTTAGCTTCATCGGCTGTCTCACTTCAGCTGTGGAGCGGTTGTCAATGCAGAAAGAAAGAATGAAGTGGGAAGGAGTGTGGGACTCCAGTCTAAACCAGAAGTGATTGGCAATGGCTTATCAAATGTTTTGAAATGGCACCGTGAAGTCAAAATCCAGAAGAATAATGTAAAATAGTCAAGCTCAAAGATGCAGCATAAATACATAACGCACCTGGTTTTCTGAAGAGCTTCACAACGCTGACTCAGGCAGCTATGCTTCCTGGATGAGGTGCCACATAAGAGGTGGCAACGGGGCCCCACCAGGGAGTGAAAGAACCGAGTGAAGTCCAGGCCCTAAGCAGCTCTGGGATATTGCAGTGTAACATGCTCTCATAGTGCCTTGGAAAGAAGCATCCACCGTCCCTGCTTTTGAAGATGGGTCATTGTGTGCTCCGTGGCAGAAAATTCTTGAGCCCGACAAAAAGAAAGGGTCCATCAAGGAACTATGTTCCTAAACTTATCCTCACGTACGTGAAGAAACAGCCTCAGGTTTCTCTGTGCTAGCTCTGAGGCTGGCTACATGAAGCTATTCTGACCCGTAGGCCATACAGAGGATTTGCTGTGGCACTGTGCCTGACCTGGTAAGCCTGGCCCAGCTTGTTAGCTTTGGCACAGTACCAGCCCAGTGTGGCTAGGCAGTTTCTAGTTTTGACCATCTCAGACTCCAAGCAGAACAATAGTAGGTCTGTCTGAACATGTCTGCATACGTTAGGTGTCACGGCATTTGACTAAGTGATGAAAGTTGTTCAATGATGCTTTTTGGACTGTATTTAAGTATGAACATCAGACAGTTACAGACAGTTAAGGAAGGCAGGCAGAACCAAAACGCAGGGGCTCCTTTCTAGTTGCAAACTTGACTTTTCTTTCTGCTTCTCCTCAATATTCTCACCCTGAGTGGGTAGCCTAACCTGGGAACTGGATGAAAGAAGGAAATGGGGAACTGCTTCAGTCCTGTAAATGAAGTCACTATATACCAGGAATGCAAAAGTTGTAGAGATTGAAGAGCCGCCAAGGGAAGCAACAGAGTACCAAGTGCAGGAGATAAAGAAATGGCTCTGTTCCATTCCAATTCACTTTTACTTACTGCTTTTCTCTCCCCATGAGACTCTTAACTCCTATCTCAACAGAAAATCACCTTCATTTGCCCAGCAGAGCATATAGTTTCCTGGGCCATAAGATGTACAGGAATAGGACACTTAACATTAGGTTTTCCACTTCATAGCTAATCATGGGGACGGCCCTTATATCAGTATTATGTCTTGCATATTAAGTACAGACCTCAGTAAGTCTAAGCATTTGGTGTCATTAGGATTTAGAGGGTTGTCAGCCTAAAATTGGGTGCAGAAGATCTGAAAGTAGAGATCAGTACCTGTTTCTCCAGAAAAGGCATTTCTGAATCTGGTTATGTATCTAAACTTAGGTTCTTTCAGAAGCTACAGGTTAGGCAATAAGATAACCATTGACTTTAGGCACCTGAAGAGTTAGACAAAGTTTGAAATCCAATGAAATGTTGCTGGGGATTTAAAGGGCTTTGAGACACTTAAGTGTCCAAGACAGATGATGCAAGCTTTAATCTCACCATTAACTGAGGAGAGAGGTTACCTTCACCATTTTCCTTTCATGCATTTTGCATCCTATGGGGTGCACAGGTCTCTCTCCTTTGGGAGCGAGGAAGGATGACACTTGCTTTTCAGCACTTAGAAAGCTCCCAAACTGGTATTTACAGGCATTTTCCTTGAATGTGAAGGTTATTAGTTCTTAGCACTTTCTTCTGACTTAGGGTAGAGAAGAAGTTTTCCATTTTCTAGGTAGGCTGGTGTTATATGGCCTCTGTGCTTTGAATCAGACACAGTGCAATTATAGACACAGAATCTCAAGGGGGTGTTTAGTGAATGGAGGCACAGAGCTGCCAAGCTTCTGTATCAAAAGCAGCCACAGGTGAGAATCAGAGATGGGGTGCCAGTCCAACTGCTGCACTCCTGGGAGTGTATAGAAATACAACTGTAGGCAGGTGAAGGAATTCTTGCCAGGAAACATAAGCAGCAAGGGCTTTTAAGCATGTTAGAAGTTGGGTGATTTTGGATAGCTCTTCTGATCTGAGATTATTATATTCTGGTTAAGGTTTTATGAAGTATTTTCATAGTCATCTTCAAGCCTTGTGAAAAGTTTACTTCAACTTGTGGCTCCTTTGCTGAAAATAAAACGACTTCTTGTCTTCTCGGAATACCCCAATGCATAGACATGGAACAGTTGTATATTCATCCTTACTTTAGCATATCTAGACTTTGCAGTGATTCACTGTAGGTCTTCAGATTATCTATGTTCGGTTTTAATTAGGATAGAAGTCACCATTTGAAGGCCTGATTTGAAGGAAAGGTTGACAGGGATATTTCACTTGAGCATTTATTTTACCAAGTTTTTAGTATTTCGTTGTTTGGAAAAAAATTACCTTTTCTAAGGGTGTTTATCAATTGAGCCACAGACAGACTTTCTGTTTCCTAGACAGAAATGCAATTGGTGTTCACTACAACCTTAGGAGGAGATATATTGAGTATTTCTTTTGAAATAAGCAGTTTGGATACTATGAAAAGTAACTTGGAGTTACATGCTACTAAATGCTATGTCCTCTGCCCCTGTTCCAGCACATGAGGAGTCCCATTACCTCCAAGCCCTGTTTTTTAGCTATTCCCATTCAAGTCAAGCAGTGTTCAAAATGAATAAAAACATCATAAACCAACCTACAGTGCTTCTATCCCATTTCTTACAATCCACAGCATTTAATCAAATAAAATTCTATTCCTCTTTCATCCAAAACTATTACAAATGTTGTAGGATACTCCTAATCAGAACACAGTTGCAAAATATAATGATTTTGCAGTCATGAGCTGAATTTTTCAAAGAAAGTTTAAAAGAGATTGCATGCTGTGATAAGTTAAATGTTGCCCAGCAACATCATTTGTTTAGTATCATAACTTGAAAAAGAATAAAATCAGTGGCCTAAAAAGAAAAAGAGAAAAAAAAAGGGAAAAAAGAAAAAAGAAGAAAAAAAGGCGTTTTCATTTGGTTTGGGATATTATGAGATTTATTTTAAAGGGCTGTGGAATTAAATTTTCTTTGTTTCAGTTATTCTGAGCTTGCTTAGGCACTTTTTCATGTCTGAATGTCCTGGGTTGAGCAACACAGGACTAACTTTTGTTCTAATACCGGGGAAAAGTGCACTTTTAGAAGACTCTAGTGTCTGAATTAATGAAAATATTTACCTTATAGCCAGACAGGTTCTGTGGGATTCAAGGTCTTAGCGTTTTTGAGCCTTGTCATGTGCAGGGACGAAGAAGAGGAAGGCCTAGACATTTGACTCAGGCTGGCCAACAGGATTATTTCATGTCATGAATGTCACATTCAATATAGATTAGAAAAGTTTGCTGTGTAGTTCTCTCTCCCTTGATCACGGTTGTCCAGAGAACTCCTTGCCCCGGTGCCGGACCCTGAGGCCTTCCCTTCCTCCTGAAGCCGTTGCGCTGGCAGTGTCCGCCATTTGCTGTCCCTGCTGGGAGTGCACGGCTTCCTGCTGAGAGAATGAGCTGAGTTCATCTTATATATTGGATTCTTGTATATCTTATATCAGTATTGGGATTAATACTCATTCTTTAGTATTATTGTTAATTATTTAGTCTTATTCTATTAAATCTATTTCTATTTCAACCCTTGTGTTTCTTTGTGTTCCCTGATTCCCCTTTCCGGGTCATTGGGTGATAGAATAATTGTCTAAACGACAATAAGTTGTCATGGGTTTTCTGAAACCATAACATTGAAGAACTAATGAAATAAAGGTATTTATTTCCCCCACAAAAAACCCAACAGCCAAAAACAAACCAAAAAAAGCAACAAATTACAACAAATTAAAATTGTAAATTAACTACCTGCATTTTATTTCTAGCAACCTGCTATGTTTGTTTGGTTAGAGCTGCTTTATACTTCACTGAAGCAACAGAAGATGAACTCAGGTTTTGCTAGGTTTGTGGACTTTGAATTATCTCACAGATTCATGTGTAAAACTTCACTCCTTAATCCAGCTTCTTATGTTTATACTCTGAAAACAATCACTTTTTAAGAAAACTGTCCTTTCTGCATACCAGTAGGAAGAACAGTGATAAAATTGTCAGGAGGCCTCTCCTTTAAGGAACAGGAATGTGTTTGTGGAAAAAGCTATGATTCCTTTTTTTTTTTTTTTCAGTAAAAAATTTGGGATTGCTTACCGAAAAGCCCATATAAATCAAATTTATGTAGCGTGTCTTTTTGCATGCCAAGGCCCCTGAGCCTACTGAAGCTGAAATCCTTCACAAGTTTTCTGGAACTTGCTATTTCACTCAGACAGTAAATGTTTTGCTTGGTGCTTAATCTTGTTAAATAATGAAGGATTTCACGCACTTAGCTACCACGTCCAAAAACAACTTTCTCATACAGTTGGAACACAAACATTGGTTTTCTTAGCTGTCCTGGACTTAGTATGTGTTATATGGAATGCAATCACACTTATTCTGTGAGGGTTGGCTTGGGAAATTTATCTTTTCCCATGTTAATCTTGCCAGTGATCTGATTATATTGTATAAGCAGGATATTAAACTGAAAGACAGACCCCACCACAAACCTTAGATTTTAACTTGCTTGGAGCAGAATAAATGCATATTCTCTCTCTGGAAAGCTCTCTTCTTAACACCTGCTGCAATTGTTAAAAAAAAATATTAAAAATATGAGTAGTACTAGTACTCACAAACACATATAATAGTGCTATTGTAGCTCTGATTGTCAAAGAATAAAATGGAGGTAGGTTTTTTTGAGAGATTTTTATATCTTTACTAGAATTTCTGATATATCTGAAAAAGAGTCAAGCTATAAGGCCTACAAGCCTTTCTGCAAGTGACAATTACACAGAAATAAGAAATTGATCAGTACTAATATCCTAGATTAAGTCTCCATTAAGAAAAAAATGTTTGTTACCTCAGGCATGATAGATGAGCAGAACTTAATTCTATTTTAGAATATAATAATAATGTGATGTAGCAGTTGCATTCCTAAATTTATGAGAGTAATTGTGTAAGATAACACGCAGACAGTAATGCCTACCAGCCTCCTCTGCCACCTCGTCTCCCCACCCAGCCCTCCTTCCATTCCCCAGTTCCCCCAGTTCCACATCCGTGACCTTGCTAGGCACACGTGGTGATGGAGGGCTGCCCTTGCAGTTGTGGCTGAGCAGTGGAAGCCTGTATCCTCTCTCTCCTTGTTGTAAGGCTGCAAAGGGGTGCTAGTTTCAGGGCAGCCCTTCTGTTTAAATGGTTGAAGACCACAACTCATTTGGATCTGCTGTTAATAGTGAAAGCTTTGATAGGTAGGTTTGTTTTCTGATAACAGCGGGAAATTCAGCGTAATCTGTAGTGGCTGTGCACCTCTTCATCAACTGTGGAATGAAACAAGCAATTTTTGGAGAAACATGGTCTGATAGTGCATGAATAATACTGGCATAATTCGATTGTTTCAGACTGAAATAATAAAAGGGACAGTTGTAAAATGGCAGGTATCAGACATCTGTTTTTTCATATGCAGGTTAAATCAAATAGCAGAATAGTTAGCACTAGGCATTTGGAGGCACTGCAGCTAAGATGTTATCAGTGATGTCCTTTCAGGAAAGAGCTGATAAAATAAACTCCTAAATAAGTAAACTTGTCCAACTTGTGAGTTTTATACTGAACCAAGGTGTTGTCATCGTTGTTTCATACACCACGGCCCTGGAAGGCGCTTACCATTTTCGCCTTGGGTCAGTGGACAGGAAACTTTGCAATTTCAGTATAAAGCTTCCATTCCTTTAGATGGATTAGGAGGCAGCGCTAAAAAAATTGCTATTCCCATTGGCCATTTGCCACTGCCTTTGTCATCATCAGTGAAAGAGTCGCCTGTGTCACGCCTATGTACAAATTTTTCTTCTTCTCCCTTCCTAGTGTCAGGATCCTGAGGAACTGGTATCTCTACCAAGCCCTTCAAGCCTCCTCTGGGACCTCTACCCATATCCTCAGGCTCAAGACTCTGTCTAAGGCCATTGCCCTGTCTGAGTTTAGCTGTAGAATCTGTCTGAAGCCCTGTTCCCCAAATGGAGTTAATACCCATCTTCTGGATGAGCCCTTCATCCATCTTGTAGTTTGTCTCCAACGCTATTTTCGGCCCTGTCTCCTTGTTAACCCTGATGGGACCCCTGTTTGGCCCCTGGTCCTGGGGCCGTCTTTGCTCTGTTGATGGACCAACCCCAGCTCCCCTTTTCTGCCCTTCTGTGCAACTCCTGGGGTAGAGTGCCCTGTTGGTGGTCTACCTCCAGCTCCTGGTTCCCTGTCTCTCAGGGAGCAGCTAGACTTCAGTTATCACTGACACCAAGTAGGTTACTGTAGCTCTTTAATGATCTATTTGGAGTTTTAATGAATAGAAGGCTGTCCTGTGAGGAATTAAGAAAGGCATGACCCAAAGCTTGGAGTCACGTTATTGAAAACTTGATAACATTTGAGAGAGTTCTGTTACAGAAGATAAGAAGATAGAGTCCGTCTCAAGCAGAAAAGAATTGATTTACAGGAGCAATTATGCTGTGCATTCCTAAGCTAGACATTTTACATAAGATTTGAAAAGGTGATAAATAATGCAAGTGTTGAAGTGAACAAACTTAAAAATAAACAAAAGAGCTGCATATCTCTCAAATTAAACTACTTAAACTATTTTGATTCATAAAAGTTTATTTCAAAATAAGATCTGAAGTGACTATGAGCTTGTGAATTCAAAGATAGGTGAAATGTGGAAAGAGATACTCGTAGTGTTATTGACAAAACACTTACGGCCACATTCTGGTATATGTAAAATAAATCTAAACATGGATTGAAGATCTAAACATGGAATATAAAAAATTCCTAGACAATTTTACTAGTTTCTGAAACCACTCTAGTCACTACAAGTAAAACTAAATAAAATAATATGAAACTACAGTGTGATAATAACATCTTTCTTAGCAGTTGCAGTAATAACAGTGGAAATCATACACATAAAACTTGGTAGTCAGTGTTGAATAGTACTTAGATATTAAAAGAAGAGCTTAAACATACATATAATTTTCCACGTACAACTTTTCCATGGATGTAAAAGTTGTGGAAGCTACAGAATTTTATATTATTGTGTACTGTGAAACATTATACTAAATAAAATGATTAAAATTCCAACATTACTTGAAGAAAGATTTATTTTTGCAATTAGCAAGTCTTTAAAAGATGATCACTGAAAATTAAAATTCTGTTTGACTTTCATCCTGGATCATCTCTAGGAATTAATTTAAAAGAATGTCTAAAACGAAAATGTTATCACTGAGTTTCTTTTTACTCTGTCTAAATTTTGATGAAGAGATTGTTACATGTTGAGATATGAATTGCATTTTATACCTTTGAAAAGTTTTACAACAGCAGAAGAAGAGATAAATGAGTAATCCGCACTCTATTAGTGAGCAACTCTACTTACTTCAAACAAACATTTAGATTCACAGAATTGACATTTAATCCACACTAAATTAATTTACTGGGAATAGGCATTTTCTGAAATCTTACTGATTGCAAGCTGGCTAGGAATTGAAACCTAAACAGAAATATTCAATTGGATGGAATGTTAAATAATTTTACCCGATAGCAAACATAGGGGATTGCAACATTATCTTCCTCATTTGACATCTCTCATAAGAAATTAAATTTTTATAGGGAAGATGGGGACTAGTGAAGTGACACGAGGAGTACCTAGGTGCACCTATCACTAGTAGTGAGAATAATTAACACCCTTACGTCGTTTGAGGAAGTCTTAACCATGTGACCACAGTCTTCCATTTTGTAAGGAACTGTTCTCTCTCTGTAATGCACTTCAGATGTGTTTTGTTTATACATTGTAAGACTATTCTTAGTCCTACAAAAATAACATAAGGTTTTCTTGTCTTTTCAGTTATTTAGGATTCATCATAAAATGAATGCCTTTTTAAGAGTGAAATTAGGGGAATAGGAATTTGGGCAAGGTGTTTGTTATGCCATATAAATATGGGATAAGAAGCTGGGATCATGTAACCTAGAATTTATAAGCAAATGACAGCAGATGATAAACAAATGCAGACAAGGGAGAACACAGGAAAAAAAGTCTCATCAATGACTTTCCTAACATTGTCCCCAAGGCCAGACTCTAATAAACTGAAAGCTTAACCAAAGATTTAATGTGACAGAAGGCATGCTTATATTATCTGCCTGCAAGTGAAGGATTTTGCAAGCAGAGAAGAGATTTATGACATGGGATTTCTGCAAGACATGTCCCACATTGCAAAGGTAGGAATGAGGAAAAATTATCTCGAGAGCGAGCCAGCACTTAATGAATGTGTATGTTGCACTTTATCTGGCCACCTGTTAAAATAAAAAAATGACCATAAAAGACAATAAAAGATAATTTAAGGAAAATTTGTCAGTTATCAGTATAATCATTCATTAACAGTTTTTATTACAGAAACATATACAAATCTCTGACGCAGGTTAGGTCTCCACTATTTATTCACTGTGAGATACAACCTCAGACCCACAAAATTTTCGCTCTAAAAACATACAATGTAGAGAATGAATCAGAGGTAATTTGGCTTGCCTGAGAGTAGGTCAGCAGCAGAAAAGAGGGCAGTACTGGAATTTGAGATGCTGTCCGGTGGTATATGATGCTTCTTGTGCTGTTTTGAAAGTATAACTCTTCTTTAATCCCCATTCTGTTCATGTTCTTCATCAGCTGAGGTTCTCTTCAGTGGTGAGTATTTCTCTCATGAGTGTAGAGAATGATAAAATGCCAGTCCGGTTTTGTGGCTCTGCTATACATGGTTGTCATTAATAGATATCAGGGTTGATTATGCGTTAAATATAATTAACTCTTGCACGGGACATGATCATTCTTATTTATAAAATATTGTTAGGCAACAATGCAAACATCACTGTGAGAGAAAGAAAATGGCAATCACTGACACTGAGAGGAAAAAAATCTCTTCCAAAGATGCCATTTCAATGATTTTAGGTCCAATTCAGGAAACAGAAGTCGTTCTCTTCCCCATTTTTGTCAAAAAGTATCCCAGGCTGAGAAAGTCAAAACTAACAAAATATCCCAACCTCTTTTGAAATATTTGTAGCTCTAATGCTGAGTCAGTCTTGTCTTAAGCGGCACCATCTGTTACGTATTGAGCAGAAGTATTTCTTCCAGACCTGCTGACTCTGCATCAGATGAGTGGTCCAGCATCTACCAGACAGTTAGTTAGAAGTTTCAGTTTTATAAAACCTATGTATTCAGTGGAACACTCTTCTTCTCAGTCTCAACCTGGGCAGCCTGGAGATGGAGCCTTTATTATTTACATTCTATTTATGCTGACACCCACAAGCCTGACTGCAGATCTAGGGCTTGTGACATGGTGATTTGTTTTTTTTTTTCTTTTTTTTTTTCTCATACACAATAAATAAGAGACAAAATCAAGCCTCATCTTAACTGGATTAATACTTCAAAATAACTGTGGTTGTGTACAGTAATTCTTTCTCTATATTAATATATATATATATTGGCTTACCTGATGAAAAGCTCTGTTGTTCAAGCATTTTGGGGTATAATAGAATAAATTACTGCAGAAATCTAAAGGGATTAAAGATCTCTATGGAGGAGCCTGGAGTATACAAGACAGTGTAGTAAATTTTATGTGAATGAGACTAGTATTATGTATTGGAACGGCACAAGGAACATCAGGCTGCAGTAAAGAGCTCTGACCATTTATTCCCTAGCACGCAGGTCACAGGTTGTAATTTGGAAAGATTTCCTTTTTTAATTAACTGGTTCTTTAGTGAAGAGAATATAGAGAAGAACATTATTTCAAGACATACTTTCAAAAGGAATGCACAGACCTGGACGTACTTGGTATGTGCTGTATACTCAACTTAGCTGTGCATGGAAAAATACATCTTTTCAGGAGACAATCTGTACAGTATAAAACAGGTTTAGCCTTTGAACGTGGGATAACCCCTCTGCATACCAGAAACCATTACTGAGTCAAGAAAGAATCAACGTGTGGGAACTGACCAGTTGGAAATAGAAACCATATTGACTTTTTTTTTTAGAACTTTTTGATTTATTTAATAGTGAAAGTTTGAAAATAAAAAGGGGTTGAAACCTCCAAACTCGACACATTTTTATTACACAAACTCCAAAGTTCTACAGCCTAAAATACATTATGCTTGATTTTGTTTTCTTTTCTTACCTTGATATAAATTGCAAGAAAATTCAGTGAAGGACATTACTTCATGCTGATGCTAAATGTCAGTCTGGCTTTTTTGTCTGCTCTCAGAATATTTAACCAATAATTAATCCCAGTATACTTTTGTCTCCATTAAATGTGATTATGTGATTCCCACAGCAATATCACAACAATACATTGATATATAGTGTTATGGGATACTTACATGATTTCATTAAGTCACTTTGGACAACTTGTTTTCCCTTATAAATCATCCAAGAACGTCTGTTGAAAAGCAAGCTATCTAAACAAAAGTTTCCAGGGTAGCAGTAAATAAATATACTTTTTTTCTTTAAGAAAAGTAGCCCAGAACATAAGAAAAAAGTTGAAGAAAAAAGCTATTATTCATCTTATTTTAAAAAAGAATTGTTTAGTTGGAACACTCTTAATTTGCACTATGTTATAGTGCAGTCCAAAAATTACCAAGATATAGTGTTTAAAAGTTTAATTAACAACCCTAAAGATATAATTGTTCTCCTATGTGATTCCCCAAAGAGTCTAATTAATAGTAACAATTGGTTTAAAGTGCTGGTACTGCTGCATTCTCCAGATTATGTGGTTGGAAGAGCTTATGCTCAGTACAATAGCTAACATTATTTTGAAGTTGTTTAAAGCTTTGGTTTTGTCTTTTTTTTTTATTTAATTTTTTTCCCCCTTGTTCTTATAAATCTTGGAGGATATCCAGACAAAATGAATTGGACAATTCTTTGTATCCAGTTCCCATGGCAGCTGTTCTCCAAAAGATCTTTTGTTCCAAAGCCTCTAACTCTGCTGTAGACTAATATAAATTATGTCAATTTTTCAGTATTCTCTATGTTTGGAAGTAAATGAAGAGACACCTTAGTACTATCCAACTTAGCTGTGATTTCCAAGTCATTCATTTAAGAGGGGAGTGGTTTTTCATATACCCCTGTGTGTTATGAGCAACTTTAATATCTCATTTGACTTAATATAGAGCCTCCATGAGAAGGAAGAAGCGTCAGGAACTTTGAAATATTGAGGCTACAACCATTTATACCTGAGAATCACCAGAAAGTAGTCTTTAACATTGAAGCAGGCCTGAAACTTTTGACCATTCATAGATAAGTTGCAAGTCTTGTTGGATCTGCATCTTCTTCAGATAAGGTTAAAAAAAGAAGAGGCTTAATCTGTAATTAGTCTGAACTATGATTGAAAGGCACCCTTTAAAGCTTTTTTTTATTTTCCCTCAGAAAAGTACACAGTACATGCTCCCACATAGACCAAGCAGATAAATAAGTTTTCAAAGAAGGAACCACAAGCAACAGTCTCTAAGAGGCCTGCACAGTGAATTATGTGGCAGGATTTACTTTGGTTAATTTGCTGAAGTTTTCTTTTTTTTTTTTTTTTTTTTTACTATTGGATATATCTCCTGGGGTTCCGAGTTCCTCTCTTTCTCAAACCTGTGTATGTATTTATTTGCCTGCTGCACGGATTATTATTCAAACATATGACTAGTTCAAGATAAACAGTTCGATTTAAGATGCTCACATTGGAAATCTTTGTCGGAAAATTATTTGACACTGGAGGTGTATCTTCCAGCAAAAGGAATAAAGATGTTTGTTAAGTGATCAGAATGCCTATTGTTCTAAAAGTGTCAAAATTTCAGACACAGTAAAATCTTCTTTAAAAGAGCTCATTCTTAAAGGACATAAATTTAAAAACTTTATTCTTCCCAGCACTTCAGAAAATAAAGGTTTAGCACTTTATTTTCTCTTTGATAGATTTTCTCTTCGATAGGTCTTCTCTTCGTAGAGTTTCTATTTCTGTACAAAATTTTCTGATGCAGCCTTTTGAGAATTGTGGGAAATTTACTGGAGCAAACAGAACTATTAGATTATGCATATTGCTCTAATTAATGCTTAGGTTTCTAAATGTCATGCAAATCTTACCTTGTGAACCTAAATTCTGCTGTAGGTAGGGCCTCAGTATCACCAAATGTATTTGTGGTGCAGCATAGAGTTGAAACCAGACCTTGAAAACTGCAAAATATAATCCTTAGATTATCTATCTCCTCTTGAGAAACTTTGTTCTGACAGCATCAGTGATTCCAGTATGAGGAGAGATGTCGAAAGAATTCAGACTATATGCTGGGTTTAGTCTCTTATCTACAAAACAGCAATGGAAAATGCTTATCGAGCATTTGAGCCAGGTTTCTAAACAGCTGGTGGAGACAGTGAAAAAACACATTAATAAGTGAAAGAGTTAGATAAAATCTAGGAAAAATGGGAAAGGAAAAATAGTCTTATCTTTACCCAAAAAAAAGGATGGAAAAAAATGATGTAGTCAAATAGGACCTTGAATTCTGGTTATGTAAAATTATAAAAGACTGGTCACTCCTGGACCTGACAAACCACATGGTTTTAACTGTTTTCCTTTGTAGATTAAAACCAACAGTCCCGTCCCTTACCAATTTCTTTCCTCAGGTTTTGTTTCAAAGTGTATAATGTTATCGTTCTCTCTCTCTCTCTTTTTTTTTTTTTGCCCTTATTTATTTTGACTTGTTTGGAGAAATTTAAAATTTGACATGGAGACAAGAATGGAAAAATAGAATGCCTGAATTGTTGTAATCCGGTTTGCAAATACATTTCTGAATTTTGTTTCAGAAGAGGAGCAAAATACTTTCCTCTTGCAGGTGGTGGGTGCAAAGCTTGTCCTTGTTAGATAATCAAACCCAATACAAGTGCATGAGGCTTGCTGTTAAATCATAATTGTTAAACATAGAAAACTAATCTTGCATAAAAACCGACAATTCCAGTGAGCATTTTAAATTGTCATGGATGGAGAATTTCAGAAAAGAATATGGTTCAGAGTGCAACTGATGTTCAGCATAAACCTTGAAAAAAAAAAATGGAGGTTTTGGAGTGCCTTGTGATTGACTCACACTCATCAATATTCAGTGGTGAGGCTGACAAGAAAAGAATAAAGAGGGGTTTCAATACTTAGAGGTAATAGGCAGAACAAGGAACCGTTCATTTCTAAGAGAAAAACTAAATATGAGGCAAATACTGTGCATAATTTCCATGGGTAGTTGCAGACCCCCAATTATGCCTCCTAAGAAACAGCAGCTAATCAGCTATACAACTTGGTATTCAGACTTTTAGGGCTGCAGGTGATTATTCATTTCTGCCCTAAACTCATGCTATTACAAACTTTCATATATTGGAGTTATTTTTCCTCAGCACAGTAGGATCTATCCAGTTTAATTCATTAATAACACTGACCATGCACAAAGGATCTAACAAAAACCCTCTGCACCATTGTTTCCCAGTAGCAGTTACTCCAGTCTTGCAGAAAATTTTGGGAAACCTTTTTTGTCTGCAGAAGAATTTTTTAACGTCTTTTTCTCTTTTCTTTTTCTCTTCCCCAATTTGTGTGCCTGAATTCCTTTTCATGTAACTTCTTCAGGGAACACTGGCCCTTTTCTTAAAGTTCTTGAGTAGCTACTATGATCCTACTTTCAGTGATGTTTTTGGATGCTGGTGTTAAAGAAGGAATGAAGGAGCTACAGAAGTGCAAAATATATGATACAAATCGTATGAAATTTGTATTCACACAAAGTTTATGCAGACTCCAACCAATTTCCTGAACAGTTGGAGTCAGTTTAACTGAAATGAAAGTCTTACCTCGCCCTTGGATATCTTTCTGTCTCTTCCTGTACAATTCTTCTACGTTTTTCTGGAAAGAAATACCTCAATTTTCAAATTAAACATGCTGTATTGTAATGACTTGAATGTGGCCCAATTTTTCCTCATTGCAAATATTCTATTATTAATGAGAAAACCATCCTAATTATATTTCTCTATGCTTTAAAATTTAAAATGACAGACCTCTAGAAAACATGAAGATATTTTCCAGGTCAGGTATTAATACTAGCATGCATATTGTTTATTTTTCTGGCAACTG
>JAOQGH010000012.1:126418321-126443953 GCA_025769975.1 Gallinago jamesoni
CCTCTAGAAAACATGAAGATATTTTCCAGGTCAGGTATTAATACTAGCATGCATATTGTTTATTTTTCTGGCAACTGGCCTTTTCAACTCCAAAGTGATGTTAATTTAATAATAGAGGATAAAGTTCAATGCTGCAAAAGCCTTCCTGTCCCATCAGGGCTTATGCACATTTCTGAACCTGCTCATTCCTCTATCTTAAAACCCAGAAATCCCTTTGTTACAAAAGGAAATGATTTCTGGATCCTCTGATAGTGGAACACAGGGATTAACCTCTTGCATCTTTTGTATTTGAAAGTGTTATAATCAACATCAGCAGAATCTGAGTTTAGAGTGCTTTTTTTCTGTAGGATTACCTATAACAAATTTATGGATTTCCAACATAAATTTTTTCCTGGATTTAAAAATAAATGTGAACAAAAATAATAAAAAAAAATATTTATTTCTAGTTTCATGCTACTTTTTAACATTAACATTAATTCAGGTGTCAATGTCTTGTAATCTGGAATGTGAAAATTTGAAGAGCAGTAAGCAAATTAACCTTAAATCTAAATTAATTTGAAGAGCAGTAAACAAGTCAAATTGTCAACACAAACTTAATTAATTTAATTCCTTAGGACTATTTTGAATACTTTATTTTTCTGGTAAGTACTTTTTAACACTTTGTTAATTCAAATGCTCCAGAAGAGCTTTGGTGGGAAAGTGCATTTGTTTTACATCTAACTCCTTCCTTCAGAGAAGTATAAAGAAAATATTTTTATCACATACTTTGTCTTTCTGTAAAATGAGAAAAAAAAAATAATAGTATTTCTAACCCTAACTTTTAAAATTGCTCATCTGAATACACTTCCACTTTACCAACCACCTCAGTATAAGAAAAAAAAAATAAAAAAATCTTACCAGCCACGTACCTAAATACTGTAGCAATGACTTCAAAACATTTAAAACATTTAGAGCTTTCAATTCAATCTGAAACACAAAAGTACCAATTTTTATCACCCAGGAAAATGCCCACTGCACTGTTACTTCTCTCTAGCTCAGACGTTTTAAGCTGCATGTTCTGATTCATGAATATGATGATTGGAGCAATGTTTGCTATTAAAGGACTTTGTTGTCAACGTTGGGTTTACGCTACTGGCAGTAAATGTAACGGCTGCGCAGTTTTGCTCCAAGCCATTCCTCTTACCCCCAGCACAGTCCAGCTGTGACACAGAATCTTCTGGTTTGGAGACAAAGATCAGCCAAAGCATTTCCAAAGTAATATCAAACCAGGAAATCTGAGTCCTACATCACCTGAACAAATCAAATAATTCCTCCTGGAATCTTGCTGGAATTCAGTGTGTCACAGCTTTCACCAGCTTGAGGTGCACCTACTTTTTCAATTTACAAAATAATCTTGCTATTACAATGTCTGGGGCTGCAGACATTCTACCTGGAGACCTCAGAGAGCTGAAAGCAAGTTCTAAGTAGTAAGAGAATAAGTCAACAGTTATTGCGCCAAAAACATGTGTTGTAGAAAATATTTTATTTTCTACTTATTTAGTGCACAGCTATTCCTACTGACTCATATAGCCTAAAATTTCTTTTAAGACAATGTAGCAGTGAAGCAATATAATTTTAAAAAATTAAACTTCCAGGTTCGTTAAGTTGTGATGATTTTTAAGAAAAAGGAAGTAAGACATCATCAAAAATATCTGGCATAATGTAATCACCTCCTATTTATACAGTAGCTCCTAACACTTAAATCTTCCCCTTAACAAGGCAACTCTACGATGGTATCTAGTTTTAAAAGTTCTTGTTTCTAAGCCTTTTCTAATTCTGTCTCCTGTTGGGCTTTAAGCTGCTCAGGGAAGCATTAAGGGGTTGACTGTCTACTCAAATTTTCAGGAATTACCTGATATTCATTACACAATAAATGATCATAACGCTGAGTGGGCATCCGGGAATGGGAGGAAAAGTGAGGTGAATATTGCATTTGGAAAAAGCAAGTATTCAAGTGGAAGGTCCAGAATACCTTTGTAACATAGTTCAGAATCCCACGTATGATCTAAATAGCCACCCAAATCTGAAGCCTGATGCCAAGTGGCTGATGCTCTAGCCACACGCAAGCAAATTCAGGCCTTGTGTCATGATCTCCAGTGGAGCTGGGAAAATTAAAATACCCATTGCAGAAGGAAATGTCTTTCTACCAGGAAATAAGTACTGCTTAAGGGAATTCACCCTTCAGGGCAGGAGTTCTCTTAGAGGACAGGTGGAGTTTGTGCGTCCTGGAGATTAGCCGGTTGCCTACACAAGAAGCAGCACAGATCAGTCAATCAATTTAACATGCCTACATCCGTGTTCAGAGCAGTTTGAAGCATTTTAAGCACCTCACAATCCTGCTTTTGCAGTAAAAGGGATACAGGGTGCTGGCCTCAGGTAGGTCACCTGCTTTATGCTGTGGCAAAGCGAAGGAGGAGGAGGAGGAGGAGGATGCGTTGCCCTGTTGGGGCTGATGCTGGGCTCTATGGCACACTGCTGCATGTGGCTCTATTCTCCTTCAACGCAAATACTTCCACAACTGAATTCAGGACATTTTTGGCAAACACAATCAGTGCTATGATATTCTGAAACGTGAAGCAAAGGAGCAGGAATTTTAGCTGTTGTTTCAGCTCGTGTGAGTAACTGACTTAAAGGCAGCAAGTCTAACAAAAATAACTTATTATCCAGATTTATATACATTACAGAAACCCCGAGCAAAATTGTACTTCGGTCATCAGTAGGAACAATAGAAGTACCCACAGGTGAATGCAGTTGTAAATCTTTGAAAAAACAGTGTTGGAAACTATTTACTAGCTCTTTTACCAGGCAAAGTAAGTGGCAATCACATACAGACCGGAGTATCTACTTGATAGCAATATGAGTATAAAGATGTAGCAAAGGGCAATTTACCCTCTAGAATCTGTATGAGAACAAGCGAAATACAGAGAGTTTTTACTGTCATAATCTGAGTTTGCCTTGTGGGCAGTTAGGAGATATTGCATAAGTGTTATTACTACAATTGTTATGCTTTTAAACTCAGCAAATTTCAGCAGAAGTTAGCAGGGCTAATTAGCATTCATTACGCTCTACTAGTCAGCTTTCAGCATGGGACCCACTTACATTTTCTGATGTTTATTCTGCTTCTAATAGCTCTTGTTGGTGAAAATGGACACTGAGAGCAAGATTGTTGTCAGTAGCTCAAAACTAGCCAGCTGGACAGCCTGGGTTGTCAGTGGAGGGATATTTCCCTCTCCAGAAGTGATAATCTTGCCAAAGTATGGGCGAGTGTCTAGTAGTGTCTTTCTCAGGGCTGTTCCCTTTGTACAGTAAAGGAAGAATTATTTAGAGGTAGTCTTCTGCATTGGAAAGGGGAAAAAAAAAAATAAAGTGCCCAGGTTTGCCAATCAGACTGCCCTTTGGTGTATTTGGAGGAAGGGGTCTAAAGAGGCTCTCCGTAGTGGTTTGGGGGGGAGCAGAGCAGGAGCAGAGGTAGGCTGTGCTGGCCACTGGGCTGCAGGACGTAGGGAAAAGGAAGGAAGGAGACACTGTCCTTAGCCGAGCCTCGATGAGTGGCCAAAGTTGTGTTTACACGTAGCTCAGCCCCTGGAAATGAGAAGCTGCTGTAAACAGAAATGTGCCTTGAAGCCAAGGAGCACCTGGGGACTTTCGTTCTCAGCATTACAAGAGCTTCACTTCATTCACTGCCACTATGAGAGGGCCCTCTTGTATTCCAAAAAAAAAAATAAAAATTCTGGACTGCCATTCCTAGAAACTGTGTTTCTTTGGGAACGACTAGAAAAATACTTCAGCGTCCACAGAAGGTATTGGCTGCGTCAACAAGTTCAGTAGAAAAATGTTTATTCTTCCTCTGTGGGCCTTCAAATACAGTTTCTAAATGCTTTTGAATGATTTCTGTTTATTTCAAACTTTGTTACATGATAGGTTACAGATTTAATTGAGCATAGAAAAAGCAGTGGGTGAAGGAACCTACTCGTTCTCTTTTCAAAGCTGCTGTTAAGTAATATACACAGCTCTCTTGACACAGTCTTAAATCTAGATCTGCACTAATGTCAAAATCTTATCTTCCGAGAAATAATAGATCTTCTCATCTTCATATCTTTCTTATGCCATATTATTCCCATTCTTGCTAGGAAAATGGAAGGCAATCAGGACACCTGCCAGAAGAAAACATACAAGCTGCAGCTTTCTTCAGCAGTAGTTTCACTTAGCACATTTAAAAATCTCTGAGTTGAAAGAAAATGTTCCTTGTGAATTTGATAACTTCTGAATACAGAGTTATGTTCTGTTATTATAACAAGCTCTGCTAATTTTCAGACAGACTATTTTTTTTTTTAGTTCAAACTCCTGGAAATGATGAAGTAGTTACTGGTAGTTTAAATGGATTTTCCAACATTGTTTAATTTGAAATTCTATGGTACTTTTACACAACTCTGCCCATAGCCAGTATTAAGTAGCAATTTTCCATCTGGGCAGGGTGACATGTCATCCAGATGGAACTGGTGTTTACTCCAAGGCTCTCTAAACATCTGTCTTGCAGAGAAATTAAAGTATTCTTTCCGCTCTGAACAGAAATTACTTCTGAATTTTCTGTACTATAAAAACATTATTTTCAGATTAGCAGCAGGCAAGCCATCCATTACTTCTTTAGGAGAGGTTATGACATAGATCTTGTGGGACAATAAAGCCTAATTATAAGGATAAAAAGCTTAAACTCTAAGCCTGTCTGTGTTGGATTGGTCTGCAAAGAGATAGCATGCATGAAAAGTCTTTTTTTAGATAATGTGTTTGTTCCTGTGTCATTCCTATTAACCCACAGGCAAATATCTAACTGTCCAAAGGTTTTTTTTCTGGTTGTGATCTTCTGGGCCACTCGAGGCGTTGTGCTGGGGGGGTGAGCAGTGGCTGGAGCAGTGGGTGGTGAGGGCTGCTTCCCCTCTTTGCACAATGAGTCCGTGTTGGCTTTGTGGCTGTCTCGCCGGTGCTCCAGACTTCATCTCTCTTCCACGGCTGATGGCTCCTGACCAGCACAGGGGCTGGAAGAGAGGGTTTGTTGGCTGTGTTGGAAGTCGCCGTGGTGACAAGCCAGCATGGAGTCCAGATGGAGCTGGTATCGACAGGAGAATCTGTGATGAGCACAACAAGCTTAGTTTTATGTTAATCAGAACAATCAGAAGACGGTGTTCAAAAAAGCTTACATTTCCTTATGGTAAGTTTACGAGAAGGAGAGAAAACAGAGTTCATTCTCATTGTGGAAAGGGCTGGGGTACTGCAAATAAAAACATTTTCACATCTAAAATATTTTCCCATGAAAACTCCTAACAACATAAAAGTAGAACACCATTTGCTGTAGTATGTTACACGCTTGTGGAGCTGATTAGCATGGATAATTAGCATGTTCATCATCTAATACTGTCCGTAACCTGCTAGTAGAATGGCTAGTGTTACCTGTTAGATAGGACCATTTCAGGATTCTCAACAGTTAGAAAGGAACTGATGTCAACACACTGAAAACCAGACCACATTTCTGAAATTATGCTCACGTTATGTCCTTTGCATCAGAAGTAGAGGTATGTTTCGGAGGAATTACCAGGGAAAGTGCTAAATTCATCAGTCTTGAATAGGTCTCTGGACTTCCAGTGCCAACTCAGTTACCCTCGTCCTGGGTGACCGTGGTGGGAGGTGTTTCCTCCTCCTCCTTGTTCCCACTGGGAGCTCTTTAGGCACTGTCTCACACTGTTTGTGTAGTAGCTAACATAACAGGGCCCACTAGGCACAGATGCAACACAATTAATAAATAATAATACATCTGGTCCCACTCCCTGCCATTACAGGATTGTTTGCTAAGCAGCATTTTCTAGTGTTCATATCATTCCCTAAATCATTATTGCGGTAAGCTAGACATACATAAGTCTTTTATTCTTCTCTAATAAATCAGTCTCTCTAGCCCCTTCACCCTTTTTATTGCATTTCTCTGATGGAATAAGTTAAAGAGGCAGTAATAGTAAAATAGCCCTATATTTTCTAAAATTCTTATTATCAGTAAAAGCAACGTTATTCATAACCAATACATGATACCCATTTCTCAAAAATAAGCTAAACTGAACAAGTTGGTTTTGCTTGGTGCATTTCTAACTATGCCTCAGTTTTCATTATACTTCCTGCTTACATTTTGTTATCAGTTTCCAAGACCTGGAAAAAAACATTCCAGTCTTTGACGAGCTTTTCAGGTGCCTCACTGGTGGCCCTCCACTGGTGTGCAAACTTCAGCTAGCACCTACCTCCGGATGCACTGACCTTTGAGTGCATAATTCATGGGTTTGCAGGTCTGAACACGCAAATATATTGAGAGAAATGAGCTTTAAATAAACCCTGTGTTCGTATAAACGCATATAAACACACGGGGGATGGTTGCCAGCATTTAGGCCATGTAGAAAGGATGGCACACGAAACTACGTAAAACACCATGGGTTTCAATGAGCAGAGGCAGACCTTGTTTGTCAAAAACATATGCATTCTATCTTTTCTCTTAAGGAAGAACCGAAGAACGCTAGACACAATTTTATATGCCATTTTAGAAGATAAACTGGATGAATTTGGAACTTGACATATGCCAAGGTCATTCATCTCACATGATGCTCATCTCTCACCTTTAATAGTATAAATTTGATAGTGATCCAAACTTTGAAAGATAGTGTTGGTAAAGAGGTGAACTGTAAAACCTTGCACATCAACCAAAGCTATATCTACACATTCTTAGGCACATGTATCTTTTTGCACAGAACTTGCTTTATCACCTCTAGTATCCTGAGATTCAAGGCTAATAAATGGAATACAGCTCTTTTTAAGATTTTTTTCTTTTGCAGTGGCAACAGTTGCATTGTTTGACTTGCTACAGTCAAATTTTGGAAAAGATATTGATGTCCCGGTAGTTAGTTCCTTACATTAGTAAATCCACTAGAGCTGGTGTTCCAATCTGGGTTAATGTCTGTTGATGGAAAACTCTGTAAATAGTCTGTGAAGAATAAAATGAATTATTTTTAAGTTAACTACTGGAAAGAGGGAAAATAGATGAGTTTGGTGTGAAAAGAATCATGCTAAAGCTGCCAAGAGAAGAGACTGGTATTGCATAATGTATAGCAAACATAAGCAGAGATATCTAGATCACTTAGCACACAGGACAGGTAAAATTACTCCAAATGATTGGTAATAAGTGTTAATTGCCTGAACCTGTCTGAGACCATAGGAGTATACTCTGCTGCATGAGCCAGTTATACAAAGTAATTAAAGAGAAGTTTAGGCCAAACTCTTCAGCATACATACCACAGATCTTGAGGAAGTTTGTCTATGTATTTAAGATTTCTGGTTAGATTTTGTTATTGAGGTAGATCAAGCTTTAAAGCCATGGATGCAGTCCTCAGGGGCTTGATTTTTATCAAAGTGAAATAATATTTTGAAATATGAAATAATATTTTTTTATGGATCTGGGCAGTTTAGCTTAAACCAGTCTCCAGTACTGATATTTCTGCACATTTAATTCCACAAATTTTGTAGACCAGCCACCTAAACATGTCCTTTTCTCTGTATGTTTGAGACATCCCTTTAATTTCTGTGTGATGTCTCATACGTGTAAGTGCACTGCAGGATCAGAGTCAAAGTATTTAGTATTTTGCAGGATACAGCCCTTATAATATCAAGATAGTGTGTATTATAAAGTAGGTAGGTGGCTTTGATATGCAGGCACAATGCCTTCGCCATGAGCCTGTAATATAATAGAGGAAACTATAGTTTTACAAAAAACAACCGCTAAGTCAAAATGCAATTGTAATATTTTTTTAAGACGTCTTTAACACAGAAACCATGTCTCCACACAGTATGAATTACTGAACTTTAAGAGAAAATTATTGTAAAAGACTCTGAGACAAGAATCAATAGATGAATTCTCCTATAGCATGAGAAACATGTAGAAATAGTATCTTACAAATGGGCCACAGAACTGAAGTGTCAGGTATAATCTTCCTTTTGTAATCACTAAGTAGGATCATCATGAAGTATTAATGTATTAGTCAATAAAATAAGCCTAGATAAGGTCAAACACCTCAGGTGTTATCTCTTCGGCTATAATTGCTGTTACAACATGAGTCTATGAACAGCATGAAACATTCTGCATTTTAGCAGAGAAATGACTTTGGCAAGTAACAGGCTGTTTAAAGATAATAGCAAAATAAAGCAAAAGAGCAAGCAGCACCTAACTCTGATAGATACCGTCATAAAGCTGCACCTGAACTAGAGCCCTCAACTAGGGCAGATCCTCCCGTTCTGCTATTTTTGCATAAGTTAAACGTTGAAAAGAGACTGGAAACAATTTCTCTTTTGGCAGCTTGGGATCCTCCATCCTTCATGTGCTCCTTAGTAGGTCATTATACTACTCTCCCAAGTAGCATTGGTTATTCACGGAGGAGGTCACCTTGGCGAGCATCAGAGACGAATTGGCCTTGCTGTGGCCTTACTTTTCACGTTTGTCTAGCAAGTCAAATGTACAATGCTTTGAAGTGCAATGTGAGTGCAAATGAAAGCAGAACACTACTGGAAACTCTCTTGCAGTCAGTTGCAAGTACTAGAAATGTCAGTCTCAAAAAGGTAGACATTACGAGATGCACTACATTGATTAAATTGCCTGCAAAAGCTGATAGATACTGGTGCTCAAAGAATACATTTACTCTTACATCAGCAGCAAGCTTTCCTAATATTGAAGGAGTTTAAATTTTTATCAATTAGGATATTTTTAAGGAAAAAAAAAAAAAAAGAATTCATATAGGGACAAGGAACAGGCAATGAATAATGAGAGCTATTGATTTAAAATGTTATACATTATTTTTCTGCTTATGACATACCTTAACAAAACTCGAATATGCCAAAAGCCTTACGCTGATTTCTCATTCTTATATCAATTTAAATGTAATAGGGTTTGATAAACTGTAATCAGTCAACAAGCCACTGAAAAGTAATTTTCAGTACAAGGTTATTCGCAACTGTACAAAGTTATACACAATATTTATTATGTACCAATCAGTCAAGAAGATTCACCTCAGAAAATCCATGTATTGATTTGAAGCTTCATTGACTTCAAGAATAAGCTTGATACAGGCTTGATTTTGAAAGAAACAGCATTGGTGTCCACCTAGGCACAGTGGTCTCTGAATACAGAATTCACTGAACTTCCTAAGAAACTGCAGGGAGGATTGTCTGTCCTTTCTATTTATATACCATCTAATAGATATCAAAGTTAGCAGTGCTGCAGTATAAAGAAACTTCATTATCAACTGCAGTGTCCTGGCAACTCTGAATATAATAATTTAGTTATTTTGTGTGTTCGGAAAAAAAACAACAGTTTTGTAGCACAGAAAAATTCCTGAAACTGGTTAATTAATATTGTTTCCTTTATAAGATGTAATTTTGTGATGGACTGCAGTCTGAAAACATAAAAGTAAGGTTTCTGTTTTTAATCTATATGACCTAATTAGTCAGGAAGTTTACATTAAGCTCATCGGCTGGAAAGCCTCATCGCCTATTTCAGAACAATGAATGTGTCTTGATTGCATTGTGTTTCCTAAATACTTCATTAATGATGAGTTGCAATCATTTGTGTTCAGCAGAAATCAGGATCTAAATTATTTTCTTCTACATGAGAAGAAGAAATGGAGAATATAGCTAACCTAAACAATGGGGATTATTATTGTAGTTAATGATCCCCTTTGGACAAGACAGGAAGATCATCCTGGTGCTTTCACAAAGATGGATCAATCTCCTTCAGTACCACTGGTAACAAGTGACTTGTAACAGAGACAGCAAAGCTTTTCCTAAGTTAAAGTAATTTCCTACTATAATTTGAGACTCCCCTCTCAAGATTACAAGTTTATCACTAATAGCAACTGGCATGCTAAAAAGATCATTTAATTCTAGTCTAACGTGACCCTGCAGAACTTATAACACCGGCAGAAACACACAGGTTTCACCTTTCATTGTTAATTAGATACTTCCAGGAAAGACTTTTGGGCACTGAAGCTCCATCAGCTGTTAAACCATTAGCATAGCTTTAAAATGTCTAGCATGTTCCTTAGCATGAGCTCGGCCTGAGCCAACACACTCTCCCAGACAACATTTGGATTTCAATAATGGATTTTCATAGGCCAGGATCCTTTCCTCATCGGTAATTTCACGCGGTCTGTTTTGAGTGGTGAGAGAATTTAATGCTGTGTAATAACAGACTGTAGCCTATGTCCTGCCAGCTGGCTGTAGTGCCAGGGGTCTGTCACAAACCTTCCACTAATCTTGTTCCACACAGAAATCCCATTTGATTGTCTAAAGCTACTTGCCCTCTCCTCCTACTCCAGTGACCCTTTTCTTCCCCCCGAATTTCTTTCAGCAAATCTGTTCTTCTGTTCATCATTAAGACCCTTTAGGAATTCCAAGGAAGCCTTCTTGGAATGGAAAAGAAAAAAGCAGTACATCAAGAGATATTAAACAAGAAGATATAACCTTGGCTCAAGAATTCCCTCTGCTGCTGATTGCTAAAGGTTTGGAGGATTTAACAAAGAAATATCGTTATACCATTACCTTTTTTTTGTAATTTTCTGAATAATGTGCAATGGCTAGAGGGACTGCTCTGTACACATACAGCTGTTCTTTTGTTCTCATAAGAACAACCAGAAAAATACCCATGGGAGAGATATTATTGTTCTTTTTCATTGAGTGGCCTAGGATTTTTTAGTACACAGTGGCATCATGAAGGATAGCAAAGTTTGTAGTCTAGTGTATGAAAATCCATCTTGCTGATTAGTATGATTATTGTGGGATTTTTTTTTCCTGCAGTAATTATCTGTCATTAATGAAATAAGAAAGCAGGAAATGTTCGTATCCTCTCGTACAATAGACTAATTTGCAAAATCTGTTGAGAAGGACTTGCAGTAATATAGACATCACTCTCAAATACGAAGAGATTAAATGTTTATCTCTGACAAGAAGAAAGATCTATCAATACACATATAAAAATAATCATACAATGCCCATTTTTAAAAATGTAATAACAATTACAACTAAATATGTTTTTCCTAGTGTCGTATATGATTTGCTAGAGAAAATGTTAAAAGGCAAAGTAGCAAACCCACATCTATTCCTGATTATCTGGCTGTAAACTACTGCATACATTTTATAAGAACAGTATTGGAAAATTATTTAGGATTGGTCTTGTTTTTACTGAGATCTGTGGGATGTTTTATCTGCCATTTATTGTAACAGGACAAAAATTTTACTCAAAAAATCCTTCTATTCTTTTTTTTTTTTTTTTAAATAGCAGTCCAGCTATTAAATTTCAGGTACCGTTGCTGTGCCATTGATTGAAATAAAGAAAATGCTTTTTCATAACCTTGAATTGCAGTCTTCACTATATATTTTTCCATTATAACTGTTTCCAAGTGATTCATTGTTACATGGTAATTTTGTGTTTTAAACTGCAAGTTTAACTGAAACCATTTGGCTTTTCAAAATAATCTAAATATACTTTAAATTTGATCTTTAATACATACTTATCAACCTGTACAGCAGATGTACTCTTGATTTTTTTTTTCACTGTTTTTTTTTTCACTGGTCCAGTATTTTTTTTTCACAAGTCCAGTGAGATTCATTTGTCTTTTATTTTATTTTTACAGAAACACTGTGAACCAGGATATACTCTACAGAAAGGAATAAATGTAAATCTTCTACATGCTACGTAAAAGGCTAGACTCTCTCTTTAATCTGTCACAGTTTGGATGTTGTCCTATAAGGTATAGAAAGTATTTCTCACAACATGCTGAATTGTGTATAGAGTTCAAAAATAATTTTTTAATCTAAACAAAGTAAATTGTGCATGCCTAATTTTAAATTTTGGTTGACAGGGGTTTTGTTCATGAACTGTAGTTTTGGATACTGTTCATACAGACAACGTATGTCAGATTTCAGTTGGAAGATAATGTGTATGGTGAGACTTCACAGACTTCTTTTGCCATGTAATATCATTCTCATTATGTTTTTTCTTATTTCTGTCTAGACTGTTTAAAAATAAACTTTCTTAGCATATAGCCAGGACACAGAAATGTTTATACAAGTAAATTTCCCTACTATCGTAGATCAGTTATGCATATTCTTCAAACACTGATAAAGAACTAGATATGTCTGAGCCAGCTAAGTTTGTGGCATTTTTCTGACTTACAAAACTTTCATTACAAAATATAAGCTTTTCTCCAGTAGGTGGATTCTTCTTGACCATAAATCACAGGAAGCTAGAGCAGAGTCGTGAATTACTAACAAGAAAGGGTAGTTTGTGTTAGGAATCTAACCATTTGTAGAGATTGAATGTTGTCAATATTTAGCTCCAACCTGGGTTTAACAAAAAAATTCACCCATTTACTCACTAGTTTTGAATGCTTCCTTGTCTCAGATCCCTCACTTTTTGCTGTAAACACACATTTCAATTCATGAGGGAGTTTTTCCAGGAAATGGAGCTAAGTGAATTAGCATTTCTCAGCTTATAGAGCAATTTCTCTGTTCTACAGGTAGTACTGAAGCATACTTCCAGAAGACAAAATATCTGTTTGAGCATAGAACTGTAGATTGGACTTAGCCCAGAAATGTATATTGCTGCCATGTATTTTCATTCTATTAAGGCTTCCCTAGAGCAGTCTCCAAACCGGGGTACCTGCACCTCAGGGGGTGCATAATCCACTGGGATTTGGAAGAAAATATTTTTGTATCATTAATAAACAAAATATATTTTAAATGATTGTTTATTTCATATTTACCTCATCTTTTTTTAATTTCTAAGTGTTTTGTGTGTTTTATAATGTGCATAATATAACATTACAGTAGTAAATTTATAAACATACAAGTTTATAATTTATAAATAAATAAACGTAAATATATTGGGAGTGTGTGCTCAAAAATTTTTTACTTATAGAGGTGTACGATCAGAAATGTTTGGAGACCACTGCCCTAGAGGGTCCCTTTGTAATTACAGAACTGCACAAAATCTCTAAGCCAGGCAGAGAGCAAGTTCCAGCTTCTCCTGTAGGTCTCTGTACTCCAGCAGCAATGGAGGAGCATGGGCTGCTGACACCCTGCTCTGGCTTCTCCTACCACCTTCCTGAGGGGATTGTCCCAGAGGCCTTCAAATATCCACCGTATTGAAATTTTCAGCATCTTGGTCTTGGATGTTTTGTCATTGCTCGTCTAGTCTCATGGGTGCTCCATAGCAGGTCTTCTGCATTTCCTTACCTTAGGTTTGCCTTTTTTTCTCTTTCTTTTACACCTTGCTCTTCATAACTCTTTCTGTACCTACCCTATTATTTTATTCTCTTTATCTTCCCCCTGTCCCGTGCTTCTCCCTATCTCTTTCTTTATTGTACCCTCTCATTTCCACACGCTTACTGGATGTGACTGTTTCACCACAGAGTGGCTTTAAGCTCACACCAATTAAGTAATTACAAAGTGCTCCCAAAGACAGGAACAAGCGTAAACAAGAAAAGGAGGAAATAGCAAATGCAACTCTCCTGTTCTTGCAACTCTCATACTTTCTTGTTTGCAATCACTTACCTTGTCAGGTCTAAGTTTACACTATAAATTCCTCAAGGCAGAAACCATTTTTCACTTTCCAAGAAACCATTATGCCATTCTATTGCACTATATAAATATTGGTGCACATTTTTAAACACAATTAATCATTTTTTATGCCCCAATGTTCATCTGTCCAGCTAAAGAGTGCTTAAAGGGTTATGAATTTTATATCGGCGGGTACTATGCGCTTCCTAAAATGTTGCTTCCTCAGAATCCTGAATATTGGGTAACTGAGGTAATTAATCACGCCAGAAAATTTGAGCTAATAGCAACATCAATCTTACACATTTTGCAGCGGGAAATCTCACTGGCATCGCTGCCAGGAAGAGGAGGGGAGAAAAGCAGCGGCAAAGGAACCGTTCTCTGTTTGGGGCTGCTTGGCAGAGAGGTGAGGTGTCCTCAGCTCCACCGGGCTCGTTTCTCCAGCCAGTGATGAGGCTGAGTGTGTAGTCCCTACAGGCACAGACACAAACACACGTATATGATACGCATACATCCACGCAGCCAGCCCCACCACCCCGCACGGGCAGGAAACGCAACGCTTGGGCCAACGCAGGCAGCACCGCTGGCCTTCTCCTCTTCACCTCTTCAGTCCCTCGGGATCAAAACCTCTTAGTGGGTACGATATGGATCCCTGCAGTCACTGGCCTAGACACTCAGTCTGCACCGGAATCGGCCCCTGGATTCCGTATCCCCTTGTTTTTAGCAGCTGGATGGAGGAGACCCATGGCCTGCAACCCCACTCCAGCTGCTGGTGCAGCCCTGTGTGCACACACACTGGGGATATACCCAGTAACCTATCCCAGTCTAACCAGTAACCTGCCTTGAGATCCTCTCACCTCCTGTTTCCTCGTGCACTAACACACACATGTGCAAATGGGTCCCTCAGCATAATCCTTGGTCAGCCCAGCAGCTGCCTTGGTCCTCCTGGTCCCTCCAGTAACCCAAGAGGAGATTCATCACTCTCTCCAGTGTCCAACCTTCACTTTTGGCCATTTGAATACAGTTTCCCAGACCATTTACGCTACTTATTGACTAGTCTGGCTTGATATTCATCAATAATCACACACTGACATGTGTATCCACACACTGTGCACATACTCCAGTCTCTCTGAACAAGAACGTATGAGGCACCAGGAGGAACAAATACCAGTCAGAAAAACAGCTGCAAGAATTCCATGCGCTGGTTTGAAGAGGATCCCAGTACAGCTGCTTGCAACTGCTTAGGGCAACCAGCCTGAAAGACAAGGAACAGTGAGCAAACTCTTATTGCTCACACGGACGTGAAAGAACGGAAAGACCGTCAGCTCCTAGAAGATAAAAAGGCTACCCAAAACCACCACAAGGCAATGATGGGAAACATGAGGAGGACAAGACCCTTTTGCCTTCTGTGTCATTGCAAGGAATCCTTCTCGGATCACCCAAATACAAACCCTTTGGATGCCACATGGACTACTTGGACACATGGGTTTTAGTGGTTTTGAGTATGTGGGCAAGATGGTGTGAGTGTGAATAAATGTAACAGGGTTTGTTTTACAATTAAATCATCTTTTCCTGTAATGCCTTGGGCTGAGCCTTGCTGTATTTCTGTTGCTGGAGTGTTGCAGCATTATTTCCTACAGGCTGGTTGAGATATCATCTTGTTTAGCCTATTGGCTGCTGTGAATCCCATTACTAGGCACACTAGAAATTGTCTCAAGAACTTAAATGCTTAGCTTCAATTTCATTAGGTGCTTGGTACGTAAGTGTTTTGTGGGGTAACATGTCATGCTATCACACCTAAATCTGCTTGTGGATTTGGCTATGTTTCAGTCACGGTTCATTCATTAGGAAAGATCTGTTCTGGAAACCTTTCCTGATGTTCAAAATGGAATTTGTTGGCACATTTAGTAGGCAATCATCACTAACATATTTGACTGCTAAAGGGCTCACAGATTTCCTAAGTAATCTCACAACAAATTCTGAATTTATACAATAGTACTTATATTACCAGCTTTGAAAATTCCCCATCCACCCAGTTGCTGTCTTTTTCTGTATTCACAGAATACAACGTGATACCCATTGTATTATTAAATGGTAAAGAAACAAGCGCAGAGCCTGACAGTCTTAGAAAAACTGAATTACCATCAAATAAAGAGGAGTTTGGTCTGAGGAAGAACATCAGGATTTAGTCAAGCAGCTGAAGCTGAATTTAATGAAATACAATTACTTACTGAGCAGCCAGAGTGTGTGGGTGAAGTGAGACTGTGTGGGGGACGGTTTGTGTATGCATTGCTATTTGTAAGCACCCTTCATACACCAGGTGGTATATTCTGCTCCCCTAACAAAAAGCATTCCTCTCTGCTGCAAATAAGTGCAATTTGCCTTTTCCTTTTCTCATTTATTTTGATATGCAGGGTTGACGTATAATGTACAGCTGTAATAACAACAGCTAAAAACCTTGTAAGGAACCAGGCAAGGAGTGCAGTAGGCAGGTTGCTGCTAAACTTACTGGGATGAAGCACTGAAAGGGCTGTGTCTCCTTTGGTACCAGACACTTACTGAGATGAACGGCAGAGGATGCTAAAGGTAGGAACTTAAATATGCGGAATTACACTGCAATGTGAAAGTTTATATTTCCTTCTTGTTCTCCTATAAGAACATTTTCCTCATCATTAGGATAATACTGTGTCTCTCGGACCCCCTCACTGGCTCCACACATGACTTTCTAGTGAATGACATACTTTTTGCAGAGGTATGCAGTGTGTCTGAAGGTCTAGGGTTTAGGACAGTCTTCTTGGAAGTGAAAAGCCTGGGGTAGACACACATAGTCATGCTAATAACAGTTTGAGCCTTAGCTCAGCTACTTCCACGTCTACTATCTAGGAAAAGTAGATATTCAAGTCTGGGGAAGGTGAGAGAGCACTATGGCCCTTTTTTTCCCCCCAAATTTCCTACTGCATACATTTGTCATCTCCCTGCTCAACATGCTTGGTGCTGTAAATCTCATTCTGTCCAGTCTATACAGCCGTGAAAATGCAATTTGCTCTGATTTTTTCCAAAACAAGCTTGTGTCTCCCTCTGTCTGATAAAAGCTCATTCCCTCAGTCTCCACTTTCAAGAAAACAACTTCTCCTGGGAGAAATAATAGGTAATTCATTCCTACCTGCACATTTTCACAACTACAGATCCCAAAGCAGAGTCAGTTCTTCCTATAAATGCAGACTTAGTTTTTCAGCAGTCGCAAAGATTATGTTTTTTCCATGTTTATATTTTAAGAGACTTGAAGAAATGTTTAAGCATGCCTGCAACCTTTACGCCAAATACAAACAATATCTGCATTTCCAACTGTGAGTCATAACAGCTCTCCTCAGTTTCAGGTTAAATGATTTTATTGTCCATTTTATTTTCCCTGTTGAAGGAAGTCCAGAATTCTTTTTAGTATATACACGTAAACTCATACTCAGCATATACACATATATAGTCCTTCTTTTACATTATAACTTGTCATGTTCTCATGTGACTCAAATCGATGACAAGAGCCTACTGAGTTAATTCCAGAACTTCATCCAAAGTTACAGAAAAGAAAGGTCTTTCTAACCTGCAGTTCCGGAAAAGAAACAACGTTTTTTAGCAACAAACATGCCTAAAGTACTGTAATACATTTGTGAGACAGAATTAAAGACATTTTTTGCCATCTGGAGGAAACATTCTGTTACCATGGGTTTGTTTTGAAAATTCAAAAGGTGGCATCCTGGATGTGTAAGCAGAACAAGATTTGATTTCAGACACAATGGCTCACTTGAGCATTTGACAAAGCCAAATGTAACAAGATGCTCTATTCACTGCTTAAATATCTTAGTAGGTAGGTTTGTGTACCAAAACTGGGTCTAATCCAGGTTGTTTCCTTTTTCAAAGCCCTAATTTTCTCATCACAAAACTGCTGAAGGAGGGATGTGGTCACTTTCTGTTTAGAATCTTTCTCTCTGACTCTCTCCTTAATTACAGATCTCTTTTCCAAATTTTACCAGCTGCTGCTCTAACAGAAGATAAACAAACCAACTTGAGAAGATGATCAGGAAGATGAAATCAGAAAACATGCATGGGATCTGGAAAAAAGAAAACCTCCCTGTTAGGGAATAGTGAGACTGTGTTTTAGAAAAAGGTTAGTGTAGATTGATTTTTCTTATGTATCAGAGCTCTCCTACAACATTTACAATAAAATCAATAAGTGTAAAAAAGATAACTGGATGAAGTCCTGGATTAAAATTGAATAAAATAACAGTGACAGGTTAATAGACAAAAAGTGATGATCCAAGCCTAGTGAGTCAGCAACACCTCTAATTTAAAGCTGAAAAGTGAAAGGACTAGCATCCTGGTATAGGGTAAGCAAACTGGTGTATACAGAGCTCCCAGTCATCCTTGTCTTCTTTTTTTCCTCCTTCTTCTTCTTCTTCAGCCACATTTGTGTGACAGTGGAGCACACCCTCACCTCTTCTAAGCAGACACCTGCCACCCTATTGAATCTATGGACGTTTCACTCAGTCATTAGAAGTTCAACTTTTCATTTTCCTAACTACAATGGTTGAATAGCTATGCAAGGATTCTTAAAAACAGTCCTGTTCACATTAAAAACACGGATGCAGGTTATTCTATGCCACCTGTAAAATTCAGTTTATAACAAAGATGCTGATTCAGTCTCAGCACCGGAGCATCCCTCTGTGTAACACACTGTAAAACTCTCAGGCAGCTTTTGGGTGTGCAAGTACACCATGTCTTTTTTAATAGGAGACTAAATGACTTACAAATGAGGCTACTTAGGCAAGGCAAGTGTAAGTAACTTCCTCAGCAATCCATAACACCACAAAGCCTTATACTTTAGACTTTTAGATTACTTTGTTGTATGGATAGATGCCAGCTTTCCACCCAGCGATATGATCTGGTAAAGGCGCTTTTTCCTCTTTTTAAGATGGGAAAGATATATATTTCTATGATTATTGCCCAGATGTTTGAATTTATTTGACATTTTATGGCCTTGGCCTTCCTAGGATTTTCCTTCCTTTCTGGATTTGCCAGAGGAATGCAGCTGACATGTAAGAAGTATCCTTGATGTATCATAAAAGTTCTGATTTAGCCCTTGCTGTTTCACCCGATGGGATCAATCCACCCTTTCCACATGCACAGTGTACCACTTCTCTCAATTAGCCCCTCTCAACTGGAAGTTTAACCATGCCATCCACGAGGCAGAGCTTGCTGATGGCTTCTCTTGGGTAATACACAGCTAAAGTACGTTTGAACTGCTTTTTTTTTTTTTTTTTTTTTTTTTGCATCTGTCTTTCTGATCACTAGGTTACTTTTTCTGATTTAAAAATACAACTGTCATTTCAAGGAACAGCAAGCAGTGCATCCTGTCTCTCTTTGGCATTCTGATTTTTTTTTTTTGTTTGAAAAAGACCTTGGCTCCTATTCTCAGAATAGTTTGAAAGACAAGGTCACATAATATGACCTTTTCATTTAACAACATTAGGCAGTAATTCTTCAATTCCGACGATCCCACAGTGCTCTGCTCTTATTACATTACAGAGATGAGGATTGCACCTGGGAAAAAAAAAAATCAAGCCAAAAGAACGTTTTGCGTAAACTTCCTGGGGTAAAAAAAAATAACTAAAGTTGATTCTGGGCACCTTCCCTTTTTTTCAGTCCTTTACAGTACACTACAGGATGTTTGACAAATTTCTGTGCTTCTCATTACTGGCCAGCAGTTCCTCCAGTCTTAAACAGAGTAATCATTGACAATCACACAATCACTCAAATGCCCTGGCCAATAGACACAACATATAAACAAGATAGATGAAAACATTTTTGTTTAATATTAAATTCAACATTAGATTTTTTTTGCATACATTTTCCCCTCGTCTCCCCAAAATATCTAGTTTCTAAAATAATATATGAGCATGATCATATAATAACATGCGAGATTATATTTTTCTTAGCATAAATAAAGGGGAAAACGCAGGTTATTTTCAACTCCCAATCACTCTATAATTTGGTCATGAATTTCAAGTACAGTATGGATTCAATACACACATCTTCCCACTTCTTCCCAAAATGGAATATGGGAACAATATCATATTAACTGACATTAATATCTGTGTAAATAAGTGGGTCGGAGATCCCTCGTCCCTGGAAACATTCGAAGCATTCAAGGTCAGGTTGGCTGGGGCTCTGAGCAACCTGATCTAGTTGAAAATGTCCTGCTCATTGCAGGGGAGTTGGTCTAGACATCCTGTAAAGGTCCCTTGCAGCCCAAACTGTTCTGTGATTCTATGAGAGATTTCAAGCAAAATATTCCTCTCAGTCCTGCCTCATTATTGCTCTTTCTGTTTCCTTCCTGGGGGCAGTGTCTTCTGCAAGGTGTCATTAGCTGTCCTCCAAACCTCACATCCTTCGGTGATAATAATTCTTCAATTATTTATGTATAATGTAATTAATGAATTTGATTGATGTGAGTATTCAACATAATGGTCAAGGAATAGACTGGACCCTCAATATTTGCATAGTATTTAAATATAATTTATATTCCCCTCTAACTTAGGTCTTTATACCGTCATCCGCCATTTAACTATGCATGGTAATGTATTCATTCTCACGGAAGCTTCTACCATATGTTCAAATACTGCTAAAAGTTAATTTCAAAAAAAAGCAGGAGTTTTGAAGAGACAGATTTTTCAGAAACACAAAATAAAGAGGAACTGAACAGGTGTCCCAAATGCATTGCCTATAATTCTGGTAAATCAGCCTTTTTATGTTGTGTAGGAGTCCGGTGATGCCCACCACCGTGATTCACCTCCCTTTGTTTTGTACTTTCTCCAGTGAGAATATACATCACTGCTGACGTATATTACATATCCACTCCTTCCGGAATCACAACAGGCAGCTGAGAAGCCATTAAAATGAGTTGTCCTGTTCTTCTCAGACTCAAAGTCAATTGACATGGTTGTTGGATTTCCTGAAGTTTGTTTAATTTAAAATAAAAAATAAAAAATAAATCTGCAGGAAGACAACAGCAAGCACTTTAAAGCTGACTTTAAAGCTGATGGCAGATGTTCTTAGACCCCCATCACAGCAAAATTTAATTGGAGTTAAGAATAAAAAAAAAAACTTTAAGTGAGGAGCTGCTATGACTGTTTTATATTTAGGTAAACATACAACATGAAGCTTGAGTTACAGTCTACTTCTACACTTTTCTAAATAAAGTGCATTTGCACAACATGAATGGAAGCTTGATAACAACCTATTTATCATAGGGCCTGCCTAATTTGAGGAGCCAGTTGCCAAAACAGGTAAGTATGATGAAGGCAGATGAATAGGATGGTCTTTAGATTCCGTTTGTTAAAATGACAAAGCAATACCTACCATTACTAAGAGCTGGGGTGAATTTTGTACCTGATGCTATGAGGTAAAGTTGTTCAAACAACCAAGAATGGTTCCAGTAGCTTCTATTAATCTATTGGTTTGGATTATGTAAAATCAAGATAATGAAGTTGTTCACTTAAACCAATATACTAAGTTTACATTTCAACCAGCTACTCTCTCTGCAAAGAAGCATTTGTTCCTCCTACAGAACAAGTTTAAAAATTAAAATGCAGTGACTAAGAGAAGCAAAAAATGGGGGATAAACAATGATTCATGAGTAACCTTAGATCAAAGCAAACTGATAATAATTCTCTGTCCCCCAGACCTTGGACCCTATTATGTCAGGGGACAATACAAATCTCTAGCATTCAAAGCAATTGGATTTCTTCATATAATTCAGGAAAATAGAGTCTGTTAAGACTTAACCTCAGATGCAATGTCAACATCTGAAGTATTTTTACTTGAGTTGTAATTGTGAAAAAACCTCCATAGCTTTAGAATTCCCATATATCCTGAAACTCACTTTCAATGTCATTTTTCATTGCACCTGAAGAGAAACAGTAGTCACTGACAGGCTTTTACAGACATATTTAGTTTATGAGTAGAGGCCACTTAAAAGAAGCAGAAGACTGTTTTTCTTTGAGTGACTTCTCAGTTGGCAGTATCTGAGGTACCATCTCTTTAGGAAACAACACTGAATTTTTTTCTTCACTGGAAGCAGAGTTCAGCAGTTGTGTGACTGTTTTTCTAAACTGAAAATATCAGCAATCTAGCTATAGTATTTTTCATGCCTATTCATTCAATAACATCTTCCAGCATCGGGCTTACACATCAGGAAAAAGATTTTGAATTGCTATGATTATTTTAAAGGAAGGTATACCTTCCTTCTCACAAGCGAAAGATCTTAGCCTGTAGAAACCCTACATCAAAAAAAACCCAACCAAAAACCCAACAAACTAGGACATATGATCCTAAGAACTCTATTGTAATATCTCCCCAAAGTGATATACATCTGTATACATCTGCCTGAAACAAGTCAAGTTATCTTAACAGATTCAAAATTGCACAAATCCATATTCAGGATTATAATGAAGTCATACACCCTTGATCTTTTCCCCTAGAAATAGGGAATACAGAAGATGGGAAACTGAGTCCAAAGTAGGCACAAGTATGTGTGAAAATTTCAATTTGCAGCCATTTATATGGGAACTGGACTCTGCATTTGTCCCATGGAATCTTTTCTGTGTAGGGTTGCCTTAATATGATAAATTACATAAATATGTCATGTTAATGCTTTTAGCTTAACTTCTGTCATAGAAGCTTTGGTTCATAAATTAAACTTTGAAATACAGACTGAGAAATATTCATTTTTTATGAAAAAAAATATGCTTTTCAGAGCAAGAACAGTAGCGCATTCACATACGCAACTGACATTTCATATAATGATCCACAACCTGAAAAAAAAAAAAAAAAAAAAGAAAAGAAAGTCTATGTTTACTGATAATGGATTCGTTAGGATCTCTATCCTGCTGCCAACAAGCACAGGAAAGAATTCTTTGGCTATAGGTATCACCTACTCCTAGTGTTGATGGAAGAACTGAAACATCTTTCAATAGCATCCAAGTGAAAGGAGATCTTAGAACACAAGTTCTTACATTTTGAAACTCAAAGGTGTATGGTCTAGGAAGACTTAGAAGACGTTTGTTAACTGAGGAGGCTCCAACAGGGGAAATTAGACTAAATGTGTCACTGTTAAATTTATGATGAGTTCCAGAGGCCCAGACACTTCCAGGTTCCAAGAAATCTCAAAGTAATGCAGCATATGAAGGAAAATTATTTTTGCATGTACTTCACAAAAGCAGATTCATTGACTGCATAATTGTGTTTGAATAAAATGTTTAAAATTCAAGTTTAAACTTTACTTACTAGGAACACTAAATATTTCCATGGTCTAGCTTGCAAGAGATCAAAAAAACCCCAACATACTAGGCCTTATATTACTTGCATATTATTATTCTAAATAGCAATATGTCAAGAACTCTCTCTCTTCTTTTATGTTTCATTTAAAAAATCTTGAGTGATTGAGGAAAAAAGTGGGTTTGAATTTGGTTTCTTACAAGATATTTCAGCTCTTAGGGTCCTCACAGGGATGCTTACCTTGCCAAAATATCAGGTGATAAGACAGGGACACGAGCATAACAGTGTGTGTGAATGGGACTCCCAAACCCACCCGAGACATCATTTCACCCTAGTTTAAAAACAGCAACAAGGATGACGACAAACAGACAGGTTAAGCAGTAGCCAGGGAATTATCAAAGGACTTTTGAAGCACAGGAAGAGTCAGCACAAAAAGAAGTATAAGAAATATAAAAAATCTATTGGTGAGAAGAGAGACTTTGGAGAGGGAAGATCAACAAAAAGGCTGGCATGACCCTGCCAGATACAACCCTGCGGCACTGGGAGCTCTGCATGGACCTGGCAGCATGGTCCCCACAGGCCCCCCAGCAGAGAGAAAAAGTTAAAAATTTTGAAAAACGGGAGTCCACAGTTACCTTCATCTTGTCTGTCTCTCACAGATGCTGCAGTTTTCACTCCCAGGCTTAGGCAGGCTGTCCTGCAAAAAAAAAAAAAAAAACAAGATTGAATTTTCTACATCAGTCCTTCAATCCATAGTAGTAATAAGAAAAAGTAAATGAAGGCATCTGTCCACTCTGCCCCTAGTTCACTATTTATTTGTTCATCTAAGGTAATAAGTAGCACACCCCTGAGATGCAGGTGAAAGAGATATTGATGAATGGAAGAGTCCATCTGCTGATAATTGTCCTACTTTGCATATCTCCCAAGCCAGAGAAATTGCCGAGCTATATGATGCTGTCTTTTAGTGATGTTTACAATATATTTAGCTTAAATTTGTAGTTTGTAGTTATGGTGAGTAAAAAGAAAACATTCTGAAAGAATTTGAGTTGTTAACATAATTAACTTGAAGAAACAACGTGATAATAACTTTTGCTTGGCACACAATAGTCTCAGAAGAGATATTTGCCTTACCCAATTTTATGAATCATACTTTAATTCATAAGAAGTATTCTGCTGAAAGATTCTAGGTGAATATGAGTTGATCGTTGCTTTCAGTACATCAATACATCAGGTCTTTTTATTGTTGATCCATCCCTTTCTACTACAACCACATGCTTCAGGTAAGTGGGTCCAAACTCAGGACCCCATCTCCCTCCAGGGAAGTACTTAAACATACACATGCCCTTCTTCCAGTTAAATATTTAACTGATTCAGACATTTACAACGTTTAGATACAATCAGTGCTCCTGGAACGTCTGCTGGAATCACTACAAGGACTTTGGTTGACCGACAAAGCTTTGAAATTCAGGAAGTTTTGCAAAGATAGGTGTTTCTACAGTTTCTTTGCTGTGTTCTTGTGTGTGTGTGTGTACTTAGAAAATAGTCTCTAGTTAAACTGAACAGTCAATTCTATGTGCAGTGCATGAATGTGATGGAATATGTGGAAGTAAGGTTGTGTGGTTAATGAGGATATCTTGTTAACGGATACCCAACACAAAAGACTAGGAAAAGAGACAATTAAACCCCCAGATGCACACACCCTAATGATCCATAGATAGCAGAGGCGGCATCAAAGACCAGACTCTCAGGTGCCTGATTGAGACAGGCCATGGACAGAACCACTTCAAAGCCCTGATGATTGTCCAGATGTTTTGTGACTGATAAGACAGGGGAAACAAGATTATCCTGAATCACATGAGAAAGAGGAAGCTTATTACAGTATATCTGAAGGGACTAGTGAGATTGTGAAGTTCGTGATAGGATGTTTAGGAGAAGGGCCAAAGAAAGTAGTGTTTAAACACGTTGCTGTTCTGGCACTCTTGACTGGGTGAGTCCTGCATGTGATCATCACAGGTTGTTGAGTATTTGTATTAATCCATTTTTCTAAGTGTTTACCTGTGCGAGTGTGCTTTCTGTGCATGTGCATGTGTGTGTGAGACCTGCTAGTGAGCCTGAAGCTGGACTAGATGGCAATCTGGAAGAGTGGTCTAAGTGTCTGCTATGGAAGATGCTGGGGATCAAAGGGGCTTATAGGAGAGGGGGCTGGCAGTTGGAGAGACTGGGACCTGGGGCCAGCTACTGAATAGGCTGAATATGTAAGGCCAGCTCCTGGAGGGATCAATTTATGTGTGCATGGTACTACCAAATTACAAGCTGGACTAGCCAGTGAGTCACACCATAAGGTCTTGGATCCAGTTACTGTAGAGGCCATAGGTCTGGGGACACTGGGAGCAGTTACCGAAAGGATCCTAGGACAATTCCCAAATGTGAGTGTCTGAGTGTGGGCTCTGTTAGTAAGCTTTGAGGCTGATTAGCTGGCAGGTGAGAAAAACATCATAGAATCATAGAACAGTTTAGGTGGGAAGGGACCTTTAAAGGTCACCTAGTCCAGCCCCACTGCAATGAGCAGGGATTGTTTAGGTTCCTCAGAACTCCAGTAGGTCCATGACTTTCCTATGCTGAGGCCTCCAGAGC
>JAOQGH010000012.1:126444053-126454436 GCA_025769975.1 Gallinago jamesoni
TGCAATGAGCAGGGATTGTTTAGGTTCCTCAGAACTCCAGTAGGTCCATGACTTTCCTATGCTGAGGCCTCCAGAGCTGGACACAGTACTCCAGGTGGGATATCACCAGAGTGAATCACCTTCCTCAACCTGCTGGCCACGCTTCTTTAATGTAACCAAGAATATGGTTGGCTTTCTGGGGCTGCAAATGCACATTGTTGGCTCGTGTCCAGTTTTTCATCCACCAGTACCCCCAAGTCCTTCTCGGCAGGGCTGCTGCAATCCTGTCATCCCCCATCCCTTTAGCTCAGAGTCCTAGGGACCCTCTGAATCCCACCTTGCATGCAGAGGGAAGAAATCGCAGGCACCAGGCTCGTAAGCAGCCTTAGACTGACTCCTCTGAGGAGGAGTTCCCCAGCCCCACTGGAGCCTCCCCACGTCTCCAGAAACCCAAATCCAAGCACAAAATTTGTATGGAGAATACAAAAAGCAATTAATATGATGCAGAAAGAGAGAGGATAGCCAATAAAGTTCAGAACCTTTGTCAATGCCCCATTTTGTACAGTAATGGAGAGCTGATTAGATAAAAAGCTCTTCCAAATAAGCTTAGAGCCATCTCACATGCTATGAAGTAGACCCCCCAAAAGTTATTGGTTGCTGTGAATTTGATCTGGAAGCAAACACAATTCTTTCTTGACCTCCAACGTGGAGCTGGTTGGATCTAGGGCACATTAAACAGACACCTAACAATGTCATTGACACTACTGAAAGCACAAATGCATTTTTATCCCTTGTCTTGTACCTAATATGGCCATCCTCTGAATCCTTTGAAAAAGGTGAAATGAAGTCCTGATACACAATTGTCCAAGTACAAGGGAAAAAAATGTCTTTCTAATCCACAAAAGTGCCCAGAGGAAAAACTAAAGCATGGAATCAATTTAGTACTGTACAAAAACAGCAATATGTTTCCTGGTATGTATCAAAAATTCATGGCCAAGTGTTATTGATACAGAACCCATTTCTTTTTATCTTTCCAGGGTACTGAAAAGGGAAGAAACGGTGACAGAAGGGAAACAATGTTAGTGCTATTTCTTTTGTCAGCTATTCTTTTCTCATTCTGTTTGATTTTTATTTTATTTTTGTTCTATTTTGTATCTATGTAAGTAATATGTAGGCTGCCAACAAAATCACTTTTTCTTGGCCTCATTCAAAACACTAGCAAATATACAAAATATCAGCACAAACTCTTTGGTTTTTACTGAGGGGAAGACTTTCAATGCCATTGACAAAGTTAATTCTTTTAGGACTAAGGATGTCATTCACATCCCAGAATCCATCTTGACATTTCCTTTTCCATTTGTTGATGAAAAATTGTGAAAGAACCAAACAGCTATTAACTATAAAGTTAATAGCTTCAACTATTAACTGCAACAACTGCAGAAACCCCAGTGCAAAGTTATGAGGCAAAATTTGTCTGTGTTACCTTGCTTGCTCTCAAGGGCCAGCAAGGTCCTAGATGATGGTCATAGTTTATCACTCATATTAAATTGTTGAAGTGGTATAATTCCATTGAAAGCAAGGGAATCTTGTTTCCAAACTTACTTATAAAGTAATGATCTCTGAGGAAGCCTTCTGAGCCTATCCTTGTCTAGATTAAACCTTCATCTGCGTAAAGATTCGGTCACTAATGGTGATCATGACTATTATGATAGCTCTCAAAGATGTATTTTCAGGATCATTATCCCAAAACTCATCATCCCTCAAGTGAGTGATCATCATTGTGTCTGGTTTCACTGCAGAAAATAATTACATGCACTTATCTCATTTAAATATTGATATTAACTATATCTAGTAATGTATGGGTTGATACGAAATACAGGGTTTGGTAAATGAGGACTCTTGACATTTACATTTGAAGTCTCAGTTACTCCAAGCAGTGGGAAGCTTGGTAGTTTACTCCTCACTGAGTCAAGTCAATTATAACAATGCTGCTTGTTTACAAGCTCAACATAAAATCACACAAATAGTGGTATGGGATCTATTCCAGTCTCCTCAACCACTTCCCCAGAGACACTTCTTTACATTTGCATTCTTGTTATTTTTTTCCCACAGTCAAGCATCTTCGTGTGTCAGGTCCTGTCCGGGGACTCCCTGTGTCCATGGTGACATTTTGTATTGAACAGCTCTAAAGAGATTTTCCTGATTTGCATATGTCAATTCACTTTTTGAGTATATGTTACCTTTTACTGTCTATGATAAATTGTAACAAACAGATTTGATTCACTTATGGAATAAGTAGGAGAGTGAAAAATAACTTCCTATATACTTATTCATACAACGCACGTTTTTAGCCTGTTTTTGTGCTTCCCATTTTTGATCAGTCCCCCTATATGTAGTAATTTCTTATAAAATAGAAACATCTTTGGTAACTTTGCCCATCCTTGTAGCCTTTACCCAAATACAGCTACATTACACAATATTATTACTTTGCTATGATGTGAATTTTGACATGCAAATGGAGAAAAGGAGGTAGAACTTCAAATAGAATTCAAGATGCAGGTATGTTATGGATTTATACAGCAGCATAATGATATTATTATTTTTATTACTCTATTTTGCTCTGTTCTCTGTTCCATTCCTAACAGCTTCTAACATCTCATTTGCTTTTCTTCTCTGCTACAGTATATAGATGCTTCCATAGCTTTCGCTCTCCTATTCCTAAGAGCTTTTCGCAAACACTAATGCTTAGCTCAGAAAACATCATTATATGTACGAATTTTATCTTTTTCATATGTGCTTCACTTGTACATAATTTAATTTATATGCCATTTCATTTCCAAGTCCCTTAGTATTGTGCAGCTTTTCTTTTTACAATTATTAAGACTCAATCCTTGTCTTTATTACTGTTTGCTCTATCACCAGCAAACTTTGTCATATAACTCTTTCCAGATCATTTATGAATATAGCCTCTGGCAGAGACTCCTATGAGTTTTATTTATGATGTCTCTTTATTGTGGAAACTAGGTAATAATGCTTTCTTTTGTTTCCCATAGTTTAATAACTTTCTCATCCATCTGAGAACCTTACCTCCTTTGCTATCACACCTAAATTTCTTTAAGATTGTTTGGAGAAGGATTTTACTAAATGACTTTTTGGAAATCCAGAAAACTATATTAACTCTATTTACATGTTTCATTTTTACTTCATTTTATTTACATGTTACATTATCTACATGTTTCAACAACTCTAATAGATGATTCTGTTACCAAAGTAATATATCATATTTATCCCTACATTTACAAGTTCCTCTCTTAAGGTCTGAGATGACAGTTTACTTGCTGCAGTTTTTCAGATTTTGGACAAAGCTCTTAAAAAAATTGCTGCCACTTTAACCACCTTCCAGTCATGAGACAGTTTTAGGAAGACATGATACAGCACAATCCATATATCAGTTATTTCTTTTTTCAGTTCCTTCAGAATCCTTAAGTTAATTCCAGAGGAAATTTGTTACTTATCATCCTCTCAACTATCATTTAACATCTTATACTGACATTTCTGAGATGATACTGGGATAATTGCATCCAGGAAGCTATTTCTACTTCATGTCCTTCCACTCTTAACACAGATACGGAATTTTGCATCTCCACAAAACTTTGTACCAGGACAACAATGCCAGGATACCACCAAAGTCAAATAAACCTAAAGAATAGCTGGGGAGGGTTTAACCTTGGCTAGCAGGCACGCATGGAGCTGCTCCCTCACTCCCCCTCCTCAACAGGCCAGGAGAGGAGCAGAAAGTAAGATGGAAAACGTTGTGGGTTGAGATAAAGACAGGGAGATCACTTATAGATCACTGTCAAGGGCAAAACAGACTCAGCTGGTGGGGAATGAATTTAATTTATTGCCAATTAAAATAGGCTTGGATACTGAGAAACAAAAACAAATTAAGCCACCACCTTTCCTTTTTCCTGGGCTCAATTTTACTCTTTTATTCCTGACTCTTCTACATCTCTCCTTCTCAGTCTAGGCTAAGCTACTCCCTAAATTCCTTCTTCATTGACTGGAGAGACTGTTTAGAACCAGATTCACATCAGTTGTCATAGTATTTCCTAAACGAATGCTGAGGAAAAAAAAAAAATATTGAGAAATACTGAGGTAACTTAGTATACATGTACTTACTCTGGGTTAAGTACCTGAATGACAAAAGCTCTCTGGAAATTAAATATCTAAATTTTTCCCTTTTTAGACACAGAGGAAAGGGTACTGAGCTGATGGAAGTAATCTAATTCCTAAGAGCCAGATCCCCTTGAGCTCAGGGGGGCTTTGGGGTCTAGAAGTCTCCACACCCTGCAGGTGATGCTTTCATGAGTCACTCGTCTCCAAATGTGCAATTTACCCAGTTCATCACTTGGTGATGACCCAGAGCTCCAGATATGCTTAGCCCTACCCCTAGCTGGTGGCTAAGACTAGAGGCAGAGTTGTACTGTCTTCTTCCTTCGGTGTTTCTTAATAGTAAGCTTAAGCATCACCTTGCTCACCAGGTTGACTACTGTGAGTCACATTTTTAATGCTCAGGGTATGGGGAACTTAGACATACAGCTTTGTATTGGCAATTCTACTTTTGTCAACACAGAGCATTACAACAGCTAGGCAGTGGTGATTATGGGACTCACCAAGGGTCAAAGAAGTAATCTGACTGTGCTGGGAAAGTGAATCTTATTCCAGTTAAGCTGGTGTTGCCATCACCTAGGTATCTTTCTCACTCTAGCCAGAAAACTACAAAAGCAGCTGGAAAAGCACTGCACTTCTATGCAGATGGAAAGAATCAGCCTTGGAGAAACTCCTGAGGTTACTGGGCTGTAGGCTGGGACTAACTGCTGTAATAATCCATGGAAAGAGTATGAAGGGAAAGAGACACGGGGGAATAAGATTAACGATGTTAAAATAATTACTTTTATGTATAAAGAAAAAAGCTCTGCATGGACTGTATGACTTCTGAGACAAACAGGCAAAGTATGATTGTGCCAATGTAATTTAGAGAGAGGTGGGAGAGGTGAAGCAAGAGTTTTTGTCCCTCAAGGAACTGTTCCTGCAGCCCTCATCAACAGAGGCATACGTACCGTGCGACACCGTGCAGCTCGACCCATCAATGGAACAATTTAATCTTCAGAACTTTCAATTTCTTGTCTCTGTGAACCACTTAAGTCAGATTCTTTTAATTAACATTTAAATGAGATTACAATTCCCGGTTTGCCTTTTCAAAGGTCATTAGGACTTTACGGCATTAGGTAATGTCCCTTTCATATCAAAGGATTTGAGAAATCTCCTCACATCCAGGCATTTTATACTTTCCTACTACTCTTGATCTGGGTTTACTTCGCTGCTTCCTCTTTAACTACTGATTGCACCTGGGCTTGACAAGTAACACAGCCCCAAAAATGTGCCTAGTTCAGATTTCCCCCAAAGCTAAGTAAATGGGAATTCCACTGTCAAAATTAATTTCCATATTGTATAAAGCAAAGCTCAGAATGACTCTTCCTCCGCACTCCAGTCTTTACTGCTTTTCTCGTTTCTCACAGAATGTTTATCTTTCCCCCATTTCTTCTTTTTCATTACGTTAGTAATATGCTCTGTGTCTTTGCTTATCATTTCCTTCATTCCCTTGAGAGACCTGAGTATACACAATATATATATATATATATATACTTTTCTCAGCAAGATAGAAGCTTGTGCTGTATTCTATAAGCCAGCAGATAAGCAAAGTGCTGTACAGAGAGCTGTGCATGCAAAAGCTGCCGTGGGGTTTCAGCATTACAGAGGACATTCAGCTCTGCTGCCCTTGCAAGACCTCTTTTTGCTGTCACCTGTGTCCCCTCCTCCCAACTGATGCCCAATGAAAGTGCCTTCTCTGGGCTATTCGTAACGTGCCAAGGCACTGCTACACACCTGGATTTCGACAGCGAATCAGTGCAGGCACCTTCCTTACATGTGATAAGAGCAGCTTAATGCTACCCACATCACAGCTGACTCAGAAGAAAGCAGGAAGCTGGGAATTGTGTGTCTCTGCCTGACCCCTGTGAATGGGAGACTCCAGTTTGGTTGTCACCCGGGCAGTGCCCAGTGGTGGTACACAACTGGAGGACAGTCAAGTGTGCAAGCACATGGCAGATATTTAAACACACAGCAGCATATGTTAAGCTTCCTTTTCATTTTCCTTTTTTTTTTTTTTAACCTCTTTGTACTGTGATTCCTGCCAGTCCTGACATACCTCATTTATTTTAATTGTGTGGGATCCCTGAGTGCTGCTGTTCCCGGTATCTCTCTCTATTGTCTGCATCTCTGTTCTCCTTGCTGAGGGGTGAAAGGGATACAATTCATTTAACTTACATGCCGTATCAGGAGAAAGAATCTTAAATTAACTCCCAAATGTAGCTGCCATTCAATGGAGAGAGGAGCCAACTTCTGAAGGCCACCAGCTAGGGTACAAATCTATTGTAGTCAGGTAGAGCCCTAATGTGGCTACTCCAGGCACAGGTCAGGAGCTAAATGTTGGCAATTATGCCCTATGCTAGACTTTTAAGGGGCATTTAAGATCCTGTATGCCAAACTAATTTTCTAATAGACTAGGCCAACCTTGGAGAAGGTCTAACTTTTCTTTACCTCTGAGTTTGCTCTGAGTTTAAATTGTGCCTGGCTGGTTCTCAATTATACCCAGACTTAGAAACTCATTGCTCTTCTAACTTCTTCCAACTGAACTTCTCATGAACTGTGAGGCTCTATTTCTTTTTGAAATGAGGTATTTTCAGAATGTGCCTTATGCCTGCAAGTCTTATACCTCCTGGGATCATATTGAAGGGACGATGCTATCTTATCGGGTGTGATTCCAGACTGATTTCTGGAATAACTGCCTCCCAAAAGAAAATCTGCAACGCACACACAGTGCGGACCACCAGGTTAACAGGATCTGGAAGAGATTTGGGAACAAAGTTATTTGACATTGTGACAATATTCAGGTACTCCATATCTTCCTTGTAGAACTCGTCCTTCACAGATAATAGAATGCTTCTTTACCAAATAACATGAGTAGAAAAACTCTTCAGAATCTTTTCAACCTGAATCTATCACTTTAATCAAAGGATGAGCAAAGACTTGCAGTGGGAAGCTGACCAGCACGACATAGTAACAACTTCCCAGCCCAAAAACCAGGGGAGCACAGCCATAGTTGTCATTTTCATGGTGAGAATGTATGACTGATGCTGAAAATCAAAGCAAAATTTATCTATGAACCACAACACAAAAGCACTGCACAATGAATCTCTTATCTAACAATTAGACAGCAAGTGAGGAAGACATGGATAACAAGCATGCCACTACTTGTCACTTCAGGGGAACATTTTTAAATAGGAGAATCCTGGAAAAATGAAGAAAGATAATCAATACAGTGATTAATGACAGCAATTTCACACACATCTCTTGGAAACTAAGCATGCTCTTAAGGAGTTGTTTCTTGCAGTGACTCGTGAAGGGATGAATGAATTGCAAACCAAACTTTACATCAATATATTGAACAGCGTGGTAGCAATTATGCTTATTTCAGCTCGGAAACTTTCCAGAAATTAAATACTGATATATAAAATTCTTCAAAAAATATTGGCTTTTCAAATACTTTTGTTTTCTTGGATGTTATTTTACTTTTACAGCTTACCCGCTCTGGTTCTCCTGAATTATAACTTAAATATTTCAGATTTAAAAAAAAAATAAAAATAAAATATATATAATTCATGTGGGAAAGAGGCACTTACATGAAAATTTCTGTGTTGTATTAAATGTGACACACACTGACATAAGTCTGACCCGTCTGTATTGAAGGCTTTAGGACTGAATAATGCTCATTAAAGTGCAATCCTCACAACTCATAATAAGCACCCAGAATTTTCCCAGTTGGCTTAGTAGGTGATCTATAAAATACTAATTTCTTTTATCCTTAGCTTCTTTTGAGAGGAAAATGAGCATGTTCAATGCCATTGTATGCTGTTTAGAACTGAACAGTCATATACAATATATTCATGTTTTAATTCCATTGACAGCCAGTGATGTCCAGATGTTTAGTTGATTTTGTTCAATCTTTGTAATAATTCAACCACGTAGCATGACAGTGGTTGGCAAGCAGTAATTAAGAATATTTGTTATTTATAATCAGTTATGTCTAATTGGTTAACCTAGTATTGACTGTGTTTCTTGCTTGAAAAGATTTTTGGGGAAGAATGATTCCTGGAAGCTAAATCTTGAATTTGGGCTTAAACATTTAAACAAAAATCTGATTATCTGCCACATAATTATGTGAAAATATGTCTGAAAAAGATTGAGTTCTCATATATTTTCTTCTCATATGTTAACTGTGATTGCCAGATGTTTACTAAGTTTTCTGCCAGTAGCAGCATCTTTACCTGTGAAATGAACAGTATTAAGAAGATGTGGATCAACTCTGAAGTTCTTTTCAGTCATATCTTTCAGAAACAACACACTTCTGTGAACTTAAGATGCTAAGATATTTAAGATACTCCTCAAATCCTTCCATTAAGTGTTTTTCCTGTTGGCCATCTGAAGCCAAGGCCCAGCCAGGGACCTTTACCTCTCTCATGTGTGAGACCTGCAATCAGTGTTCTCTGTAGCATCTGCTTTATCCATTTCTCTTCCTTTCTTCCTTTAATCAGCTAAATAATGGAATTTTTTTTTTCAATTTTTTTTTTTTTTTAATGATGAGGTACTTGTGAGTTTTAACAAGTGTAAAACACGTGTCTCTGTTTTAGAATGGAAAAGAACAAGGCTTTGGATAGCTTAGATATGTGATGAGTTTGGACTCAGGTTTTGGATCAGCTCAGAGGCACTGCCTTCTTTCTTACTAGAACTGAACCAATACTAACTTCGTTTGTCTCCAAATAGATTGAGCTTTTTCCAGGTTTCCTACACCCTCACACACGCCTTTAGTCCTTTATAGCCTAAGAATTACATCTTTGTTGTCACAGGAAGAACAAAAAGCTGAGCTGGATGGCTAAAGTTTTACAAAACTCTCCTTTGCATCTTAGTCCTGTTGCCTTCTATCGGGATTTCATTGCAAGAAAACTATGTACTTGGGGGGGTTTATTCTTCAGTTATTTTCTAATTTGATTGTTAGACTCACCTTTTCTTTACATGTTTTTTCTTACACGCAACAAAGAAGGAAATTCAGCCACCCGTTCCTCATTTTTCTAGTGCCAATAATAGCAACCTCTAATGAGTGGCCCTTCAGACATTACAGAAGTAGGTTCACTTTCACACACTCCACCTCTTTTCCATACAAAATAGCTTTTCCTACCCTGTTTGGATTAGAAAAATTAACCAATGTTTCTTTCACCTTGCTCATACCCAGATATATCCATAATATCTCTATATATTGTCATTATCTGCTGGACATTCCTCTTCTGAGGCTAAAGTTGGCTTAGACAGTAAAGTTGGCTATAATCTTAGACAGTTTATAAAGAGCAGCAGTTATTCGTGTTACAGTAATATAGATACTAATTAAACCACAATGCCTTTATGAAACTTTTTTCTGTTCTCTTATTTATTGACAGATTTTTTTAAATTACAACACAATGAAACGATGGTAAGTACATAAGATGCAATAGTATAAAAAGCCATTTTAACCCTTCCCTTGGTTAAGACACTTACAGCAGACAAGAACTGCCCCACCCCAGTTCCCCCCCTTCTCAAACGAAAACAAAAAATAAATATAAATTAATAAATATAAAACAAATCACTGCACAGCCCTTAACTCTTTGATTGCCATGGCAAGAACCATAATGATGATTCTGGCATGTGACGTTCCGTGGTTAAAGGTTGCCGCAGCAGTCAAAGGGTTATAGCATTGTAAACATAAGTACTTTGTTGAAAAAGTTCAGGCATGTTAATGGTCTACAGCAATGAGATTATTATCGTGACCCCTTGACCTTTAATGACACAACGTTATACGAAGTTAAAGAGATAATAGCTTGGTGAGCTGTTACATAGATTAATTAACCCATTTTGTTTAACAATGCACTATGAGGTCTTGATTTACTAATAAGAGACAACTTGTGTATAATAAAACACTGTTCGATGCATTGATCGATAAAATCAATGAAAAAATCAGTCTAAGCACCACAAAATTTTGCCTGATTATATCTGACAGTCATAATACACTTTAGCACCATTTAGTCAGCCTTGCATTTGCACACAAACAAGCTTTGTGTTTGTCAGTAGAAGCTACCTGAAGGAATAACATATGTCAGTTATAAAAAGGTTACTGTATAGAATGCTGTGTGAGCCCATAAAATAAAATAAAATAAAATAAAATAAAATAAAATAAAATAACATAAAATAAAATAA
>JAOQGH010000012.1:126461864-126478438 GCA_025769975.1 Gallinago jamesoni
CATGTATGTGTGTGTTTGTGCGCATTTATACGTATACAAACACGCACACATTTTAATATATATGACAAACAGGCAGAGAATTCCAAATTCACCAAATGAGCTGATGTGCAGTAAACATCCTATGTTACTGAACTGTCAATTAATCTATATTTTCAGCAACAATTGAATTGGATTTACTAAATAATGCTATGGGCTGATACTGGTGCACTTCTAACCTACAGTATGCAGTACCTCTACAAAACATCTCCAAAATGCCATCTGCATTGCATATTTGTTGTAAAACTATATCTTTTTTCTAATCTTCTTTTTTGTTAGCTGTACATATGCATATCTGTTTATGCTCTAAGAAATAATTTTGCAATGCTTTATAGCATGCCACATATTTTCATAAAATAAGTCCTCAAATCAATATAAAACCATGTAATTGAACAAAAAGGCATACTATTTTTCATGCTATGCTCAATATAAATATAAATTCAAGGCAGTCAAGCTATCCATTACCAAAATAATAATAACCATAATATATATGCATATATACCTACACTCTCTAAAAAGTGATCCAGTTGTGTGGATTAAGAAACCAGTAAGAAATTGGTTGAATGTAGTATAAAAGTCTCATTTTATGTAAAAGCCAATACTGGCCATTTCAAGTATTTTAATACTTTCCTATAACCTTTTCATTAACAACTAGCAATCTGTAGAAATGATAACTTTATACTGAAAATTGTATTCAAGTTAAATAAAAATTTACTTCTACTGTAGTTCATTTTTAGAGTGTGCATGTATACATAGCAAAATACCTTTCTACAGATCTATCATAAATATTTTAGTTTACGTCGGTTCTTTTCAATGAAAACACTTCAACATTTTTTTTTTTTCTCAAATTTTAGGTAACGTATATCAGGCCTTTTAAGAAACAAAACTCATCTTAGTTCATTAGCAACACCAGATTCCCTTCAGTTTGTGCCAGTTTGCAAGTTAAAGGTCAAAGATCAAAGACATAGGACAGTACAATTTAAGGAAATTCAGACAGTGAAGCTGTTCACAGAAGACAATGTTGAACTCGGTAATGACAGTCAATAGTCAAGTTCAAGGCAAGCTGTTCATTGTTGCAAAAGCTACTCCCCTCAAATCCTGGCTTTCATAAAAAACCAGGGGTCTGACTTTTGGGGTGCATCATTCTGACCATCTTTAATTAAGTTCACAGCCCAGTGACTGTAAAGCCTATCACTGCAAGAAGCAGCTCCTAAAAATCAATAAAGAGGTCTGTCAGTTGCTGACTTTTCTCTAGGAAAAAAATATTGATACAAACCCGCTCTGCAGGTCACATGAAAATGACAAATACTGCTGTTAGCCCGACGTCACGCAGAATGACAAAATGCTTTGGTGGTCCCTTGGCTCTGTCAGTGCCACCACGTTTGGCTGAAGGCCAGAAGTTTTCGACTAACCCTTTGAGAACTACGCTGGACATGCAAAGGGGTAACGCACCAGAGGGTACTCATGCAAGATCAGAGTCATCGCTTCAGCTTTCCTTTGAAACCCTAACTCCACCCCTGCAGAGGCAAACCGAACGATCATGCAACATCGTTTAAAAGAGAAATTCAAGATGCTTAGGTTAAAAGGCTACGCTATAAAACCGTCGCCTGGTCAGAAAAAGTCTTGGTAAGTGGGAGAAGTTATTAAAATAGGTTTGCTTCCTTTAACCAGAAAGTAGCTGGCAAATATATTTTGTTTTCTATTTGTGTTACAAATGGTTTCCTATCAATAATGCAAATAATTAAAAACACTCGCTCGCAGACACAGGAAATCTGTTTTGAAAAAGTGATTTTCTTTTAAAACCTGTATTACCCAAAGACAATCCTGTAATTTAATGATAACCAAGGTTAACGTCCACCAGACTCCGGAAACGGATGCAATAGTTCTCAAAGGGTTACACCACTAACGGAATACCAAGTTTCTCTGTAGCACGACTGTTGCTTTATTTCATCGAAATCCACTTCAGAGACACACTGCTTTTTTCCATGCTTTGGAATGAGTGCTCCTGACAGACCTGTGAAAGGCCTGGGGCAGTTGGCTTGGTACAGCTCGGGAAAGATTATGCAGGAAAACCAACCCAAAAGAAAAGAAACCAATAAAAAGGTTCTGCTTGAATATAGTAATGAATATAAATGAGTTTAAAACATTGAGGACATAGCCCAGAGCAGCTGTAAAAAACACAAAATGAATGTATTATTAAGGCTGTTACTATATTGCAGATATTTTGGCCCCTTGTTTGTTGGAAAATGGCTGTCCGAACAGTCTGAAGTCCTGCATGTCATCCGAGTCTCCCACCTGACAAAACTGGAAGTAGGAGTATAGGACTTTATCCATAGCAGACAGAAAGCAATCCTCTTTGGAGACAAAGCTGTTTTGGGTCTTCTCACTTTCCTGAAAGTTCCATTGCGGGTTGTTGTGTTTTTCTAAAAAAATTTACTTTCAGCAAAAAATTCTTCAAAGGGAAACAGGCCTTAAGGGAAAAAATGTAGAAACATGGAGATTTTATTTTATTTTATTTTTTTTTTTTCCTCTTCCTTAGTTACTCCTGATAGTTTGGAGGGTATCGACCGTGCAGAGGAAAGGCCTAGAATCGAATGACAAAGAAAGACAAAGGACTGAAGAAACAGCAGATACTGTGTATCGTGGAAGCTTCCCAGCCGAGCGAATCGCCACTCGTGTGCAGGACAGGCAACCCTCCGGGTTTTCTGAAAGATCAGCTTTGTTTCAGACTGACAGATGCCCGCTCCTAGCTAGGAAACTGCATAACAGCTCTTGTGTTGAACCTCAAGTCACCATAAACTCCTGGGAGGGAAAGGCAAAAAAAAGAAAAAAAAAAGAAAATCCCACCAAAACCCCTACATCACACCCACTCTTGCATAGAGCGTTTGCAGTACAGTATGTGGCGGGGTGTTCCTTTCCTTTTGAACTGGAACACAGTGTAAACCAAGACAAGGAGGCACAAGGCCAGGATGCAGGGAATGACGATGGCTATGGCTTTCACAGTGCTGGCTGTGTTGTCCAGTTTGATGACAATGTCAACGTCATCCTGAGGACTGTGTCGGTCTTTATCTCGATCTGTTGGTCCATCGCAACCCATAAAATCCTTGAGGATGGATCTGGGGTATCCAGGTTCCACCCTGAGCATCTGGTTATTGAATTTCCAGTACTCTTTTCCTTTGTAGAAATATGTGAAGCCTGAGGAAGAAAATTGCAATTATTCATGGTCATATCGGATCAAATCATGACATCAACATACCATGACCGAAACTACTGCCATCAAATTATTTTGTAATTACAAAATTAAGAAGATGTAAGGAGTAGACTTCAGTTATACGCCTTCCAAATCTTCTTTACAAATGTCTTGTCTTTACTGTTTCTAGAAAACATAACCCATCAGGATGGTTGTTTTTTTTTTAATTCAATAAACTGGAATTTCATTTTCTTCCATTACTACCAAAAATTAAAATAATTCCAGCGTATATGATCTTTGACAGGCCAGAGTGCAGTTGATCAAAACCTAGCCAGGGTTGGAATCCTCAGGGCCATGACCTTAAAGCATCACAGAAGACGTGGGAAGTCTTCTGAAACAAATTGCAATGCTATACTAGCCAGAAATGAGAGTGGACCTTCTTCGGTGTCACGTAGTCTACTGCTGTACTTTAGAAGGAAACTGAATGAAATAATAGCAGCTTTGCCAAAAGACAACAGGTGTAACCAGATTTAAGTTTTCTGCAAAGAGCTGTCATTTTGATGTTTTTTCAGGCCCAATCCAATGTTATTACTAAACATAATGAAACAAAATGAAAAGAACAAAACAAAACGAAACAAAAACTCGACTCCTTGCCAAAAATCTACATTACTTTATTATCCCACCTGAAAAATGGCATTGATCTGGCAAGAAAGAAACCTTCAGGATGGGTGGACTTCCTCCTACTGTTTATGAACTGAATGCAAAGAGCTGAATATTTCCTTATCTGCGCTTTATAGACCTCAGTGTATTTCCTGCAGTATTACAGGCCACCAAGAATACTAAGGCAGATTGGGCACTAGTGGTCGTTTTAACAATGCTTCCTAAAAAGGCTTGGTAATTGGCTATCTGGAGATAATATTAGTAATCACCTACTCAAACAGCAGTTAGTTTCTTTCAGTTCTAAAAATAAATGACTTGATAGCATATTTTGCAGCTTTAAACTGGAAAAAACCCTTCATCGTCCACTGCCACTTTTCAGAGTATTTAGAATATTTGAATATTCTTCTACATTAGCTATTTATATAATTTTAATGGCTTCCCTAGCCGCTGAAAAGGTCCCATTTTCTGTTCCTTAATCCCTTGCAGTTTTATTATCTGAGTTAGTGTATCTATAGAAAAGTCTATTACTGGTTAAATGAAAAATGAAAAGAAAAGCACTGGCCTATATCAAAACGATAGTTAGGAGGCTTGTTCACAAAATGCCTTCTATTCTGATTGGAACAAATCAAAGAGGAGGACTGAAATTCTTTAAATATAATGAAGTTTTAAAATTTTAGCATATATAAGGTTCCTTAAAGCATGTTGAAGTTTAAATAAAAAATATCCTCAAATGAAAAATTTCAGTATTTTAAGCCACATATTACCCTATCTTTGTATTTCACATAATAACATGTATGTGGGAAAGCACTGTGCAGACTGGCCCTGGATAAATATTTCAAGTGTGGAAATTCGATATATATTATGTCTATCAATATTCTAATACATACATGGGGACCATATATAGATATGACATCTCTAAATCTGTATTCTTACATATATACAGAATATGTATATGTATACATCCGGGGTACATATAGTATTGATAGTTATTAGACATTGAAATATCAAACTAAAGGTGTTAAAATCAAAGCACCAAAAGAATTGCCAGCCCCTAAGTTCTGTAAAACCTCTTCAATTAGATCAAATCACAACATGGGAAGTAGCAGGGAGAGTTTCAGAGATGTTACCTGTACCTTACCAAGCTTCTATGACACTAAGTCAGGATGCTGAATTTTATTTTTTTTTCATCTTTCATCTTTCCCAAGCCTCTTACTGCAAGGTTACCCACAATTTTTGTAGACAGTCAAGGAAACCCCTTTATGATCAGACCTATTGCAGGGGTTCATTTGCATGGTTTATGCAATAGAATGACAAAGGAAAGAAAAAGGTGGGCTTTAAAATGAAATGGATTTACTGGAAGACATGCTTTCAGATGTTCCCTCCTAAAGCTATGTAGTAAAACTTCCTTGTCAACTCTGCTTCTCCCCAAAGAAAGAAAAACAGTTTCAGGCAAAATGCAATCAACGTATTTCCACCTAATCTGTGGTACTTATTTCCATCTGCTTTTGTTTCTTTCTCTCCTCATACAAATAAGAGTGGAGTTGTGAACTGTCTCTTAAGACTTCTGTCTTCTTGACTTCAGGGAAAATATCTTAGTGGTCTTCTTGGGAACTCTATGGTGTCATTTTCAGTCCCTTTTTCTGCCCTGGGGCCCTTTTAGGCTTTCTGAGAAGCCCAAGAATGCCCTATTTCCCTCCCCCTCTCACAGCGTGTTTCACCACCCTCCTCACTGAAAGAGTCAGAAGACTATCCAAGCCACCAGGGTAAAAAAGAGAAGTGGCTTTGATGTAACAAAGAGTCTTTCTTGCCTCTGCAGTGCTTTCAGATCCACTGGTCTGTGTTACAGTAAGATGATTTCCAATTGTACAGACAGACACACGTACCTGAGCTCAATACAGCAAACTCATGGAAAGCAATCAAGATAAGAAAAAATCCCTAACCCACTCATACATACATATATGTACGTGTTAAATTCCTTTTGGATATAAATCTTTAAAAATATGCTTAAAAAGTAACAAAGGGAAGAAAGCAGAGGTTATATTTGTTTGTGCATATGTAATGTTTGTGCCCATTTCCATATATACGTGTATTTACAAACACTCAGTTATTGTGTGATGTATGCAGAATATCATCTCGACTGACCTACTTTCCAGTTACAAACAAAACAAATAAAAACAACACAAAATAATCCCGTCCAGCCAAAAGGCCAGAATCCAGAGAGCATTTCTGCTTCTGGACAAAACAGAGACAAAGCAAGGAAGCAATTAAACATATTTATGAAAAAAACAAAACCAAACCAAACCAAACAAAAAAACCCAAAAAACCAACCCAAATATTTCCATTGTAAATTACTTGAGTCAGAGGTTGAAATAGGAGCCTGAAATGGTTTATACAAGAAAATAAATGTTTTTATCTGCTTATTAGAAGGAAATTAAAATAATATGGCAATATATACATGTGCTGTCTGTGAGGCAAACAGAATAAACTCGAAACCTACTAATAAATAAATCATAAATGCCACGCAATTTACACACGCTTAGCAACACAATGATAAGTTGACAATAAATGTGTATTTTTATTCCCATCGAAAGGGATCTAAGGTCTGTGCAACTGAGGGCTCTGCTGGGTAGCACTGAGTTCTATGAAGATGGAGGAGATTTTGGCTGCTCTCATTCCCTTGGTGGTGTGGCCAGCTGAGATTCTAGCCTTCTGTTTGTGATGATGCACCTCGATACAGGTAACAACACTTCCTATGAACATCCCTGTGATCTGCCTTTCTACATCTGGAGCTTATGACATCTTTGATTTACATAGATTTCCAGGAATATTTCTGCTTAAAGGTTTTGCTTCCCTTTTCTAGTTGTTCAGATACCTTCTATGCTGCTTAAACAACCAACATCTTGACAATTCAGAAAGAGATATTCTGTGTTTAGGAATCTTGTTTTAAGGGATACCATAATTCAGCGGAGAACAAAAAGATAATTAAGTGAATTAAGACACAGGGAAAAAAAAAAAAAAGGAGATTAAATTTTATGATACTAAATTTGAAAGATTTTTCTCCATTGCGTTAAATGATACATGCAAAAAACCAACCATTTTCAGAACAGCAAGTTCTATAGCAGGAAATATTCTGTTCAAAAATCAAGAATTCCTTCACTGCTTAACCAGAATAGTCAATCACCCCTCTACTACTCTATCTTACAAAAAGGGTGTTAGTAAATCATTAAAAAAGGGAAGTGTTTGCATACCATTTTCTTTGTGGACAAAGGCTCCCTGAGGAGATTCTGGGATACCTTTCCAAATTGTGATTGGTTTAGGATAACCAGGGTCCATGGATCTCATTTCTTCACTGTACCTCCAGTACCTGGAATATTTTTTTAAAGGGAAAAAAAAAACCATTTATAATAAAGCAGATGCGTAACTACATATTTATTTTTTTCCATCTAACATTTGCTACATTCATTAACCACAAATTGGAATACTGGACTTTTTTTCTTTGAACATATCACAAGATTACAAAAAAATCTTTTTGCTGACTGGACAACTGTTTCATGTAAGTAGAAAGAAGATAAAAGATTCTTGCACTTTGACGACTAAACCAGCATGCATCTCACTTACAATCTCAGCAATTCTGATGCCTAGGACTTCTGCACAGTAACACAGAGAGATGCAACATATGCAAAAAAGATATTAAAACATTTTAATCATGAAAAAGACAGCAGATTCAGACTAAAATACTCCCAGCAATCTTAATGTAACTCTTTATATGTATGCATTACAGTAGCTTTTCGTTACATTATCACTAAAGAGACACAGTGTAATATAAAATTCAATCTGTTTTTGTGTTTTTTTGCCAGCCAGCCCTTCTCAAATTTAAATTCTAGGCAACCTGAACATGTAAGAAGTATTTACACTTCTGATTTTATTTACATTTACAGATAATTTTGATAATTTCTTTGTCCTTACGCAGCTGGTTAAAATGCTATGCATATCTTATTATAAGCTGGTTCTAAGATTTAACATACAGTATCTCTAGTATCCCTGTGTATCCTGATATATTATTTGAGTGGGTCATTTCATATTTTTATTGGCTCCACTAATTTAAAGCATGCCAATTTAGAGCCTAGATTTCTTGGAGATTACTTTTCTTTTTAAAATCAGTTTTATTCATGTGAAACATTATATAAAAAGACAGCCACTCACCACTTCAGGACACCAAGAGCCTCAGAATATATAACTTTCATTGATAATCTGATCCCTGCTAAAAACTTGACCCTTTTTCTAATTTGAATGTATTTGACTTCAGCTTTTAGAAATCCTTGTTATGAACAGTCCTGATATATTAAAGAGTCCTTAAGTGGATGGTATTTTGTCCCTGCAAAGGTACTCAGACACTCTAATCAATTCACATCTTAATCTTTTTTTAAAAAAAAAATGGTCTAAACTCCTCTGCATTTCTCCCTGTGGGGCATTTATCTGGCTTTAAACTTCCAATGAAATGAAAAGGTGGCAAATTGCAAGTGGGTTAAGAAGTGGCAAGTTACATTAAAAACTTTTGTATTTATTTTTTCTTTCTTATGCACAAATTATTTTTATAGCCTGATTTCTTAATCTACTTACACGTGCATCAGTAACCAGCCAACAAAGCAATGCTCTTTATTTTGAAATGTAACATCTTTCAGCGTTTGCAGTCTTTTCCATGGAGAAAGAAACAACACGTAGAAGCTGTAAACAAAGCTCTGACATCAACACTATCGCAGTGCTTGCTCATCATTTGACTATGTGTTTCTTCATCCTTAGTCTGCATTTTTTCTTTTCACATTTGCCTGTTCTCTCATTCTCTCTGCTTCTTTATTCTCACTGTTTACTGTGATTAATATTCTATTTTCTAGTCTCCAATTTTATCTGCATTTCTACTTTATCAACCATCTCACCTTTTCCTCTATCCCTTTTTCCCAGAACCTTATTTCCTTCCTGCATACTTCCATTCCTTTTGCATGTTGAGCCTTTTTAAGGAGCTTTTGAGCTCCTCATTTCGCTAACCTCTGCAGTTTTCAACTAGGCTGCATGATGGAAACATACAATCTTACAGGTCTTTAAAAAATATATGTTTTCCTTAAAATATAAGTATTTGATGACACACCCAGTACACACTCAGAAGTCCCAAAACTGTTGATTCTTCAGCATCGATGAGAAATCCTATGATGGAAAGACTGATCATGATACTATCTTGGCAATTGGTGCTGGAATAATGAGCATGTCTACAAGTAAGGAAAAGCTAATTCCTGATTCTCCTTGGCATGCCAAGTGTTCAAAAGCTGACTCCTGAGTGATGATTTGAGTGATTAGAGCTTTACAGACTATATAAATTGTGTTACAGTATGTCAATGACTGATAAAATAACAGAGACAAAATAAATAAAAATGCATTTTACTGCTTTAAAAAAAAAGGAATTTTTAAAATATTGTCTAAAACATGTTCTTGCCTGTTTCTAATCCTATTTACTATGCTGAACTATTGGATGATTAAGCTTTATGAAGAAAAAAATATTCATTTAAACTCTAAAGTACAAAAACCAGCTACAACAGACAAGGCGATAAACAAGTCCATGTGTCAAGAAGTATAGCAAAACTGTAATCATCTTAGAATCATAGAATGGTTTGGATTGGAAGAGACCTTAAAGATCATCCAGATCCAACCCCCTGCCCTGTACAGGGACACCTCCCACCAGACCAGGTTGCTCCAAGCCCCATCCAGCCTGGCCTTGAACGCTCCCAGGGATGGAGCATCAACAACTTCCCTGGGCAACCTGTTCTAGTGCCTCACCACCCTTGCAGTAAAGAATATCTTCTGCTCTCTTTCAGTTTAAAACCATTACTCTTCATCCTATCACTCCACACCTTCATAAAGAGTCCCTCCCTATCTTTCCTGTAGGCCCCCTTTGGGTACTGGAAGGCTGCTATGATGTGTCCCCCGGAGCCTTTCTTTCATGCTTAAGTAGATTATTTCAAATATTAATAATAACGATCTGTAGTTGAATTGCTTTAGACAGATGAGTATTACAATACTTGTTACTGTTTGGACTTTTAAATCTTCTTGGGGTTTTTTAGTTTTTCTTTTTTTTTTCATTTTATAGCCAATAATTGATTCTTTGTATTCTATTGCTCTAACTTTTTTATGTACACTACTGTTCTGGAACATTTAACTCTATCTAGATTCTGCCCTCGAGCTCCTGAACTACAGGTTACTGTAAAAACAAAGTAAGTATTCAGGTCCTTGAGTTATATAATGAGGAACATACCTTTTTTTTTTTATTTTGATGCTGGTGTAACTTTTTGATTCCCTTTCATTCCTACCTCCCGCCACCAAAAAGCTACATTTATGTTATACCTTCTTCAGGAGAAGATCCACCCCTATAGTAAAATTACATATACTACTAAAACCAGCAGGAGAGCTCCACTCTAACTTTACATTAAATAAAAATTGGGATATAAACAATACACATGGAGAAGCTGAGTGGTATATGGGTTTATTCTCACTGGTGATCAACATCCTGTAATAGCTCAATTATCTCTGCAAGGTTCACCTTGTTCGATCTTTTCCTAACATACTGTATTGCATTTATAACCTGCTGAGTTTCATTGTGCTTGTTAGCTCTAAGCAGCAACTTCTCTGCCAACAGATGTTTTCTCTCATAGTTCCTTTTGTCTTCTGTTATTACCACAAGTGTTTTAGGAAAGTCCTGACCGCAAGTAACTGCCTGTGCAGGGAAATATAAAAGGACACTGCTGAATAAAGCCTAAAGGAAGTACAGGTGACAGAACATTCCTCCTGAACAAACTTTCCCTGGAGTGTTGAGGCTGAAAATTATTACCTGAAAATGAAGTTATATTTTTTAAAAAATCTACTCAACCACGGGAAGAAAATTGTTTAGGTGCCTTTATTATTCACTGTGGAAACTGATTGCTTGAAATGATACTTAATTTTCAAACCCCAGAAAAATTTTACTTAGTTATTTACTTTCCTCATCATGGGCACTGTAGTATTTTTATTTTTTCCAAAATTTTTTATCAGTAAAACTGGTTGTGGCAATCTGTAGCACAATATTATAGTACTGCTAAAAATTATCAACTGTAGTGTGCAAAACATATTCTATGATGTGCATTAAATTTATTTCTTAAGTTATCCATGAGTACTATTAATGTTTCAGAATCCTGTGCTGCAGAGTAACAAAAGCAGTCACCATACTTTTAATAGTAGTAAAACCAACACTACAATTATTAATAAAGAATAATTTGTCTCTGAGCACTCAGAATTTGCACAGTGATGCATCAATCAACAAACATAGTAATATCCTGAAAACCTGTAAAATCCATCATTCTGATAACTTGGAGGGTTTCAAAAATTAAAGAGTTCTCTTGACATCTCTATAAAGCAGACAAATATTCTTTCCCTTATTTTTACAGACACAGAGACACTAAGCGACTAGTGCAAGTCTCTTCCAGGACTGCAAAATAACTTAGATTTTACAATTGTTTTCTGTTATTAATCATAAAAACTAGTGTCCCTCTTGAAGGCAACTGTAAGATTTATTTTAAATTCCTAGGGAACTGCTCAGATTGTTCTCTAGCTTCCTGGCTTAGCTGTCATTTCCCTTTCTTACCCCGTTTTTAAATAGTAGAAGAGAAGTCATTTTCACTGACCTTAAAAATCCTTGGATCATGCCTTGCCTGTTTATGTGTTAGGGTTTAGAAATGTGGATAGAAAGGAGCAGGTTAAGAGTTTCCATAACTACATTACCTTGAGTATTTAATTTTGTCACAGCTGTGACTTGCCTGTTGACTTCTGAAACATAACTTTTCCACTGGAGATATATATATGTACACACATACACATATATATTTATATGTATACATGCATCTCAGTATATTCACACAAATATAATTTAGATTACAAAAAATGAGAAAAAAGCATGGCCCTCTATGCAGGAGGAGTAAATGTCATCCACCGAAAATGAACTGTTGAACTGATTTGATTTTTTTTTTTGAGAAATAGAGGAAAAGATTAACATGTTTAGTTGACATCCACCAAATTTCTTCCTTGTAGAATTCCTATACCAACCTATCTCCTTTGAAGAAGTACGTTTTCCCAACATCTTCCCACCAAATTGCTGAATCAATGCCATGGGAAGGAATTCCACTTCCAAGTGTTATCAAATCATGAGGATAACCTGGCTGGAGAGTAGTGTCCTTGAAAACCCAGAACTTGTTACCTGTACAAAAGCATATATATACACATACATACGTGTGTTAGTCTTCAGTACTCTCAGTATTAATAATAAAAACACTCCTAAGAAATAAGAAAAACTCCCAAAGGGTAATAGAGGATCTGCCAAACACAATGAAATGAAAAATGTACCACTGCACATAATGCAAATTTAAATATGCCTTACAAATACCTTGCATTTATAAAGCACCTTTCATTCAACAAGCCCAAAGAATATTTTGATACCAACTATATGAGGATCAAGCCCAGACTGAAAATGAAGTCACCTCAAGAGGCTCTGTGGTTGATAATGTAATACATTTACAGCAATACTACACAACAGATTTACATTTCATGAGGAAGGACTGAATTTTAAGGCAAATGAGGTAAGAAAACATATAAATAAATAAAAACCAGAAATTTCCATCCTCATAGAGACCATATACTTTTATTACTCTCTACTCTTCTCCTCCAGAAGTTGAATTACTTATGAAGGGTGAGCAGATTATTTCTGAAATGACCACAGAATTTAAGAAAATTTCAAATCATATTTTCTTTAGTGTGGCCTAAAGATAGCAAACTGAGGTTCTGAAGCACCACCTGTGAAAACCTTGTGTTTCTGAAATTAACCCCAGATCACTTAAGCTGTCTTAAATATGAATAATAGCCTCGTGTCTCCTGGACAGCAATGAGCAGTGGTTGAACCCCTACTGTTGCATTGACTAGCTGAATATATTGTCATTATGTCCCTGGGTCGGCAGAAGCAGCAGTTGCACCAGTGTTTTGTAGTACAGCCCTCCTCCCTCTGCCTGCTTTTGGAAAGGATGCTTCCTCTGCTCTCCCTTCCAACTGGAAAGCTTACCTCACCAGCACACAACTCCAGTTTCCCAGCTTCAGTTTGCTCTAGCTTCCTAGCCAAGATCTTCTTCCTCACTCAACACCTCCACGATTATCTCATGGGGTTCATCACCTCATATTAAGCCTCCAGTCTAACACTTTCTCCAATAATTGCGTTGTCTTCCAGACTCTTTACTGGGGCTTTATCAACATCCTGTGCCTCCTGCCCTATTCTTGCAACCACCTCTTCCTTTTCACATTTTTGCTTTCTTCTACTTCTTCTTCAAAATACATTTCTCACCTGTGTCTTTTCAGTAGAGACTTCTCTTTCAAACACAGACAGCTTTGGCTGAAAAAAGGGAATAAAGATCCCCCTAGAAATAGGGAAAAGGGAGCATAATTTGCATTTTTGTACTTATCTGAAGAGCTTGCTTTGAAGGCCTGTCTTCTCTTTGCTTTATGTCATCTAGGCCACAGGGACACTCTTTCCGAGACAGACTATAGGCTCCATTGTGGAGGAAAAGAATTTCTCTTCAAACCCCTACCTTCAAGTGTGTTTCCAAAAAGCATTCCTATTTCTAGTAATAATAAGACTGAAGGAGAAGATACTCTGACATCATGTAGACACTTCTGAGTCACACAACAGAATGGTCTAGAGAAGATCCATGAACATACATATCGTATTGGCCTATTGAATACTTCACTTCGGTTTGCCCATTGTTATTTATGGGTAAGATGTTTAAAATATTCAGTGAAAAGTTGGAAAACATGTTTTGCTGAAATATTTGCAAACAGATCCTAAGAGATAAAACCATGGCTGTCCATATTAGCCATTGTACTTACCTGTAAGGCTAGGCAGGGTGTTACACAGACTTAAGAGGTTAAAGCGCTGTACTGTATGAATACTTTATAAGGAAATGTAATATTACCCCAAAGATGTGGGATCAGGTGTATGCCAAAGTCACCAAAAGCGAAAATCTGCAGAGCTGTTTTGCAGTTGGTTTTACGTTTTAGCTATCCCTCAGTAATATTAAATGTTTGTTTAAAGGGAGGGCTTTTTTTTAGTCTCGCTGTTTGTACTGCAGTGCTTTAAAACATGTTTTCATTTTATCACAGTTTTAATTAGGAGAGGGGATACAGTTTTGGTCCCTCCCATGCTGGGTTTCCAGAGTAAATTTTTTATCAGCTTCTTTACAGCTGCTTGTCACCCACTTCCAAGCACAGACACTACAGTTTGCTCAACAGATCTGTCTTCTCCTCCCTGCCCTTTGAAGGAAGAAAGGTTTCAAAGAATGAATATGTACAGAGCCATTTGAAGTACTGAAAATAAAAGAGACACAGAGATTTATGAAGAACAGTCATGGAAAGATGAGGTCTGTGTTGACCTGGGATTAAGGTCTGTGCTAACCTGACATTTACCTTTGGTGAGATTCCTTACAAAAATTCACTTACAGGGTTTGATCATGACAGGGGTGAGCATCTTCACTCATTCACTATCCCTCCTCCCACGTGGTTTATCTTTTTGCCAATCCACATGACGGGACACGGGGTGGGGGGCTTCAGATGGTAATGGCAGTTTCTAAGAGAAGTCATGCAGCTTGGACCTTACTAGTTGGTACTTCTGGTGCGAACAACAGATGGGCATCCAGAGAATGATACTAAGCCAGCTCATTTCTGTTTCAGAAGATCATTTAAAATGACAGCTGTTGCACAGCATTGAGGGGCATATGCTGTGATGTATGTAATGCCATTACCTTTCTCTGTGCCTTCCAAGGAATAAAAGTAACAGCAATTGTTAGGAGTAGATCATTATCAGCCATACCCAACGAGTCAAAAAAAGATCAGGCCACTCTAAAATAAACAAGGGTTGGGAATACCCCATTATAACTGAGCCACCAGTTACAACTGGCATCACTGAGCCAGGAATTCATTGCATATTCAGATATACTGAAGTAGAAAGAAAGTGTAAATGTGGGAACACAAGATTTAAGAAACTAAATACTTCTTCACATGGTTTCTTACTAAGAAGCAAATTCTTTCTGGGTAGAGAAAAGGTAAACTTAACTGTATTTGATGGAAACAGTAGGGCATTGAGAGGTCTATCATATGTGGGCAAGACTTCTATTGATTCTAACTAGGGAGAATTGTTAGACATGTTTAGTCTGCTACAACTGTGTTGGTTGGTAATGGGAAGGACTTGTATATAAGAAATCCAAATGTTCCATCTGGCTGACAGTTTTCACTTTGGGTTTTGTCTGTTTGTTTGTTTGTTTGTGTCAGGGGTTTTTAGGTGGTTTGTTCTGGGTTTTGTGGGTTTGGTTTTTGTTTTTTGAGTTTTTTTTTTTTAATTTTTAGCTTCTGTTCCTCAGCTGGAGGAAAGTGGGTGGCTGTTGATCAGAGGATTTCCAAAAAGTCAGAAAAAATGACAAGCTTTCAAACTCAGAACCAAAGGAGGAGGAGTTATAGCTGAAAATCAATGCAAAATATGCCCAACTGTGATAAGAATTATCCCCTTTTATTTCTAACTTATATTTATGTATCTTAAAATGTATTAAGAAAGAACGGTTAAGTCAATATTCTTTCATTTAGCTCATATTCCACTTCCACTGACAAATAGTCAGAACACTTCATTAATCGTGATTATAATGGAAAAAAACAATATATGACAAAACTGGAATAGTTATAGTTTGATCCTTCTTATAGATAACTAATCTTGTTCAGAGACTCCTAATCTCTGCCCTTGGCAGAAATCACCATTGTATTTATTTTACAAAGTTGTTTTTTTAGGTCTGGTTGGCGGGTTTGTTATTCTCACACTGAATAAAGCACCACGTTTCATGAAGTCTGGCCAACCTTCAGAATATTTCATCTCTCTGCTTTTATTCCCTAATGTAAGATCTGATATAATAACAAGCAGAATGGTAAGGTCACAAGCTGAGAATGAAGCAAGTGATAAAAAAGTCAAAATGCCTTACTTTTTGCAATAATGCTTTGTTAAATATCATCACTGTAGGGAAACAATTGAGAAGGATGAACTGTGACTGCAATTATTTCCAGTCTCTCAACATCTATCTTTGACATTACAAAAATATTACTGGAAGTAAAGGGTATTTGTATTGCTAGGCTTCACTTAAAATATTGAGTATTTAACTCCAGGTATTCTTCAGGCTATTTAATTACCTACTGACTATTGCAAACAATTATGCAGTTTTTAGCAACCGTAATTTTTCCTTGGGGGAATCAGAATGCTGAATACACGTGCTCCTGGGTTATCAGCAACCAAGATTTTGTTCATATTATATGCAATCATGATAGTTGCATAGTTTGGGATATATATCCTGTTTGGGATATAGCCTATAATCACTCTAAATGCTACAGTGATAGGACAAATTCTCAAAACTTTTAGGAATTATATTCAATTGAAACCAGTTAAAATTTTAATGTCTACTTCTGAAAGGTTTTTCTCTAGTCACCCTTGCTCTTAATTTGGTCTTTCAAGCCAGCACTAAGTACCTCGAGTACTGTGTGCAGTTTTGGGCCCCCTACCACAAGAGGGACATTGAGGTGCTGGAGCAGGTCCAGAGAA
>JAOQGH010000012.1:126482328-126493247 GCA_025769975.1 Gallinago jamesoni
CAGGCAGCTCTCCAGCCACTCTGTCCCCAGCCTGTAGCGCTGCCTGGGATTGTTGTGACCGAAGTGCAGGACCCTGCCGTATTAAATACAAAACAGCTCCATATACATATATATACAAAATATTAATCATGTGCATAAATGAGTCAAAAATTGAAAGAGTTGTTTTGAGTCCCAGATTTCTGAGAAGTTTAGTATTAAACAAAGTTCAAGTAGCTCACACAACCTGAAAAATATTATATTGAAAAGCTGTAATTGTCTGGAAATACTACTACTAAAATCCCTCACATTTTTTTCAAGTCTATCTATTTCATTGCTAGTGTAACATAGTTGCACTATTCTCAGCTGATTAGATTCCTATTTTCAGCTTTCATTGTTGTTGTTTTTTTATTGTGAGATGTAGTGTAACATTTAAGGAAGGTCAGCAAAGAGATTTTTTAGGATTAATTGACTAAATTCCAAACAGAATTCCAAATTGGCAAAAATGGGAGAATACAATTTAGAGATACAAATATTTAGGAAGGCCAAACTGAAGCATGTATTCTGAATGCTGGAACAGATAATGTCAACCTCTGTTATTTTTTATTACAGCATGTAGATAAAACAAGAGGGCATTTGAAAATTAAGATTAGGGGGTATATCCTCAAAGCAGATGTTTGGAAGTATTTTTTATTGAAGCAGTAATAAATGTTTGAAATGGATTTTCAGGTCAGATTTTTTAGGCATCACCAATCTAGGAACGACTTAGGCCAATAGGCCAAACAGTTCTCTGTCCTCCCTAAATTTCTATAAAACCCTCAAAAGCAGGCAGCATCTTAGAGATCAGTTCCTAAAGTTTAAAAAAAGGACAAACAAGTACCAAGCTGCAGTGATTTATAACTGCAGTCTTTGTGATATTTGTTATTACCTTCAGTAGAATGGAATATTCCAATCTTGCCTTTCTCCTTTCCAAGACAGACAACCCTTTTAATTCGTCTAAATTTGGTTGCAAAAGCACATCTTCGAAAACAATGTCTAGTTGCAGGAAGGACCATATCCAGCTCTCGTAAAATGACCACCAACTCAGAAGGGCAGTGATCAGGATGTGGGTACAAAATGAGCAAGATATTTAAAGCTGAACAAAAGCAGCCTACTTAGCTGAATACAAAAGGACATGAGCACACACATAATCGTTTCATTGAATAAAGGTCAGAAATGAAACATTCAGGCTTCCAGGAGTTTCCCGATACAAAGCCCATACTATGGAAAGTCTGGATGTTAGTGCTATAAACAAAGCTTATAACATTCTAGGTTGGCTAATGAATCTCAACTTCCAGCTAGTACTCCAAAGTAGATCATGCAAATCACATTAATGTGTTACAGTAGAAAGATTTCTGTAGTCCTAATGACAGCAATAATCTTCTTTTGATCAGATTTGAACTACATTGTTAAATATTCAATCAACAGACCATTTCGTTTGTTTTAACAAAAATAAAAAAGCAGAAAAAAATCAAACCAACCAAAAAAAAAACCAAAAAACAAATCCAAACTTTAAATAGCCATGGCTACATTCAATAGTTCACAAACTTCCAAGTGTTAGGATAAATGTGTCTGGAGTAGAAAGGAATCATTTTAGTTTGGGCAGTGCTGTCCTGCTAGTACTGTCCCATCATGGTGGCTTCTGGTATAATATCAAAGTGTCTGCGGAATGACCTCAGTAAGGGAATTAAACGTGCGTTCTTGAAAGAAACTGACCCTGCAATGAACACAGATTTCACAGCGCAACAACACATGTAAAATCAACAAGGCAAAAAAAGATCTTGAGAATGAGTTCCGTTTCAGCCTTAGTGATTTGTGGAATATATTTGCATTAACCCATTTTGATAACAAGACCAATGAAACTATATTCTGCAGATTTGGTATGGAGTTGTATGTCAAATTGTGTATTTCATATTTAATAGTAGCAATCTGCAGCATAATAGTGAGTTTATTCTGATTTATTTTTTGCTCAAGTTCCTTAGCAAACCAATAATTTGCCCTGCTATACCACAATTAAAATCTTCACAATAATAAAATTATGTCAAAGCCGGAATGTTTGATTCATGCAGCATAGCCCCAGGAATATATATATAAAAGTATATACAAATGTATATATTTAAATATATAATATGTATATGGCAAGGTCAATACTAAGTACCTATAAGCTTTCAAGAAGAAAGTTCAAGGTACCTGACAAGAAATTAATTTAGCAGGGTGTTACTGTGTCTACATATCCATCCTGGACTGGCACAAGCCTTTGCACCCGAGACAGATTATAGAAGATTCCCCACTCTAATCTACTACAGTCATTTTAGAGATACTTCCAATGGTATCTGAAATGGTGTAATGAAAAATTCTGAATCTTCAAGACCTTTTCTTTTTTTAATATGTACCCGGTTACTTCCCAAATTCTACAAAGAAATGAGACCGTTATTTCTGTACTAACATCACTAGATTAGTGCTCAGTGAGTTACAGAAGTAGAATTGATTTGACCAGACTCACATGCCTACAACATAAAAATCTGTTTAGAAGTGAATCACTGAACCTGGCACAACAAAAGTCCTTCATAGAAACATTCTCAGGTAGGTTTCATTTGGTTGTTTACTTCTCCACACTGATTATAAAGGGAATCTAAAAACCTGTCTCCTGTTTAGATGTCTGCAAAGTACAAAGTGGGCTTCTAAATGCAAGTGAGATAAGTTCTGTCCATCCTCTACTTTTTGTTTCCTGGGTTCAACCTGTCATAACGCAAAGAACATAAAACGATAAGGATGTCCACACAGGGCCAGATCAGGGTTCATCTAGACCTTTATCCTATCTCCATTGAAGGCACATGTAAGAACATGTAAGAATTCAGCCCTGAAGTGGGCAGGCAGTTGGACTAGATGATTATTGTAGGTCCCTTCCAAATGCACTACTCTACTCTATTCTATTCCAATAAAAACAAAGGGAACATGCAACGACACCTCTCTGTCACTCTCTCCCAGTGACCGTAACTTGTTCAGGGACCTCCTGGACCAAAGGTGATAATTTTGTGATTAATAACACTAGATGGACTACTACTCCTCTAGACTCCTTCCGAAACACGTGCAAACTCAGAGCATCCACAGATGTCTGCAGAAAGGCATATGACAATTTAACGATCCACAGCATGAAAAGCCATAAGTCATCAGCACCAGTCACAGCTGCTCACTGGTGTTCAGCCTTCTTTCTTTTGCTTTATCACCAAGAATAGTAGCACTTTGGTTGCAAGATCTAATCCAAGACCTTTATCCCTTCACATTAAAACCATCTTGTAGACTAAATCCTTCTGCTTGTTTTCAGGAAAGCTTTCTATACTGTAACACATCTGGCCAATATTAAGGATAAAGGGTCTGTGGCTTGAAACAAGATCTTCTTGTGCCATTGCCTTTAATGTCTAAATATTCCGGTCTGAAGCATAATTGTGAACATACCATACCATACTCTCTCTTCTGCTGCTGGAATCCTATAGACTCCTTATGTTCCTTCTCTGTTTTCAGTAGATTTACATGCCATTGCAATAATCATGAACAATGGGGTATTGCTCATCGGTGACACTCCTAAAGGGTTCCACAGAACTCAAAATTTAGAAAATGTCTAAGTTAAGCGTTTTATGGTCTTATTTAAACAGACAGAAGATGGTACATAATTTGCCAATAGATGTATTTTTAGAGATAGCCAGACTGATGTGAATCAGCAAATATCTGGAAATGTCTGAGAGCAGAACTGGAAGTTTGGATCATTTATATGACTGAGCAAGGTAGGTCTTGGCAGAGGGTTGACAGAATAATTTGTTTATGTGAATTTCATTTTCCTGGCTGACTTTCTTATGAACATACTGGACTCAATGATTTTAGACTGCCAGAGTTTAAACTCCGGAACTCGAGTCAAGGAACTCTAGGATGTGGCTGTAAAGCATGCCAAGGATCTTTCTGAGGTGTCAGATGGGGTAGGCTCTGCTTACGGAAAGAATGGAACATTTCAGCAAATATAACTAAATGTACCTAATTTATCCTACACAAAATTATATTTACCACCAATTTTATCATCTGCATTTTGATAAACAGGTACAATTACTGAAAACGTGTTTTCAACACAGTTCAGCTAGAACTGAAATTTGAAAGAGGCAGAGTCCAAGAGAAACTGTATTCACTCTAAGTGAAGTAAATAGCTTGACAGAGTTTCTCTGACAAAATATGTCTCAGTTATTTGGTTATACTGAATAAACATAATTTTGCCTCTTTGGAGAGATATTGTGTATTGAAAAACTGTTTGTCTTTCCCAAGTTAAATACATTTTTAATTATTTCATCTCCCCAAAACACATTAACTCCTGCAGACAGGTTGATCATATAACTTGTCACATACACTCCAAGCCTGACAAGCATGAACACTGAATGCATAGCTTTTAGTGCCTTTCCTTGCTGGTTAGCAAATGCCTTTTTTTGTATGCATCTGTAGTTACCCAAAAGCTTCAAATATATGGATCTGTGCAGCTGGGATCTCGCATAATAATGGATCATTAAATATTATGACTATAGACATACTAAGTAAATTAAACTTGGACAATAATTGCCAGTTCAAAAAGCAGAACTGAAGCAAAACAAACAAACAAAAAACCCCAAAATTGAATTGAAACTGAGCAATATATCTAAGAATTAGAAAATGGGCATTGAGTAAGGAGAGACTGTAAGCTGTTTCAGAAACTCTATTATGGATAAAAGTGTAACAGTAGTATGAAGAATCAGGAACAGCCACTCAGATTGAGTGTTATGAAATGTGCTTTATTTAGAAGATGGGATACTTCTGAGAAAAAAAATAAAGCTTTTTAGGGAAAACAAACTGAACAGATGTTACACATAAAACATTCTGCACTATCAGTAAACGCTCCAGGTATTTTTTCCTATGCATATGTAACTCAATGATTAGATGAAGTGACCAAAATATAGTATGTTCTGTGTGATGACAGTAAATACCTTCGTCTTAAAAAAACCTATTTATTAACATCTCGGAGAATCTTGAATGGAAGAGTGTGTTAGAATAAAAAAATCTGGCTTCTAATGCATAATTTTCATAGTTTATTGTTAGATACAGTCTCCTCCTAATCTTACAATAAAGCAGTTTTTGGGTTTTAGTGACGATTGTGTTAAATTTTTCTTCGTGTTTGATTCTATAAACTCTTTTAATGAAGTTTCTAAACCAAAAGTTTATAACTTTCCCTTTCTTTATTTTGATTTGATGCTGGTAAGCATTGCTGCCATCTCGTGTTTTTTTTTTTTTTTTTTCCAAATGAATGCTTAAATCTGTACTCCTATGAATAATTAATTTCAAGTTTGGTATTTATTCTCACCTTAAACATCTTTCAGGTTCCTTAAGGGACACAACGGATGGGTACAAGAATTAAAAACAATCTTCAGATATTTCAGTTCATCCATAATACACAAACTAGTGGAGTTTTAAGAGCAAAATTAATGGAGCTTTCTTCTCTCAGCCCTTCATCTTCTCCTGCATCTCAGGATCAACAACTATTGCCAACAATAAAACATTAATTTGCTACAAAATCTCTAGAACTCTGCCCTTTATTTTATACCTAATGAACTCTCTCTGCAATTCCATAATGACAACATGGCACTCTGATTCTGAGGTCCAAATGTTACCCACTAAAACCAGGAAGACTGCCCAATGTGATAGACATTCTAAAAAATCTACAAAGAGCTGGAAAGAAGAAAAAATTAGAATCCTCTCAAGTAGTAACTTTTGTAACTGCTTGGACACGAAGATTAAGCTGACTTTAGCAGAAATTAGTTTTTGTGCTGGTTTTACAAGGGATCTGAAGGTACAGAAGGCAAGAAAAGATTCACGTCAGACAGTGGATGGGTGAAAAAACCAACAAATCTAAATTGTAAATTATAATATTTTGGTTATAAAAGTGTGTGTGAACCCCCCAATAATTTGTGAAATACCCTTGCATTGTACAGCAAATATCTCTATGTGAATTTTTGTCAGTCATTACTGAGACTCTATCTTCAAGTATATATGTAGAGTGCTGCTAAGGGTATTCAACCACCAAAAGATGGAAGGAGATGGAAAACTGAAAAGTTCAATATCTACAGCTGTTAGAGAGAGGTTTCGCTATGGCTGGTTTCCAAAAGATCAATGCTTGGCCTATTTAATTTCCAAAAAAAGGAGGCAAATAAACATAATACTTCTGCCTTAAGTCAATGTTAATCAAATGCTGAATATCCAGCTGTAGCTTAATATTATTGACCAAACACATCAAGGTTTAACACCGGGTCATGTCTTCTCCCATAAGCTACCTCTGACCATGCGCAAAAGCAAGCCTTTGTCAATGGAAGATTAAATATACCCAGGAGCTATGCAAAGCAGGAGTGTCAGACTGAAACATTCAGACAAATGAGCATGCTTCTAATTTTTTCCCATCTGAGTATTGAAAAAAAAAAAAAAAGTCAGTGGTAAATAATATACTAAGCCGTTTAGTAACTTTAAACTATTCTCTTATAGAGAAAGAAGAGTTCTAGCTATGTAAACTTACCAAAGGAGAGAACTCACAGGGACTATATATCAAGACTGTGATCCAGGAGAGAATGAAGTTTCCCTACTACACACCTTTGTGGAAGTATTAAAAAACTTCTTGAATTTGGGAAGTGCAAGGTATATTTATTTTATCTAAGTTAAAATAAATCAGGACTAACATTTTAAAAATCTTGATCTCAAAAGACACTTTTCCACATCTACTTCATCAGTTCACGTGAGTTTCACCAGTGGATCTCAATGATGCTAATACTGGGCCTGCAGCAAGCATGACTAAAGGCTTTGTTGCTACTCATGTGAGGAATGCCACTATTTCTTTAACACCATCCATTTTCAACATGCCAAATTTGGAATTTATAGTATTTAACTCACAGTCCACTACTGCACAGTATAGGGAAAAACAAATATGCTTCTGAGCAACTTTCTGTGAAATAGCTTTCATGAAGTCGAAAAAATAAGTTAGTCCAGAAGAATTAAACGTAGAAAAACTACTAGCACAATTCAGCTATGAGAATGATTGCTCAAATTATTTTCCTTTTCTCTTTTGCATTTTTTTTTCCAATATTGAATTTGCAAGGAAACTTATAGATTAGCCCCACTTCAGTTTCTACTTAATTCCACAGCAGAAAACAATCGGCTCTAGTGAGACTGGAATCTGACATTAAATGGATGCTACCAATCTAGCTCATTTTAGGAAACAATTAACTGAATGGGCTATTCTATACACACACAGAATATTTTAGCTCAGCTTATTATTAGGCTGATTCACATTAAGAACAAACAAAGCTCCTTTAAAACTACAAAGGATTGTTATCTGTTCATTAACAGATGAATGCATAATGCACTGGAGATGACTTGAACTTCTAGCAGCCATTCATCTCTCCTAATGTATTTGAGACAACAGCATGGTTGTAACAGGGTAAAAATGTGGCCTGAAAACCACTATGAGAAGTCAGAGCATCAGGAAAACCTCAGCACCTGAATGTTGAGAACCTGATCATCTCCTCACTGGGTATGAGACCAACTCACTGAGACGCAAAACCATCATCAAATGCTATTACTAGCTCTGTTGTTTCCTTGCATTTCCAAACAAGGAATGTACTTCCTTGATGCAATTTATTACACACTGTTATTTACTATTTATTATTGAGATCTAATCGGACCCTGAAGGCCTCTTCCAGACAAATTACAGCCATTGCTTGTTACGTTCTTATTCTTTTTTTAACAACGTGTTAATGATAACCAACACCATGAACCAACTGCTGTAACTCAGAGCAGGAGCAAGTAAAAATCTGGTATACCTTCACATTTGCTGTTTACGAGAAGTACTACATGAAGAGTTCACTAGTGTAAAAACATTTTCAAGCAGAAAAAATATCTTATTTTAACTAGGAAATCTTTGCTAAGGAGTAGAACATATTTTTCCCGGTATCTGTTCTTACTTGGTTTTCTATGTAACTGAAAAAGTAATGTAAAGTAATTTACTCAAGGTCAACAATGGCTCTATTTATGTTAAAATCTACCTTCTTGGCTTCATATTCTTAGTCAACTGTTGACCTGAGTAGCCTCTTTTGCTCGTTTGAGATATGTGCAAAACTGCTTTTCATCACTCATGTTGAAATCTATAGCTATGCTTTTTAAGAAAAGCTACATTAATCCAGCAATTAGACTTCAAAGATTAGGGAAAAAATGAAAAGTAACATTTCTTTTTCCAAATGAGTCAAAGAGCTATGGCACTCCATATAGACCCTGAGTATCTTCACAAGAGAAACCTTTTATCCCCCCTCATTTATAAACTGCTGTATAGATTACCTTCATGGACACTATATATAAAAAAAAATTGCTCACCCCAAGTCTGATTCTGGTTTACGTATCACCAGGATAACAGGATGTAACAAGAAGAACTCTGACTGAAGCTGGAGCAAAAATGCCTCCTTTAAGTCAACATCAAATTCTAAAGCATAGTCAATTAGCCAAAAGACTGGTAATCCCTCTGAAACCTCTCCTGACTTTTCTGTAGGGATCTCAATAAAGCACTGCCAGCCCCGTGCCAGTTTCCCCATTTCTAGCGCTGCACAGCGGTAGATCCAAGATGCTGAGTCCCTCCTCCTTCAAATCCTCCAGATTTGAAGAATCCCTGATTTTATTTCCAATACACAGAGGGGAATATTGAATGCCTGGCAACAAGCAATGCAAGAATTCAGCAGTTCTTCAACAAGCTTAGAAAAACACACATTCATGTTTAGACTAGACCCTGCAAATCACTCTTTCATGCTATTATTTTTTTCATTTGAAAGACAACATTCATTGTTCAACTATTTCAAAGAGGTGTTATTTTGCCTAAAGTCATCAACATAAAAGGAATATAAAGCTATTAATATGTTTAGAATATAACTGTGAAGTTTATTTTGGCTATCGTACATTGAAATTTTGCTAAATATCTTGCACATTACAAAGCAAATATGAAAAAAGTACACAATACTGTGAACTTATGTTACCTCTTCTTAAAACACAAAAGCAAAAAACCAAACCAAAACAAAAAAACAACAAAATATTCAGCCAGGTACCTCATGCAGTTTGGCCATTTGCTGTGCAGAAGTGGGTTTGGAGATCTATTTGCTTGACAATTAGTATATCCAAATACTGTGTGCTTCCTTGAATATTGAATGTAGGAGACATACACACACAAAGAAAAACAGCTCTTAAAAACAGATCTTAGGTTTAAAAAAATGCCCCCAAAGGCCATGAATTATTTTTTTAATTATTATTTTTTTAAGGAAACAGCCTTGGTATAATTCAGAGAGAATTACCAGAGAAATGACCTCTTTAAATGAATGTAGTGAACACAGCTTACTTGCAGAGGCATCCACAACCATGGCTCTAGTTCCCTTTTGGAAGGCAAGTCTTGATTTAAATCCTGGCCCTTTGCTGTCTGCTCAGCTGAGTGCAGTAACTAATTAACTGTCACCTGCACTGCAAAGGACATATGATTGCAATTGCCCTTTCCAGTGCAAATTAAAATACTTTAAAAATAAATAAATAAATCTTCTCTCTAACAGAAACAAGACACAGAGCCAGCAGAACGCCTTGGACTTCTGTAAGGCAAATTTTGGTCTGTTTAGGAGAATGGTTGAGAGTGTCCCTTGAAAGACAGTCCTGAAGGGCAAAGGTGCCCAGGAAGTCTGGTCATACTTCAAGGAGGAACTCTCAAAAGCAGAGGATAAAGTCATCCCCAGGTCCTGTAAAACGAACCGACAGGGAAGAAGGCCAGCCTGGCTAAATAGAGAGCTTTGGCTGGACCTCGGGGAGAAAAGGAAGGTTTACAGTCCCTGGAAAAGGGGGTCGACTACTTACGAACAGTATCAAGGTGTAGCAAAGGTATGCGGTGGAAAAATTAAAAGGGCAAAACTCCAAGGAGAACTTAACTTGGCAACAACAGTTAAAGATAATAAGTAAAAGTTTTTTTCAATATATCAATAAAAATAGGAAGGCTAGGGAAAGTGTGGGCCCGCTAATGGCTAATGAATGAGGTGGGTGCCTTGGTGGTGGAAGACACAGAGAAGGCGGAGATGCTGAATGCCTTCTTTGCTTCAGTCTTCCCTGCCAAAGCTGCCCCTAATGAATCCCAGACCCTGGAGACAAGGGAGAGGGTCTGGAGAGAGGAAGACGTCCCCTCTGTTGGGGAGGACTGGGTTAGAGACCACTTGGCCAAACTAGACATCCATAAGTCCATGGGCCCTGATGGGATGCACCCATGAGTGCTGAGAGAACTGGCGGATGTTATTGCTAAGCTACTCTCTATCATTTTTGAGATATCTTGGGGAACAGGAGAAGTGCCTGAGGACTGGAGGACTGTTCTCATTAGTAAATGATTGTCACTACATACTTTCTTTTAATTCTTTCAGCCTTTCTCAAAAATGTATTTTACAATTTCTCCGTTATCAAATTGTATGTGAGATTTTAATAAAATTTTTCATGCATATCCATCTGTCCGCTGTATTTTTCCCGTGTAGGCAGTAGCAATGGCATTCATCCATTTATTTTCTTTGTATACATTAACCTTTCAAAACTAATCTGAAGCAATCAAAACCTGTAAGTACCTATAGTTCAATGAAAAACTGTTATGCAGAATGCTTTTAAAATGTGCTACAGAGTCTTTGGTTACCACCAGCAGCTGGGTGACACTAGATCTGGGCTGGAACAATCCTCGGTATCAATACAGACTGTCCCCTTTTCCCTGAGGAAAGGGACTTAGGGGTGCTGATGGAGGAGAAGCTGGCCATGAGCAGGCAGTGGGCACTTGCAGCCCAGAAGGCCAATCCCATCCTGGG
>JAOQGH010000012.1:126500637-126513280 GCA_025769975.1 Gallinago jamesoni
GCCAAACAATCTCCTGACCAAGTCCCAGTAGCTATTGCCCATGAGAACCATATGCCCAAAAGAGATGATGGATCAAATGCTACTGGCAAGTGAGTGGGTGAAACAGTCACATTTCAGTGGATTGAAAGAAACACATAATGGCTGAAGTTGGAAGCGATCTCTGGAATTTTTGGGAGAGTATGATGAAATACTCAATTCCTCCTTTGGAGGAAAGTGGGAAAAACAAGTAATACAGAAACATTTTGGGAGGCTATGCCTTTTTAGTGCTCATAGTCAAATCAAAAACTTGTCAGTTTTTGAGTATCTCCAAAGATGGCTCCACAACCTCTCTGGACAACCTGTTCCAGTGTTTAATCTGTACAGGTTTACAATGAAAAAGGGTTTTTAGGTGTTGAAATTGAATTTAAACAAGGCATTCTGCATTGTTTTTCTCCCAGGGAAAAGAAAATTGAGAAGGCTATTAGTCTGTAAAGTCAAAGTGATGTCTCAGCACATCTGTTAAATTTACCTCTTCTCCATGGACTGTATTGCAGTGCACATCATTCAAGCTCAAAGTAGGGAGGTAGTCAAGCCACAAGTACCATCATGCCATGCAAAAAATGGCATGAGAAGAAATAGTAATATGTGTTTTGCATGTGAGGGTTTATTTGGGTCAAGATGGTGTGAGCAATTACATGTTAACAAGACGGAAACAGCACTTGCATTAGATGAAACACTGGTGTGTGGTGCACACTCAAGGGGACCACAGTCAAAGACACCAGTGTCTAAGGGACAGCTGCCCTTCAGAAAAATCTGAACCACATGGTACAGTGGAGCTGTTTGGCCTCAGAGGACAGACTGTATCTAATTAAAAGCAAAGCACATATGATGGACATGAGAGGAGCTGAGTACCATCTGCTCTGCTACTGATCAAATCCTTTTACATCACATTGTTTGCCAATGAAAACATAGCCTTTTGGAAAAATACAGTACTCTTTCTTCTGACAAATCTAAAGCCCTGCTGAAGATATTGAGTCACACAGCCTGCTAAGGTTATACTTTTTAATGGGCTAGTACATGAGTAATAGGAATTTTATTAGCCAGTTGGTACAGATTGTTAATCAATTCAAGTTGCTTACAAGTTTCAATAACATCTATGTCCATTACACTGATGCTCTTGTAAACAAAGCCCTAATAATATAGTTATGATTATTTAGAACTTTCTATACATAATGTTTACATGTGTACAAATATGTAGGTTAGCAGGTGCTAGATAATAAATATAGCTATAACTGGGTTGACATCTTTTGAATGGACATAATTCTATGTAATAAAGTCCAAGACAATTTTTTAAAAGGTGAGAGGGTAGAAGGATTTAATTGAACTATTCTGGTACAATTACTGCCCAGGTGATTACGTTCTTGTCTAAATTCCTCTGCAGCTGGATGGAATATACTACTTACTTTCCATACAGTGATGAACAGACCATGTTTTCCATTTTAAAGCTGTGAAATGTGTTAGCTAAAACCCTTCCCTAGCTGTAGAAGCACGCTGAAAGGTTTAGGTAATATTTGGAAAAATGTTTTCAAATCTGTCAATGAAAGTATCCATTTATCAAGAATATACAAGCTATGACTTTTTAGTATTCCAGCATGTTCCTGCTTTTTTCCTTCTTGACATCCTACAATTTGTTTTTTGTGCCACAAAAAATTCATCCTGTACATTTCCAATGGGTTTGGTCTACTGTGATACACTGAATGAGTTTTTGCTGCTTTTCTCCTTCCTTTTCAACATATAACCTGAACTACCTGAATTAAAGCAGCCCTGCTCCCTTATGAGTTCAAAAATTCCACCAGACTGTTCTTCCTAACAGAATGATATAAAAAGTACAGGGAAAGGAGTCCACTCTCTGCAGACTTAGCTATTTTTGACCTCCTGTTCCCAGTCTTTTGAAGCTCAGATGTTAAGTGGTTTTCCCTCTCAAGTCCCAAAGTGTCTACTTCCACAGCATCCTCTGCTGAACTTTCCCAGGCTGCAGCTGACAGCCCAGACACCCACAGCATCACACGACAAAAACCAGCTACACAAACTGACCAGAAGAGCTTTGAAAAAATGTCTGCGTTCAAACACAGTGGAGTCAAGTCTCATACTGTAGCTATTTCTTTGTCTCTACTTTTTATTAGCAGGATTTTCCCTCCACCTCACAGATTTTTTATGAGACCTACCAGTTTGGATTAAATAGCCAATGCTAAAATGCTTTAAAAATTCTTCATGTGTTTACCACATATCAAGAAACAGTTTTTTTTTTTTTTCCTTTTGTGTTTAACAGCATACTCTATATAAATACACAATTCTGAAAGGCATATTAAATGACATCCATACAGTTATGTATAAAAGCAACTGCAGTCTAAACTAATGCCAAGGGGTAATGACAGCCTAATTGGCTTGGCTTGTTTGGTATGTCATAAATGTTTTTACAATGGTTCTTAGCAGATGAACAGTCAGAAAACAAATTTCTGCGAGTTGTGGAGAAATTACTGTAAAATAGTAAAACACAGCCTGTTAAGGCCTCCCTAAAATTGGTTCCATATTCTGCCATCTGTAATTTTAACATTTCAAAAGACAGCTCTCTGAGCTGTAAATGTTATTATTCTGATGGACAAGCTTCTTTCTCTTATACTTACACTGCATTTCAGAGAACACCCTCATCTACAACAGTGGTTAAAAGGCTTCTTCAAGGAGTGAGCTAACTCTTCCAACATGAATGCTAAAACCACTATAGATTATATAGGATCCATTCCTTTGTTTCTTAAGGATTTAGCACTAAACAAAAAAAAAAAAAGGGCAGGTGCAACCCATATGAGATGTTCTTCTGTGAAGCAAAAACTCGTGTCACATAACCAAAAAGCAGTGACCTGTCCCTCTGACTTACTAATTACGCAGGACAGGTTCCACACATTTAGTGCCTCCTTTTCTAGACCTAACCTGTTCAAAAAAACTAAGGATTTTGTTACAATCTGTGAAGCTGAAAAGGACATAAAGAAAAGTCGCCCTAGAGGTATTCTCAGGAGACTTTAAGGAAAAACCAGCACTGTCGGATACCACATATTGCTGTATACAATGGCTGAGAGGGTTTGCCATTAAAGGCAGACGGTGTCACACCACTCTGCACAGCTTTCCCAGAAAAGGAAGACCAATTTGTTTTTCTCCATTTTCAGCCATTTTCGGTGTCCCAGGGGAGTTCTAACTAAACAGATGGAGAAAATAGCTGGAGAAAAGATTGGAAATGAGAGTGACAGCTAAATACTAATTGCATTCAGCATATATACAGAAGCTAACTGGAATCTCAAGATAAAAACTTGGCACTCATGTATTTTGGCATAGAAATTCTTCTGTCCTAATGGTTGCTTATACCAGTTCAGGTATGTGAAATAATAGCAGTAATTTAAAAACTGCATCCAGTTAAGACAAACTTCATAACTACCAGTTTAAACTATCAGTTGATAAAAACTGAAACCAATAGTTACAATGCATTGATTTTAACTAGTATTTTTCTTCTATAGCATGTGTTCCCAAGCCTTAAAGCTAGCAGGGGCATTTTAAGGGCATCTAATTTAAATAATTCAGGAAAAAGTCCTTTTAGGACAATACATTTATATGTCAGTAATCTATGTATATTTGCTGAAAAATAATTTTGTTTTCCTTAAAATCCAAGAATTTCTACCAAAGCAATTAGTCACCAAATTTCTAATTTTATTTAGTGATCTTTAGGAAATATTTAATAAATTGATTGTTTTAATTTTCTGTTTACTATTCATGTTAAATCAAGAACAGTTCCTCTTTATTTCATTTTTATAGCCCTAGAATTTTTATCAAGTGTTGCTAGTATTTTTACTTTGTTGAAGTGATGGCAAAATCAATAAAAAGGGATAGATAAATATAAATTCTATTATCCTTTTTTTAAGTTTGCTGTTATTCAGTTCTACTTTGGATATACATATTTGAGAATGCCAGGTAGTCTTAAAATCACTGGCAAAGCCCATCAATTTGACTGAACATGGAAATTGTTTCTTATATTCTGATACTCTTAAGTGCACCTTAAGCTCATCAGCCAAGAGAAAACAATCTTCTTAAAATTAGTATTGTTTTTATCTACTATGAAAATCCACAGTGCATCTCAAACTGTTAACTTTTGTGCTTCAGTTTTCTATTTAAATTATAATTTAATAATTCAAAAGGGCTCACATTCTTCAACACTGTGGCTAAGTTCCCAAGCAATTTCAAGGATTATTTAAATGAATTGAGCTCCTGAGCTTGAGACTTGCCCATGAGATAAAAAAGTGGCTATTTTCAATTTGAAATTGGTACATGACATACATGCTGTTCAGAACGCAGTAAAATCTGCCACTACACAATCATTACAGACCGGTGGGTAACGACAGAGAAAGAAAAGGATATCATTTGATTAGCCTCCAGCTTTATTAATTTAACTCATCTGGGAACTATCCAGGAATAATTCTTCCAATGAAGGTCATAATTCTTCTGTAATGGTTTCCACCTGGTACAGTACTGCCATCAATCCCCTCCTCTTCTCCACTGCTCTGTGCTTGGCTCTCAGCCCATCACTCATGACTTCCCAGTCTATCCTTGTACTAGCATTAAGGGGCAAAGAGGTTTGTTTTTGTTATTGTGTCCGTTTGGTCTTTCCACAGAACCTCCAGGTTTGCTTCTCTATTGCTGAATGCTTTCCCTGAATTTAACCCCCATTCCTGTTTATACCTTCTGAGAACTAACTCCTGCCCTGCTCCTACTACAGTCTAACATGCTGAGCTTTCCCATATAATCTTTCTCCCTGAGATTCTGCAAATTAAATTGAAAATTACTAACCACTCCTGACTTTTCTAATTCCTTCTCCCCTTCCCTGCTCCTTTCATACTCCTCCCCACACACAAAAAACCACCTTTCCCCACACAAAGAAAAAGAATATCAAACAGGTAGCATGGCTCCTTTAGCAGACAAAAATCTTCCATAGTGGACTAATGTACAAACCAGAAAGTTTAGGCCTGTTAACTCAAGCATTCAAAGACACTCAGACTACAAAGTCAAGATCTGTATGCTTAAGTAAACACCACTGTTTAGTGTGCTAACCCAAGTCGTGCCTTGCCGTGCTTTCAGGTACCCTGAGGAGAATAAAAGGGAACCGCGGGACCCTTAAAGAACGGGTCATCTCATTCATTTGTGCCATCAAATGGCACAAATGTCACCTCATCCTTCCCTTTCCCAACACATTGCTTCTACGATTGCAGCAACTTCATTTTGGAGGGTCGTACTCTAAGCATGAAATCTGCAAACACTCTGTTACTGGTCATTTTTCACTGACAAAGTTTCACCGTGTTCCCCCATTAGAGTGTGGATCATGAACGGAGTTTTAATTTTGGAACATAAATGTAGTTTGCTCCCTAGTAAGCATAGGAAATATAGTGTGTTAAGCCAGTAAGCAGTACACATTTTTGGAGAAAACTTAATTTGTATTTTCAATCAGAATAGGTGAGAGTGATTAATAAGTGTGGTGAATCTATTTATCCAGGAACACGGACTTGGCTGGACAGGAAATATTGTATTAGTGGAATATCATTTCACTATTTGTTGATTTATGTATAAAATAAATGAGAATATGTTCTACTGCTCTTGAGGTGGATAACATGAGATTGAAGTATGTATTTTAATATCCTGTTTAATGTCAAGTTAGAAAATTAGATTCTTCCTTAACCTTTGAGTTTTAGTCATAAAAAGACGGATGGTTCAGGACCTCCCAGTGTTTGAAGATAGACCATCTATTCAAATGGAAAGGGCTGACAGCCCCAGGGTGGGAAAAATCCTCAGCTGTTTATGGGAAAAATACTTTGCCCATCAGGTTGTGAAGGTAGCTCAATAATTTTGGATGAATTCAGGTAAAAGTATTTGTACATATTTTTTTCAGGTATGCTAAAGAAAATGAAAGCCTGTTAATAAGATTTCTTTGGAGCAATGGATTACATAAAAAGAAAACATATACAGGAGAAATGGGTCAACAAAAGCCATTGAACTGGGAACTTTGTGTTTTGGGACAAATTCATTGCACTTCTGTGTATTACACTATTGCTGAAGGGAAAACTGTTATCTATTCCTGTGAAAGGCCCTTCTTCTCTACCTATAATGTTGAAGTTAAAAAGAATCATATCATATATTTACAAAACAAAGATCCCACACTTCCTGTTGCTTAAGCAAATTTGACACACCAGTTGTTCAAATTAATAGATTATCCTGTTGCTTTCTTCTGGAACATTTTCACAGCACTACCTGTCAGCAAATTGGTTTAAGATTTAAGAGACTGAATAATAATGATTCTTCAACATTCAATGCCTTCTGGAAACCATACTGCAGATCATTCTCCTAAGATGGCTTGATGCCCACAAGTCTTAGTCTTTCTATCAAAAGCTTGCCTTTCAGTTCAGTTTGTTTAGTTTGATCTGTTGTATATACACATTTTCAGCGTAGAGCAGGAAGACAAATGGAAATAAACAATGACACATTTGCTAGAAGAGTTTTGTGGCAAAGACCTTCACTTAGACATTGTGGTTTCAATACAACCGCAATGCAATGACAAACTTCTTTCTAAATGACAGATCTAATTGTAAAGTTAAAATTACACCTCCATGGAAAAAAAACCCAAAAGTTGAAGAGACAATATCTACTGCATGTCTCGATGTGGCTGTGTTCCCAACAAAAACATTCCTATTATTCATGAGTTGATTTACACTTTTTATCTCTCCATAACATTGCAGCATTTATTTACCCTTACATTTTAAGGCATTAAATATCAGTTTCTGCTGACGTGGGTATTTTCCCAAAATAGAACATTACAGCCCTCCTCTGCTAGAAGTTTAAGCCATGTGTATGTTTATTTTTTTAATTTCTTTCTTGAACTTTCTCACTGTGAGCAGGCTGGGAAAGTGGAGTCATGATGAACAACAGTTTGCTTTAAAAAAAAAAAAAAAGGAGAAATGTAGATATTTTATGTAACATTGAAAAATTCACAACCTCCTACCTTAAAAACAAACATTTCCCGGCGAAGAATGGCCAGAGTGTTGAAGTTCCCATCACAGATGTTAGGCTTGGCTCCAGGATAAGAAGGTTTGTCACCGGTGGGTGGCCGGGGAGGTTTAGGTTGCCTGTCATTCTTCCGCGGGTCTGCTGGAGGGATTGAACGATGAGGGGGCACTGTTGGCAGAGGTCTTGTTGGTGGTGGGATCCTGTCAGGTGGACCTTTAAAAAGATAGCAGCAGGATGTCATTTACATGCCCACCAGTGGCACTCGAAGAAGCAATACACAACAAAAATCTGCTTTCCCCAATGCCCCTTGCTAGGTACAGGGGCTCTTGAAACTGGACTTCAAATCCTACGCATCCATATGAACAAAAACCATAATTCACATGTTTTCTTCAATATACTGAAATTAGTTGCTTCTTGTTTTAATTTTTATTTTCCAGAGTATTACAAAGCTAGATACCTGGCAATTAAAGGAATTCTTCTGAGGATAAATGGATTAAAAAGAACTAGTGAAAAACTGAAACTCCGTACAGCAGTTTTAAAATATTTTTCTTCTTTCAAATACATTCTCTGTCATAATATGTAGACTTTGATGACAGGTAAAATAACTTTCCCACTCATAATTTCGCTACCTGAAAGTCAAATGGCCATCCCATAGATATGCTATTCATAACCCTAATGGCATACTGAATGACTTGCAATGGGTGTACTGAAAATGCCTTTCGCTTTCTACACATATTACCATGTTTACTCATATTTTTCATGTGCAAAAAGATTAAAAGTTTCATTTGTATCAGTAAGGTTTCTGGAAACAAGATGAACACTTTAATTTTGTTCGTTTTCTTTAGGTCTCTCTCCAAATCCTTTAAATACATAATCAATTTTGTCTTTAAAAAATAGATATCATTTGCATGAACTGCTCCAGAAAAACTTTGGAATAGTAATACAACTCTAAAACTGCAAAAATGGTATTTGAATTTCTGATACTTTTTCAAAGAAAATATACTTTTTAAAGAACAAGATGGACTATATAAGGAAATATTAAACTCACCAAATGGTTGTCATACAATTTAATAAGACATTTATTTCATTCACAGTTTTAAGGTTTGTGACATTTATAATTTACAGTTAATAATGGTGTTTCAAGGAATACTGCAGACCAAAGTAATCATTTTAATAGTTCTGACATTTTTATTGAGGCCTACGATTCCAGATCATTTCTTGATTTTTAAAAGGAGCAAAGTAATCAGTTTGCAGTAGCTCATGTCGGAAAGTTTTTTAACCCCAAACCAAAGTTTTCATATGCCATTTGTTGGTGATGTCAGATATTACTTCCCAGGGGTAACACATTGCTCTTAACACAGAGCCCACAGCTGTTAGAGCTTAGCAGTTAGTTTTCAGCAAAGTATTCTTGTCTAGCCCTTAAGTCTAGACTACCAACTTATGAGGTCATGAGAAACAACCTTTCTTACAGCTAATCACATGTGAAAAAAAAAGACCAAACAAAACTTGATCAGCCAATCATTTTGAAATTGCTATTTATGCTTTATGAAAATACCTATCAGTGCTTGTTAACATAATATTTTTAAAAGTTTGTTAATATAAAAAACACTATGGAGTCATACAACACTATAGTTCTGGTTAGCAGTACAGTAATTCTACATGATCATAGTTGTCCTTTCTAGGAGTAAAGATAAACACGGAACGGCCCTGAGAATTTGCAATATAAACCTAACAAATTTTTAAACTGAAAGTAGTTGTGAGTACAAAATTGAATGCAAAACAAAATTAATTGGGGAATATTAAGCCATGCAATTCCAAATGATATGTACTGGATACATAGAATAAATATATAGATACCACAATTTTTTAACTGTAGGAGAGAAAAATATTCTTTTAAAGAAAAACCCAGACTATTTAACAGATATTGACACAATCAAAGTCTTTAAAACCACAAACAAAACCATGCCTTTGGAAATGTAAGGAACAGTGAAATGGGAGTTAGTGTCACATTCAACCCATAATCAGAATGTTATTGTTTTGGCTCTTTTTTTGGCTCTTTTTTTCTTTAATTTTGAATTACCTTGCCTTGTCAGATTGAATTAAATTCCTGCAGAATTTATTTATATCACATATGTCTTTTATAAGAGGCCACAAAAAATGTAAACAAACATTCTTTAAAGTGGGCCTTTTACCCCAAGGTAACTCAAAATCTTGGGCTTGTAATAACATTGAGATCAATTTGCTATATTTATCACAAGAAAGGGATTTTTCTGGGACCACAAATTTCGTACAGCCAGGGAACCGTTCAGTATTTTAACTGATAAAACGAGAAGCAACCAATTCATCCAATTACACAAGCTTGGACTACTGCGGAAATAAGTTACTGTTAAAATTATATTAAGGCTTACAATTAATATTTTCAAAGTTGGGGATCCTTTTGCAGATATTTTCTTTATGGCTTCTTAAAACATTTAAAATTACTATTCCAGTTGAGTGCAAATTTGAATGCGAGTTGTGAACACTGAGAAACAAAGTAAAAGAGCTTCATCAAAAATCTTCGGCCTACTCACAGGCAGTGACTAAACAACTGACAGGGCCTACATTAACAAACTCTTTTGGAGACGGGGCATGAACAGGAGGACCTCAAATGTATTCTAAAGTGAAAAAAACTTATGTTGCTTAATTAAAGTATGACGTACCATATATCTTCTGAATGCCCTGTAAATCATCATTAGGTAGTTTGAAGTTATCAGTTTCCATATACTGGTAAAATGGAGCCATGATTGCAGTGGGATCATTGGAGTGCTCCAAGCCCAGAGCATGTCCCAGTTCATGCACCGCAACTAGAAACAGATCGTTTCCTATAAAAGAGAAGAAAGGAGAAAAAACGTCCATAAGCACAGTAACGGAAATAACACAAGTGGAGGACTCTGCACTTGAAAGGCGTTTCTACTAAATTTGAGTTTCAGAAGGTCATGCTTAATAATGAATCATAAGGATAATGTGGTAGTAAAAGCAGCTTTCCCTCTTTTTAAACAAGGAAACCATCATTATTACATATAATAATGTCTCACAGACACCATAAACATAATCTTTTTGAACTGATGCACGTAGTTAGATAGGGTTTGAGTGCCAAACCTCATGTCTAGGTTTGTGTGCAATTTCTGACTTGAAGTTGATGATGCATCAAACCTGACTAAAAGTCCAAAAGGAAAATATCCTTGCTGTGTGTGGTGAACTTCACAAACTGAGGACTACCTATTTAGGACAAACCCCCACAGGGAACTTAGTCACCCAAGTGCTTGTAATCAGACTCTGGCTGATTATTTGTAGATGTTGCCCATTTCTGAATTGCAATACCTGAAATCCTAATAAGGAAAATGTAAGTGTTGTGCTATCCTTTTCAAAATAGGATGCCCTTATTTATTTCATTGTGTAATTCCTTTTTAAGTGTAGTTGCTTACGTAAGTCTTTTACCTTTTTTTAGGTCTAAAAAATAAAATAACACACTCATGCTACAGACTGTTTTGAGGTTTTTTTTGTTATTTCCTTCTAAAAACCATCTTTTATTTTTTTATTACAAGCTATTGGACACAACTAGAAGTTTTGGCAGTAAAATTATGGCAATCTGTGAAGCAAACACGAATCAAAGTCAATGGGACTACTTCTATAAATATTTCAGAGCTGGACCACTATGGTATTAATTTTGCCTATTTTTACTCATCTAAGACTTAGTTCAGCATATCTTTCTATGAGTCTTTTGTGCAGATTCTATGTGTAGTCAACGTGTCATATAATGAGACTTTGGAAAATTGTTTTATATCAGCAGAAAGAGTGCAGACTCTTGGAGAGGGTCACATCCAGGATATTGCTTATTTTCACCACCAAGGGATGGGATGAATCATTCTCCAGAAGTGTGTTCCTGTCCCACTGACAAGTGAAGTCTTCTAGATCAGCAGGCTATGCTGAACATCTAACTTTTAGATGGCTGGACTCAAGTGAAACAGGTGCTACCTCCAGTAAGTAGTTTCTTGTTGAATGAGCAGTATAAATAATGAAAGGCCTATACTGTGGCTTAATAGACAGTTGTATATTGGAACAAGAAAATCTCAACAATAAATCTTGTTGTGTATTCTGTAAATTCTTTGCGGGTAGACAGTTATTGTCCACTGCGGGCCCGATCTGGAATTCTAAAGACTACTATAATATTAATAGCAATAATATTAAAAAGTTGAATTTAGAAAAAAGTTTTACACACATATATATATACATAGTTGGCAGCGCTTCAATTTTTCAAGTATTTTCTCTTGTTGACACAAAAAAATAAAGTTTCTCCCAAGTATATATGAAAGGGGAAACACTTGGCAGTAGATGTCTTCATGATATGTGGAGCCATGCTGATGTTTTTAAAATAAATATTTGATTGAAAGCATGGAAACAGTCACAACTAAAACTATGTGCTTAGTTGACAGAGTTTTTTCATGTCTTTCTGATTCTTAATCCAGAAATATAAAAACTAAATGGCTTCACATGGCTTCACCAAGGGCAAATCATGCCTAACAAATTTGGTGGCCTTTTACAATACTGCCACAGACTTGGTAGACAAAGGCAGAGCAACTGACATCATCTACCTGGACTTATGCAAAGCATTTGACACCGTCCCACACAACATCCTGGTCTCAAAATTGGAAAGTCATGGATTCGGTGGATGGACCACGTGGTGGATAAGGAACTGGCTGGATGGCTGCACCCAAAGGGTTGCAGTCAACGGCTCAATGTCCAAGTGGCGGCCAGTAACAAGTGGTGTTCCTCAGGGGTCGGTACTGGGACCAGTACTGCTTAACATCTTTGTTGGTGACATGGACAGCGGGATAGAGTGTACCCTCAGCAAGTTTGCTGACAACACCAAGCTTGGTGGCACAGTTGACACGCTGGAGAGAAGGGATGTCATCCAGAGGGACCTTGGACAGGCTGGAGAGGTGGGCTCATGCAAATTGCATGAAGTTCAACCAAGCCAAGTGCAGAGTCCTGCACCTGGGATGTGGCAATTCCAGGCACAAATACAGGTTGGGCGAAGAATGGCTGGAAAGCAGCCATGAGGAGAAGGACTTGGAAGTGTTTGTGGATGAGAAGCTCAACATGAGCCGGCAATGGTGCTGGCAGCCCAGAGAGCCAACCGTGTCCTGGGCTGTATCAAGAGAAGTGTGGCCAGCAGGTCTCGGGATTCTACCCCTCTACTCTGCATTCATGAGACCCCACCTGGAGCAATGTGTCCAGCTTTGGAGTCCTCAACACAGGAAGGACATGGACCTGTTGGGACGGGTCCAGCGGAGGGCCATGAGGATGATCAGAGGGATGAAGCATCTCTCCTATGAGGACAGGCTGAGAGAGCTGGGGTTGTTCAGCCTGGAGAAGAGAAGGTTCCAGGGAGACCTTATAACAGCCTATTGATATCTGAAGGGAGCTACAGGAGAGCCAGAGAGAGATGGTTTACAAGGAAGTGCAGTGACAGGACAAGGGGCAATGGTTTTAAATTGGAAGAGGGGAGATTTAGATTAGATACTAGAAAGAA
>JAOQGH010000012.1:126524530-126544283 GCA_025769975.1 Gallinago jamesoni
CTGCCCTGGGCAGGGACACCTCCCACCAGACCAGGTTGCTCCAAGCCCCATCCAGCCTGGCCTTGAACCCCTCCAGAGATGGAGCAGCCACAACTTCTCTGGGCAACCTGTTCCAGTGCCTCACCACCCTCACAGCAAAGAATTTCTTTCTAGTGTCTAATGTAATCTCACCTCTTCCAACTTAAAACCATTACCCCTTGTCCTGTCACTGCACTCCCTGACAAAGAGTCCCTCCCCAGCTCTCCTGTAGCCCTTTCAGCTATTGGAAGATGCGCACAACTGTCTACTTTTCCATTGTTATAATTAAGAACATCACAAAGTCCATCTTCTCGACACATTCCTCAGCCTCACAGTAGTGCACTTGGCAACTTTAGGCCAAGAAAGGAGCTGAGAGCATCATACTGCACACTGATAACCCCGGAATTTATGAAAAGCAGCCAGCTAAACACACATCTAGAACATGGGGCTGGAGTCATCCACACGACTACTTTCACTGATGACCGGTGCTTAATAGATTTCCATTTAAATGACATGCAAATGAGTGCTTTCCTCAAAAGTGCTCCATTGAAGCAAAAAACATCTCCAAAACCAATAAAAATAAGGTTATCACATTGCCAACAGTTAATAATTCCCATCGTCTGCCTTCCAGGCAGCAAATGGCAGCTAGTAGACAGATGCTCTTCTCCCATCTGTATAGCCCTATGTCTAATGATTAAGTCCTCACAAGCCAGCCAGGGCCATTTATGGTTTATTTCTTCACCACCTTCCATCTCTTCAACTACTGAAAGGGATCTTTCTTTTCTGAAGTGCAGCTTTGCATCCTTTGCATTGAATGTTTCAGAGCTTAATGTAAGACCTTGGGGTGACTGGGTACAGGAAAGGTGGGCATATGCACATAGAGGGGATATAATTTATGGAAGGTTTAGGAAGTTTGAGGACAGATTACCCATTAAGTTCTTTCGGCATAACATGCACTTCTTGATGAGGAAAGACTGGTTTGCTTTTTAAGTACTGGAAGCCTTGAGGTTTAGCAATAGAAAGGATTATCTCTGTTACTTAACGCCTGAATTAAATTGGATTTCAGGGGGAATGGTGAAATGAAAAGAATCAATCGTTACTCCATTTGTCTGCACCTTGCAAAGTTCTTTTAAATACTATCCTGGCATCCTCATCTTTGTGCAATGTTATAAATTTAACAGTTGGGTTTTGTCAGCTTTTATAATATTGCTAATTCGCTCGTTTTGCACTCAAGTAGATTGCGTTTAAAACAGAAGTTGTGCTTCCTTAACCTTACAACTACATAAAAACAACACTGTAACTCAACAGGCTAGGTCTCTTTATCCTGGAAACAAGATGTGACAGAGGCCCATGACATTATGAACGGTATAGATAAAATAATTAGGAAATGACTTCCTCACAATATAAGCACCAGTCTACCTAAACTGAATTTATCAATGGCAGGTTCAAAATTCAGCAAGAACTCCTTTGTCACATCTGCTCAAACTATAAAACACATAGCTGATTGTTGTGGATACCAAAGGCTTACACAAGTTCAAATAGAGATTACACCGGTTCATGAAAGGAAATCCCTCAAAGGCTATTAAACACAAAAATATGGCCTGTGGCTCAGAAATTCAATGAGCCACACGTTGCTGGAAGCTAAGAGAGAATATGCTGGGGTTACGCTGCCGTATGTTTGCCCTTCTCTTATTCTCTTCCCTAGGAATCTGTTAATAGCCATAACTGGAGATAGGATATTTTGTAGGATAATCTTTGATCTGAACCCACATTGGCAATTCTGTTTAAAAGTATATACAGAAGTATAATACAATTTTATATATTTATCTGAGTACAGAACCAGAAAATAAGCATGTGGCAACTGCAGGGTCACACTCCTTGGTTACAGATCAAATTTGATATTGATAAGAGCTTAGTAAAATATACATCATCGATTAAGAGCACTATGCTTTATGAAATTAAAGTCATGCCAATATTGTAATAAAGAACTTGCTTTAATCTGAAATGCTTGTCTTCCTTTATACCTAACCCTAGCATATGACAGGAGCATGGTTTGAGACACAGAGCTCCTTTAGGAGACTCCGTTTTCACGACTCCACTGGTTCCTATTTCCCCTATATCTCCTGCGCTGTGTCAACCACGCTGGCAGCCAAAGCAAATTTACTACAAGCTGATCTATGCAGTTCAGAGATCAGGATTTTCATAAATTTGTCTTCGCTGCCAACAGAGCGCCCACAGCAAAACCTCTGTGCTAACTGGAGTCCAAGCACATCACACTAGATGCCGTATTTACATCAGGTCCAAGAAGCTTTGACTTGGCAATCTACAGGCAGAATGGCACAAAGTGACAGGTTTGGGTTTGTTTTTTTTTTTTTTTTTCTTTTTATTGCCTGCAAAATTTGAATAATCTTCTGAATGCTGGAGAGTTAACAAAAAAAAATAAAATACTGAATTCTTTACGTTTAAAGTTTGTTTTCCCCAAAACACAGCTTCATATATATACAAGTTACAAATATTCCACATGCACGTAAGCACTCTGTGGTAATATTCTCCTTACATTTAAGTGTAACTGTATACTAAATACATCTATTACTTCTGTAATGGAGTTTCACTTGCTATTATTTATTGTATACTCTTTGATGGAGGAACTGGTTTCTGCAGAATTTCAGTATGGTACACTAGCTGCCTTAGTACCTACAGAGGTAAAAAATCATGCATTTTACTTTGATTTTTATTTCTCTTCCAGATATGAGTATGAAGAGAAGAGTATCAAACTACCATTACTGATCTACTGTGTTTATCTAAGGAGAACTTAAATTTAGCTTTTGCCAAATATTTTCTGCCACTGGAAGACACAGTTCTATGGTCAGATTTTAGCCAGTAATTGGTACATTAAGCACCATGTCTAATGTGCTTGAAATTTAAGCTCTCAAGAAATCCTTGTTTTCCCCAAAAGCTACTTCTAAATCTTGCTCTGTTTAAAAAGCTGCACTTGTGTAAGTAGGTCAATCTTAAATTAATCTAGTTAAAAGTAGTGCACTCTCCATTCAAACTGGTTTAACGCTCCCTTAAATAGGCTCAGATGCATTCAGTAATTTCCCCAGAAAAAAATAACTGCTCTAAACAAGGTTTAAACTAACTTAAGTGCATGTAGCCAGACAAATGTGAAATCAATTTTGATAACCCAATGCAATTTCTGAAACAAAGGAAAGAGTTTATGCCTTAAGTTAGAGACGTTTACCTTCTGACAGATAGCAAAAACATTTTCATACACTCTCAGATGAAGGAAGGAGATATATAAATTAAGAAGCCATAAAATATATCATGATATGTATTAGTAATGGATTTTGTTTTCTATTAGAACATTGTCCATGATGGCCCCTTCTCTGAATGTCTTCCTTTCTGCTCTATCTGCCATAATTTTTAGGATTCCATCTGAGAGCTTTCTCTATTCAACAGGAATTATGTTTATAACAAATCATGCAATAAATCCAGGGAAAAGAGATTGGTGGAAGACAGGTAAGGCCATCGTGAGGAAGAAGAACGGATACATCTCAGTCATTATTCCCAACCCATAGGAATAGCCTGTGTTTCATTCAACGTGCAGGTAGTGGTGACTATTGACTGCTAAAGTTCACCACAGTCCTTTCTTTATTTCCTTGCCGCTATCTGCCGAAATGAAACTTTTGAGCATAGTCACTAATTAAGGAACCTGGCTTTGATGGGCTGGGGTTGCCAGGGAATAATAGAATATTACACATGTGATCCATGAAACAGTCCTTGGGGTGTCCCAACAGAGCTAGTCAAGATACACAGATTTCGAAAGATAAGACAGCTTTCTCTGAGGTCACTCTTCAGAAGACTGTTTTCAGACTCTTTATCTGCCCCTCTCTTGGGTCTTACTTCAGAAACGGTGAAGGGTCTGAGATCCATTTAGCCTTTGAAACTGCCCACTTTCAAATTACTGAGAAAGCTACAAACTAAACTGAGAATAATTCCTGTCCTCTCCAAGGCCTCACAAGTGATTCCTTAATCCCAAATCAAACAAGCTAAAAACCAAACAAGCAAATAACACTTCCTCTCCACAACAGAGCAGCTAATGATCCTGTAATAAGGGACATATATCTCCTTCATCGCTTCAGGAGCAGCCCCCACTGTGCAGACCACATTTAGCAGCTCTTAGGTCAAATGTTGCCTCCTCTCTTTCTCAAAGTTCTGTTACGGGATCACAGGGAACCTCCAGCCACAGGAATGAGGCAAGGAAATAAAATCTAGCAAGTCCTGTATATGTTTTAACTTCTTTCTAATTTGTATTTTCTGAAGCACACATAGGAGTCTTTTAATGGTTTTATTGCTATATGCTATTAACGAGGCAGAGTTGTAAGGTAAATTCTTTTCCTAATTGTGTCATTGTAGAAATACACCTTCCATTTTTTCCAGTAGCAAACATCTATGTTCAGCAGACATTATCAGCAGCTTTCAAAAGGCTGTTACTCAAAGTTAGAAAAAAAGTATGGAGAAAATAAGCAGAAGCAATTAATTTCCAGTCCTAGGATAGGGAAAGCATCTTATCTACAAGACCCTTCATGCTGCAGTGACCTGGAGGATAGGGGAGGAGGAGGAGGAGGCTACAGCTTCTAAGGTTTAACAATTCCATAATGAAGCAGGTCTTCCAGAAATCTAGCACGCTACTTGTTCTGCTAGAATCTGACACTACAACCTCAAATTATATTGTAGTGCATCAAAAAATGTCAATGCTGCAGCCTGAATGATGGACGCATGAAGATAATATGTGGGAGAGGCTATTGGGCACCACCTTCAATTTTGGTAGAGGAAGACAGAGGACAGGACAGGATTTTTCTGTTAGCTACTAGAAAAATTACTATAAAGACAGTCCTTATCTCCCCCTGCCTCCTGGCAGCATCACATTTCATCACAGTGATTTGAAAAATTGCAATTGAAAATACATTGAAAAAGATTTTCATTGAAAATTTTGAGAAATCAATATCTCCAAAATATTGTCACTCAGCAAGAAGTCATTGTCCTTCTCTGGATTTAGCTACATTATTCATTGTCCATAAATTTTTCATTAAAAAAAACGAGGCGATATATATCACCTAAATGGATTGGAGTACTGGGAACAATGAAATCTCTCCCTAGCCTCAAGAGTGGTATACTAGGATTTCTTCCTTTCCTTTATTCCCCTCCAACCCCCTGCTTCTTTTTCTTTCTGGCACTTAAGTTCAGAAGAAAATAAAGATTTACAGTTTTTCTTAATAAGTGCTGATTTTTCAGACAGCTACTTATGTAACTTGACTTTCATCTCCTGTTTTTTCTTTCCTCTTTTTACATCTTTAAGCGTACATATTGTGAAATGTTTCCCTGTGATGCTCCTATACTTTCTGATTTGCTATTCCTGAGCAGTGTTTCACCTTCAATGTGTGTTTCCTCCATCCTCTTCTTCTCCTCTAGTTGCTAAGTTACCAAAATTATCTGAGTTTTAACCGAGATTGCCAAGGAGCACAAGGTACTTCATAAGATGCAGGAAGAAACTACCCTGTCCCAAGTAACCTACAAGCCTAAGGTTCTCACCTCCCACTGGACCAGATAGGCAGACCATAAAGGAAATAGGGTCTACTATAGATGAAAAAGTCTACTCCTGCAGAAAAACTTGAAAAGTAGATGTCCTGAAAGAACAAGTGGTACCCAAAAGCTGACTGGAGGAAGGTTACAGGCCAATGCATACAAACACTTTGTCCAAAGTATTAGAAAGCTACCAGTTCCCTACCTTGAAAAAAAAAACCAAACCCAAACATCTTTAATCCTCCAGTATATCCTTCCTTCCCTAGTAAAAGAAATTCTGTCCTTTTTTTTCCATCGACCTCCTGGGATGGCAAGTTTCTCGTCCTTTTTTCCTGGCCAATACTTCTGGCATCATCTGCAGCACTAGGGAAGGAAATTTAGAGAAAAGACCTCTCCAGCTCAGCTGTAGCCAAGGTACCAGCTGTGCCCTGCTTACTGGGTATTATGAAAGCAAAGAAATACATCATTTTAGAGAGGCTGCAAGTGTTAAACTGCACGACAGAAGGTTTTTTTTCCCAAGCAACGGGCCCCTCAGCCTCTATTCCTACAAGAGCTTTATTAACATTATTAATTAATATTATTAAGGCAGGAGTAAAAGCACAGATCTCTTCCCCAGAACATGATTGATAAGATAAATCTGCGATCTGCAAAAACATAACCACTGAAATGAGAACAACAGAAAGCAGAGCTGCACCGTGGGGGTGAAATATCCCTATTGGAACTGGCCTTTCAGTCTAGAACATTGTTAAAACTAAGCAAAACCACAAGAAAATCAAGCAAACGTGATAAGAAAAAAAAGATAATACACAAAATCAAAACAAAAACTAAACCCCAAACCGAAAGTATGAAGACACTGCAATTAACTATACTCAGAATCCTGAATTCGTATACGATTGCTTATTTGGAATGAAAATTATTTTAAAATGCCTGTTTATGAAAGCATTTCAAGTAGGTTGTCTTTTCTGAGGTAGACAGTATGCAAATTGTTTTCATTAGAAGACAAGTATAATGTGGAAAATGAGGCTAGTACTTTTCAAGAGGATGTTATATTTGCATTTTTGCTGCTAAATAACCAAGTTGGTCCGTGTCTTTAAATCACTCTGAAATAACAGAGTAGGAATCAGAGAAAATCAGCCCTTTGGGGCAAGAGTTAATTTAAAAACAAAAATAAATCACTGAATCTTTTTCCCCTTGTATTGGATTTCTAATAACACTACATGAAGATGACTATTGGACTATTGGAGCAATGAACCTGAAAAAGATGACACTCGCATGGGAAAAATGACTCACAGCTAAGATCATAAATATATGTTTCAACCTTCTGCTTTTCAGTGCTCTGAGACTGAGCTCGAGATGATAGGGAGCCTGAGAGAGCTATAACTCTTTTCTTCCTGTCAATCCCAAACGGTATGCTTGCCTTCCTTTCCCTGCATGGAAATTTCTTCCAGTCACAAAAAAAAATCTGGATGTTTCTTCAGGATTCTTAGACATAAGCTAATGCAGTAAGGTCATCAGCAGAACTTGGGCTACCTGATAATTGGAAGTCACCAATCACCCAAACAGGCACCCTGCCTCTACAGATCACCTGCTATTTCTACAATTACAAGGACATATGGCATTTCTGTGGACAATAGCTATGACCTAAGATCCATGGTTCATGCCATCTCAACAATGAAACTAGGAGTTGCCAAAACTCCGCAGAAAACTTGCGTTGGCAAGATATTTATTTTAATCTCATGTATTTTGCACAAATCTTCCAGCCATAAAATATCCTGGGTTTTCTACCTTGCCTATTCCATTCCAACAGGAATATGTATCCCTCAGAAAAGTATATATGAACACACCCAAGTATATATGTTATTAAATGGGCAGCATAAAGCTTCTTAAACCCAGTCACAATACCGTGTTTATATCCCTGAAATGTTAACTTAAAGCTGCGTTGCAAACTCCAGGCTACAAATACTGCAACATAAAAGGCTCTGAATTTTACACAGATCATCTCAGGTGAGAAAGGGAAAGGAAAGGAACTAGATAAAGCCTCTCGTTTTTGACAAATTCAGTGTAACACTGAAATACACAGTTCTGCACTTCTTGCCATCTTTATCATCTGCTGTATGCCAGAAACATCCTCCTTGTGCATCTGTGCATCCTCTTTTGGGCATCATTTGCTGAGGAGACTCTCTCAAACTCACTGTAACTGGCTTAGCGAGATTTACTGGTACAACTGAGGCTGCTTGGAACCAAAACCTGTCAAAGCATCAAACACAGAGTATGTCTACACAAAAACTCTTCTTTGATACAGTTTTGCAGAGATGTAAGGATAGCTTTAAATTAGCTTTCCTAGATAACAGCAGTTATTTAGTCACATGAACTTGGAGTTCAGCAAGGGCCAGATTATAGTTCTGTGAAGAGTAGCTTTAAGGACTATCTATAATCCTGATTTGATAAATTTGATAAATTTTAGGTATGTCAACTGTACTATGCAGTCACTTACTTGAGGACGGGGAGTGTACAACTTGAGGAAACCGGAGTTACCATTGGAATTAACAATTCCAAAAAATGTTCAAAAGTTATTGCCAAACACTAACTCTCTTCTTGTCATGGCATCATTAAAAGTTGACTTTAAGTTCTGCCATCGCATCACCATAAAGAAAAACTGGACAAGACTAGGTTTTATGTGCATTGGTAGCCACTGTATTGGTGGACAGTTTCAGTTCTTAACCTCTCTTATATCACTGCTAAAGAACATTCCACCTTTTCCCTAAACCTAAATAAGAGCTATATGGCAAACAATTTTGAAATGAAATTAGTTTATGTAAACATTCAACAGTACAGTGCTTGCATGAACGGAAAGAATTCATTGTTTTTCAATAAAAACACATTTTCATATTGTAACTTAAATTTAGAAAGAAATTTTTCTGCCTCAGATTCTAATAGACCAATCAACTGTAGATATTTCTAAAGTAATGTGGAAAGAAAACTATGTGACTTCAGGGGCAGGGAAGCATGGAAATGTTAGCTGAAAATTCGTAAAATTTATTATTTTGTTTAAACTGAATTATTGGCTTACCATCATGATTGGGATTTCCCAAAGTCCACGGCTCATCTGAGTCAAAATGGGTGTCTCCCCCAATCCCTGGCCCAGGGAAATATGCATGAGCCAAAAATCCTCCCTCCCCATCAAAGGGAGAACTGTCTCCATGAAAACCTGATGCAAAAATGATTGTAATATCCACGTCCCTCTTGCCATTTTCTAATTCAACGTAAGGAACTTCTTCAAATGTTAGAGGAGTTACATTCTGCCACACATCGAAGGCACGGCGAATGGCTTTACGAGTTTCGGCATCACCTACTTTTGGAGTGACGTTCTTTATGCTGAAAGAAACAGAGAAACAGATTAAATTTCACAGAGAGGTAAGTAACATTGCTTACATACGTTTCCCCCTAATTATCAAAAGCACTGTGCTTTAAACAAAACATGCTAGTCTGGCACTATATCCTTTAAGAAGAGTATTTTTAAATAAGCTGGTGCGACATTATTGTGTCAATCTGTGTAGTCCTTTATGCTAGAACTTATTATATGTCAGTTAGGTTACTCTCAGCGGTAGAAAATCTTATTTTCAAAAGATTAAAAATATTTTTAAATGAAAAATTCTTAACAGTGGGATAATCAGATTAATCAACCACTGACTGTTTACCTCCTGGACCATAATTAGAATCCAATCCATCACAGCTCAAGAACGGCATGTCATTTCTGATCAAAAGAAAAATGTTTCCAGTTAAATGAAATTTTAACTTCTTAAGTGAGTCCATTAACAATAGCTGAGCTCCATACTGTGAACACCAACCAGTATTCACAAAGCCTTAAAAACAGTTCTTGTTGCATTTGTAACTGGATAGAAAAGTCCTTATCAGAAACAAACCCTTTTTATTTCAATACAGGCTAAGATGTCCTTTTATGATCTGATTACTTCTATAAATCTTGCATAAAACTGTAGAATTCATCAGAGGAATCATTTTATGGAAGATAAGCGTGTGCTAATTCAGAAATACATATTTAAACAGAAATTTCAGTCTTGTCTACTTCAAATGACACGTAAGAGAAAGGCAAAAAAAATCTGAATTACAGCTGAGTTTAGTGTCACAGCAAATCATAGTGGAACCATCTTTAAAAAAAACTTTTTATTTATTTTTATTATTGAATTCAATAAAATAATGGCAGTAATCAGTTTCAGACCTACCCAATTTCCTGCGTCATTTTTTTATTCAATTCATAGAAAAAACTCTGCTAGGTTTGTGTCTTTTCTGCAACTGCTGCTCTCAGATGCTCTGGGTTCATTTGACATGTGCTCGACTGAGTGTCCAGCACAAACTGCAGAAACTACAGAGTACATGCAGGTTTTATTTAAGTTTACACAGTTAACACAGAGAACAAAAATATTTCCGTGAACAAACCTGGAAGGATCAATTTGTTTGGTGCATTAAACGTGCTTGATTATAATGGTATTGTAAGTTTATACAGATGGCAGTAAATCCTACAAGTCTAATTTTTATAGAGTTGACTTCACATAAATAATATTTTGTTCATATGTTCACACAGAAGAAAAAAGTTACCTATTTTGACTTCCATTCAAAAATATTCTTGTATTGAGTCCAATGATGCTAGTATGTATGTTCCAAAGAGATATCAAGACAGATTAGAAAATAATATACCGTAGAAAATCCACTGCTTCCCTTGCTCTTTTGTTCTAAGGATGATTTAACCAGTCATTACATACTTGTGCCTATTCTCTTATTTGCCTGGCTTGTTACATTGTTTCTTGTTCTGCCTTTCTCTTTCAGATGCATGAGATTTAAGAACATTTTCTCCCCTAAAAAAATACATTTTAAAGACATTTTTGCACTGCAAAGTCATTACCTTTTTGTTGTCTCTTGGAACTTAAAATTTTGAACTCTTTAAATCTCTTACTATAAGGCATTTTATCCAGTTTATTAAATATTTTCTGTGATTTTTATTGAACTCACTCCAATTTTGTAAGGTTCCCTTAAAACTTTCTTTCTCAGAACTACAAAGAACTGCTATACTGGTCTCTCTGTCAGAGAGAAAAAGCCCTCTTATTTGTACACTTAGGCTTACCCTATATGATGTAAATGTCCTATGATTCAAATTGCTCTGTATGATATCCTTTCTTCATAGTTATTTACTCATCATTAATTTTATGGTAAGTATTGTGTTGATTCACAGGTGATTAAAAAAACTACTTGATGCATCGCACCAACTGCCAGAGGTTCTGCAGAACCACATTTCTGAAAGCTCCTTTGTGAATTATTTTTTTGGGATGCTTTGCTTGGCAAGTTCATGAACTATTAACTCATCCTGTGCCCCATTTCACAACCAGCCACAGGGCACTAAATCAGAACATCTCACAAAGGCACACTTGCACTGCCTCTACCAAAAACCTGTTGCCATGCTAAGAACACCTCTTACAAAACTGATGAATTTTATTTTCAGCAGTCCTGCAGTGTGCTCTCCAAAGCACAATATTATCTTGAGCACCGCTCACTGGAGGATTAGAGTCTCTGTTATTTGCTATAAGGAATAGCAATAGTTATACTTGCTATGACAAACGTTATTTGTATAACGAATACAGCAAATGAATCAACAGGCTTTCATGGAAAATAGATTGTGTCTAACAAAACTGGTATTTTGGTGTAGGAAAAGTTCACCTGAAAGACACAGTTCGCTGTTTTTTATTATTTTATATCTAGGAATCTCAGTAATAGGTCAAAGTCACACTTTGTGGTTATGTAAACAGAGCAAAAAGTTTTATGCTGTTATATGTGATATAATGTGATATAAGGAAATGGATAAAAACAGATTGGAATTTTTTATTGGTGGTAAATTGATTAATTGCTTGGACTGAAAGGGTTTGACTCGCGTATTAAGCCTTAGCACTTTACATTTTCTTGCTTTTTCAGTGCATAAAATAAATTGTTAGCCATTGATTACAAATGAAAACTTGAGCCATCATGCTCGTTTCACACGCATTAAATAGGGGTGATTACCTATGACAGGAGACCTTTTCCAGAGGATTCAGCTAGTGAATTACTTCTGAAATAGCATCCTACATCTCAAGATTCATTGTCAAGATGAAAGATTGTTTAAAGCATGCGTTCTGTATTAAAATGAAACAGATTTTTGGCTTCCAGAACAACCTTCTGGAGAGGGTGAGATTATACTGAAAAATGTAGCTTCTAAAAGAAATGAAATAAATCAGTAATTATTCCAATATAAGTATTTCCAGAAAACGATTGTCCATTTTAATGTGTTTAACTAAGCCACTTTCAATCCTAGAAGGGAAAATTCCAATATTGTGTGTAACACAAAGGTTGAAGTTGTCTATCTGGGAACTTTGCATAAACAAGTCACCAATGCAGATATATGAAATCCAAGTTATTTTACATGTATTTTGTGGTGTTGATCAGATAACCTCCAAAAGAGAGGTGCCTTATGAGGATCAAGCCACACAGTTGATGTATCAACTACCAGATTCACACATCTCTTAAAAGAAAAATAAGTGGAGGACATAACTCAGAACCACTCCTATTGCAAGGTGGCAGCACAGCAAGACAAAAGCCACCACAATAAGAAAACAGTATTTACTAAGTATTATTTTCCTAACCTCCAAGTCTAGTGATCATTTCACAGAAAAGATGTTCAGTCAAGAAAGATCCAATGCTGACCTTGACCAGATGTAAAGTGCAACCTTATAAAGAGTCTAAAGAAAATACTCACTATTCCTTCCAAAAGTATTTTAGTAAGCAGAAGACGATCTATAAGAGGAAACATCTATTTTGATGTCATTTATTACAAACTAGAAAACCTAGTGATGCTTTGTATAAATTTTGGAAGCTGTTACTCTTAGACAAGCACAGCAACATACCAATTGAATACAGTATTTTGTGGTTATTACTGCTCTGAAGAAATCATAGTTTTCAATCTGATAGTTGCTTTAGGCATGATAGCTTTTAAATCCATGTCCTGCACCTGAAGAATAAGATTTCACCAGTGATATGCACTTTTCACACTGATTTACTATTTCTACAGGTTCCTGAGCAGTCTTGTTTTGGAGACTGTTATTCTGAAATTCTGATTCCTATTGGTTTTAGAAAAGCTGGGTTTTCCTTCCCCTCCCTCTCCTTCCCCAAAATATCCTCCAAAAAAAAAGTATCTGAGTTTCAGTGACATATTTTTGGCTGCAACAGATTCACTAGCCTTGCAAGGCTGTCAGGATACACCTCACTTGGCTGTGTAAAATCAGTCATCCGAAATTTAAACACAGTATATTAAGTAGCACATATTTGCCACTGAATTTCACTATTTCCTTTTTTTTTTTCCTTCCTGAGCTGTCATTAGAACAAATCGTCATAGGTTTCGTGTAAATTGCTATGATTCTGTATGCAAAATCAACCCTTCTGACCCAAGCTAAACCCAGGAGGCAGTTCAGCAAAGGCAAGGCAACACTCAAAATGCATAAAGCTTATTATTACTGCTGACCTTGGCAGTGACAGCCTCCAATAAATACTTTTTTTAAATTGGTTCTATGCTTATTTGTGCATAAATCCAGAGCCCAAGATTAAGAATATCGTACTGCCCTGTTGTGCTGATTAGACGGGATACGAATGAGTGCTTTTGGAATTATTAGTTAATTAGAAAGATGAAAGATGATATTTTATTTTTTTTAAGAATGTAAAAGTATCTATTCAATATAAATGGGGAAAATATTTCTACAGTGCCATTTCTCTCAAACATTCCAAGATTTTCTTGGAGCAGTCACAAACTGGAAACACCATTCTAAAGAAAGAAAGTACACAGAAGATAGAAGAGCAGAAAATTCAGCAGAGTAGGTTAAAAGACACAGTCTCAGTAATCTGTTTAAAGCCAATTACAGATCTGAATTTGATATGAAATAGTTAAGATAGATAAAATGAATTGAAACATAGCTTAAATTTGAATAACTTGTTGAAACTACCTTCTCATTGCCATTGCTGTAAATCAAACCTCAACTCCACCAAAGCTTTTTTTTTTTTCTTTTTTTTTTTTTAAATCCCACTGTTACTTTGATTGACTTTTTATTAATAGATTAGCTCTGGTCAAAGGTATATTTCGTTTTGCACCATCTTTCTCTAGAGATACTTTCTATCAAGTCACTTCATTAATCTCTCACTGGGGTGGGTTTCTTAGCTTCAACTCCTTTTCAATCTCATTTATGTAGCCATAAGCTAAGAATGTTACTCATGTAAAATGGGAATTCAGTTCATATAGCTCCTGCTCCAGCTGATTAAACCCAAGTCAGAACTATTGCTTTTCATCTTCTTTTCCTGTGACGACATTAAAAGTCAAGCTACTGCTGCCACGTTGGAAAGAATTTTCTTGCCACTTTGGTTTCATGGATAATATTCTCCCTGTAATTCATTCAAAGGAGATGAAAAGTGACAAAGATGAGATTTCAAGGACACAAAACCAAGACTGGAAAAATACTTGATAAATGAAAGATGTTCTAAGTAGTCCCATATAATAATTTACTACTAATTAATTTAAAACTAATAAAATGCAACATAAGCATTTACAATTATAGCATATTGATATTCAAATATATTTAATTCTTTTTCAAGATTGTTGAAGTACTAAAAAAATTAGAACTGATATTCTACAATTTTCAGATTTTATATGTAAAAGACTAACACTAAAAATGCATATAGTGAAGAGAATTTTTTTGTTAATTACACTGTTGAAAAGCGTAACTAATTGGATTAATTGACTTTTATGTTGGAATCCTCTCTCACAACAACAGTTATGTAGACCTTTTTCATTGCATAAATTTTAGAATCACTAGAGTGTAATTTGATTTCCTTTTATTAGGCCTGTTTTACATATCCTCCCCGCTTCCATGCAGAGGTTAGAAATACTAAGGTAACATTGCTAACATGGTTCTTTAAGAAAAGGGCAAACATAAGCTTTATTAATTTGTACTTTGAGGAAGCACCGAGCTTAACAGAGGGACAAATATGTTTAAATCAACACGCAGGAATTGAAATATTCCATTTTACTCAGATTCCTAAACATTGCCTATAATGGCACCAGCCATCAAGTAGATAGACACCATGAATTCTCCTGTGTATGATCAGGTTGACTAGAATTGCAGTTTTAGTGGTATTTCTGATTTGAGGCTGGTAAGATATGCAATTCTAAAGACAAATGAATGTTTAATAGAGCCTTAATTAGCATCTAATCCTGCATCCATGCTTTCTACAAAATGCTAATGCTTAATGTTAGGAACTGTAGCTTCCCCGTCCCATTAGTTCTTAAGGGTTGAAACTCTCAGGTAGTCTTAGAGTTTATGAGAAAAAAATTAATATTTTTCTAGATTTGCAGCTGGAAATCATCAGAGTTCCAGCAAACCATGTAAGTAGAACACCAAGAACTCAGGGGTGGGTCAAAATATCTGTTTTCACAGAACCCTGAAAACTTCACCATTCCTCTCAAAATGGAGGTATCACGTCTCAGTATAAATCTGCATGTATTTTCTATACTACTGTGTACTCTGTGACACAGAAGAACTAAGAATTTCACAATTTGTTCCTGACTTAAAGAGGTAGGATGGAATTGCAGAGCATATAGTTAGGTATTTCCACTGCTTAAGGTCTTGTAGGCCCCTTATTTATGTAGGGAAAAAGTTGTATCAAAGTGCAGCCCAATCCAGTAAATTCTTCTGGCATGTTTCAAGATATATTAAACAGGTGCAACTGAATTAAAGCATACAATATTACTAGTGTATTGAAGTAAAGTTTTTGGATATTTCAGTGGTTCATAAATGTGTTCTTACCATCTCTGAGAAAAACACATAATAATTCTTTCCCCTTATTTCTGCTTTTCATTTTTAATAGAAAGACAGTATGTTCATGTCTTCATGCTGAAATAGTATAGCCATGTATATGTATAAATGATAACACAAAACTTGTGTTATCATTTCAATACAAAGACAGAGCTTTTTCATCCATGAACAAACTGAACACAACGAAATTCAGAATTTACTGACTTTGTGACAAGTATGATTAAGAAGGTGCAATACCTTGATATAGGAAATATTTTCTAAAAATTCCTCTGTAGTAGTACACCCAAAATATTGTTTTATTGAAAAATCTTGTTGCTACTTTGAATCAAAAGTATTTTCTAAGCTTTTTCTTAATTCAGCATTTACATACTTTTCAGTGTGGCTTTTAAATACCTAAGGAAAATTCTCTTGCCATATTCCGCACGATATGGATAATTTAGACTATAGCAATAACATAGTCTCTTGTTAACAAGCCAGACAGGACTTTTCATTATACCCTGAAGCCACCATTAATTCATTTAGCTAGACAGCATAAAGTTAGACATGTCTAAATCTTTCATCTTCCATTGGTTTTTGGAGAGCTGAAATCCAGGATGTATCCAACTTATTGAGAAAGGAAAATAACATGAATCTAGGGCTTCACGCAGTGTCCACTGAAGTCAAGAAAAAGATTAAATTAATTCTAGATGGTTTGGGGTTAATCCATTAATCCATTTACACTTAAGTTTCCTCCACCAATTAAATTATTACATACTGCTGAACAATCAAATTGTTGGGTTTTTTCTTCCTCAAGACGGCAAAATAAAGCAGAATAGATTTTAAATTATTGTTTCATTTTAAATAGTTATGAGTTCTAGGTCATGGTTATAATTCAAGGCAAAGCTTGGCTTTTTAGAGAGCATTCTCCAATTTTATTTGCAGAAGTGTTCTGCAGACTAACTATTCTGAGCAATTGACTGACCACTGACTGCTGGAGTTAAAATTATGAATACTATGCCCAGAATTCTGATGAGGATGACTTTCTAGTCAATAATTCTTTGTCTGAAAAGGACATGTAAACATCTATGTTCTATTTTTAGAAAGCTGATTGCTTTATTGATTCACATTGTTGCTCCTTCTTTAAAATACTGGATGATTTACTTCCCTAGAAAAAGATAAGGAAATCTTTTTTTGAGAGACTCATAAGAGTCTTTGTAAACACCACCTTAAATATTTTTTTTTATTATTTAAAAAAATTCCTTAATGGGTTTCAGAGATTTCTTCTCTGACTCTATATAATGTTCAGAGATTTAGACCTGATATGGCTAAAACACTAAGGAGGAATCAAAACCATATCACTGAGATCTTTGTATTTTGTTCTGTAAGGGGGCTATAATTTTCTTATATTATAGATAATCTCCTTCACTCCAATAATCTTCTGGCTGGTAAAAAGGTTCAAATAATCATTTTCTGTTTCTATTTTTGTGGAACTCATGTTAGTAAACAACTTAAGCACTACTATAAGGTCTACCCGTATGAACTATTGCAGGCAGAAAAGATATGGGAAGTAAAATTGCTCTGTAACTTCATTAGAAACAGAATCTCTAACACCCTATTTACCAGTTCAAATAAGTGGAAAGCTGCATTCCCTAAGGGAAAGAAAGTACAATTAATGCAGCAAAATGCCTATTCCATGCTGATGTTCCCAATGCTGGAAATCTGAATTTTTACACTGCCTGCACACACATTGTTTTCGAAGGGTAATTATCACTGAAGCTCAAAAAATGATATGTGGCCAAAATGATGCAATTATTGTAAATTATCATAGTAGGTCACTTCTTCGGAGCACTATCTTGAAATTTTGGGAGCTGTTTCTGCTTGAAAAATTACAAATGGAAAATATGGAAACACAGAAAAAAATATCATAAGTCACATGTGTATCTCTTTTTGATCCTCTTGCCCATGATTACAGTGACAATCTAAGAGGCAAAATATTCTGAACAACATTAATGAATTTAAATTTAACAGGTGCCAGGAGCAGTTCCTGGGGGGAAAACTAAGTGACAGACCGAAAATGCCAGAGTAAAAATATTAGGAGGCACAGTTTTAAATGCATTTATATGTGATCTCAATTCTATTTTTCCATTAATAATGTCTTGATGTTTTGCCTGAAGCGGTAATTATTTCACTTAAATAGAACATCTGAAGATAGACTCTTAGCAAGTGGTAAAAGTACTCTTGCTCTTTTTCAAAGGGCTCCCCTCAGCACTGGAATTACACCAATTTGACAACAATGTATATAAAAAAGAACTCCACATCTCTGGATTTCAGAGTCTAACAAGAGTTTATGCATTTACAATAGCATATTAAATGTTTTCTTGAACTAAGCAACAAAGAAACAAATTTGAACAGCTTGTCTTACACCATTCCAATCAAAAACCTTGGAAAAAAAAATATCACCAAGTATTTCAGGAAAAACCATTAACTGCTGTTAAGGTCCAAGTTCTGCTCGTCTATTGGTCACTTTTTAACACAATGAGTATGTCCACAAAATACTTTTTTCTTAATAGTATTCCTATTTAGAAAAGCTTGTGAGTGCAGTCCTATGATAAGATAATTGTGATCGATGACATAATTTTTATTGTTTATTTTGTGTTTCTGTTCTGACGGGAAGGTGAGAGGGCTTGGGTTTGGGAGTAGTTTTTGCTTTTCTTTTCCAGAAAAGTGGAAGAGCTAGCAGACCCTGAAATGAGTGACAAACGACTCTTTCTTTGGAGGAATTACTAAGCTTGTTTAGCAGGCACACTTCAGACTGCTCGGAAGACACGGAATGCAGCTGGAAAGCTGCAGGTTATAAAGACACTAAGAAGTGGCACCGAGAAAAATGGAGCAGGCAAGTGATGCTAGAGATATGATCAAAAAATTAGGGAACAAAGCAACTGAAAATGTCACTTATTAAGCCTGTAAGCAGGGAATTGCTGGGAAGAGCAAAGCAGGTGAGGAGAAGCATGTAAAGAATTTTATTTATATTTTTGCTGTCCTTATTTGCTTTGAGTTATTTTTTTAATTCAGAAAGATTAATATTATATTATTTATCATAATAAAATTTGGCTTTTCTGCTTTAAATGTATTTTGGTCTGCAATTCACTATAAAAAGTATTATAGGCTTATTCTCTTTGAAGCTCTGGTTGACTTGTCAAAGTGAGAGAGTGAACATTTTACAAGACAGAAGGCAGGAGGTAAAGAATTGCTATAAATTCTTCAAAGTGAGAAAGATTACTAGAGAGTTGCCACATAGTTTAATACCAGGCACCCTTGTTTGTTGTTGTGGTTAATGCCTTGGGGGACAGTATAGAAGATATACAAGTGGTGGGATTGAGACCGCTGTAAAAAAATCCCGTAGTGAAAGGGAGACTCACAGTCTGTACAAATCAGGGTGACAAAAAAACACACACATCTGTAGGTGTCTTTGGATGCCTTGTCACATGTGTGCACACACACACCATTTCCATTTTAAAATGCAAATAAATGGGAAGTGTTGTAAGCAGTCATTCTTGTTCTAAGCATCTATGTATTACTTTTATATGAATAAAGGACTCCAGCCAATGCAACATACTAATCTCAAGGCAGTCAGATTTCTATTTCTTGAAGTTTTATCAGCGTGCAATGTCTTAAAATAGAATTCTCCAATTCAGACATAAGTCATAGTATTGACACAGAGTTGCTAATAAAACTATCTCTTCACTGTGGTATGAAGAACAGTCTATATGACCATTAAAGCTTATGAACTTATGATTTAATACTTATATGGGTTCATGAATAATGGCACCAGTTAATGAATTTGACAACTATTTTATCCCTCCGAACTTACCCTTGTTAGATACTACAGGAATCCCAACGAGGCTGTGTAAATTTTCAAACAGGCTGTATTGGAATCCTTGATTTGCTGACAAATTATGGATTTTATACTATATACATGACACTTTCTTTGGTTGACAGAGCTCTAGCAAGCGCACAGTTTGCATCTAACTTCCCCTGCAAAGATCAGTTTTTACAGTAGGGAACATACTACATAAAGTACGTGCCAGGCCCAGGCTCAAGAGTTATTTATCCAGACGTCCAGCCCCACACATAGCCCCACGCCCAGCATCCCCTGGGTAGGAAACGGCTGGGTCAGCGACTCAGTCACAGAATCAATCACAGAATCACCTAGGTTGGAAGGGACCTTTTAAGATCATCTAGTCCAACCAATGAAAAAAAAAAAAGAAGACAAAACC
>JAOQGH010000012.1:126553406-126583868 GCA_025769975.1 Gallinago jamesoni
GTCTTGACACAGCCTTTTTTTTTTTTTTTTTTTTAAATATAAAAAAAAAAAAAAAAAAAAAAAAGCAAGAGCAGTTCAGGACGGGTTACTTACTCAATTGTGTTCCTGTCCACTTTTCCTGTCATATTAATGCCATAGAACTGCTGCATGGCAGCTATAGCTGACTGCATGGTTTCTGCAGAGCGCAGCACCGACATTCGGGGGTCAGTTGGTGGAAGGTAGCCATACTTTTGTAACCAGACCTGCAATGACAAGTGCAGCGGCTATTAAATAGAAATTAGAGGTAAAGAAAACGCTCCCCAGTAATTCGTTTCGCACCGTATATATATATATATATAACGAAGCTTCTAATTCACCAAGCAGAAATCCTGTTAGTTTGGGTTTCGGCTTTCACTCGCAGAGAAGAAATTCTTTGGGGCTTTTGTTTCATCTTCTTTATTAAAGATTCTGCTGTTTTAAGACTTACACTGTTTTATACCCAGGAGCCAGCTCTCTTTATTATCTGAAGCTGCTTGCTTCAATTATTTATTTAATGTATTTATTTATTTGAAGTTACAACTTAAGCATCTAACCCTGGCTCTAGGCACTTCAAGAAATTTTTAAAGCAGACAAAATATAAAATCTACAATATATGCCACACATAATTGACTGTCCACGGGGTACGTAATAATATTCACCACCTACAATAATAAATCCACAGTAGCTCTCACACAGTTATACTATATTGTTATCACCTCTCAAAAAATATGAAAGAGAGGGTGGGGAAACAATCAGCTTTCCAAGAAGAATATCAAAATCCCATACTTATAGGCAAAGCAGGTGGCCGGGAGATAATGAAGTAGCAGAGTCTGTCCCCACTTACAGTAAATTCCCCGATAAGAGGATCTTCCTTTTTAAATCAAGATGGGTTTAATGCCAACTGTTTATGCTCTTAATTGTGTAGAAGTGAGAGGGAGAAGGCACGGTCCAAAAAACTGAAAGCTTTATGGATTAAAGCCAATATCTTAAGAATGCCTGGAAAAAAACCCCTCTGAAACGTGCTGTCCTCTTCAGGCAATGCTTCATAAACAAGTAGCTGCAATTGTCTTAATGTTTCTAAGCATTCTCAAAATCTAGCCTACACAAAGCACAGTGTAAGACTTTTGGGGCAATGAGAGCACTAATACATCTTTAAAAATGCCTCAGCTTCTCATCTAAGGACTGGAACTACCCACTAGCACGAAAGGTACATACATTGTCAATATATATAGCTAAATTGCATCGCTGCAGCTTCACTCTCTCCTACAACAAAGTACTCATGACCTCATACATCTGATCTTCTGTTCTTTAAAAAAATTGAATGAATAGATAAATACAAAAATTTGTTTCAGCTCCCTCTTTCAAACGTGTAACACCCCAGTTCACGTGTTCTGAGTCATTACATTAATGAACGTTCTCCACCCACTCTCCCCTTATAGCACGTTGTGGGCCCTCTCTGCCTGATACATTTCTGGGGTTTTTAGCTGTTTCTACACACTGTTTATACACAGCCTAACACCAAACTGTGTAGTCTGCAATTTTCACCCTAATTTAGCCTGCAGAGTCCACGCAGCTCGGTTCCGTAGCAGGTTAACCATGTTGGTGGTGTACTGGGTCCTCTTTTATGGACGCCGTGAAGAAACTCAGATGGATGAATTCCTTGCTAGGGCTCACTTTACTAACACTGAACACGTATTATAGGTGAACACTGGCTCTGTGTAAATGAAAGATCAAACTGGCACTAAAACCAGGGGAAATCTCCAGGTTATCAGTTCAGATATTTCTCACTGAAACGGGTTTACCCTCCCACAGATCAGTTCAGACACAATCCCAAGAATGTGGGAGCTCCACCCAACAAGTAGACACAGTACAGACAGGATGAAGACCCAGCCTAACCTCTTTCACCGGCACACTATCTCTACATACAGGAGCTGTTCAGAATAAAAACAAAATTTTCTTTAATAGATAGGAAGATGCTCTTATTTCCAGTATAAATGAATCGCTACTATCGGTACCTACATCCTACTTTACACACTCTGGACTTCTTGCACTTTTCAACTTCAAGGTTGACCTTGTGAACACTACGGAATCACAAAATCATATGGGGTTGGAAGGAACCTCTGAAGATCATCTAGTCCAACCCCCTTGCCAAAGCAGGTCTACCCAGAGCAGGTTGCACAGGAACGTGTCCAGGAAAGCAAAATCTCTCTTTACTAAGCATGTGGTTGCACGAGATTTGTGTGTTAGTTTCTATTGTCAGACCACCAGCAAACACCACACTTTAGTTGAAGCGTTAGGAGTAATTCAGAAGAATGTGCATACTCAATTAATTTGGGAAAAGCCAACCCAACCCCAAAACTCAGGAATTAAGCTACCCCACATATATTTTTTTCTCACTAACTGAACATCCAGGCTTATGTTCAAATTATTTAAACTTTTTTTCAATTATAAAACAATGATTTATTCACACTTTTTCCACTAGAAAAAAAAAAACCAACCTTCACCATAATTCCACTTTCTATTTTCATAACCATAAGGAAAAAGATAAACAGAATTATTTGGTGATGAAAGCTGTAGAGATGCTAGGAGTTTGCTGGGGACCTGCCACTTCTGCAGAAGCCCATGGAACTTGTAAATGCTCAGCACACAATCTGTATCACCTTCCAGATTTTGGGTGTCATTGACTAGATGCCTAGGGTTTGGGGGCGTTTTCTGCCACAATGAATAAATCTTTTCATTTTAGTTTGTGACTGTTAGTAATGCTATGCTATATGGATCATCTGGCTACTGAATAGATATGACTTTGTCACATGGCTGTAGGTTTTTCTCCTCTAAAGGATAAAGCATTGGCTAACTTAAATCGCATTAAATGCATCAATGGACGTCAACTCTTCAGATCTTTCCCAGTTTGGGAGGAAAGAGTGCTCTTAAAAACAGCATGTTGACACCAAACTGTTAATAAGAACCAAGAAAACTCATAGATCATCATTAAATATTAAGTAGGATATGATTATGATTATTATTATGAAGATAATCAGAGTTTCGGAGAGCTTACTGATTTCTAAGATAGAAGAGAACTTATCAACAAATTATTAATGTTCCTCAATGACAGTACATAGTATAAGCTACAGTACAATTATGTTCTATGAACGTGAAAGCTTAGTAAATCAAAGCCTAATAAAGCACTCACCAAAACAATTTCATAAACACCTTCAGTAGTGCAGATGCATATCATTATTATTCATGTATTCCTAGTCCTTTTTTTAGATTTTATCATGCAAACAAAATTCCTACCTGTACTGAGTAAAACTGTGACATTTCTTAATTTCAAAATATTTTGACTTGTGTTTTTTAATACACTTCCAGCAAAGACGGTGTAAGTGAAATGATTTAAAACGTCTAAGTAATTCAGTTTTATGTTTTCAAAAAGCACACATTTACGAATCTAATTTACAGTGATCACCACAGGACTTAACAGTTCAAGTGCTGATGTCATTTTAAAGAGAGACTGAAGGTTTTTACTACGGTATGGGTAAATAAACTAACTCCAGAATTAGCATCCCTATGACCAGGTCATTTCTCCATTTAGGTCAGTTAATCATGGTTAATGGTGTGGCTTAACTACAGTCCTAACTATATAACAATTTCTATACCTTCTAGAAAAATGTGCAGTGCTCTGCAGGGCTAAGGATGCTCTGTTGAATAATCTGGCTGGATAAATCATGACTGCTTCAGAAAAAGCAACAAACTTCTAGGGCCGTGAAGATGATTAAGGGATTGGAGCATTTCTCCTATTAGGAAAGACTGAGATAGCTGGGACCGTTCAGCCTGGAGAAGAGAAGGTTCAGAGGTGGATCTTATCTTTGTGTACAAATACGTAAAGGGAGGGAGCAGAGAAGATGGAGCCAAGCTCCTTTCGGTGGTGCCCAGTGACAGGACCAGAGGCAATGGGCACAAACTGAAGCACAGGATGTTCCCTCTCAGCACATAGAGACACTTTTTCACTGTGAGGATGGTGAAACACTGGCATGGGTTGCCCAGAGACCTCTTGGAGTCTCCATGCTTGGAGATACTCAAAAGCCATCTGGACGCTGTCCTGGATTGTGTGCTCTAGGTGGCCCTGTTTGGGCAGGGGTTTGGACCAGATGATTTCCAAAGGTCCCTTCCAACCTCAACTGTTCTGTCTGATCCTTTGATTCTAGACTGAAGCTCCCAAAATTCCTGAAAACTTGTAGAATCCTACTCATCCTGTTTCAAACCATGGAAAAGTTCCTGAGGGATTAGAAATGCAGATAAGTCACTACTGATATTTGTACAGGTTTTTTCCCCTGAGGTCTGTTGTAAGAATTACTCTATAATTACTCCAGGCTAATTCTCACATGGTCAAACAAAACAATAGTCTTGGAGTTAACAATCTATCTGTTCCAAGTGTTCCAAGACTAGGAGAAAAAAGTCCTTGTGTTCAAAGATGAAAATAAGTCCCAGGAAGTTAATTCTCCACAGAGCTCTCTTTCTACAGTACCAACTCAATAACGCATTTTGTTTATAAATCTCACGCTAAGGAAGAACTTGGGTGCAATTTTGCAACTTTTTCCCCTGATAGCTAAGCAGTCTGAGCATAATTTTGCAAGAATTGTGGTCTGCTTCTTTGACAGCCGTCATATTGTGGGGTATGGACCATCCTCACAAGATTCCATAACCTCCAGTCCTATCAGACTCATTTTATTTGTCAAACCTTTGATGTTTGTTGCCTCTTTCCCCCTCTATGTATCTTCTGAGAGGTTACTCATGTTCCTACTTGGAATAACCTTGATCTCTGCCAGATTTAGAATTTTCTTTTTCTTTTACTGTTTTCTATCGCTTGTTCTATGTAACTGTGGAGTTCATTCAGATGCCTGGACCCCACAACACCACTGGCCAGATCAAGGTGACTGGCATATATCAAAAAACAATGATGAGGCTGGAGTCAGAATGGTGTCCTGGTTGAGGCACAGGCCCAATTAGGTCTTCCTGGGAAACTCAGCTGGTTTTCATGGTAGCAAAAATAAGAATGAGTGATGCTTTTGAACTTTCCTCAGCACAGGAAATACACACAACATGCCCTCCAGACGAGACTTGGAACATATGAACTAAGGCAAGAGTTCAAAGTGACTCATTTATCACACTCCAGAAGTTTACCTGAAGTTGTCACTGCTTTAGTATTAGCATCTTTGATCCCTATAACTTTCCAATACCTCACCTGCAAGCTGATTATTTTGGTCCAATCCATCTATATAATGCTGGCATTATTTTGACTCTGCTTACCATCACAGTATTTTAGTGCAGAGTTGTTGTTTCTTCTATTTCACTATTTCTAAAAGCAAGCAGGGAACCACAGAACCAGAGTTTGCTGCTTAAATCCTACAGCTTAGTGTTTAGGTTCCACAAGAGAAAGGCTTATCTCCCCTCATACACATATGCTAAACAACCAAAGCAATGCATTTCATCATGAATTCATAAGGATTGCCTCACTACTTTCATCCTACACCAGCAAAGTCTCAAAGTGGTTGGCACCAGCTGGAAATGGCTCCAGATGTTTTTAGGCTCAGAGAATACCACTGCAGTCGAGCATGTATTTCGAAACAGAGGCATTCTTGTCAGTAAAATTTAAGAGTAACATAGGATTTTTCTTCATAGACTGAAATCATTAGCAGCAGGTACATCTGACAAATAGAAATTGTATGCTACTATAAGACTAGTGGAAAAAAATCTTGGTCATTTGGTATGTCTTCTATGGCACAATTATAAATTACACGCTGTCATATATTAAAAAAAAAAAAACAAACACAAAAACAAAATCAAAAAAAGATACCAACATGTATTAACCAAAAATACATTAATCAGCACTGCCTTTTTTCCTATGTCCCAACAGGTTGTTTCAAATAATCTTAATGAAAGTAATAAAACTTTGTTCTAAGAGATTTACATAGGAAATACATAAATACATAATGTACCAACAGATGGTGTTGTGCTTCTTTAAAGAGGCTTGTGGGAAGGTAGTCCATTGTAATAAAATCAAAAGGTCAAGCTACAAAGTTCGTTTGGGGAAATGATTAGCCAAACCTTACCTGACACTCAGTATTTGAATCCATTAGATAAAATGACTTTACTATTATAGTTTATGCAGTTTTAAGCTTATATCATTGAAAAGATGCACTGCCAGTTTAACAGCTATAGCTTTTTTTTTTTTATAACTTTTTTTCCCCTCCATACCACTTATATTTAATTTAATAATATAATCATATCATCTATCATAAGCATATGATTCTATGATTTTGAATCATAAACACATGCACTATGTATCTCTGCAAATATTTCCTGTATAGATATCAATACTATGAAAATTCTTATTCTTATGGCCGAAACTAAAATTGCATCAAAGAACAGAAATGCAACAACGCATGGCATATCTTTCGTGGATTTATACTTCACGGGGTTTTTTACCTAACCTTTACAGATTAGATGGCAGGTAAATTCACAGAGTACTGCACATAAGCAGTGTTTGAAAGCCTGTGTCTGTAAAAAGACAAGTGGTTATGCTGAAGTTGCACAGCTAAGTTGCCTTCGGTGGAAACAGGAGGTATTTAACTGAATCACATAGTTCCTTTATGTTGTTAATGGCTTTACTTTTCTTCTCTCTACGCCTTTTCAGTGATTAATGATGTCACTAGAACTTGTAATATAAACTTTTATGGCACGGTATACTTATTTCTCATGGTCAAAAAAGTTTTGAAATATAAACTATCACTAAATCCTCTTTTGAATTGAAAATTATTTTTTTCCTGTTTTTCAAAGTCAGATATATAAGACACAAAATTTAAGTTGCTGCGTTGCCTTGCTTGTTATTACTCCATATTTTAGAAATCCCTCTTTACAATCAAGCTAGTGTAAGATTTGTGATATTTTCAGTACTATAATAGCTCTTTGAAAAATCTGATTCATGTTTTCCTGCAGAAATCTGTAGATACAAGATGAACATCAATTTTATAAGCACGTAAAATCTAAAGAAAGTAACGGTTTGTCACTTCCCAGGGAGAGACAGGAAGAGAATGCAACCAACATAAAAGGTAAAACTGTGGTGTCCCAAACTCCTTCATTTGGCTCACAAAACAAAAACAACAAAAAGCAAACGACATAAAAAGTTAACACCACAGCATAATTTGAAAGAAAAGCATTGTAACTTCTGCGAGGAGGCCAGGGAGCTAATAGAGAAGGAAGGCAGTCAAATCCCTGAAACGTATGATTTCTTTGGAGCAATGAATGCAGGTGGGAATAAGAAGGGTTTTAATTCATTTTAAGACATTTTAATTCAGCCACTGTCTTCCTGGTTTGCAATGAGGACTATCTGTTCAGCTTCCCAATAACTCCATCCGATCAGAAGGGATAACGATGAGAAGGAGAAGGCAGCACAGAAACCAGCTTGTCCTCTGTCCCATCCTCTTTTTCCTTCTGCCTTACTCCCCAGGTGGGAAACTGCTGTTGCAGCAGAGGAGTTTCAATGGGATATTGATCTGTAATGGGTTCCTGGTTTTCATTTGCAACCCTTCTTCCCCAAAAGCCCGTGGGAGGTGATCCTGGCCCAGGGAGGGCAGGGATCAATCAGAACCCAGCACTCCCGTTGTCACACGCTTCCTTCTAATGATTCGCTCTGATAATTTAGTCAAATTACACCTGGCTTATTTTTCTCTCATTTTCCTCTTGTACACGTGGTTCAAATGGAGCTGGGCAATGCTTTACAACCAAAGAGGTAACAACAATACAGGTGAAACATTTTTGCCTTTTTTTTGTTGGATTTTTTTTAACATCTTCAGCAGCGATCACAAACCTTTCACAAATTCTGCTTTAGCGGGGATCACAATAGGGAATACAGTAGCTTTTCTGTATAGAGCTCCAATTTGAAGTTGCAAAAAAAGGTGAATTTAGTACAAGACTCTATCCTTGCTTCAAACCACCGCTGAATTCATCACCATTGACTCCTGCCATTGGCGTTGAGGTGAACAAAAAAGAGAGTGTAGAGAAAGCTATCTTGCTTGCTAAAATAGAGAAATACCAATTCTGAACTAAAACATCCCCTTTCCTTGAAACCATCCCTGTGTGGATTACAGAATATGAGGGACTCAGGCTAGCTGGATTAGCTTCCTACTTTCCTAAAGACAAAAAAAGTCCTCATACCCCATTTGGTAAGTAAATCTATTTTGCTTGCAGTACACTAACTCACCAGCTGTTTGCAATCCTCCTGCAAGTAGCAGAAAGATTGCATGTATTTCAGGACATCTGCAACTCTCCTTTTTATGCCATCCCCTAAACTCTATTTTTGTCAAAGGGCAGGGTTACAAAAATAGAAGGGGGGAGGATTGATGCAAGTGAGGGATGTGACAAGGTGATTCCTGCAGGCAGAAAGGGGCATACAGCAATTGCTTCAAAGCAAACCACGGGATTATTTTTTATTAGCTCCCCAATGGGTTATGGTCATGTGCATTGCAATTTTAAGCTGTAATAGAACAATTTTAGCTTTGCTTAATTAGGACCTGCTGCTGTGAATTCCCAAGTAGTCTCATTGGCCATAGGTTCAGATGGATGCTTAGAGCACTCGGTACCTGGCAGAACTCAGTCCAGTGACTACATCAACCCACAGCAAAATTAGGATTTATCTATACTTTCAGATATATTAAAAAAAAAAAATAAGTTGATAAGAGAAAATAATTTCCTTACACTTATCACTGGTAGCATTTATAAATTTCATTCACAAAACTCAGATATTGTAGAGGGTTGGGGAGCTTTTGCAAAAATACAGTGTTTTCCTAGCTCAAACATGCAGATAGAATCAAACCAGCAGAAAAGCCAGGGAAAATTATATGTGTGTGTTTTTCTGGCTCTTTGGTTTTGTTTTTGCTGGTTTTTTTCTTGATATAGTCTTCCATGGAATTAAGAATGATAATAGCAAAATCAGTAACCTAGTACATTTTAGAAATTACATTTGCAATTAATAAACATAATAGGTCCTGCATTCTCACAGCAATGTTATTAGTATGCTAATCCTATGAACCTAATGTTTAAGCATCCCAAGCAGTGCATTATTTGATATTCCTTTGTTTTCAGTTTAACATAAATTTTTAGGACTTGGTCTACCATAAACTAGAGGCAAAATTAGAGCTGGTATTACCCCATTCAGCAATTAAATTCAAATTTCGAAAAGTATCTATACTTTTTTGTACAAGCTCAAACTGCAAATGAGAACAGCTTTTGCATCCATAAAAGCCAAGCGTGTTTACAACTGTTTATCTGTGTATGAATACATATGCTTAAGATAAAAATTACACAATTTTTTTCAGTTTTGGCCTTAAAAACAAGAAAAAAAATGTTTTAGTATAGTGACTGAGTTAGAAATTGTTAATGGAAAAACTGAATATTTGTTTTCTCAGCTCCTATCAGGAAGGAGGAAGAAACCTTAGGAAAAAGGAACAGTGCAGGTTTTGCTAGATAGGGGGAAAAAAAGTAAAAAAAGAAAAAAAAAAGAAAAAAAAAAAGAGAAAAAGAGAAAACAGGGTTATGAATGAAATGAAGTCCTGCTTTTTGCAAACATTAGGCTCTTCTCCAGATTAAGGCACCTTAGAACTGCAACTAAGGAACCAAAACAGCCAAAAACCCTCCAGCCTTTGACCCAAATATAATGAACAAAAAAATAAAGATTATGGTTAACGTGGCATAAACTGGTTAGAATCCAGTCCATCTTGCCCAAAACCAGAACAGACACTCCAGCTGAGATCTTTCAATAGGTGGTGGGCACCATGGAAGTAGTGTTTTACTACAACAATTTTTCTGTTGTTTTGTTTTTCTGTATGACAGCTAATCTAGAGCTTATTTTAGACACTTGTCAATGTTTTTTGACTTCCTACAGGTAAGAGCTAACAGTATGCTTTCACACTGGTCAAGGATGATATCTGTATGACAAACATTTGCACTATAAATTTTTATCAAGAACCATCTCATATTTACCTTAAAATTTTGCAATTGACCTTCATCATATCTGTTCTAAGGTTCTTTTTTGTTTGTTTTAATAGGTTTGATACATACCCTTTTTAAGTAAGCAATTTTTCACAAGAAGTAGTATTTCTTCTTTTTCCCAATCTAAGGAATATTCAGTTTGAGAAAAGTTATGAAGTTACCCATCTTTTATTAACGCGGAGAATTTCATGTTACTAAAAATTAGAAATTCCTGCTGTTACTTTTTAATTTTGGACTTTAATTATGAGATCAGCTTATAAAAAAATAATAGCTTTTCAACTCAACAGTCTAACTCGGGTTATTTTTAAAGACATTTTGAATATATCATTAGGACTCAAGTCTTTTTTATTTTAAGAGTGGATTTAATAATGCAGCCATTACCTGAACAGAAATTGGTGCAAAGGTGACTTCCCAAATCCACATAAGAGTCCTTGAAGTGCTCATCCTGCTCTTTGATGATCTTATAAGGAGGAGCAGGGAACATGAACAAGACTTTAAGGAGAAGTTCCTTGAAAGTGCAAGCTGTAAGGAGTCGTATTGCTGAGAAAGCTGCCAGTAGAGACGCAAGAATGGAAATGGAAGCACAAAGAGCAATCTTTCTTGTCTTCCTTTTCATAGCAGAAAGTCTGATGAAGTAGTGATGGAGACCAAGGTTGCAACTTGATGCAAACTTGAAGAAAGTTTCCACCTCCATTTCCATTTCCAACACCTTTCCATTGACTGTTAAGGTACCTGTAGTTGTTGAAGCATCTCATGTATATTTTCCATGAACTCTTCAGAAAGAGTGTTATCCCAAATATAAAGCTCAAGTTGTATCCTCATTCAGTTTTATGGATAGTAAGTGAGATAGGGCCACGTAGCCATACTGCCAAAACTGAGGTATGTCTAATGAAATAAGTCTTTAGCAAATGGCATTTTTAGATTTGTCAAATTTAGTTGATGTCTACTTCCTCTTCCCTTCCTTTCCTCCTTTCTAGAGCAAAACCACAGTCTTGCTTCTGCATTGGGTAAGTTTTGCAGATGATCTAAAAGCAAAGTAAAGTAGAAGGATCTGATAACCTCAAAGGCTCTTAACTGACTGTATGGACTCACGCCAGGGTCACTGTCCATGTCACATAAACTGATAATCACAATAAGTGACTGGAAACTATTGGGCTAAACATAGGAAATTACACAATAGATTGTCTCAATGTTCCTTCATTTCCTGCCTTAGTAAAAACTTCCTTTTGGACAATTATGGAATAATCTAGTATTTGGGTAAATTCATTTTCACCCCATTGTTTTAAAACCAATTTTCAGTTTACAGTTTACTGTCCACTTCACCTGATCTGCATTCATTTTTTGAAAACAGAAATAGGAGAACTGTTCAGCTTTTCTTATTCTAAAGGCTTATTCTATTTAGTCTCCTCAAATAAAAAACATTAATAGAGACCTTTATGAAAAGGCACCCCCTTACTCAAATTCCTCCTCACTCTTCCCTAGAATTCTGTCTTTTCTTGATGAATCCCTTCTTGAGATTAAGTTGTCAGAACCCAACAAACATTATGTAAGAAAACAGTAACCGATTATCTTAATGATATTAAATTATTTCAGCATTTTTTAGAATTGTTTTTAAACATCCTAGCATTTTCCTTTTGCAGCACACCGGACAGCTGTTTCCACTGAGCTGTCCAAACCACTGCCAAAGTCTCTTCCCTCAGTGACTACAATTAATTTAGAAATCTGCAACGTGTGTGAGAAATTCAAATTATCCCCTCAAGTAGGCATTACCTTATCAGCACTGAATTTCACCTGCCACCCTCAATAAATTGACAACCAGTCACTCCAGTTCACGCGTTCTGAGAACTCTACTACAGCACTTAGCAAATAACCTCCCTCTCTCTCTCAAAATAAATTCAAAACCTCATCATAAACTCACTTCTCAACAAAATCTGGGGGAAAAAGTCTTGCAAGGGTAAGTAGCTAATGGAATAAGTTTCAAAGTTTTAAGAAATGTTCTTTCCCCTAGCAAGCTGAAAATCAGGATGGATTGTCTTTTCCCTAATGGATGTGCTTTATTTCAAAGCAGAATTAGTTCAGGGAAATCTTATGACCTTTGCTATGAAAGCAGGATGATCAACAGTCTGCTAGGAGAACAGGTCTCACATTATTTTCCTCCTACAAGTTAACAATCTTCTTGGAGATCATAATTCTTCCTGAAGAGGAAGATGTGATGGGATACTTCTAAAATCATCACGGCAGCAGCTATTGGGCTTGCATTTTTGCATATCGTGATCTAGAAACCATTAGTCCATTTTTGGTGCCTGTTCACACTTTATCTCAGCCCCATGAAACCCGTGTGGTTGTGACAGCAAAGAGGTAATGCTTACTGTAAGTGAAAGCTGTATATTTAAGCGATATGCATCATGAGAGTTTGGGAGGTCTGGCAGATGATGCCTCCAGGGAACAGAGCAGAAGCCTTAATGAAAAAAAAGCAGCAGGGACTGACAAATAACAGGACCTAGACTGGTCTGTATTAGTCCCTCTGCAGACCTAAGGTTGCAAGGAACTGGGAAAGATTCATGAGATTTTAGTGACCACTGCACTGCTCTGTAGGAAAAAGAATCCGAGGGAAATGGATGAAAAGTCTGCTATCGGGGTCTGCGATGATGTATTGGCTCAATGACTGTTTATATAAATGGCTTTATTTGTACACATAAGGTCTAGACAGGTGGAAAAAAAAATCATATACATCCCTTCAAACTTAACCAAAGCCAGTTTTCTTTCCTATGACTAAAAAAAAAATAATTAAAATCTGCTTGCAGGCTCAGAATGAGCTATTTATTTTGTTTATTTCTGTAGGGCACATAGGGGCAGCTGACATACTTAGTCTGCACATGTCACTTTTCATAATGGAACACTCAAACTAAATCTTGTAAAATCCTTACAACTCATTAGTGTGGGAAGAATATGTAGAAAGTCTCTGTTCCCAATCTTGTGAAGTCCTTTAAACATTTCAGATAGTGCCAAGTAGTGCCCAACTCAGCATTAAAAAATAAACACTTGGCAAGACTTCTTTTTTCTTCTCCTGACACTAATTTTTACGTTCTCCTTTCCTTCTTAAATTTAAATATTGAAAACTTGTGACACCAGGAAAGTATCTGAAATCTCTCAGAGACGCTGTTTTGATTCTCACATCATGTATTGAAAATTCTGCTTAAAATTCAAGTGCCTCCCCACGTGGCACAGATCTGGTACCCTCAGGCACCATTCTGCCATCCTGAAACGTTTCGAGAGTAGCTGCTCTTTCCTAGAAAGGCACAGAATCTAATTTTGCAATACTCAGACTTAACATTTCATTCCAACACAAGAGAGGAAAAGTTTCATTATGGAGAGGTTAATTCAAAAATTATTCAGTAATAATTCAGCTCTTTGCAGGGTTAAGGCAAAGAACTGTCCCACCAAGCCTCTGCCAGGGGACGGAGAGGAGAGGAGGAAACTCTCTTGGATACAAACTGGGCTTCCTCCTAATTCATCACAACGAACTCTTACACTTTGAAGTTCCTGAAGTTGATGGAACTGCTTTCAGCTTGATGTTTGACCAAATGCTTTCTGAACACATAAAGGATGAATCCTTAACACCAGTTATCGGGAAGCACTTTTCAAAGGTCACAGTGAACCAGCTACTCAGAGAGCTTGTTTGGCTTGACAGAACCTGGAGAGTACATGTCACAAAAACTTCTCTTTTCCATATTTCTGAGTGGAAGAGGAAGGTATCATATAACCCATGCTGACAAATACCCCTTCCCTGTAAAAAGAATGCAGATTTGGGACAGGATTTTTTTTTTTTTTAATTCTCTTCCAGGTCTGAGCCCCGCTACCACTCAATTTTGTCACATCACACCTCCCTATTTTCCTGGGTCTGCTGTTTTCACACGTGATTGCCATGACATGACAGCATATACTACAGTGAACGTCAATACCAGCTGCTTAAAAAACCATAGACCAAAAAAAAAAACCAAAAAAAAACATAGGAAAAAGAACATGACAATGAAAACAAGATAAGGTCTTATATAGAAAAGCAGGGAACCAATGGAGGCATTCATCCTTGTGCTCCAAACCAGTAAACCTTTTCACAGTCTTCCACGCCCCTTGTATGTAAAATTTTGACTGCATCTAGGTTTTTCCAAGGCTCATAGATGTCACAAAGAGAAGAGCAACATGGATAATTACAACAAATCCTCAGAAGCCCTCAAGTGGTAGCTTAAGCTGTTTAATTCCAGAGCAGCACCTCAGAGGTAGACTGAGAAATCTAATAGTGGGCTTGAGCACATATTCGGTGTCAGTTGCAAGTTAAAAAATATAATCTGGAAGTGCTACTGTTAAAATCAAAAGCCTGGAAAATTAAATCAAGGCCTCTTCAGGAAGACAGCTGAGTAGGTAAGGTAGAACTGTACACAGGCTATGTACTGTATTTCTTCATCATATATTTTTATATATATATATATATAACCAGGGTGGTTATATCATGAAGAGGTTTTTTTTTCCAAGTAAAATCATATTTTCATATTTTATAGTATTCATTACTACTCTGAAGAATTATAAAAAACCTAAAAATATATGAAGTGCGTATTTTCACAGCTAGTCGCACATGATTGAACTGCATGAATACAAACTGTTTACAAATATCTCAAATTAGGGATAAAAACAAGGAATGAAAATAATACACAAGCCCACGTACAATTCATCCAAGATATAAAAAAAATGTAGTGAGCTATTAAAACCATGTGTGGTATCTCTTTTTTTTACGTTAATAAAGCGACAAAACCGAAAAGCACGGATTTTTCAAACTGGAATTGCAGATGGACTCTACATGTACCGGTCTGATTAAAATACCTTCCACATATTCCCTGTGTTTGGAGCCGGATAGCAATGAGTTATGAATCTCACAGGGTGTTTACATTTTACTTCCATTACTGTTACATTAACTCCCTCATAGTTTCCAAACACCTTCCTGATTATCACTTTGCTCACTGTCCCTCACAGGTACTCTCCCCCCCTGTTCTATTGTTCCAAATGCCTTCCATTTGACAAAACATACAGCTTTTAAGTTTACTCTGGCATTAAGTTTCATTAGGGTATATATTCAGTAATTTTTTACTATATAAAAACCCGACACAAATTGGCAGCTAGGCAGAAGCTTTAAATTTGGGCAGGAAGGCTCCACCAGCACCGTTCTTGCCAGGCATTTTTCATGTCCTATTACCATTGATAAGGCCCATAGATCCATCTGACATCTTAAATATTATCATTTTACTGTAACTGATCCCAGGAACAATGGCTTGGCTTTCATTTCGATACCTTCACAAGAAAATCTGCACGTACTTCGAAAAAGAAGTGTGTTTCACTCTAAATTCAATGTATCTAATACTTCTTTGCTTGTAACACCCAAGCTCTTGTTGATAACTGTGCTTCAATTAATAAAATGAACTGCAAACACATTGGTTTTCACAAAGCCTTAAGTTTATATTGTTTTTTTCAACACTTGGTTGTGGAAACGCGGCATTAAACCCAGACCCAGATATTCTCCCCTGTGTGTTACAAACTCACGCAGACCTGCACATGAGGAAAGGCTTAGCTTAAAGCACATGAAAGTCAGAAGTTCATTATCTACGATTAAAACTGGGATTAAAGTGGCCTTCACCAGATGTTTACTCTTGCGAAACGCTTAATAGTGGCACCAAGTTAGACTTGGTGTCCACTGCTTACTGTTGTTTTTCTCAAGAATTGCTAAATCCTACTTTTTTAATACTTTCAGAATTTAAATGACCAGTGTTTTGGAAAGACAGTTCTCATTTCACCTGATTTTGCTGGCAAAAAAATTTATCAACTTTCTGATACATAATAGCATGATAGATGGGTTTGGATGTTACATTTTCAGGTAACGACCAAATAATGCTCAAGTTATTTATCAGTCTGTATTCTCCTGACCCCCAAATTCAAACACAATCTCAGTGACAAGGGATCTGACAAAGAACCTCTAAGCAATGCCATCTGTGATGAGAATCTGACATGTTTCAGCTTTAGAAAGGTCAATGCAGAAGGACAACCTGCTTGCTGCATCCATCACAAACAGAATTCTGCAGCTTGGTTGAATGAAATGCTTTCCTTCAGTCTGATCAATCACACAACATCAGGGATGTGTCTCAAAATACCATGAACGAGCACCAACACGTTTGCAAATAATGATTTTTCTTTGCTTCTCTCACCTTCAAATCTGCATAATACCCCAGGTTGGGAGACTACTTCAAACCATTCGACATCATAGAAAGAATGAATTAGAAAAGCTGTCAGAGAAAATACAGCAGGAAATAGTGCTCTCTTTATATAGCAGCTTTTAGAATGCCTCAAAGTTCTTGCCAAAAGGTCTAATTTTAATTGAAAAATAGCTATAGGTTTAAATTCTGGTTAACCAGTTACAATGTTGTTCAGTCCAACAACCTCCAGGTTACGCAGCTACTTTCATTGTTTTATTCCTTCACGAGTTACTCGATCCTGTTTATGCAGACAATGCCCTTCATCAACTCTGCAGTGCTTCTGGTCTGCGGGAACAATTTGACCTTCTGTATGTCTCTTCAAAATGTGACAGCAAGGTAAAATTACGTACGCCGTGCTTTGCTCAGAGCTCAACATTTTCCACGGATGCGTCAGAAAAATTGCTACGGTAATCGGGCAACATTTGAGTCTGGAAGAAAGCTCAGCATCACTTTTTGGTGGTGCCAGCTACCATAAGAAACACTTAAGGTTTTTCAGCATGCAAAGAAAAGAAGCCATCATAATTTCACAAACACAAGCAGCTGATGGACTGGCAACTGGAGGCTGAAGACAGCTCTATGGAGTTTCTGGAAGATACATGCATATGTACCTTTCCGTTCCAAGAACAAATGTAAAACTGAGCTACCTATTGTTTATCCTAAACCAGCATGAAAGTCAGAACTATATTTTGTAGTCAGATCTGTCTCAGACCAGAAAAGGACAACTGTGCTGTTTTCTACGTAAGCTGGTACATTTACTGAAACACGTCCAAAGATCATCCACAGCACATCCCAATCTCAAGTCCCCATCACCTTCCAATCCCGTAACTTCCACTGTGAAAGACCAAGTGCCTCAGAAATGATAATGCTACAGTATAACACCTTTTTTTTTTTTTTCTTTTCAGGAGTGTTACGATGACTTATTTGGAAAGCTAGGGTTTGTATCTCGCAGAAGAGAAACACTGCTGTCAAAGGGAAAACTTGAGGGTATATTGTGAGGAAAGTTTCTCCTACTTGGTTTCTCACTCCTGCACCTGGTGGTGCCATTTATAGCTGTTTGCCATCATAACCACACTGACCTAAAATGAAAAGAGGAACCATTACAGAATGACACGCGTAAGCTTTCTCAAATAAAAAACATACAGGCAGCCATCAGCAGAACTAAATTCATCTGATCAACCTGAAGTATGCTCTAAAGCAGCTGTGTGGTGATTATACTGTAAAGGGCGTAACTGCAGCTGGAAAAATCTTCAACAACTTCATATCTTTGCCCTTTGATTATAAAGATGTGGGAATATAAAGAGAGCCGGTATCAACTGCACCTCGCTTCACCACAGCTTGTGAATTAAATAAATGGCAGTACATTTTGATTTTACATTTACAGACATTCCTTCGTGAACCAGCTATTTAAACAGTCTTCCTTCTTAAAAAGCATGTATTTTATATTCTTTTATGTGATTGTATAGTTTGCTTCCACTTATTTGCCCACTTGTCTCTGAAAACCTGATTGATACTCTTCTTAAGGCTTTCCCTGCTGCCATCCACCTGCCTCCTCTGCCTCCTTAGACTTACATTCAAAGATCTGCCTCCACCTTGTTCAAGTTTTACACAGTTCTGGAATATTCCTACTTAGGCTCTCTACAAACCCGGAGAAAATTTTACCTTTTCTTCTCTTTCACTACCCGCCTTAAGATTTCAAAGCACAAAGCCTGAGTGCAGTAGTTGCTCCCTCACTCACTTCACTCGGGCTTTTTCCCAGCCTCCTTACCTGTTTTTTTTCATGGAACACCTTCCATAGCAGAGTACCACCTTTCTGGCAGGTTGTGCAGAGAGGTCTTGGAGCTTCCATCTTTGGAGACATTAAAAATCCAGCAGGACACGCTTTTACTGATCCTTCTTTGACGAAGGAGGTTGGACTAGATCATCTCCAAAGATGCCTTCCAGCCTTCAACCATTCTGTGATATCAACTTTGCGCCTCCACTTTCTTGCTTTTGACATTGTTCATAACTCTCCTTTCTCCTTCCCCCATTCCCAGCACTTTGTGTCTCTCTCTGTCTTGGAAGGCTCACTAATGCCACCCAACTGCAGAGTCAGCTCAAATCAGAAAGCAGCACAACCATCTCCACCCAACTTTTGGACTTCTGACCAGTGCCACATGCAAGAATCATAGAATAGTTTGGGTTGGAAGTGAACCTTAAAGGTCATCTAGTCCATCCTCCTCTGCAATAAGCAGGGACATTTTCAACTGGATCAGGTTGCTCAGAGCCACATCCAACCTGGTCTTGAATGTTTCCAGGGATGGAGCATCCACCACCTCTGTGGGCAACCGCTTCCAGTGTTTCACCACCCTCATTGTAAAAAATTTCTTCCTTATATCTAGTCTAAACCTTCCCTCTTTTAGTTTAAAGCCAATTCCCCTTGTCCTTCTGCAACAGGCCCTGCTAAAATGTTTGTCCCCATCTTTCCTGTAGGCCCTCTTAAGTACAAAAAGGCCAAAAGGTCAGAGGAAAGAAGTACCTCTGAACGCGAAAAAGCCAGAGCAGAGTTAATTGTGCTGACTGAACCCACAGTATGATCTACATACAGATCAGAAAATTGATAACAGAAAGTTGATTTCATTTCTGTTCTCTCCATCCCTGCTCACCCTTGTCACCTTTGTCTAAAATGTCTCTTTGGTTTTCTTGGACCAGGTAAGAAGTCATGCTAGCTCCCACTAAACCCAAACTACCTCTATGACTCTTATTTATTAATAATAAGCACAATCTTTTTTTTAACCAGGAATATTAAAGGAAGCCTTAAAATCCTGAGATTTTAAGGGAAGATTTATAAAATTTTAATTTTACTATATTTTCAGTTACTTTACTCATTGTAAAAATCAGCATATCCAGAATAGAGGCCCCCTCTCCTCCCATCCCCGCAGATCTTGAGTAAACAGACCTGATCATCCTCTCATTAAACCTGATGGTTTTGATAGAATTATTCCTTGCTGATATGGATGCAATTGGGGAAAGAAGCCGGTCCTTCATGTTGCAAGACTTACATCAAAGTACTGGAGAAAGAATCAGCAAGCTTTCTACTGGTCTTTTTTTAATACTGCATTTAATTACTGTTGTACGAATGGTGCATAATAATCTTCAAACCTGGTTATATATTAACTGTATTTTTTTTTGATGCCACGCATGCAAGCTGACATAAAGGAAAAACTTCAAAGAGCCCCGTTTGTCCAATTGAGATGGGAGAGATTCAATTAAAGATAAGAAAAAGGCAAAGTAGTAAATTATTTAATCAACTGCATGTCTGCTTTACTAGAAGTTGCAGGATAATAAAGCTTTCTCTAATAAGATTTTACTGTATCACAAATCCAAAGAAATAAATTGAAACATCATCCGGCTTCATGAAAAACTATAAACTACCAATGCAATCAAAAACTATTTTCTCGGCGTTCGGTTATATAAGCTGGTACTGCCAAAAGTTATGTCGTGCTTAAAATACGTAATTATACTGAATAACAGGGACAAAGCCCTGAGGAGGTTTAAAGTCACAGATAAAAGCCAACAAGAGTAGATGCAGCTCTGCAGCAGAGAGATGGGCCTTAGTGCTGCTTGACTTTTGCTGCTAGAAGAAGACTGGCAACTCAAAATCTAGCTACGATAGATGCAGACACGGGTCAAAATGATTGAGGAGCTATGTGGAACAGAAAGCAGGGAGGACCTGCTGGATAAGGTGCTCCTGTTTTAGCTTGGGGCTTGCAGGACCCATGAATGCCACCGCAGTGACCTTCCACACTTCCCAACCAACAGAACTATCTATCTCAGGGGTCGTTATGTTACACTAAGGAAGCTCACGTAGATTTTCCACAAGACAGATACTTGTTCTGGTAACCCTCTCCTAGAAATCAATTTCCTAGGTTTTTCTGCCCATGTTCTTCCAAGAAAAGGCAAGAAAATGAAGGCAGAATGATTTATGCTTGCTGAGGACCTTATTCTTACCTGAAGAAAAAGGTAAATACTCTTTTGTCACTTCCCATGCGAAAAGGAGAAAATCTGCAAATAACTCCCATGAAAACTAAGAAACCATCTGTGCAGATTCTGCTATAAAGTAAAACAAGTATAAGACCAATCTGGAAATTCTCACCATTTACCTGCTAGACCAGTCATGTGGGGGGGAAAAAAAAAAAAAATTGTCTTGTAAGTATTGTAATAGCTGATCTCAAAGAGAAGTGAAGTGCAAAACTAATCAATGAAGATAAATGAATAATGAAAACTATACTTGTCATTTGTTGGACCAGAAACAAAAACATTGCAATGGATAAAGACATATGGTTGCTAGTGTTGTTTAAATGGAAGTTTTGCATGAGGTTGTCTTCATTATTCATCAAACAGCAAATACTTAAATGCTTTCAAGGAACTGTATCGCTTTAGTAAATTTCCATTGAAAAACAACATAACATGATAAACATTGATAACATTGAGAAACAACATGACGGAATAAACAAACTGTTACAACAAAATTAAAATGTATTAAAGGGAAAATGAGACTGTTTTACCAGAAATAACAATAATTTTTAAAAAAATAAAATAAAATCCCAAACAACCAACTCTTTTATATAATAAACTTGGCTTCAAACTGGAAGAGGACAGATTTAGATTAGATATTAGGGAGATACTTTCCACTATGAGGGTCATGAGGCACTGGAAGAGCTTCCCCAGAGAAGCTGTGGCTGCCCCATCCCTGGAGGGGTTCAAGGCCAGGCTGGATGGGGCTTGGAGCAACCTGGGCTGGTGGGAGGTGTCCCTGCCCAGGGCAGGGGGGCTGGAACTAGATGATTTTTAAGGTCCCTTCCAACCTAAATGGGTCTATGATTCTATGATAATCCCTCCAACTACGAAAAACTGCAGAATTTTGCTTAAAAACCGGAACGCCCCTAAGTATCGCCCATCCACTGCCTGGGAACAAAATTAACCAAAGATTGCATTACTGCTGCTTGTGAAGCAATGTTTCTCCTTACTCCAGACAAGGATTTGGTTCTGGGCTTCTTTTTTTTTTTTCCCCCCCCATTTGTTGAAGCAACAAATCTGGGGATATCTATAGAAATTAATTTCATCATCAATGAAAATAAAACCTTTCATATAAACCTCTCAGCTTTTAAACGAGCGGAGAAAATATTTTTGAAAAGAAACTCTCCCAGTTATGAAACGAGACCTTGTTTTCTCACTGAATCCCACAGTTTGAAATAATCTGCTTAGGCACAAATCAGGAATAATGCTATCAGCGTTTATATAATTAATCCAGTATAGAAGTCATGCGAGCAAATAGAGTACTCAGCGCAGTTTGGTCTAAGAGGGTGTTGAACTACCCATTAGTCTGCCTGAACTACATCTTCCATGAAGCACTGCAGTCCCACCTAAATGAAACCACTGTGATGGGGGAGATCTGATCTAGTAAGGGAGATAGAAAACAATTGTCAAAATACTGGAATTGCCTACGGTCAAAATTTGCGATTCCAGCTGGCTCTAATGTGATGTTTTCAGGTAGGGTGGGCTGCCGTTTCCCACCAAATAGCCCCAAAATGAACAAGAGCGAAGCCTGGGGAGGTGATATTCTCAGTCCACAGCAGAGAAACTCCAGATGCTCGTCTGGAGCATCCACGAGACAGAAAAGTGTTCATGCAAAACTGCAGAGGGAGGAGGATCTGTGGCATAATAAACAGCAGTGGTTTATTTATTTATTAGTCCAGCAAGTGACTCAGCCTGAGCTGATTCAGAAGTTCTGTTCCTTGCTGCTGTCCGTGTAAACCTGTTTGGAATAACTGATTAATCAGGAAGGCATCGTATTTGAGGTAACCTGTCCAGTTCCCCAAATACAAAGACCAAATTAAAAAGCCACATTAAAGTACAGAGATTTAAAAGAACAGAGATGAGGGGCAAAATCAGAATTTTGACGCAGCATTTTTGCCAAGATTCATAAAAAAGGAAGGCTGGCCGAGTGTACAGGAGTAATGAAGTCACTTGCCTATGCCAAAAGAAAAGTTAAGTGAATCTAGAATATTCAGGACAGATTTTTTTTTTTCTTTAAAATCCCCAGTGAAAGAGAATCCACACCGTTTCCTGCTTGTGAATGAAATGCAGGAATGCTAAGTTGAAGGTTTTTCCCAATACCACATCTAAAGCACTGGGCTTTGACTGGCTGGTTGCTTCTGTTTGGGTTTGTCCAGTTGTTTGGGTTTTTTTCCAATTAAGCTAATTATTACCTGCCTGTCCACACGGATGTCTTTTGATTAGTGTGCCTTTTATGCACTGAAAAAAACAGGTTTTTATGTACTGAAAGTCTGCTGACATGAGTTCCACCATTTAGATGAAAACAAATATGTCTTCTCTGTGCAAAAGGGAATTTTCCACATCTCTTGTAATTTTGCAACTCTGCTCTGGGCATGCTATAATTTTAAGCTCTTTTCTAAAGTGTGGAGGCAAAGAATGGACACGTTATTTCATAGTCAAGTCTTCATCAGGTCCACAGTAAAACCATTCACTTACATACACTGCATACAGCATTCTGGTTAATAGAACCAGAATAACATCCAATGTTCATTTTTCAAAATCATCATTTTTCTAGCTGACAAAATCTGTTGTCTAGTAAGGCAATCGGATCCTGCTTTTTCAGAATAGATATCTAGTTCTTTATCCTCATTTTGCATTTCACTCTTTCCCCGAAGCATTTTACACTTATTACTGAATTTCACCACAGTGATACAAAAGACCTCCAATTTTCCAAGATAACGATCTCTCTTTCCTATTATTCAAAATGCTTCCACATTCCATATTTCATTCATAAATTATATGAAGTATACTTGTGAAGTCTGTTATTAAGTCAGTTATGAAAATGTTGAACAAAACCAGGCCCAGCACTGTCCATCTTCCTTGTCAGTCAGATATTGATAACTCAGCTTTAACTATTGTTGTCTTAATTTTGTCTAGATCATATTGTCCTCATTTATTTACGGACTCCTTTACGGGACAGTGTTAGAAACCTTGCCTGAAGTCAAAATTAATCCTATCTGTTCCCATATCCGATTAACCCAGAAATCCTATCAAAGAAAGCAATTAGAGTATGTTGATGCAATTGTTTTTGACAAAACCATACTAGCTGTTTTTATGACTTTATTAGGCATCAAATGCCTAATAATTTGTTCCGCTAACTTTCCAGATGTTGAATTACACTGATTCATCTATAATTCTAAAGTAGTGTATTCTTCTTTTTTTAAAGTCAGGTACTATGTTTGCTAATGGTTCAGGGGATGAGTTGGCTAGGTTTTCTAAGTACTTAAGGGCAAATTTAATTGGATCCCGTCAGCATTAATACATCATGTTACATTAATATTCTTTAAATTGTTCCTTCCCGATTGTTTGTACCTATTTGGTAATGTTGTTTTGTTAAATCCATGCCTACAGAATTGAAAGGGATTTTTTTCCCCTCTGTTTCTTGTTATGCTATCTTGCTAAGCAATGGACCTGCACTATCCTTTATCATTTAACATATCGTTCTAACATCTTAAGAACTTCTCCCCAGAAGTTTCATGTGTTTTATTTGTGTAGCCTGATGCATCCCTATCTCTGAGTATGCTTCCTGCCTTTCTTCCCCATCGCGATATAGTTTGCAAGGCTGCTTATAACATAATTTCAGTAACCGCTCGCTCTTCTTCACTCATTTATCCTTTAGATTATCTTCCTAGGAGACCATTTCTCCTCATCCCTAAGTTTGTCAGAGTACACTTCTTTGAAGTCAGTTGTTCATGTTCTGGTACTGTGGCTGCTTCTTCCTAAAACCACAAACATCATTTTACAGTCACTTTCACCAAACCTGGCTTCCAAGTGCAGATTCTCATCCAGTTTCAGAAAAATCTTGCTCACAGCCAAATCTAAGTAATGCTATTTGTAATAACTTTCTTTATCTTTTGAAATAAAGTAAGTTCTTATATGTCAGACCTTCTCTATTTTGACATATCATTTTTGGAATGGAGTAACTGATGCTTTCCTATTCAACCACTCCAAATCTTTCAGGTGTTTCTACTGACTCTAGTCTTCTGACCAAGCTGTCTACAAAAGATTGCAAGAATAATGAAGTTCTTTTTCTTTTCCTTTTCTGCTCACAACTTTATTCAGGCTGGTCAAGTCTACTTCTCACTTTCTTCCTTCAACATCAGAGAGCTATAAATAAATTTTTCAGATGAAGTGTTAACTACTGGTTTTCCTTGGCTTGTCTTTTCTAAACCACACTCTTCTAACCCAACAGTCCAGCTTTGCTTTACTTCACGGCACGTATGTCATCCATATAAAATAATTGTTGTAGAGGTGTGTTCAACTTCAGGATCTTTCAGTTTATCCTCCAGGCATCTCAGCAGAGATTTCCCAATGTTTGGAAGTTTTAACCTTCATCTCTTTCATACTGTCCTTCTACATCCAGGTTCCTCCCTCAGTTTTCAGATCTGTTAATACTTCAGCCTACCAGTGATATCTTTACTCAAAAATAGGTTCTTGTCATTAACACATTTCAAACTTCATTTAAAAGGGCTGGGACACCTCTCCTATGAAAAAAAGACTGAGAGAATTGAGGTTGTTCAGCCTGGAGAAGGTTCTGGGGAGACATTATGCAGCCTTTCAATACTTAAAGGGGGCATATAAGAAAGCTGGAGAGAGACTTTTTACCAAGACCTGTAGTGATAGGACAAGGAGCAATAGTTTTAAGCTGGAAAAAGGTAGATTTAGATTGGACATTAAGAATATTTTTATAACGAGGGTGGCAAGACACTGTAATGGGTTGCCCAGAGAAGTTGTTGATGCCCTATCATTGGAAGCGTTCCAGGTCAGTTGGATGAGGCTTTGAGCAACCTGCTTTAGAGAAAGATGCCCCTGAGTACAGGGAGGTTGGACTAGATGATCCATTTAAGGTCCCTTCCAATCCAAACCATTCTATGATCCCACAAAATCGGACCCACGGCTGAGAAAGCTGACAATGGAATGTATTCCCTTCCTAAAATGCATCAGAAGATCTTAATTGTGTACCTACATACGCATGTACGTTAACAGAAGTGAAATCGAAAAGGTCTTTACAAAACTTATAAATACCACAGTAAGTGCTATTGAGCAAATTAATCAAGTTTCAATATTAATACTTAAAACAACACAAAAAACATTTTGTCACAGATATCTTTTTTTAGGATTTGAATATTTTTGTCATTGCTACAGGCAGAAGTAATGCAATCCTAAGTGCCTTTTATGCTTTCTTAAGTACTAGGTATGACGTGAAAACCTGTCAGTCATGTCCCTTGATCTCATTATGACCGGAATTTTCACTAAATTATCTTCAGAACCAGAAATTCTGAATTACAAAGATTATAATGAAAAAAAAAAGCGAAATGGAAAGAAAAAATGAAAAAGTATTTCCTAAAATAAGTTAATTATTTAATAACTTTAATAAAATAAGTACGGAAAGTATGAATTCAGACCAGTGGACAATACCTGGTGGAACCAGCTTCTGTTAGATTCAGTGAAGTCACAGCACGGAGACAGTTGTGCAACAAGGCTGTATTTGGAATAGAAAGTTCCACCACTGACATTACAACATTCAGCTGCCATTTCGTGGTAACCTGCATAGCACCTTCATTATGCCAGATAATTTACGTGATTATAGTTTGGTTTTTTTTTTTTATTTTTTATATTAGCAGACTAGTGAAGGAAGATTACTTCCTCAGTGAGCACACTTTGGAGAGACCAAGGATGTATACATACATTTCTCCATCCTCACAGTAAGAAAAATCCAAAGGGGCACTATAGCAGTTTGACTTCTGGCATCACATGCTTGTCTTTGAAAGGAGGTAAGCATTTTGCACCATCACACCTCTTTTGCAAAATAAACACACCTATTGAAAAACTGAACCTATAAAAACTTTCTTTATAAAAATACAATAATCTTATCTATACTTTTTAAGCGTAGATAGGGATAAACACATACACCCACACATGCAAACACTTCAACAGTGATATATACTTGGAAATAAAGACAAAATTTATACTCTTGAAATGGATACAACAAAACTTATAAAGTCTCTACGTATTTTGCATTATATATGTATTAGAAAATGCAGTAAAAATTTAAAAGGAACCATTTACATTCTAAAACCATTACTCATATAAAGCTGATTTATTATTTCAGACTAATACTAGCTTAAAGATTGGGCATCCGAGCCAAAAACGTAGCACTCCATTGTCCTAAAATCAAATTAAATTAAAAAAGAATTCCAATAAACAGTAAATGCCAATAAGAGAATACTTTCATAATATTTTGCTCGTTTCATATACACTGCTAATGCTATCTGAAATGCTAAGTCTGTAACTATCTGGTATAGTGTCATTTACATTTAAATAAGCTATTGCATTCACGTGAGATTTTCTCAGTATGTGATTGTTTTATACACAATTCTGACAAGTTAGAACTTTGTCAACCTTCTGCATTATAGCTTAATATTTAAGAGAGGTTTTCTTTTACACTGTCACTAGCAAATGCTTGGCAATTTAACAATCTCTCTACAATATAAACATTTATGAAAATGTCAATCATTGCAGCTTCCCGTGCTTAAAAATATTTAAAATTTCCCCAGAGGGCAGTAAGCTCAATTCCTTGTCCTCTTCTTGATATAGTAATAGGCTATTATTATTGAAAGTTCTCACAGGGTTTTCTGTTTCTTTTAGATGGACCTAAATCTGGTGAAAAGGTGGTTTTCTCTAACATCTTTTTAAAGGCTCCTCTAAAATAAACTTATCTCCAGCTCATTTGAGTTTATTCTTGCACTCTCTTCAACAAGATACAGAAGATGGATTCTGTCATCTTCAAGATTCTGTAAACTTAATCATTAAAATCACTGTAGAGGTAAAGTCTTTCCTACCACAAGACAGCTAGCATTACTAAAAAAAAACCTATCAGAGATAGTAAAAATGCATTTAATGTATTCCATGATTTCCAAAGGGGTTTTAATCTGGTTCTGTTTGGAGCTGTGCTGAATAGAATGTAACAGAGAATCACTTTTTTTCATAGTTTAGCTCATTTCAATAATTTAATGATGAATTAGATAATGGCAGGTTATAATGAGCAGGGTGCTCTAGTGCAGAGAATAAACAGAAATTAAAGAAGAGGAAGAGAGCTGGCAAAGATCTAAATACTGAGAGATAACACCTCTTCACTGGAAGACAACTTAAGCTGTAGCAGAACAACCTCTGGAACTGCACAAACCTGCTCAGTCAAAGGCCAAATGCACACTTTATAACTCTCTAAAAGTAAAGAGAACATTAAAATCAACAAAAGACTCACTACCTTCAACAAGATCCCAATTTCCTCAGGACATTGTAACATGGTCACTTCACTGCCCCAATTTACTGAAGATTTCAAAGTTGAAATAAAATCCTAGTAGTGAAAATAATGAAAAGAAGTTTTGAAAAGCGTAATGTAGTCTACGAAAAAGTGACAGGAGAAGTATATGTGATAGAAGTTTCAAGGAGAATTCAAGAATTTCAAGATTAAAAAAAAAAGAGAGAGGTCAAATGTTAGGTTGAATCCATCTTAGGCTTTGTTACAAAGCAATTTATTCATCCTTGATGTTAAAATAATAAGTTAGCTCTGATCTGTTTCTGCAGTGGCCTACACTTCCTGAGCCAACAAAGTAAGATGTTTTTACAGTTTTCACTATAAAGCAACAAAGCTTTTTCTCTTATTAGCAGAAAATGTTATAGAAATTCAATAATATGTTCCCAAAGTTCTTCCTACAAATTGGAGAAAATCTTGTTCACAGCATTACAGTAAGATCCTATAGAAACTCAAATGGAGACCATTAAAACAAAGGTGGAATCTGTCCCAGTTTATATGAACCTTATCAAAACCTGTATGAGACATTTTAGCTGAGGAATCGGGCCGTAAGACAGAAAAATCACGGAATCAAAAAGAGATCAACAGACTAGAGAGATCTGAAAAGGAATTCTTACCGTGATGAGTTGCAGGTACTCAGACAAGTCATGTTTTTTTCAAATTTAATCTAGTTTACTGGAATCAGATCCTTGCTACCAGATTCTCCATACTAAAACAGACGTATCAGTAAACTAAATGTAATTGTCCTACGCATAATTTTCTACTAAAATCACATACTCTGCTATCCAGCAGTGGCTTCAAAGGATCACAGCTATGAGAACAGGCAAAAGGTTTAAGAAATTCTCAGTGAAGTAGAATTCTGAAAAAAAGTCCACTGAAATTTAGAGTCCTATAAAACAAAGCAGAATGAAACACCCATTACAGGAATTTAAGAAACATGCTTGTTTTACAAATGAATACAGATCATATAATGATTGTTTTATCTAGAGCAGGGGATCCAAACTTTCTAGACCAACCATTCTCAACAATATCTTTCATTTCTCACACACGTACTTACATTACTTAAAGGTTTTAAGTTAACAAATAAATAAATAAATCTGCCTGTCACCATTATAATACAGTCCTGAACTCTTTTGGAGCCAGTTCCAGGATGCGTGCAAGAATCTGTAGGCTGCATAATGGAAAGTGCACTGGAAGGAAAAGTACACGATGTTCCTGGCAACCTGTAATTTATTCCCTGCAACCATTTTTGTACTGGGAGGCTCGATGCTCACACGGGAAGTAGGTGGTCACAAACTCTTGAAAGACTTCTTCCCCACTAGCTCCTTTCTGAAAAGTGCAGTTGAAATCGGATGCATGAAATTGTATTTTATCCCATACCAACATGACAACAACAACATCATATTTAACACATCTAAAAAGGATTAGATTTCTATGCTTTATGAAGTTACCTATGTTTAACTTCGTATCTCATTACGTTAAGAATTTATAATAGTTCACAGGACCAAAATCCAAAAGATTTTGGTGCATAGTATAAGTTGGCTCACTGAATTTTAATTTTATTTCCTTGGATTGATTTGGCTTGAGGCATGAGTTTAATGAGGGCCACATATGCACCTACCAATGCCAGCTTTCGGTTATTTCGTTGTTTCTCCTAGAAACCTTAAGTTTCATATTTTTTTAATTCTCAGACTAATTTGCACCTTTCTATTTCTGACAAGGCAAAGATATTATATTTAGTAATTCTAAATAGCTTTTCACATACTGTTTAATAAATGAGCAAAAGTATGCCTTCAGACCATTAAGGAGAAAACATCTGTCCCTACTCTACAATTCACCACATTTGAACAGAAAATGTTACAGAATAATAAAGAGGTATTTTATTTATTTATTTTACGCCCATTTTATTTGGTTTTGGAAAATTTAGCTTAAAATAAGAAGTAATTATGTGTAAGGCTAAACAGTAAACCTTAGATGCAAATAAACAGGAGTTGCCATCAAGAAATCTATCGATATCTCCAAGCAATCATCTAGAAGTTAATTATACTAATTTCACACATTAATGGCTTTGGGCTCTACCTAAAAGAGCCTACAGCCATTTTAGGAAAGAAAAAAATTAATAGCTGTTGTAAGGGTGAATCTGAACAACAACATACGTATCCTGGTTATAGCTCTTGCTGTTGTGAAGTTCTATATTAACTCTTACTCAGTAAATCAGCTATTGACACTTTTCTGCCGGAGTTGCAGAGCCACTTGTACAAATCTTTATTTGTCCTGGTTTTAAGTCAAAGAGATGAGCTCTGGATCAGCTGAAGAGACAACCCATTCTCACTCCCTGAACAGAAAACTCCCCATCATGTACTCTTCCAACAAACCCAGTTTAATTATAGATCCAGCCGCAATCGTTCAGAACCATGTTAAAAAATACATGGAATTTCATCCTGGTAGATAGCACACTTTCCATGAGCCAGCAATGTGCCCTTGTTGCCAAAAGGGCCAATGGGATCCTGGGCTGCATAGGAAAGAGTGTGGCCAGTAGATCGAGGGAGGTCATTCTCCCTCTCTACTCTACACTGGTGAGGCCACAACTGGAATCCTGCGTCCAGTTCTGGGCCCCCCAGTTCAAGAGAGACAGGGAACTACTGGAGAGAGTCCAGCGTAGGGCAACAGAGATGATTAAGGGATTGGAGCATC